>CM051234.1:502592628-503312628 GCA_027917425.1 Gastrophryne carolinensis
CCTCAGCCCCCCCCCCCCCCGCGCCCACCCACTGACCTGACCTGCGTGCTCGCATGTGCCCCAGGCGGAAGCAGCAGATAGAGGTGCGGTGGGGGCGCCGTCTCTGGCCCCGCCGCTGTCATTGCTGCCGGTAAAAGACAGCGATCGCAGCGGCGGGGCCGGGACAGAGCCCCCACCGCTCCTCTGGGCTCCCGCAGTGTAACAGGCAACGCGGGAGCGCCGGGAACGGGTGAGTTGTTTTTTTTTTTTTTTTTACATTAGCCCGATAAGGCGCACGGACATTTTTCCCCCCACTTTTGGGGAAAAACAAGTGTGTCTTATAGGGTGAAAAACACGGTACAGATACAGATGTAAACTGCTCAAATTAAAGTGGACCAACACCCAGGATTTTCACTATCCTGGGTGTTGGACCACTTCCGCGGGGCAGCCCCGCTGTGTGAAACCCCCCAGAAAGCCCCAAAAACTCACCTGACCCCGCTCCCACGTGACTCGCTCCACCAATCGCTGACGGACAAGGTGAGAGCGCCCACCGCCTCTCGCACGTCCCTCTTTACAGGGAGCGTGCCCACCGCCTCTCGCACGTCCCTCTTTACAGGGAGCGTGCCCACCGCCTCTCGCACGTCCCTCTTTACAGGGAGCGTGCCCACCGCCTCTCGCGCGTCCCTCTTTACAGGGAGCGCGCCCCGCGCCGGCCATTCACAAACTGCTAGAGGCATGCGCCGTTGGAACGAGGAACAGGTAGGATTTGCGGGCATCCTGAGGGGTTTCACACAGCCCCTGATTGGGGTGCCCTGCAGGCAGGGAGCTGATTGGCCCAGGAATCTTATAGATTTCCGGTCCGATCAGCGGTGGGTGTTGGTCCACTTTAATTGCCCAAACCTTTGGTACATGAAGCATATATTTTGATCCTGGCTAATAAGTATTTAAAAGACACTTTTCATTAGCCTTTACCATGCCTCTCTGTGGCTGAAAATAAACTCTGGTATCTTCCAAAACTCAATGTTGATAGTTCAAAACATGGTGATAACAGAACTGAATAATATTATACAGATGTGCTATTCTTGGGGGCTGTTAGAACTTGGGCCTTTGAATGTGCTTCTGTAGATGCAACCATTTCTTTCCAGCACTTCCCAGCATGGAGCCCTAGGATGATGCATTGAAGAAAAAGCGCTTCTGTATTTGTAGAATGGATGTACTTGGCCTTACAAGGTAAAATGAACTAGAGGGTTGATTCAGTGCCCCTTTCTCATCATTTTTATGGAGGTCTTGCTACCAAACTAAAAATCATGCAAAAATGCAAACATTTCACACTAAAGTTATTGCAGAAAAAAGGCTTTGCTGAATCAGACGAGGGGAAAAAATTAACGCGAATGGAAATATTCACACAAAAAAAAAAGGCGAGAAAGGGGCTCTGAATCAACCCTTAGGTTCGAAGTGCTACTAAAAAGTTAGGGATAAAAAAATACTCTAATCCACTGCAGCAGCTGGCAAAAGTTCCAGTCACTGAAAACCTTACGATGTAGGAGAATGGTCTCACCACTTCTTACAGAAAAAGCATGCTTCATTTATTGGTACATCAGCAGAGGTGCAGATTGCCATCTACCAGTTTACAAACTGTAGACGCCCGCCAGTATCCGATTGGTCAAAAAAAAGGAATGCTGTGCCATTAAGCCCAATTTAAACAGCTACATGCTGTCCCAGAAAAGTCCCACAATAGGAAACAATGGCTTATAGTACATAAATAAGATTACTAAAGACATTAGCAACACTGCCTGGACGAGCTTCAAGGGATCCGCTATTTCCAGGACAAGTCTATAAAACGCCCCCCCCAACAACATACATAAACACAATAATTGCACATTTCGAATGGAGTCAGTGGATTTCCAGTTCAATTGTAACCCCTGTCCCCAGTCTGCCACCCACCCTTGGTGCTGAGGCAGGACGGGGGGGGGGGGGGGGGGTGTACAAAAAAAAACACCTTGCCTTACCCGGGATCCAGTGCAGTCACCACACAGAGTGCATAGAGTGGCTTCCCATGCCCGCCCGTTGAATTGAATTGATGGGTGGGGCTGTTCACAGAGCAGGAGAAGCTGCTCTGTGCAGCAGATCCAAGATGGCTGCATCTGGCGTTGGAATCGGCAGTGATCAGCCCTGGATCCTGCGCAAGATAAGGAGTTTTATTTGAATAGTTATACAAGTTTTTGCACAGATTCACATTGCATTTATGGAGCTGTCAAGTGATGGACGCAGGACAGCAGGACTGAGTGAATTAGAAAAAATGAAACGACTTTGTGGGTGCGTGTTTTCTTTTTGTGTTTTTACACTCTTTGTGAACTGGTAAGGGGTCCTTGAGACCCCTATATCAGTTCACAGGGCAGGAGGGGCTGCCAAGTCACCGAAGGCAAGTGGATGACTTGCCATTAACCCGGCCCCACTACCTGCATCTCCAAAGCACAGTTGGGTGCAGAAAAGCCAGTGGCCCATAAGGGCTATGCAGACTGGTAGCTTTCAGGGTCGGGGGGCAGCCGCTTAGGCTCCGCACCCTGGTCTACCAGCCATTGCTTGTGCCTGGGCTTTTATTTTTTCTAGGGCTTTTTTAAGGGTTTAATAAATTCCACTTACCAACAAGCAGCTTAACATCCCTGACAGTGAAGTCCTGATCTGGCATTCTATAACAAGAAGGTGGTACAATTCTTGTAAGCAAGTGACTTGAAGATAAAATACAATAAACCTACATTACAGTTTAACTAAATGAAAACTATGGCAAAAATCACACCAAATGTGTCCCAAAAAGCCCAAATAGGGGCAATTTCAAAGACCCCACTTGCCTAACCCACCCCTAAAAAAATCTTTTAATATTTACCTGTCCCCTCGATCCAATGAAGTGGCAGCCCAGTACTTTTCATGACATCACTTCTAGGTCAGGATTCTATCCATCAGCATGAGCTAGGTTAAGCAGATCTACCAAAAGAATGGTCTAAAAATATAAAAGGTGTATCATTTTGCTAGAAAGAAAGAAGTTATCTACAAGCATCAAAACATTTCAGCCAAACGTGTTTTTTTTCATATCCAGAAAACAAAAATAAGGTGACAGGTTTGTAAATGTATCATTCATCCCACAACCTGTACCCTGAATCAGATGGTGTGGAAATAATAGCTAATTACTATTGCAAATCTTTTGATGTGTGTTTTGCTTTTACCCATCATGCATTGCTTTGGGAATATGTGGTAATGCTTTCCACAAGCTGGCTCAGGCAATAGGTGAAAGTGAAATGTTATGCTCAAAAACCTGTCACCATCTTTTTCCAGGCAAAAAAGGTTTGTTGGGAATTGTTTTGCATGCATGCAATCTCTAATCTTGCTAACTAGGATGTTTATACTGATTTTTTATTTTAGACCATATTGCAATAGAGCTCCTTAAAGTGGGCCAAAACCAGGGATCGGAATCCACCCAGAAAGATGGGCAGACTAGCCTCTCCTCGAGCCCACGTGGCAGATGCAAGCGCTCCTCCAGTCAGCTTCTCCCGCTGCACATATTTAGGTGCCACTGCATGGAGATCCTAGTCGCACATAGCATCAACGCGCGGCATCTCTCGCTCCCTTCGGCTGTGCGCGGCCCCACACAGCCACTCATTTGCGTTGGACAGGGCCGTGCACAATGAGAAGGGATGCGAGTGATGCCAGCGCCTGCCGAGCATGCGCTGTGGGCTTGAAGGAAAGGTAAGAATTTCTGGTGCCCAGGACGGGGGGGGGGGGGGGGGTTCACAAAGCAGGGCATCCCAGTTCAGTAAGCCCTGAGGCAGAGAGTATGCCTTCCCGGGAGTCTCAGACTCCAGGTTAGGTTTTGGTCCACTTTAAGAGAATAAAAGCCAAAAAATAAAAGCTAGAGACGCTGGTTAGCACCAAAATTTCCTAACCTGGAGGAAAGTTAGCAACCGCGCTGCCCTATTTAAATGCTGTCAGCCATTCTACTTGTTGAGAAGAAGCTTTTACCAGCAAAGAGGGCCCCCTGAAGAAGGGGTGCAGGACTGGTGAAGATACCCCAATCTGGCCAACTAGCTATGGTGATATAAGTGTAGGTCTGTTAAAAGCAGAACTTTAGTCATCCCGACTCCCCAGCCACCTTACCCTGGTGTTTAAGCAGGATGGGGAGGGGAGGTTACAAATAAAAAAAAGCCCATACCTTAGCCAGACGCTCATGCCACTCCAGATCCTGGACAGCATCATCTTGGCCGAAAGAGACCCATCCCCAGGCTCCATGAGCGCTTCTGCCTTCCCATTCAAGTGAATGAGCACAGGAGCGCGCACAAACTCAGGGGATGTGGCTTTGTCTCGTTTTCTGCAGGTGCTGTGGAGCTCGGGAGCAGCGTCGCAAGCATCTGGCTAAGTTATTGGCTCTCCTTTCTTCTGTAAACCCCCCGTCCTGCCTCATCGCCAGGGAAGGGTGGCAGGACGGGAAGGGGGGGGGGGGCAATGGATGAAAGTTCTACTTTAAATGGGACCAACACCCTGCGCAGAAAGGGTGTTAGCCGATTGCATCATATGACAGGCTGGGGGGGGGGGGGGCATCCAGTAAGGCGAACACGTGGGCAGTGAGGTTCCAGACGCCAATTGTCTGCTAGTTTACAGGCGTCCTGGATGACCCCCCCCCCCCCCCAGCCTATCATATAGCGCTCTCTGCTGAGGGTGTTGGTCCGCTTTAAATTGAAGTCCCAATGCGGACCTAGATTTGGGCATTGAAGATAAAACAAGACTTATCAGCATGGACTGCCCACCGAGAGAAGAAATTCTGCCATTCTGAGCTCCAGCCCTGTCCGTGACAGAGTGCCAGTCAGACAATAAGGATGCAGTTGCCCCATTGCTGCACTGCTTGGCTAACTAGGCACTGCATCAGGGCCCACTCTGCTATGGCCCATTTCCAGTCTCAAACCTAAGATTAAACAGGTGAAATCCCACACCATAAAAAGTACAGAAATATGTTTCAGTAAGTAAGAGAACGTACTTAATACCTAACCCCTCCTTGGTGAGGAAAAGAAGTGGAGCTCTTAGTGCTTCCTTTTGAACGTATTCATATGTAAAGTCTGTAAAGAAAAAATACCATTTTGTGAGATACGCACCTGTAAAATGGTTATTACGAGTATGTCACACCCCCCCACTTCCCGATATTCATGACACTTGGGAACCAGGCCTGTAGAGGGCGATCTTGCAGAGATGACATGGAAAAAAGGAGCCCCTCCTGGTCCATAAATACTGGGTTCCTCCCACTATTCCTCAGTCTTTTTAAACAGCAGTGAAGAACCAGGAAGAGCCAATTATATTCAATAATTGTAAAATTATATGAGAATATTAATACCAAATAAAGGATCCCTTAGAACAAAGAGCCAATTATATTCAATAATTGTAAAATTATTTGAAATAATAATAATCACCATATAAAGGATCCCTCGAACAAAAAAGGGCAGGGGAAGTGGGGGGTGTGACATACTCGTAATAACCATTTTACAGGGGAGTATCTCACAAAATGGTATTATTCCTAGTATGTCACACCCCCCACTTCCCGATATTCATGACACTTGGGACATCCAATAGCAGTGTCTATAATGGGTGGGGATCCCAAAGGAATAATGCATAACTTAAATTACTGCAGCTTGCAGAACTTTGCGGCCAAAAACAGCATCCGCTGAGACCCGCACATCAACCTTGTAAAACTTAGAAAAAGTATGCACAGAAGACCAAGTCGCAGCCTTGCAGACTTGTTCAACAGAAGCCTGGTGCTGAAAAGCCCAAGAGGCTCCAATAGCACGAGTAGAATGAGCGGCGACACGAAAAGGGGGAACCTTCCCCTTAGCCGTATAGGCCCCAATGATAGCCTGACGTATCCACTTACTAAGGGAAGATTTGGCAGGAGCAAAACCCTCCTTGGTCCCAGAAGGCACAACAAAAAAGGAATCCGTCTTGCGGAAGGCCGAGGTAGTAACTAAATAATACTTAACACAACGAACTACATCCAAAGAATGTAAGACCCTTTCCTTGTCGTTACTAGGTTTAGGACACAAGGAAGGAAGAACTATCCCCTCGATTCAAAGAGCAAAAGTTAATTGATTTCGGATCTAGAATCCTAAGTTTGGGTGGGTGTTTGTCATTTTTTCCTGTTTTTTTGGCCATTTCCGACTCGCACGAGCCTACGTACGATTTCGTATATGCTCTTACGATCATCGGAAGTTCGTTCCTAAATTGTAGGATCAAAACCTAAAACTTAGGATCAAAACCTAAAACTTAGGATAATCGGATGTGTTTAGGTGTGATTCAGAGAGCAGTTTTCCAACCTCTAAATACGTTTTAAAAGAAAGCCACTGCCGACAACTTTTAGCAGTCGGATTGCTGTTCTTGAACAGGTTTTTTGGCTATGTGGAGGAGTCTGCGCGTCTTGAGCTCCAATGAACTGCATGTATCAGCATGGCCGAGGCCATAAATTGTATGGCAATGCATACCTGATTCAATACATTTCATGTATGCCTTATAAAAGCATTTTAATGTGGACCTTAATTAGTCCTTTGCATGTAAACCTTTATTTTGCAATACATCCATATATTTGCGTTAATTAAAGAAACGTATGTCCTTTGTTATTTATTTTTAAATTGATGTACTAGAATAATATTTTAAATTTGAATTTATTGGTGTAGCTGTTTACCTTTGCTTTGTTTAATTATTTTAGCTCATCTTTGGTCAGATGCATCACACTTACTGAGGAGAGGAGAGCGGGATAAAGTGCAGGATGTGGGTTACTGCTGTATTTTGCACAGACACAGCAGAGCTGGGGGCACGGAAAGGTCAGAAATCAAAGAATGCAGAGCAACACAGTCACAAGGCCCTTTCTGTTTGCAGGCTGCCCGATAATACCTGACCCGCCATCTTGGCTGTTTCTAGGCTCATAACATGCCGAAGTTGCTGGGTGTTTTTTAATTTTTGAGAGCAATCTGTATGTAGAGGGTGTGGGTAACCACACCAAAAATTTTAAGTTGTACCATTTGAAGCCAAAATATTAAAATTAAAGTAAAAAATGCAAGTTAACTAAAAATTAAACAAAGTAAGATTTACTTATGCAAATGCATTCATTAATGGTTGGTTACTACAAAATGAATGAAATAAAGAAAAATAAAAAAACAAATATTTAGAATGCACTTTAATGAGGTAAGTTTGTAGTGCGCAGCCGCAAGATCAGAAGGATTTACGTCCAGACAAAAAAGGAAAAAGGGCAAAACCAATGTTGCAACCTGAGAAATGAAACGGAAAATTCAGGATGGAAACTGACATAGGTCTGATTCGCGAACTGCCATACGAACGGACCTAAATTTTAGGATAGAAACGTATTAGCTTATAGAATCACTCGCAAGTTCATACGAGCGCACGAGCGTTCGGGAAAAATAGGATGATCGGCACCAAAATCAAAGCTGTTACATGTTTCTTTGAATCGACCCTTATATCCTGATTTAGGTGGAAAGCAGACACCACCTTAGGAAGGAAATCCGGTTTAAAACGGAAAACAACCTTATCTTGATGCCTCTCAAAATAAGGGGCTAGAATAGACAAAGCCGCCAGTTCAGAAACACGGCGGACAGAAGTAATAGCAACCAAAAAGGCAACCTTCTGAGTAAGAATAGGAAGAGGAATATCCTGCAAAGGCTCGAAGGGAGCAGCCTGCATAGCTGAAAGCACCAGATTAAGGTCCCAAACAGGAAGTATAGGCTTTCTGGGAGGCCGCACATGCGCGACTCCTTGGAAAAAGGTCTTAACCAAAGGATGAAGAGCAAACGACCTTTGAAAGAAAATAGCCAAGGCAGAGACTTGCCCTTTCAAAGTACTAATCTGGAATCCCATATCCAGACCTCGTTGCAGATATTCCAGAATTCTAGGAATAGAAAATACTCTACAGGGCAAAGCACTGGATTCACACCAATCAATATAGGACCTCCAAGTTCTATAATAAATGACAGAGGAAGACTTCTTCCTAGCTCTAATAAGAGTCTGAATAACCGCATCAGAAAGACCTTCTTCTTTCAAGATGGAGACTTCAGCAGCCATGCCATCACAGCCAGCATTTGTAAATTGGGGTAACAAAGTGGACCCTGAGTGATGAGATATGGAAGAAGAGGCAGATGGAAACGATCCACTGCCAGCCTTACGACGTCTGCGTACCACAGACGTCTTGGCCACCTTGGCGCCACCAGAATTGCTGGCGCCTCCTCCAGTGCCAACTTGCGCACCACCTTGCTGATCATGGAGAATGGGGGAAACGGATATAGGAACCCCAGATCCTTCCAGGCCAGAGACATGGCATCCGCTGCCACTGCCAGAGGATCCTGGGATAGAGACACAAAAGCTGGCAGCTTGTGATTGTGGCAAGAAGCGAACAGGTCCAACCGTGGAGTCCCCCACTTGTGACAGAGGAACTGAAAGACCCTTGGATTGAGAGACCATTCTCCCTGGCGAGAACATCCCCTGCTCAGGGAGTCTGCCTCCACATTCTCTATCCCCGGAATGTAAACTGCTGATATGCAGGGAACATTGATCTCTGCCCAGTGGAGGATCAGAGACACTTCCCGGAGGGCACCACAACTGCGGGTCCCTCCCTGGTGATTGATGTATGCCACAGCTGTTCAGTTGTCTTAACGAATCTAAACTGGCAGACCCAGTAAGAAATGGGTCAGTCGAAGTAGAACAAGATGTATGGCCTGAAGCTCTAATACATAGATTGGAGAATGAGCCTCCTGAGGCCCCCACAATCCTTGGAACTGATGCTTCTTCCAGAAGCCCCCCCAGCCTACCAGGCTGGTATCCGTGGTAACCAGTTCCCAACGCGGAGTCAGAAATGACTTGCCCTTGTTGTGCGATATTAACCACCACTGAAGGGACTGCAAAACGTGGGGAGACAATAGACAAGTCTGATTTAATGATAGTGGGCACCTGTCCCACTTTGCCAAGAGGAAGAGCTGAAGCGTCCTTATGTGAAACTGGGCAAACGGGACTGCCCCAAATGCAGCTACCATCAATCCCACTAGTCTCATCCCTAGACAGATAGACTGACAAGGGTCAAGAATAGACTAATCAAGTCCTGAATCAGAACCATTCCAGAATCAGGCCCAGGAAGGGAATTTCCCTGGATGGACAGAGAGAGGATTTGGGGTAACTTATTACCCATCCGAACCTCTCTAGCGTAGAGACCACCGTCCTGGTGTCCAACTCTGATTGTTCGAGGGAGGAGGCCGCGATAAGAAGATTGTCCAGAAAAGGCACAATGCGGATGCCCTGGACCCTGAATATAGCCATCACTCCTGCCAGCATCTTGGTAAAGACTCTTGGGGCCGAGGTAAGGCCACAATTTGATAATGCTGGTCTTCTATCGAGAACCTGAGAAATCTCTGGTGACCCGGAAAATAGGAATGTGCAAATAAGCATCCTTGATGTCTATGGATGTCATGAAGTCCCCCTGACGGAGAGCATCGATCGTTGATCACAGAGACTCCATGCGGAATTTTCTGAAACGGATAAATTGATTGAGTCTCCTTAGGTCTAGGATAGGCCGAACAGAGCCGTCCTTTTTGGGTACCGTGAATAGGTTGGAGTAAAACCCCAAACCCCTTTCCGCTGTAGGCACTAGGCCGATAACAGCCATGTTTAACAGATTCGCTACTGCTGCCCGCAGTCCCTGCGCAATTGCCGGATCTGACGGCATCCGGGACTCGAATTCCAGTTAGTAACCGGAAGAGACTACTTCCAGAACCCAATTGTCTGATACCTCCTGAACCCAGACCTGGAAGAAGAACCGCAGCCGTCCCCCCACCCGTAAGGGTGAGGGCGTCCCCTCATTGTTGAGCAGGCTTAGTGGCAGATTTGGTTTTGGACCCCCAATTCTGACTTGGACGGCCACGTCCCTTTCCTCTATTCCACGAAAGGAACGACGTTGTTTCTTACGCTGAGGTAATTTACCTCCTTTAGTGACAGAATCCAATCCTTTCTCCAAAGAGGCGCAATCCCACAAAAGGGAGCGCTGTAAGCGATTTCTTAGCTACAATATCAGCTGCCCACTGCCGCAACCATACTGACCGCCGGATGGCGACTAACAAGGCAGAGGTTCTGCTGCACATGAGCAGAGTATCATCTAAGGCAGAAAGTACAAAAGATGCAAACATCTCACATCGCTTAAGAGCGGCGTACTCCTCAGAGGCCGGATCAAGCCCTGAGTAATTCATTAGGTCTCTCACAACAGACCTAATAGCCACTGTCATGAGTGCCGAAGCACCAACAGGCAGCAAGGCCGAGCCCACACTGGAAAAAGCGTGGCACGCCATTTGATCAATACGCTTATCCTCTCCATCTTTAAGTGTAGTGGAGTCAGGAGAATGCAACACAGAAGAATTGGATAAATTAAGCACAGGGGCATCCACCAATGAGCAGAGTATCTTTTACAAATCCAGTCTCTCTATAAATTAATTAAATATTAATGCATAGATGGCCATTGTATGCTTGCGCACACATTTGAATTTGTCCTCCGCATTTAACCCATCCGTGCAGTGAGTGTACACATGCCCAGAGAGGTGGGCACAGGTGGTGATGACTAACGCTTAACAGTATCAGCTGGGAAGGAATATTTCTTGTCCCAGCCCAAGGGAATGCCAGGAAGCCGCGCAGGCTTTTCCCATTCTTTAAGAATAATTACATCAAAATGCTTTTGATTTGGAAATTCTAAACAAGGTTTAGAGACTCCAAAGAATTCCCCTTTTTGAGGAGGGACTACTTCAGGAGGAGTGATAACCAAAACCTCAAATAACTGAGCAAGAGTTTTTGGGGTATCCACAACACTTGCTTCACCCTGCTCAATCTCAGTACCAACAAATTGCTGTTCATCAGAAACATCTGATTCCTCATATAATTCTCCTTCTTCTAACTGAGAAGGATCAGAACAATCAAGCAATTCACAATTGTCTGACTCACTTGCCGGAGCAGCATGAGTCAAGTGCTTTCTTTTAGCTGAGGCCTTCTTAGGCACAGAGGTAGACATTAATCTTTCAAGATGAACCAATCTGGCACATAAATCAGCATGCGACTCACCACCCATGACAATATCATTGGGGGTATGGACAAGACATGGCGGAGTAGGAGATGAGGCATTAGCCGCAGGCCCTGAAGCCTGGGCCTCAGTTTGCTGCATAATAGTTAATTGTGCACAAGGGACGCAAAGAATTGCGTTATCCCCAACAAGGGATGCCCCACATCCAAAACATTGCCGAGTCTGTGCAGAGGGAATTGCATGTCCGTTATCCTGGGATGCCTCCATATGGTGTTTAGTATTATACGATAATTGATTATAGTCGCCAAGTATATATGGGATTTACGCAATTGCTACCCGGGATGCCCCTTTAAATAGTCCCAAGTGGGAGGATTGAAACACAAATGGACCCCCAAATAAGGCTTAAGGGCTTTTTTTTTTTTTTATATAAGGACCAGGAGAAACCCCTTTTTAAATAAGGAGTTTCCACCTACAGAGAAAACAAAAAAACAGTCACCAAATGCACACAATATAAATAAATGACAGAAAAAAAACTCCCTTCAGCCAAGCTGAAGGGTACTCACAGCCCATGCAATAAGCTCACATCATGAGGTAAGGCCACAGGGAAGCAGGAAACAGGAAGTCAAACAGAGCATACCAGGTGCTCTCTGAATAAAAGCATGCCTAAGCCCCGCCCACTTCCAGGATCACATGGTCAAAAATGGAGGGAAAATTCAAATCTGAACACGGCCAGAACAAAGAGCTTTAATAGGTAAGCAAAAAATGCTGCCTAGACAGAGATAGGAAAAACTAGATAAAACATTTCCTGTTAAATAGTATAGTAAAACATACATAATAAAAATAAGAAATAAAGACTTTTTTTTCTTTTGTGTGCAAGGTGACAGATAAGCCCAGATAACGCCCCCTTCCCCCCCTCCTCCCCTCCTTTTTACCCAGCAGGGTTAAAGGAGAACTAAGGGGAGAGGAGAGAAATACACCCATAAGGCACAAGGGGATTATAAAGGGACAGGGACATCCCATGCCGGGAACACCAACCCGGAAGCCGCCTACCCACATTTGGGTCTCACGGAGGAGTAATACTCCTGTATACACCAGAAGGTGTATGTATCTACCTTTGCCTGAACCACACAGACAGGGCTGGGAGGCATACAATATAACCAAACAGGTTTAAAGAGTTTCAGACAGAAATAGAGAAAAAAAGGGGCCGGGAGCAAGCCCGGCTACCTGCAGCTTGAAGGAGAGTCATCTTCTGAATGCTTCGTCGATTGCAGAGACGAAAAGACTGAGGAATAGTGGGAGGAACCCAGCACTTATGGACCAGGAGGGGCTCCTATTTTCCATGTCATCTCTGCAAGATCGCCCTCTACAGGCCGGGTTCCCAAGTGTCATGAATATCGGGAAGTGGGGGGTGTGACATACTAGGAATAAGTTAAGAACATACATTAAAATTATAAACAAATGAGAAGCAGTAGTTTGATACAGGTTCTACACATATTAACACATAAAATATTTGAAAATTAATGTATACTACAGGTAAATTACCCAATGAATCAGACCAATTTGCCTTTCAAGTCACATTGAAATGTGTTGACTCTCTGCAGCCACTTTCACTCTGGTGCGATAAGAATCACAAGTCGCCCACAATTGCCAGTGAAACGCTGCTACTTAAATGCTGGTAAATTCGTCAGTACACAGGAGTGTCATTTTAGAGCACTGTTTCTTAACCTGCGGTACGCATAATCGGGTAGAATACTCAGTAATGTTCAAGGGTGCACCAACAGAGCCGCTCTGATAGGTCAGGTATATTATTTTAACGGTAAAACATTACTGTTACTTGCTTCAAAAAGTGCTTCAAGGTCAGAGACCTACTTATTTAGTTAACATTAGTCATCAACCCCCCCCCCCCCCCATTTTCAGGGTACTTGGACAAAGGCTTGTCACTAGGGGTTACTTAGCATAAAAAGTTGAGAACCACTGGTTTTAGAGGGTTCCCCCAAAATTGGTGCTTGCAGGTCATGCTGCCAAGGAACCTATACAAAGTGGTCTCCTGAATTTCTGTGGTCCAGGTATAAAGACCATGTTCAATTCCAAAAGAAGATTTTGCCTTAGAAGGTGTGCTTGCAAGGACTCCTGTGTCTACCCTATTTTTTGCTGCCCTCCCCAGGACCTTTGATGCAACCATCTTGGGAGATATTGTGGGTCTGTCACCCAATCAAGTGTAGCAGTGTGAATGTACTGGTCATTCACTGAAACCCAACGGCTGCCATTCAGAGTCCAAAAACCTGGATGGATTTGGGAGGATTTTGTCGATCAGGTGAGTTATTTTATTATTTTAATGCTCAAATTGGGCTTAGCACAGGGGGGAGGGCATGGTGACTGTGGGGTTACAAAAAACGTAGGGAGTTCCCCCGTTAAGCTGTAACACTACTGCAGTCCCAGCAGTGTGGAATGATAACTATTACTGTCTAGTATTGCCTTCCAAAATGGGTGCTAGCAGAGGGGCATCCAAAACAGGGATGATGGCGCACGTGCGTGTGGGGGGGGGGGGCTAAGGGCTGTTTTTTTTATACTACAACTTCAAGGTATCAGCTTTGACTGAGAAAAAAGTCAGAAAGAAAAATTTACCTACACTTGCCAATGGTCTACATTGTACAGTATTAGGAATCGGTTGCCAATACCTTTGCCCTCCATGACCCGCACAAAGTCCCCTCGGTAGATGTTACTGCTAAGCTTTTGTTCCAAGTTGAAGCCACGGACAAAGACCACATCTTCAACATCTGACAGGTCTTCATGCTCGGCATACTGCGTCCTGCTGATGGTGCGCTGCAGGGAGAACACAGGTCTGCTATTGATATAATCTCTAATATATCTGATGGTATATCACTTACGCACCTGAAAACAAAAAGAATATACAGCAGAATACACTAAATCCAACACACTGGTGTGCGAGTAAATCTCCTCTGTATTCTCCAGATTGTGGGAAGATTGCTGTCCCCTCACTTGCAGGGGAACAGGACCCCTTACTGCTAGAAGGCAGAAGCAAGCCCCATTCAGAAACACTAAAATATTAGTTACCTCTAATTATTCGGTTGTTGCTTTGGTCGAAAGGGTAAAAATGCACCCTTTTCTTTTGGCATCCCCACATTCGGTAACAAAGTAATCCTAAGTGCAACCCTAAGCCATGTTATTATGATTGGAAGGAGCTGGAGCCACACTTGGTGTGTAAGCTGAGATAATACAAGTAAAACTGAATTTCTTATAAATGAGTACAAGCAGGGGAGCACCTGTAATGAGGCTATGTGAGGCAGCTGTCTCAGGTAGCAGTTTAGAGGGACCTTAATTACTGGATTCATTTATTTTTGACCTCATTGGTGAGAGGAGGGCGCCGCTGCATTTTTCCATGTTGTATTTTTAAATGCATTGGTGACTATGCAGCCGCTGACCCACTCTCTTTCCACTCTGTCATAGGAGAGAGCCAGGCAAAGCAGACCACTGCTGCATTGAGGAATCGAGCAATATATCATGGGGGTGGGGGAGCTTTTTATAGTTTGCCCCAGACAGCAAAGAGGCTAGGTTCCCCCTGAGAGGCAGGGCTCTATCAGCCCAAAAAAGCTAGTGAGGGAAAATAATAAGATCCAGCATCAGGTACTCAAGGGCCAGTCACAAGCCTTCCCCCATGGCATCCCAAATCAATTAAAGTACAACAAAGCCCAGTGCCTGACCTTCCCCCAAATCAGGATGCCTCGCTGTGTGAAACCCACCTGGGGCACTGTAAAACTTGGGTGGCACATCCCCGCATCTTTGTGCTGTGAGCGCAATCCCACCCCAGGCCATTTGAATAGGCTGGAAGTGGGAGCACTAATGTTGCTGGGGATACAGCCGCTCGAGATTCCGATTGCCGTAAACAGAATCATCTGACGAACATTTTTACATTTTCTGATGTTCCTCTGTAAACATCCCTTCCCCCCTCTCTCACTGCCATTTGGATGTTGGCGATATCTAAAACCCAGACATCTGGCAGCATTCCTGGACCCTTTCCACCACCCCTTAGCCATCGCTGAGCGAAGGCAGCGGCTTTAGCCGTACTCACCTTTCGCCGTCTGCTCTTCAAAATGTTCTACGCCGCTCATCAAATCTTGCTACATCTGCCCCAAGTGTCATTGCAGCCTATGCAATGACACTGCGCGTGCGCAAGATCTGAGGGCAGTGCATGACAGGTAGTCAAGATGGAGCTGCCCAACAGAAGATGGTGCGGGACCGAAGGATGCCGGAGCATGATGCGACTGGACAGGTAAGTTTTAAACTGCTGAATCTTTAGTCTGAGAGGGAGCTGGGCCAAGCAAGCCAGTTTTTATAGCTCCCCAATACCTCTAATGTTTCTTTTTAATATGCACAACAAACAGCTCTAACTGGCTGAGGGCCAGGGCAACCGCCATAGGACCGGGAAGAGGCGAGTTTTTCTGGGGGATTTCACACAGCAGGGCATCCCGAATGGAGAAGTCTGGGTGGGGGGTGAAGAAACAAAACCTGGGATAGTCAAAACACCAGGTTTTGTTCTATTTTAAGGGTCTGAGGACTTTTGGTCAGCGTCTTCACCCTTTGGAGCGGGGCAGCAACATAGTAAGTAGTATAAAAAGCAGGGGGTATAGGACTGCTTTACCTGTTCAGTGAAAGTGTGTTAGCAACCAGTCTGAAGTAAGAGGATGGTTGTCAAAATGGGGACAGAAAGTTGGTGATGCCACAAGATTTAATTTACATTGTAGCCTTGTTGGTCACAAAGGAAAGATTGCAACAGAAATGGATAACACTTATTACTAGACAGACATACCAAACCCATGTTTATTTATTAGGCTTTACATGTTCCTATTAAAAATACAAAGTATTGAATTGTTAAAAGTATGTCCTGCAGCAGAGTACTGCATGGGTCATATTGTGTGAGCCAAGATGTAGCACAATGAATCAGGCTACAGGTCAAGTTAAAGAAAAGGCCTTGGCACACAGCATTTTGCCTTGACTGTGCTTATGCCAAGATACTTGTTATTTCTAACATGACCAAAGTCTTCTAAAACTAGCCTCACAAGAAATCACTTGTTTACTTTAGATGGGAATAAACTTGATGGCTATCATCAAAGAAAGAACAACTTTCTCTCCCATCGTATCCAGTTTACAAAACATTTGCTTTGAACGTTGTAGCATGTAGTTTGTAATAGTTTCTGAACTGTAGGTTTTGCCTTATCTTTAATTATATATTGTACAGCCCTACAGAAGATGGTATTAAATTAAGAATAATTAAAATAACTACAGTAGTAGTTCCTTAGTTTGTCAATCTAACCAAAAACTAGCCCAGCCATGTTGCAGAAAGAAGGCTAAGGGGAGGATACATGCTACAGTTTTGTATCATACACTGTTTTTCCAAATCATCCTCCACAACTGCTAGCTGAGATTTCATTCCATCGGGACAGGAAATGTAGAGCTTTAACAAGACACAGTCCTACCACAGGACTAGTGGTGGAGTATGCCTAAGCACTCCAGATGAAAGCAGCACACATATTAACATATGTTCTTTTTTTTGTTTGTCACTGGGTCTCATGGTAATGTTCCTGCTCACAGGAATGTGCACTGGCCTGTGCATGTTCGTCACCATGGACCATGCACGCATATGATTGCACTTTTTGGGTGTTCCAGCTCAGCAGGCGCATGCACGGACACAAAGGTGATTGGCTTGTACACGTGCAGGCTGGCACCAGTTATCCTGCTTGCCTTGGCATGCTTGAACGCAGAAGCAAACTGCCATATTCAGTGCATGCGTACCCAAACAGCCTTTAAAAGGGGGCCAGGGGCGCAGGGAAGACATCTGCAGATCTTCATTGAAGTGATGCCTGCAACCTGCTTCTGTATCTTGTGAAAACCTGTT
Source organism: Gastrophryne carolinensis (assembly GCA_027917425.1). Lineage (NCBI taxonomy): Eukaryota > Metazoa > Chordata > Amphibia > Anura > Microhylidae > Gastrophryne > Gastrophryne carolinensis. The sequence continues at coordinate 502,609,611 of CM051234.1, forward strand.
TTGACCTTGGTCCTGCTGACTTCCTGCTTTGGCTCTGACTTATGGCTCTGTTTCTGCAATCTTTCTATTATTGGAATTGGACTTCCTTGATACAGAACTTTAAACTCACCTGCCATCAGTGATGGTTGTGCAACCCAGGTTTTTGAGGTGCAGTCCATCCTCCCTTGCGGAGGGCTCCGGTGAAAACCAAACCGGAAGAAGGTAAGATTACCAGCAACCTGGGGAGATTCACACCGTGGGGAAAAGACAGATACCGCATAAAAGCCATGAGCTGCTGGCTTTTCTCCCTGGGGAATCCTGAATCGGCGTGCCCTGCTATGCACTCGTCCAATGAGAGCAATCTGCCGTTAATATGTAATTTGGCAGGTGGCTCGCATTGTTTTAAATGGGGAGCGCACATTATCGGATTCTGTGGCATGTGCATGCTCCCACCCTATCCATTCAGATAGGCTGGGCAGGCGCGTGCGCACGCCTGGAGAGGCTCTCCATTCAAATCAATGAAAGCCACCTGCCGAATGAATTAGTCACAGCAGGTGGCTCTTATTGGACGAGAGCCCACACATGCACCGTTGGAGTGTGAAAAGATCAGTTTTTATGGGCAAACTGGGGGGGGGGGTTTCACACGACGCGGCATCACTATTTAGGATGCCCCAGGAACATGAAGCAAAACCCAGGCAAGTCAAATTCACATTTTTTTTTTTTAAACCGGACCTTCACCATGATTTATTGAAAAACCCAAACCCTTAAAAAAGGATTCCCCAGCATCTAAAGTTAATATATTAAGTTTTGAATCACTTGCTTATTATTCTTTCCCCCACTGGGCTGCAACTCTGTTCAGGACTTTAGGATACGGGCGCCGCATCTTGACTCAGAAGCATCTCACTTACTGAGGAGAGTAGGATAAAGTATAGGGGGCGGGTTATAGCTGTGCTTTGCTCAGACAGCAGAACTGGGGTTAGGAAATAGTCAGCAATCCCAGAATGCAGAGCGGCACAGTCAGAAGGCACTTCCTGTTTGCAGGCTGCCTGATGTTCCATAAGCCGCCATCTTGGATAGGTAGGATGATTTTTAATGTGGGCAATCTGTATGTGCATGCTATGGGAAACATACAAGACTCTTATTCAGGGTGAAGGTTCGCTTTAATTCCCGGCATTTACTACTGAAGTTTCGGGGACCTCCCACTGACCACTCCCTCTGGTTGCATGCAGACATTCAAATATACCTGCCAGGGGTGTTTGGGGGGTGTGCTGGTAATGGCAGCACAATCCTGCCCATTGGGAGTGTGCAGTGAGTAGATGGCAAAACCAGGGGATTCACACAGTGGCACATCCCAACCCAGGATGCTCCACTCAGCCCTAAACTTCCACATGCTACCAAGTTTTGGCTGGATCTGAATAGGACTATGACAGATAGGCAGGTAGGTAGGTGGTCCGAGGCACAGGTGAGGGAGGAGACATTGCCCCGTGTCGTGCAGTGCATAGAGGAGGGGGCGGGTAGGGCTTATACACACACAGGCGGGCGGCCCTTTAAACGCCATGTGCAGCGCTGTGTACACACACACAATGGAGGAGGAAGGGGGGCGGGTGAGAGGCCGCCACACAGGAAGTTCCCGGGCAACCAGAGGAGGAAGCAAAACAAAGGCACGCCGAGCACTCGCTGCCCCCTCACAATGGCCGCCCACACCCGCCGCTCGTCTACACACCAGTCGTCTTCCAGGTCCTTTCTTTGCCTCCATTTTACGGCAGAGCTCCCGTTAGTGAATGGCCGCTGTGCCGGGCATGGCGCCCCCGCCCCGGGGGACAGTTCCGAGTGCAGGACGGTAAAAGTTATCCCCGGCAGGTGCGCGCTACAAAGTGACGTCATTCTCTCCAGAAAGGACCATTCTCTCCGTCAGAAGTTTGCTGCGGACACATTGCCTGACATACGGGCGCCTGGCACTGTGCTCCGGTGACATGTACGCAGGCGCCGTGCAGCCAACCTTCCTGGATTTGTTATGACTGGAGGAGCGTGCAGCCCCGCACTCTCCAGCTGTACTTTCCGCACCAGTGAGCGCAGGGGGGCGGGGCCTCTCGCCACGCCCACCTCCATAGCTTCCAGGCTCTCCCCGCCGCTGCTGCTTTTTGTTTACAGCTGTGAGTGACAGCGGGCGGCTCCCCCTTCTGCCATTCACTGACAGCCCAGCTGCCCGCCCGCCGGTGGCCGCCTCTTGCCTCGGGAGGCTTTGTTCCGGGAAAGCTGCTCGTAATTGTCACACTATGCCAGCCCCGTGCACCAACGGCGTAACTAAAGGGGGTGCAACCTCACTGGGGCCCAGAGGGTCTGGGCAGGGCCGGCTCCAGGTATATGTGTGCCCATGGTCTCAGTGGGCCCCTTTGTGGTGAAAAGTCGCGTCACATCACTGAGAGACGTCCCAAATCTGGATGCCCTCTAAGTATCCTCCTATTTGGATCACCATTTTGAGTTACTGGCCAAGCCAGGGGGCATCCCAAATTGAGATACCCCTGTAAAGCGGACCAAGACTCGGGTGGAATTGGTTGCATAGTGGGTATGCCAGCGATCCCAGGGGGTTTCACACAGTAGGGTATCACAGATTGGGATGCTCCAGGGATAGGAAATCAGCTGGGATGGGTAATTTAAAAGCAGAACAAAACCCAGCACTTCCTCACTTGGAATCTAAATCGAGATGCCCCGATGTGTGGAGCCCCTCCATTCGAGGAGATGTGGGCACCAGCTGTGGAGGTGCCCTCCCAGCCCGCCATCGCTCACCCCAAAGGCTGGCCTTGTCAGTGGCCCCACCAGAAGGGTGGGGGCCCCCGGCAGCTGCCCGCCTTGCCGGGTGCTGACGCTGGGTCTGGTGGCCCCATCCTTGTTTCCCATTCACCTTATAATATATGTGCTCACTTCGCATCGTTTAGAGAAGGAAGCACAATCTGTCTCTACTGTTTTGGTTTTCAGTTGTATCCAACTGAGTAAAATAACAAAAAAAAGTTTGACTCTTGACAGTGCCCCATTTAATCTAACATATTCCAGGGCTGGCTGCTAGCTTCAACCTGGGGCATCCTGAATCACGCTGTGTGAGAGAAAAGAATGCTGCTATTTACGCATTTACGCTATTGGACCAAAACCCAGGATTTTGACTATCCTGGGTTTTGGTCCTTGCCCCCGGGGCACCCTGATTGGGGGTGCCTTGCTGTGTGAAACCCCCCCAGATCACCCTAACAAACTCACCTTCTCCCAGTCCTACAGTGCATGCGTGGCCGCTCATCCAATCAGCGCGCTCTGAGCCGCTGCCATCTAAGACGGTGTTTAAGGCCAGGGGCTCCGAGCACACTGGCGGCCGCATCCCTCTAACAGGGAGCAGGCCTGTGACGGCCATTCACAAATGGCTGGCACGGGCACGCGCCCTGCTAGAGGGATAGCGAGGATGCGGCTCGCACATGCGCCGTTGGACCAGAAAACAAGGTAAGGGAACGGGGCAACCTGGGGGGTTTACACAGCGGGGCATCACGATATTGGATGCCCCAGGGGGAGGGAATAGATTGGCCCGGAAATCTTATAGATCGTGCTGTATTTTGGTCCACTTTATTGAGAGACATCTGCTGTGACATTTGGCAGGCATCTCTCATTGTTTTTATTGGGGAATGCACACTGCCACATACCTGGCGGCATACGCTCTTTCCCGCCCTAGCCCTTGAGACAGGCTGGGACTGGGGTGTGCACCCCGCCAGGGATGCGACAGCTTGCGCTCCCCATTAAAGTGGACCAATGCCCAGTATTTTCACTATTCTGAGTGTTGGTCGACCTCTGCGGGGCACCCTGATCGGGGGTGCCCCGCTGTGTGAAACCCCCCAGAAAGCCCCTAAAATCTTACCTTATCGGCGGCGGACAAGCGCCGGATAAGCCGCCGCCGCCTCTCACGCGTCCCTCTTACAGGGCGCGCGCCCGCGCCGGCCGTTTGTGAATGGAACTGCTAGAGGGACGTGCGGGAGGCTTATCCATTGCCGATAAGGTACGTTTTTAGGGGCTTTCTGGGGGGTTTCACACAGCGGGGCATCCCGATTTCGGATGCCCTGCGGGGAGGGAGCTGATCGGCCTGGGAATCTTATAGATTCGCGGGCCGATCAGGGGTGGGTGTTGGTCCACTTTAAAGTCAATATGCTGAGTGTCCTAGTCATTGGACGAGAGCCTACTCATATACCATAAGAACAAGGATGAAGTGAGTAAATGGTGGCATTCTGGGGGGTTTTCATACAACAGGACATCCTAATTCGAGATGCCCCAGGGGGAATGATAGGAAACTCAGGAGTCAAGTCAAATTCAGGTCAATATTACTACGCTACACTTACCTTTTATCCCTCACAGACCAGTGCCGCTAGTCCAGAGCTATGACACTCACCTGATTGCCCCGTCCCAGCTACCGGCGCCATTCTCTGCTGCTCACCTATAGTCCGCCAGCCATTCAGCACCAGTGCACCGACCTGGGCCATTTGTCGCAGGCACACCCCCTCCATTCATGGGAATAGTTCCTGTTGACGATGACGCAGGCAATCCATCAGTTGTTGAATAGACGCAAGCTGTTGAAAATGGTGGAGTGGGACCTGGATCGGGCGATCATGTGAGTGTCAGAGCACCAGTCTAGCAGCGCTGGTTATAGCAGCTGAAGAAATGGCTAGTAGATCAACTTACCGCCAGTACGCATCATCGCCGGTCAGCTTCCCGCAGTCCAGGTTTTTAAAGCCAGGAGCTGCACTTCTGTGTGGTCGTGGCCTAGGTACGTTCCTCTCCTATTGAAAACAATGGGGACCTCAGTACTGCAGGAACTTCTGCTCTCGATGCAGTGGGAACCAGCTGTGCCCTGACCACAACCATTCGCCAAGTGAAAATTGGAAGCACAGTTCCCGGCTTCACATATTTGGGGCTTCAGGAGCATGACCAAAGGCATGTGCCTAGTGGTAAGGTAAGCAGAACTTCTAGTTACTGCCAGAGCTGCCCGGCCCTGGAGTAGACTTTTCCTTTAAAGACGAACAAGACCCAAGATTTTGACTTTTTTGAGTTGTTCCTCCTGTCTGGGGCATCCTGATTCAGGGGGTCTCACACATCGGGGCATCCCAATTTAGTGTAGTTCCTCCTTAAAGCAGAACAAAACCCAGGCATTTGACTTTCCTGGGTTTTGTCCCATGCCACTAGGGCATTTTTAATCAGAGCCTCCTGCTCTGACTACTTCTGAATGGCTGGGGTGGGAGCACGTGCACGCCGCCAGGGATACAGGGAATGTGTCAGCGCATGCTCCTCATTGTAAGCAGTGAGAGCCACCTGACAAATGACATCGTCACAGCGGGCTGCTCTCATTGGATGAGAGCTCGTGCATGTTTCACACAGTGGGGCATCCCAATTCCAGAGAAAAGCCAGCGGCCGGCCGTGGAATCTTTTAGATTCTAGGCTGGCCGCTGGTGGGTTTTGTTCTGCTTTAACAATATAGAGGGTTAATGGAAAGAAAACATGGATGGACAGGGTATAGAAAGGCTTGGATAGTTGAGACTGAAGCAAGGAAGGATGGAGCATGAATTCATAGAGGGTTATTCAGATGGTCAAACACATAAAGGAGTAGAGTGCAATTGTTCACAGGAGTTAAAGTAGGATAGATGCCAGCCCAGGGCATGTACTATAGAAGCAGCAGGTAGTTACAGGCTGTGTGAACCCCCAGTGTTTGTAGCTTTACTCGCCTCCCTGTTGATTCTACAGCACATGTGCGGACTCTCCTCCAATCGGCTTTCTAAACCACTCATATGTATGAGCAGCTTATTAAAACTGAATGGTCAGCAGCTCACCCAAAATTCCATCTCAGAAATCCTAGACGGTTCCCAGCAAAAGCAACACACCTCCGAGAAAATTGCGGAGACGTTCCAGGCATACTATGCCGGTTTATACGATTTGAATGGGGGGCGCACGGCGGGGACTCGGGCATGCCATCAATCTCGAAGGAAATTGCGGAGTCATTGGAAGACCCAATTAGCATGGAGGAGTTGGCCGAAGCCATCAAGCTCTCGCCGTCAGGAAAGGCCCCGGGACCAGACGGGTATACGGTCAAATATTAGTCTTTCATCTCATTACTGGGCCCCCGCCTGGTGAGAGCCTGGAACACGATAGCAGATCCGGAGTCCCCTGATGCATTCTCGGGAAGGTAAATGGAAGCCCACATATCTGTCCTTCATAAGTCAGGTAAAGACCCGTTGTCCTGCAAAAGTTACCGTCCTATCTCCCTGCTCAATGCGGACCTGAAGTTATACGCTAAAATCTTAGCCCTCGGACTGGTGCCAGTGGTGGCACAGGTGGTGCATCTGGATCAAACTGGGTTCGTGTTGGGCAGAGAGGCCAGAGACAATGTGGTGTGGGCCATTAATGTGATACATAAAGCGAGGACCACTGCGACCCCTGCTATGCTTCTTTCCACAGACGCTGAGAAGGCCTTCGCTAGGGTGAGCGTGCCCTTTCTCCGGGAAACCCTTAGACATATAGGCCTAGGAGACAAGATGAGAGCACACATAGAGGCGTTATACACCACACCATCGGCTAAGATCAAAATAAACGGTCACCTCTCAGACCCGGCATTTATCCGCAATGGGACCCCTCAGGGGTGCCCTTTATCCCCCTTGCTCTTTGTCCTATCGTTGGAGCCGTTCCTCTGCAGAGTTAGAGGGAGTGTTGACATTCAGGGGGTTGACTCGGTTGAGGGCTCTCATAAGGTAGCTGCTTTTGCAGACGGCCTCCTCTTCTTCATCACGAACCCCTCAGTGACAGTCCCAGTCCTGATGAAGAAGTTTGAGGCCTACGGGGGGCTCTCTTATCTTAAAATTAATTTTGATAAGTCCAAGGCCCTGAATGTCTCGCTCCCTGGGGAAATAGTTAAAAATATGCAACAATCGTTCCCATTCAGGTGGGCAAGGGCCTCAATCTCATATCTTGGCACACAACTGCCGAGCCAGTTGGCAAACATCCCAGCCCTGAATTTCTGCCCGTTGGCACAGAGAATCAGGGCAGATTTAGCAAAGTGGGACAGCCCTACTTTCTCTTGGATGGGCAGAGTTAATATCATCAAAATGTCAGTGCTCCCTAGGCTGTTGTTCCTGTTCCAGGCTCTGCCAGTCCACCTCCCAGGGCAGTTCTTCCGAGATATGAATGGTACACAAATGAGATTTGTGTGGAATAAGAAACGGGCAAGGTTGAGAGCACATTTACTAAGCGGCCCCAAAAAATTAGGTGGAATGGCACTTCCGGACATGAGGTTGTACTGGGCAGCCACTCACCTACAAAGAGTGTGTGAATGGCAGAATTGCCAGACGACCAAAAGGTGGGTCCAGCAGCCCCTGTCCGATTGGTGGCATCCTTATGCAATAAAGCATCCCCCACACCAACTACTAGGACCCACCCGACTGTTGGGGCGACCTTGGGTTTATTCGGGGTATACAGGGAACGGAAGGAGCTCTCCCCTTGGCCCTCTCCGGTGGTGCCAATTGTGGAAAGCCAGCTGTTGCAGGCTGGCCCCTTTAAGACAGATGTGAGGGAATGGGGTGGCTTGCATCGGATGAGGAGCGGAGATCTAATAAACGGGAGGGGCTGGGTCCCACTCTCGGAACTGAGAGGTAGGTGGGAGAATGATAATCTAGATCCATGGACCCTACTGCGCTTCCAGTCATTTTTGTCCCAATTAAGTTTTAAAAGGGAAAAATGCAGGGGACCAACAGAGTACGAGAGGATATGCCTAGAGAATCATCCATACCCACACTTGATTTCCAAACTGTACTCGCTTTTGATAAATGAGCAAGCGACCAGCCCCCCCCCCCCCCCCCCGTCCGCTGGAGAGAATGGGAGAAGGACTTAGGTAGACCCCTGAGTAAGAAGGAAAGAGAAAAGATTGCTACACTGGCTCATAAGTCCTCGGTGGCGACAAGGGTGCAAGAAACAAATTACAAGATTTTGACACGCTGGTACTATACGCCAGACAAACTTAACAGGATGTACGCCTCCGTAGACCCACAGTGTTGGAGGCGCGGAGCGGAATGAGGCTCGATGTTCCATATATTCTGGACATGCCCCAGAATCAAAGAGTATTGGGGGGAGGTCTTTATTACACAGATCACTGGAGCACAGACTCTGGAGGACCCGGCCCGAGTCTTGCTCCTCTTAACGAAACACACAGTAGGGAAATATAGGAAAACCCTCCAAGTCCATTTGTTAAACGCTGCTAAAGTGATCCCTAAGCATTGGAAATGGAGAGGGGCGCCCACCGTGAGGGACTGGGCTGGAGAGGTGCTACACATTTGTGAGATGGAAGACCTGACAATGTCTCTCCACGACAGAGACGAACAGTTTAGAATGACTTGGATGCCCTGGCTAATGTTCCAGGAGTCAGAGGGATTCAAGGTCCTGTTTAATCAATAGACTCTGGGTCACATCTATGCAGCGTGTCCTGAACTGAGTGTGCGAGTTATGGGGCTTCGAAGGGAGGAATACACACTTCAGTCCAGCATACACTCTATTGAGAAGCTCAGTTTTGGGATTTCCTGATGGCCGTTCCCCCCCTCCGATGCCACTTGCATGTTCCGCCCCCCCCGCCCTACCCCCTCCCCGCTCTACCCCCTCCCCGCTCTGCCCCCCCCCCCCCCGAGTCGCGCAGGTACGGGAGAAGGCGCCTGGGTTAACCAGTAAGGTTCGTGTGTACTTGTGGTTTTGTATTGTATTTTTAAATGCTTAAATAAAGAATATTAAAAAAAAACTGAATGGTGTTTAGCCATTGGCTGCTCTCCTTCAACAGTGAATGCCTGTGCCATCCATTCAGATATTGCTAGTGCAGTCATGTGCAGCAGCCAGACGGATGCCACTGGCTGCTGCGTGGGACTGTGGCGAAGTAAGCAATAGCAGCGATCATCCCCAGGGAGGGTCTTTACCTAGGAGCTAAAGTGGTACAAAACCCTAGCCGGCCGGCCCTGGAGTCTATAAGATGGCCTTCTGCCTAAAAGCTTACCTGTTCCAACGGTGCATTTGTGGGCTCTAGTCTAATCAGAACCAAAACCAATGGAAGTGAGTATATGGGGATACCAGGAGGTTTATGACTGGGAGCATCACAAAAGGGGGGGGGGTTAAGTGTGCCTAAAAAGGTAAAAGGCTGGTTTTGTGCCTGGTAGACAAGCAAAGTAAAATACTTTACTCTGTTTTCTTGAGCCTACCAAAGGAAATCCTTTTTTGGCACTCACACACACAAGAAAATAAGGGTCCCACATGGATGGTCTGCTAAAGCCAAAGGGCAGCCTTTACAGGTTCCCTGACTCTATATATGGCATTAATAAAGATGATGACAGCGCATCTCAGTCTCAGTGGTAGACAGTCATGCGAAGCATCCCTGCGTCCAGTTTACAAATGGAAGCAGGGGTGTGCACAGAAGCTGGCTGAGAATTGCACTGTCGACCCTGGAGCTGACAGCAGAGGACTAGGTGGGGTTGCATGGGATTGAGTTTGCACTTAGTCAGGGAAGCAGTTTTTTTTTTTGTTTTAACTTAAACATCTGGCACCTTTGGTGGTTGCTCATCTTTAAGCCCCTGCTTTGGGATGCCCCGCTGTGTGCACGGGGGGGGGGGGGGGGTCCATGGTTGCATTCTCATCCTCATAATCTCCTCATCTTAGGTGTGCTTCAAAATAGTATGCAAATTCTGGGTTTTGGTCCACTTTAACGTGCATTTTAAAATAAGGCTGGCCCTGATCTGGAGGGAGCTTTGCTGAAGGGAGGTAAGGTAAGTATATAGATACTGAAGGTATAACACAAGTAGTATTGCAATGGAACAATGCTCATGAGGTCAGGTGGTCCCACTATGACTATTTCACTACAATGAAGTCATTGTCCAGGTCCAAAAAAACTCTGCAGCTAGCAGTCTGGTACTCTTGGCTTTGATCATATAAGGAAATACCCGCCCTGATCGGCAGCCATAGCCTCCTCCACGACAGAGAGCTGCATCCCCCGCCATCAGCCACAGTGAATTGACACCCCCCCTCATTCACAGCAATGGGTCACCTGTGGGGGACAAAAGGTGAGTATGGAGTTTTTTCTTGCTTGAGCCTTGAGTAGAAAAAAAAAATGTTTAGGTGCAATTAGATTATATTAAAAGTAAGTAACCACATTATGCAAAAAAAAGAAGCTGTATGACAAAAGCCTGTTCATATCCAGAGCTAACTTGCAAACAATTTTTTCATTTGTCAATTAAAGTGGACTTTCACACAGTTCAGCTTTATTGACATTGGTCTGCAATAAAGATTACTACTGAACCATTGATATAAAACTTCTGCGACTTTCTAGAACCCCGCTTATACGCCACTGCCAAAACTCCTGTCATAAAAGTTATTTCCAGCAACATACCGCTCAAATGTCCCTTATTTAGAAGGACTGTCCTTTTTAACCTGACTTTGGATATATGATGATCTGTAGGCATAAATAAAAAAAATCTCAGTACTTACATGACCTCCCTGCCAGTGGAACCTCCCTCCCCCTTTATGGTGCCATCGGCTCTAAAGTTGACTGTGCATCCTATCTGCAGTGTGCTTGATAGAATCCACCATTGATAAATCATATGACCTATATCGTGGCTGGTAAAGTGGTGCAACTACTGCTGCCAACTTGTTCTCTTGCAGCTCAAAACCGGGAGAGCTCCATAACACCAGGAGCTTACAGCACATGTTAGTGAGCAAACTCTGTCACAGGTCAGGTAAGTACAGAGGAGTAGCTAGGTTTTCTGGCACCAGTGGCAAAGATTCGAAATAGCACCCCCACCTGTTCTCAGGCCCCCTTTGGCACCCCCCTGACTTGCTGCACCCGGGGGCAAGTGCCCCCCTGCTCCCCCTAGCTACGCCCCTGGGTAAGTATTCAGGGTTTTTCTTACCCCTACAGCTTTTAAATGCAAACCAGGATTTTGACTAAGGGGCATCCCCAATTCGGATACCCAACAGTCTCGCTTTGTGAAACCACCCTGATTGCTCCGTGCGACTTACCTCTGCCCGGTCCAGCTGTGAATGCCCAGGCTGTCGCCCAATCAGTTCTAACAGGCTTCAATGGAGAGGGAGAGCAGCTAAATCCCCAGCGACATGTGTGCCCCTGCCTGTTTGAATGGCTGGAGAGGGAGCGTGCCCGAAGATGCAGGGTATGTGGCTGCTCTTGCTCCCCACTGTAAACAAACAGCCATTTGCTGAATACAATAAGAACGGCTCTGATTGGACGAGAGCCTGCTTGTGGGCCATTGGACTGGGGTAAGGTGAGTAAATACTGGCTACCTGGGGGGGATTCACACAGCTGGGCATCCCAATACGGAATGCCCCAGCGTAAGGCCAGCGGCGGGGCCCTGGAATCTTTTGGAAACAGGCCAAAACATTCCTGATTTGAGATGCTACGGGTGGAACAAAACCCAGGAAAGTCAAGTTCCCATCAAAGCAAATCAGTGACGAGCGGCCGAAAGAGGATGCAAGTGATGCCACTGCCGTCCACGCATGTGCATTGGGCTTGTCTGACAGGTAAGAATTCTGGGCGGGCGGTGGGGTTTCACACAGCGGGGCATCCCAGTTTTAGATGAGAGGAGAGGGAATAAGGTAGCCCTGATGTCGCATAGACTCCAGGGCTTGTTTTGTTCTGCTTTAATGTATGGGCAGATGCTGTGGCAGGGGTGGGTATGGCCCTACAGTCATGATGCTGAGGCTAAAGCATTGTAGCATACCCCCCAACTGTCCTGATTTTCACAGTTTTGTCCCGCGAACGGCTCGTTATTCCGCCGCCCCGGGCCGCTATTCGGTGTCCTGGGACTGGCTGCTAAGTAGACGGGGACTTGAGATGCTGAGGGGACTTGGGAGCTGAGATGTGTGGGGGCGGAGCCAGAGGCAGGGCCTGTTTCTTCTTCCCGCCCGCTGCCTCGTCAGTGTGGCGCATTCGCTCTGCAAAGATCTGGCCGGGGAGGTAGGAGCGGAGACGGACCTGTGTGCGCGCCTGTGTGCCTGCCTGTGTGTGGGGGCTTGCATTCATATGGGTGGAGGGGGCTTGCATGCATGCATTATGTGTGTGTGTGTGTGTGTGTGTGTTTGCCTGTATGTATGTGTTTCATGTAATTTATTTGTTTTTATGTATTTATTAGGTGGTGTTTCCCTTTAAGGGTGTGGCTTGGGCATGACTGGGGGCATAGTTTAAGGACAAAAAATGTCCCTCTTTACTGTTTTCAAAAGTTGGGAGGTATGTTGTAGGGGTAGAACATGGGTTGGAGTGTCTTGGCCGGGGGGGGTGTTACAATAGGGCCAGGTATGGGAAAGAGGAGCTGGGGGGGGCATGGGAAGCACGGAGTTGTAAGGCATGTATAGGCTCCTGGGGAGGTGGGCTGCATATTGAAGGCTAAACCTAGGCCAAGGGGGCCTAAAGCAATGCGGACCACCAAGAATTCCCTCTTTGCCCCCTATGACCTGAATAGGTGGTGGTGGTGTGTGTGTCAGTTGGAGAGAGCAGCCTCATATGGCAATTCAATTCAATTTATTGTTTGCCAAGTACATTGTGAGATGAACAAGGAATTATTTTCCCTACATCCAGTCCAGGTCATCCCAATATCCTTACAGATGGGTGTTCGCCCCTAGGGGGCGCTTGACTGCAAGATCAAAGATGTAGCTCCTCCCGGCCCCCTATAAAGGCAGCTGTCCCTCTATCATTCCACAGTTGTTCATCTTGCAGTTTGGCTGCATAAGATCTGCATAAGTAGAGCGGGGCCACCTAGCCCATCGGCCAGTGCGGACTCAATTTCCATGGACCCCTCCTGACCCACTTCTGCTTCCCAGCCTATGGCTGCTAGGGGATCCGTGACGGTAGGGTGAACGCCGGGGTCTGTGGCGTTCGGCAGAGCTTAGGCTCTGGGCCGCAGACCTTATACTAAAAGGTAGCCGGCCACAGGCTTATGGTGAGCTTGAGGAGGAACCATTATGTATAGCTTTCTGTATGTATCCCTCCCTTCCAAGCTTTATTTTGTGTCTTGGTACTGTGTTTTCACTGTGGTGTTTTACTGTGCTTGCTGAAGGGCTTAACATGGCTCCTTGCTGGCTAAGCGAGAAGCGGTTTGGTCATACTCGCCTCCCTGCGCTCCCTCGTCGGCTGCCCGGTACACGTGCCTCTCGGCCGTCGCATCACTCGGCCCTGTTGCATCGCCGCGGCGCTGTCTGTGCAGTGACGGGGGGGTGAGCACGTGTTCATGATGTAATCGGCGGCCATTGCTGGCGGCACCGCCATTTTGGGTCTTCAGCAGTGCTGTAAGGAGGGGGCGGGCTCCCTCTTGCGATGCGCAGAGGGGGCGCTGCTGTCGTCGCGCCGGCGCCGTGTCCCCCCCCCAAGGATCCTTCTGGAAGGTGGCTGGCCTCAGGAGGAAGGCCACGCTGTCTGCTGCTTCTGCCTCCCTGCTGCTGCGCTACTGCTGGGATCACGCTCGGGCCCTCTTGCTGCGGACGCTGTGAAGGAGCCGTTGGATCCCCATTGTCGGTGTCATGAGTCTCTCTTGTTTGCTCAAGCTTGCTGGGTTTTTGCATTGATAGCCATAAAATGCAATGGCCATCCACATGCACCAGAGGCATTATTTTGGACCATGAACGGGCGGTCGTCCCTGACCCTAGCCCGGTATTACCATCGGCCTCTCCGGACCCTCCGCTGCTGTATTCAGCCCCCAGCGAAGGGGGAGCCAGCAAGGGGTCTCATACTGACTTTGCGCATAGGCTGGCCAATCTCGAGAGACAGATTTCGTTGTGGGCCCCTAAGAAGGTCTCGAGTAAGAAGCGGCATCTGGAACCCATTTACATGGACGATGATGATTTTTTTGATGGTTTGGGCTCTGCGGAGGAAGTTGAGTTGCCAGATGATTCACGTTCCACGGTGGATTATTCTGCTGGCGATGACAGTATTTCTGGCTCCTCCTCGGACGAGGATCCGTGGCTCCCGGATGATACAGAGAAATTGTTTTCCTCAGTGTTTGATACACTGCACATTGTTCCTTCCAGAGCGGCTAAGAGGAAGCAGGGTGATTTGTTTAGACCTGAGAGGCAGGTCTTCCCGGAGCAGCCCCACTTTTCTAACATGATCCTTAAAGAATGGGAAAGGCCTAACAAGTTACCGTCGGTCCCTAAGGGCCTGGATAGGCGGTACCCCTTCCCTGATGAGCTGGTTTGGTTATGGTCTCACCCTCCCGAGGTGGACCCTCCCATGTAATGGTTTGTCCAACACTACTGTTATGCCGTCGCCTGACAATGCTTCCTTATGTGACCCTGCAGACAAGCGAATGGATCAGCTGGTCTGCCATGCGTTCACCTTTGCTGGTGCCCTCTTTTGCCCCGTGTGCATCTCGGCAATTGTCTCACTAACAGAAGGAAGGTGCAACACCTTGTGGCTAGAGCTAAGGCTGAGGAGTATAAGGAACTCAAGACCTGCTTGGATTTCATTGGCTTTGTTGTTACTGCCATGGATGATGTGGTCCAGCTCGGTGCCAAGATTTCAGCTTTGCTTGTTGCTCTTCGCCGTTCACACTGGCTGCGGCAGTGGTCGGCTGATGCGGCTGCCTAGAAGTCTCTCAAGAGTATCCCTTTTGTGGGGAACAGGCTGTTTGGGGAGCGCCTGGACCTGTTGGTAGACTCCCTCAGAGAAGGAAGCCTGCTCGGTCCTTTCGGAACCCCTCTTCCTATCGTTCCTTTCTAGGAGGAAGAGGTTCATCATTTTCAGGTGGCCTGGGGCAGAGGTAGGTCCCACGGCCGACCCAACCCCTCCTGAGGAGCTAAGTCCAAGCCCCCCGCTCAGGCATGAGGGGGCGCCCTCACCCATCCGGGTGGGGGGACGGCTTCTGCTGTTTGCTCAGATCTGGAGACGTCACATCTCGGATCGGTGGATTCAGGAGGTAGCGTCCTCCGGTTACAAAATAGAGCTGGCAGCCAGGCCGCCCACAAAATGTCTCTGTTCAAGGATATCCCGAAACCCGCTAAAGGCTCAAGCCTTGAGAATGGCTGTGCAACACCTCCCGCGGATAGGTGTGATTTGCCCTGTACCCCGGCAGGAACAGGGTCAGGGATTTTACTCTAACCTGTTCACGGTTCCCAAGAAGGACGGAACGCTACGGCCAATCCTGGACCTGAAGGGTCTCAACAGGTTTGTAAGAGTCAGACATTTCCGCATGGAAACATTGCGGTCGGCGGTGAGATCGCTTCGGCCTGTCGACTTCATGTCCACGGTGGACATCAGGGATGCTTATCTGCACATCCCAATTTTCCAGGGACATCACAGAAGTTCATGTTTGCTCTGAAGGATCAGCATTACCAGTTTGTAGCACTTCCATTCGGGATATCCTCAGCCCCCCGTGTGTTCACCAAGGTGCTGGCGGGCATCATGGCTATCTTGAGGAGCCAGGACATTCGTGTGTTACCCTATCTGGACGACTTGCTGATTGCGGCCCAGTCCCTTCAGCAGGCCGAGAGTGATACTCGGACGGTGTTGTCAACTCTGGAGGACTTCGGCTGGGTAATCAATTACCCCAAGTCCTTTGTCACTCCCTCAACAGTGAGATCCTTCCTGGGAATGACGATAGACACCGCTTAGGTCAAGGTTTTTCTGCCACAGCAGAAGGTTTTGGGTCTCCAGACGCAGGTGCAGGCCTTGCTGTCTTGTCAGCAACCATCAGTACGTCTGGGGATGAGATTGGTGGGCCTAATGGTGTCCTGCTTCAAGGCAGTGTCCTTTGCCTAATTTCACATGAGACCTCTTCAATTGAACCTGCTGACCGGCTGGAATCGGACTCAGGAGTCCCTGGAACACGGCTTTTCGCTGTCCCCCCTGGCCAGGCAGTCTCTCGTGTGGTGGTTGAACTCCCAGAACCTCTTGGTGGGCAAGTCCTTTCTGACTCCCCATTGGGAGATAGTTACCATGGATGCCAGCTTGACGGGCTGGGGAGGTGTTTGGCAGACCCAGAAGATCCAGGGTCAGTGGGGTCCGCAGGAGAACCGCTTACTCATAAATCTCTTGGAGCGGACAGCGATCTGGTTGGTGCTTCTACGCTTGACTCCCCATTTAAGGGGTTGTGCGATCCAGGTTCGCTCGGACAATCAGACGGCTGTCGCCTATATCAACAATCAGGGCAGGACTCAGAGCAAGAGATCCCTCAAGGAGGTAACCCAGATTCTGACTTGGGCAGAGGAGAATGTTCCCTGCAACTCGGCGGTCTACATCCCCGGGGTGGAAAATCAGGAGGCAGACTCCCTGAGCAGGAGTACCTCGCGCCTGGGGGAATGGTCACTCAGCAGCAAGACTTTTCACGCTCTGTGTCTCCACTGGGGTCAGCCGGACGTAGATCTGTTTGCGTCCAGACACAATCACAAGCTTCCAAGGTTCGTTTCTTTGTCAAGAGATCCTCTGGCCATTGCAACAGACGTTCTGGCGATTCCTTAGACGGAGTTCAAATTTCTGTATGTATTCCGTTTCCACTCCTGGGCAGAGTGCTGCGCAAGATAGCCCAGGAAGGGATACCAACCATCCTGGCTCCTCGCTGGCCGAGAAGGATTTGGGTTGCAGACATAGTCCAGATGTCAATAGATCACTACATCATGCCCGACAACCCAGGGCTTCTCACACAGGGGTTGCTGCGGCACGCCAACGGACGCGGGCTTTGACGGCCTGGCTATTGAAACCTCAATCCTGACGGAGAAGGGGTTATCGGCCACGGTTGTGCAGACAATGATTCAGGCACGGAAGAAGTCTTCTTCCATGATATACTACAGAGTTTGGCGCGCCTATATCACCTAGTGCGAGACCAAGAGTCTTCCTTGCCACATATTTTCTATTTCTAGGATTCTGGAGCTTTACAACACTGCTTAGATATGGGTCTCCAGCTGAGCACCCTCAAGGGTCAGGTCACTGCCTTAGCCATCTTTTTCCAGAGATCCATTGCCAACCATAGGTTGGTCAAGACTTTTTTCCAGGGAGTTACCCATGTCCGACCACCGCGTAAGTCAGTATTACCAGTGTGGGACTTGAATTTAGTTCTGCTCTCCAGGGTCCTCCTTTCAATGAATTGAGCGATGCTGCATTGTCTATTTTGACTCTCAAAGTGTTTTTTGTGGTAGCGATCACCTCGGTGCGTTGTGAATCAGAGCTGTATGAAACCAAACAACTTTGAGCTGCATAGGGATAAGGTGGTTTTTCGCTTTAAACCTGATTTTTTGCCTAAGGTTGTTTCTCCTTTTCACCTTAACAAGGAAGTTGTCTTACCTTCTTTGTGTCCAGCACCGGCTAATTCCAAAGAACGGACTCTCTATGCCTTGGATGTGGTCAGAGCCATAAAGTATTACCTGGCTGCAACTGAATCCTTCAGGAAATCGTATTTGCTCTTTGTCATAACAGAGGGCTCTCGGAAAGGTTTGCCACCAGGCAAGTCCACTCTCAGTAAGTGGATCAGACAGGCGGTGGTGCAAGCATATTCTGCCACGGGGAAGGAATCCCCTTTTCCGATCACAGCTCATTCTACCAGAGCTATAGGTGCCTCTTGGGCTTTTCAGCACCAGGCATCTGTTGAACAAGTTTGTAAGGCTGCCACTTGGTCTTCAGTTCATACTTTTACAAAGTTTTACAAGGTATATGTCAGGGCCTCGGCTGACACTGTTTTTGGCCGAAAGGTGCTTCAGGTGGTAGTGAAATGAACTACATGCTGTTCCGCTCACTGGGGATCCCTCCCATATGGACACTGCTTTTGGATGTCCCAGTCGTAAGGATATTGAAAAAGGATCTTTTGCTTAGAGAGAGTACAAGCTGAAGCTATGTGAAGTAACATGGTTTCTTAGGCCTCCTGGCCTGTCCTCTTGTTGAATACTGCTTTTTAACCACTGGGGAATAATAGAGGGACAGCTGCCTTTATAGGGGGCCGGGAGGAGCTACATCTTTGATCTTGCAGTCAAGTGCCCCCTAGGGGCGAACACCCATCTGTAAGGATTTTGGAACAACCTGGACTGGATGTATCCAAAAACAAGGTGAGTTTCACAGAATTGAATTTTTTGGCATATATACACAGTGCAACAGTTACAGTTAACTACAGTTACATGGAAAGGAGAGAGAGAAACAGAGATACAGATACTCTTCCAAAGTGCAATTGGTACCGGCTTGAGGCTGGGCCTATGATGCCTGGCTATTGTTGAGGATGTGGACAGCCAAAGGAAAGAAACCATTCCTAGACCTAGAAGTCCTGCAAGCTGGTACCGCAAGACGTCGCCCAGATGGTTCCAGTACTGGAATAGGACATGTCCAGGGTGGGAGGGATCCCGAAGGATCTTTTCTGCCCGTGATTTTGTTCTGCAATTGTGCAGTTCCAGGAGGGATGGTAAGGGGGCTCCAATTCTTTCTGCTGTCTTTATTGTTCTTTGGAGTCTACACTCATCTCTTTTAGTAGATCCCTCAAACCAGACAAAAAACTAAAAACATACTATGGAACCTATGACGGCATTGAAGAAGAGTACTAGCAACCTTTTTGACAGACCTGTTTTCTTCAGTTGCAGTCATACCTCCCAACTTTTTAGGGTGGGAAAGAGGGAAAATTGTCGAAATAAGCCACGCCCCCTGATTGAGTAATATATAGAAGATAGGATGTTAACAGGTACAACAATATTAACACTTTGAATAGGCCAATTCATCATTTATTGATGCAGTTCTGCATGTTACACCTCAGAGAGGGACAAATGAGAACAATAAAGGACAGAGGGACATGGGCTCAAAAGAGGGTCAGTCCCTCCAAATCAGGGACACTTGAGAAATATGGGCAGTGATCATTCATTGCAATGCGCACAGCACAGTTGTTTTCTTTATACAGATAACGCTGATCTGTTAGCATATATTCAGACCACGCACATGGGTGTCCACTGCACTGTGTGTATAGTATGAAAACTTTCTTTTCTGTATTTAAACCAGACCTTCACCATGATTTATTGAAAAACCCAAACCCTTAAACGATTCCCCAGCATCTAAAGTTAATACATTTTAAGTTTTGTAGTCACTTACTTATTATTCTTTCCCCCACTGGGCTGCAACTCTGTTCAGGACTTTAGGATATGGGCGCCGCCATCTTAACTCAGAAGCATCACACTTACTGAGGAGAGGAGAGTGGGATAAGGCATACCCCCCAACTGTCCCGATTTGGGCGGGACAATCCCGCTTTGGGGCCCTTGTCCCGTTGTCCCACAGGGCCCCAACATGTCCCGGAATCCGGCGGCGGCCGGGACACCGGGCAGGAGGTTGCAGCTCTCTGTGCGGCGTAAGAGCTGGAAGAGAAAGGGGCGGTGCCGGGGCAGCTGCAGGGGGTTGGGGGCGGAGTTAGATCGGGCAGTGAGGCTGTTTGCTGGCTCGCTGAACTGTTAACGGGGGTGGGTGGGCAGGCGCACGGGGGTGGGGGGGCGGGCGGTATGCTGGTTTGGGGATACGTACCGCATGCAGGGGTGAAGGCAGCCGACATTGCTGGAGCTGGAGAGCGTGGCCGGGGCGTGACGGGGGCGTGACGGGGGCGTGGCCGGGGGCATGGCTTGTCCCGCTTTCACGTTTTCAGAAGTTGGGAGGTATGGATAAGGTACAGGGGGCGGGTTATAGCTGTGCTTTGCTCAGACAGAGCAGAGCTGGGGTCAGGAAAAGGTCAGCAATCCCAGAATGCAGAGCAGCACAGTCAGAAGACACTTCCTGTTTGCAGGCTGCCTGATGTTCCATGAGCCGCCATCTTGGAGGTTTAAAGGCTCATAACATGCAGTAGATGCAGGTAGGATGATTTTTAATGTGAGCAATCTGTATGTACAGGGTGTGGGAAACATATAAGATAGGCTCTTATTCAGGGTAAAGGACCGCTTTAAAAAAATGAAATTGAATAGGTGGCATCTAACAATCAAGCAACAGGTGGCAGGAGGTGGTAAGGAGAGTGCTGTCACTGGTTGGCGGAAGCTAGAAAACTAGAGTGCTGGTTGGCTGGCAAATGTAAGCCCTCCTTAGAAGTCCCGTGACGCAGTTGGTTGGCAGAAATGACGCTGTAAATTATGTATGGTTGGCGGAACCTAGGGAAAAAAAAAATAAGGTCCGGCGTTGGTTGGCGGAAGAGTGACGGGCGCTTGTCCACGCGGGGCATTGTGGGAAAGGTGTGGCTCCGCCCTCAGTCGCTGGGGGCCTGCGGTGGCGGAGGAGCTGTCGCCACAGGAGTGCGGGTGGTGAGATGCGGAGGGGGCTCGCTTAGCGGTGTGAGGCGGCGGGCAGATGTTGGCGGAGCACGGCGCAGTGTCACACAAATCCCGCCCGCAGGAGAAGGAGGAGCTTTCCTACCCCGAGTGGATTAGCCGGAGTTACGCCGAGCTCATGAGTCTCAACGAGCACTCGATGCAGGCGCTGTCCTGGAGGAAGCTCTACCTGAGCCGGGCCAAGCTCAAAGCCTCCAGCCGCACCTCGGCGCTTCTATCCGGATTCGCCATGGTAAGTGCGCCCCCTCTCTCAAGGTTACCCCCAGCGGCTGCTGCTGTCACCCCCTCCTATGTACTAACGTGCTGCAAGTTTCTCCGCTACTTCACCAAACTTTCCCACCAGCGCCCATGTCTGCACCCAGGCCGGCCGGCTTCTTCCTTTCTCTGCTCATTTCTCTCACTAAGCAGCCCGGGCTACACAAATAGTTCAAGAACACATTCCTGGACTATCTTAGCTGCACTGAAGGATCATGGGAGCATTTTTATCTAGGACCCTTGGATGTAGGACGTGATCTCATTAGATCTTCGGTTATCACTTCTAAATTGCAGGAGAAATGGAGTGTAACTTGCTTTTGTTTTCTCTGGACCATAACCCACTGCGTAGATTCCCCATCCAAAATCAGAATGCCCCGCTGTGTGAATTCCCCCAGGTCGCCCAATACACTTACCTTGTTTCCTGGTCCAACCGTGCATGCACGAGCTGCATCCCCGCTATCCCTCTAGCAGTGCGCGTGCCTGCACCAGCCATTTGTGAATGGCCAGTGTGGGCACTCTCCCTGTCAGAGGGTAGCAGGACATCCGTCTGTCGGCGCGCTCGTGCCGCTGGGCTTAGGCGAAGCCTTAGACAATCTGACGCCAGCGGCTCCGAGCACGCTGATTGGTTGTTTTGTTCACTTGTCCTATGACCTCATGAAAGGGCCACAGATTATATTAAGGTGACCAGGGTACAAAGAAAACCAAAGGGATACTTGCCTTTTGTCCCCCCTGTTGATCTGGCAGTCCTACACTTACCAGATTGTGGCCTTTGCTATCCAGGTCTGATCTGTCTCAGAAGACCTCTGCAGCAAACGTCTGCTCCCTTCCATTAGTCACTGTGGCTTTAGCACACTGCGATTATGGGGCCATGCGGCTCAGGTGTTGACAACATGCTGTGACCTTAATGAGGGCCCCTGCTGTAATACCATGGCATGGACATGGCAGGGCAGAGGGAATCAGCTGGATATAGGAGTCTCAAACTTCAGAGCCAGTTTTGGTACACTTTACAAAACAAAACCCACCAGCGGCCCCTGGCTTTGCCCTGAAACATCCTGAATTAGGAGGATGCCCTGTTGTGTGAAACCCTGCAGGACGCTGGTATTAACTCACCTTCCCCCACTCCAACGCATGCACAGGCTCTCGTCCAATCAGAGCACCTCCTGCATCCCTAGACTTTCAGTAATCTGTATCCTTAAAGCTGAACAAAACTCTGGAATTTGACTCATCTTTTGTTCCTCTTGGATCCTCCCAAATTGGGGTGGCCACACTGCTTCTCTGTTTCTATGACGCATGTGTGGGCTCTCATCCAATGAGAGCTGTCTGCCGTGACTGTCATTCGGCAAATGTTTCTCAATAGGGAGCGTGCAATGCCGCATCTCCCGCGGCATGCACACTCATGTCCCAGTCTAGCTGAAAGGGGATGCTTTAGTACGTGCACGGCATGTGGCTTCATTTGGATCACAAGGGTGAAGGAGAAAGGGGTGAGTGAATAGCAAAGTTCTTGGCTCCGAAGGAAAGCCAGTGGCCGGCTCTGGAATCTTTTAGATGCTCATCAGGGGGGGGGGTTCCTTCTACCCAGGTGCACGAATTTACATTTGAAGACGTTGAACGCCGGTTTCCACTTGACCATTCATCTTTTCCTCCTCCAGGAATATCCACCCTTTCACACTTTTGTGTGTTTGTTACTGAAATCTGCAAGATAAAGGGACAGTGTAGCCAGGCAGTGGGAAAAGCAAGCAGGATGCTCGGCTGCATAGCTCGAGGCATCACCAGTAGGAAGAGGGAGGTTGTGATGCCACTGTATAGAGCCCTGGTGAGGCCACAGCTAGAATACTGTGTGCAGTTCTGGAGACCTTACCTGCAAAAAGACATTATTCAAATAGAACGTGTCCAAAGGTGGGCAACGAAAATGGTGGGAGGACTTAAACTTATCAGGAGAGACTTAAAGAACTTAATTTGTACAGTCTGGAGAAAAGAAGAGACAGCGGGGACATGATTGAAGGTTGAGGAAGGAAGTGTTTTTAAGAACAACCTTAATGATAGAACAAGGGGGCACAACCTGAAGCTAGTCAGAGGTCAAGATCTGGAGCAATGTTAGAAAATAGAGTAGTAGATGCTTGGAACAAACTTCCAGCAGAGGTAGCTGAAAGATCGACAGTCACTGAATTTAAAAATGCCTGGGATAAGCACACATCTATCCTAAGATAAAGAGTACATACAGTATATACACAAGGACAGACTAGATGGACCATCTGGTCTCCTGCCGTCAGCCTTCTATGTCTGTGTCACTTACAAACCTATTACAAAGAATGGAGCCCGGGACAGAGCCTTGCAGTACACTACTTGTAACTCCTTTCCTCAGGTTGCGCACCATTAACAACACTCTGATACCTATCCTTCAGCTAGCCAAATTTTCAATCATTTATCTGAGTTCTTTTCATAGTACCGTGTCTAAGGCTTTGCTAAAATTCAGTCAGGCGATATCCACAGCATCACCTGCACCCAACACTTTAGTGACATTGTCAAAGACATCATATGAGTGACATGGTATTCTTGAGAGTTTCCATTAGTTTCACCACTACATATGTTAAGCTGACTTGCTCTTTCTCTACTCCCCTTATTTCGCTATCTTGGGTCTTGTTCCTCCTGTTTGCTGATTTGCCCAGAGTGTATTCCATAAACTCAACTTTTCCTTGTTTTTGTAGTGCATGCGTGGGCTGCTCAGCATTTCTTTCAGATTTTCTTTGCTGCATCACCTCCAGCTGTGGTTGTGTGTGCTCCGCTATTTAGAAATGCCTGCCGAGGGTATACACCCCAGCTAAAGGTATAGCGGTGATGCTGCTGCTGCACTCGTACTGCAGGGCACCCAAATTCATGATGCACCATAAAGAGGGAGACCACCACCCCTAGCGTCTTATGGTATCTAGGGGATTGGTTGTTTCTCTTTTCATTTCATTTAAAGATGCAGCAATTACGAATATCTTAAGAACTCTGAGGTGGATGCCACCTGGACCCATTGCCTTACCTTTAAAGAGGAACTTCCACGCCATGCTAAGGCATCTTGAATTGGGATGCCCCGTTGTGTAAAGCCTCTCGAAAGCCCTAATATGTTTACCTTCTCCCCACAGAGCTTTTACAGAGTCTCTGCACTGTGGCTGCATCTGTGCTCACCGCTAGCCATGCGCGTTTTTTTGGTTGTGCGGTCACGCCACAGCTAGAAGGTGAGCGGGGCACTGCGCAAGATCGGGGGCTGCACGCAGTACCTGATAGAATGCAAGATGGCGACGCCTGTCGGAAAATCCCCCAGAAACTTAAGGACCTAGAAGATGGATCCCTTGGCGAGGTGAGAAAATAATGCCCAAAGGACAAAACCGGAGGAGGGGGCAGCAGATTGGTGAGGCTTGGGGGAGGGTTTACCTCCCCCCTGATGTTCCTCTTTAAACGTGCCACGTCAACGAAAAAAGCTCTGGGGGCGGGGATTGTGTTGCTTCTTGACTAATGTAACAGATTTTTTTTATTTTTTTTGTGAATTACATTTAAAGAGCCACGAACTAGCTCAAATCTGCAGTTTCACTGTAACCTTTTGCCAATATTTGCCTAGTTATGACATGCTATGTGCTTTTTTTTTTTTTTCTTCTTTCTTTATCCACCTCCTTTATGTACATGCAGTATTGAAAATCTCGCCCTGTCACAATGTTGCATTATCAGAATGCTTCACAGCTTTCCACCCCCATCCCGCATGAACATGCATTTACCTTAAATCTGTCAACCTACACTTTCCTCTGACGTTCTAGTTTTGTTTTTCCTTCATGTCTCTCTCAAAGGTTCATGGTGTTTCTACAGTCTACATATTTTCCATTGCTGTTAGTAATCTTTAAGGGACTTCCCGTGCAAAGGGTAAAATTAGCCTGCTTTCTGCCTGCCCCATGCAGGCCTTCAGTGCCGGCATCTTTCATTCACCAGCACTTTGCATTCTGTGATAAATTCTATAAAACTTGCTCCCTTCTACCGACTCCTCCTTTTTCAGGGTCAATAAAATGAAATGCCATCTGAAGGGACTCTCACATTGAAACATCACAAGGGATAGAGTTCACTGGAAGTTAGGAAATATAAAGGCGGTTAGATGATGGCTGGGTGCAAGGTGCAGCCCCTGACATCCAGCGCGTGGAGGGCAGAAATCAAACTAATCTAAAATCCCTTTACAGGCAAACACAAAAAACATAGTCGCCATAAGTCCCGCGCTGCTGAATCACTCGATGCCGGTCTTACCTGCATTGGTGATCTTGTCTCCACCATCCCTGTGGCCTGGAGCCAAGCATTCTCCACTTGCATCAGTCATGATGGTTGGCATGCCCACTCCATTAAATACTATGACTTAAAGGCGAACAAAACCTGGTATTTTGCCATTCCCAGTTTTTTTTTTTTCCCTGGTCTCCTCTCCTCAGTCCAATGGCGCGGGCACTTGATCCAATGAGATCCGTTTGCTATGTTTACATCTTTTGGCAAACTACTCTCTTTGACTATAATGGGTAGTGCACGCTGCCGCATCCGCGGCCATGCCGTATGACAGCATCAATGAGATCCATCTGCTGAATTGCGTCAGTTCAGCAGACGCCCCTTGGACAGGGGAAAGGTGAGCGTGTACAGGTGCCCTGGGGCATTTCAAACAATGGCACATCACAATCTGGGATGCGGCAGGGCATCCATGTCCGCTGGATCCATGTTGCTCACTGCCCACCAGATCGTGCATCTCTTCCTTGTTCTCTGAAGGGAAGAGGATCCTCCGCCGTCAGTCATAATGAGTTGGCACACCCCTCTCTCCATTCACTACAATGGAAAGGG
This sequence comes from Gastrophryne carolinensis, assembly GCA_027917425.1. Taxonomy (NCBI): domain Eukaryota; kingdom Metazoa; phylum Chordata; class Amphibia; order Anura; family Microhylidae; genus Gastrophryne; species Gastrophryne carolinensis. The sequence continues at coordinate 502,634,991 of CM051234.1, forward strand.
GCGTGTTAGGCTTCCACATTTTTCAATTGCTGTGAATTGAGGGGGGGTGCCAGCTCACAGTGACTGATGGCGGGGGTGTCTCCCCATTGGAGAAGAGGAAGAGACGCTTGATTGGGTGGTGAGAGGCATAGATCAGGTAAGAGCTGCAGCCCCACACTGGGAGCAATGGTCTGTGTGGGGGAACTATAACTTTTTTTTTTTTGCCTGTAAATTTTCTTTAACCATTTGCTTGGAATATCCCTTTATTTACTGCTAATCAATTTTCATAGCAATCAATCAAATGTTCTCTCACCTAGACTTAAAAAGTGGACTAAAACCTGGGATTTTAACTGACCGAGGCCTGGCCTATGCCCCTGCTGTGTAAACCCCCCTGGCTCACCTAGTTTACTTCTGATCCAACGATACATGCACAGGCTCTCCTATGCGGCATAGATAGAATGCTGTCAATTTATCTATTTGTGAAAATGGGCCATTAGGAATTACACCAGGAGAAGACGGTGTTGGGGGGGGGGGGGGTTGGGGGGCGGCAATCTTCCTTGATGGACCCCTGACTTGATTTTTATTTCTCTCTCAAATCTGTATTTGGATGAGATGAGAAGAACAAATGGCTTCAGCAGATTGAGCAAAAGTCCTTGCAAAAAGTTTTCTAAATCCTAATCTTTTTCCCTGTATTGTGGAGTGCAGCTTAAGTACCACTGGGGCCCTTGTGTGAAACCCCCATGTCACCAAGTCCACTTATCTCTACTTGGGCCCAGGCTCAAATCTTAGCAGCACTTCCGATTGGTGCCGGCATCGCTCAGCTTCACGCGGCCCCGCGGAGGGAAGCGAGTGATGTCAGCACTGCTCACAAGTGGACTGGGGGGTTTCACACAGCGGGACATCCCAATTTGGTATACCCCTGGGGGCGGGAGGGAGCCGGGCCAGGGGGTTAAAAAAAACTCCTTACTTCAGTTTGGATCCATCAATGGCTTCCCCCACTCTGTACATGGCCCGCTGCCTATTCAAGTGGATAAGCAGACAGGCACGCAAACGCCACCTGCCCTTTGATGCACTGATGAATCCTGGCTGAGGTGCTTCCTATTTAAGGGATGGGAGGATTCTGCCACACTGCAGGTTATTGGGGGGGGAAGAGATTCTGCACACTGCTGGTCATTGAGCATAGGAGGGGGTTACTAGCGGTTAGGGAGTTATTGGGGGAACTCTGCACACTGCCTGTAATGAGATGATTGGGGGTGGGGGTTATGCACACTGCCTGTTGGAGGGTATTTTAGCACATCATTTGGTTCAGAACTTTTTTTTCCTATTTTCCTGCTCTAAACCCTGGATGTATATGATGGTCAGGTGCAACAATATGGTATATAGCACATTTTAGAACAATACAGCTGTGTGCCCCTTCTTGGATTCTTCGCAGGACCCTGTGGTTTTGTAATGCTGTTTTAATTACTTGTAACTCTTATTGGTATGTAGAGCCTCATGCTAAATGTTACTTTTCAGTATTCACTCAATTAGGCCTAAGTATGTTAAGATTTAATTAACGATATTATGAGTTAACAAGTTTTCTTTTTGCTTCAAAATGCTGTGGCTAATCCATACTGTACCTCACTTTAATCTCTACTGGTCTAGAACAGGACTACACCCAGTCACATTTTGTTTGTGCAGACTTCTATGCAGTATTTAATAAATGGACAATTGTTGTCCCAACAGAGGCGTTACTTGGCTTTAAACATTGACCTGGTAACTAATGTTCAGCTAATACATCCCTTGTAGCAGCGAGGAATTTATTAATCAAAAGAAAATCCTGGAACTATTTGTTCTGTGCTAGGCGCTTATGAACTATGTTTATTGTAATAATTAGATATTTTTGAAACAAATTAATCTATGCCTACCTAGCTTTAGTTTCCAGCCCCAGACAAAGGTTGAGCCACTTGGGGATCCACAATGGAGTCAGATGAAAAAAAAGTGGTCCTAATCCTTCCCTGATCTACAAGTTACACACTTTGTCTTGTTTTCTCAGTTTTCAGTGTAATGTAATACAGGCTGCTCTGTCTCCCATCCCCATAGCATATCAAAACACAAAAACTCTAAAAATTAAGTAGTTGCGGTTTGTGGATTGGCACGCGCTTCCCTGCTGAGCCTCTTCAGCTTTAAAGCTGACAGTCCAAGCACTGTCATTTGAGATCCCAGCCTGATTCTGCAGAACTTGGTCCCTGGGCTCTTGAAACCTATGTATGGATGTATCGGGACTTCGAGATTCTGAATATGGGTTTAGCTTTTGATTATCGGCAACCTCATAATTCTTTGAGTACTGGCACCGGTGTGTCTGGATTTATGCTTTGAAGCTGTGTGGCTAGAGCAGGCTCTCGGCAGACTTTGTGTCCCCAAGCTGGCTTAGGTGATGAGAATATGGGCTGATAAAACCAAGACTCCCTGGTGTGGGGCACTGGCCTGCATGCTATGCATTTAAGGTAAGGGCTATTGATTAATGACCTGAATGAGCCATCTGGGAAATAGGTGATGGATTCCCTCACATATAGGAATATAGGAGTGCATTTACCTAAGGCCTTTTTTTTTTTTTTTTTAAACATACTCATCTTTATTGAAGTTTTCAGTACAATACAATACAGAGACATGAAACAAATATAAATTGTCCAGGCATTATTTGGCATCAAGACTGTATAACATCATTTGGTTACATAGCATAATATAAAGTGCAGAAAGAAATCCTGTAACACATATGAGGAGATGAATAGGCAGGAGTACCCCAGGGGCACCACCCCCGGGAAACCAAGGGGCCCAGGTCATATTAACGGAGGAGGGGCCGGACCAGTGTCTCACTCCCATTCTGAAGCACCCCCGTCAAAGCAAACGAGTCGCTCCTCAGGCCTTCCAAGCGCCCACATCCCAGAGCTGGGCACCTAGGGCCACCCCCCATCCCAGCCCACCTGGGCCAAGGATTGATCGCTGCCTCAGTGCATATAGTCAAAGGGCTGAGGTCTGGACATGAGGTGGAACATTATCTACGAGACATTTAACATAGACCAACCGACAAAACAGACGTAAGACAGATACACAGGAGAACAGAAAAAGAAGGCCCAGAGGGCTTGAGGGGGGGGGAGAAAAGGAGTAGGGGAGGGAAAGAGGGACAGAAAGACCTGGGAGGGTAGTCAGGAGAGGGGGGGGGGGGGTGGGGGGGGGGGGGTGATGGGCAGGTGGGGGTGAGGGAGGAGGGCAACGCCCAACCCTCTGTCCCCGTTGATGTTAAAGAGGTACTTGCAACTCCTGTTCAGAGATTTTCAAAGACGGGGCCCAGAACTCCCTAATAATATTTTGTAGATCAGCGCTGGAGCAGTCTAATTCCATCAAGGATCCCACACCTGCTTGTAGGTAGCGGAGTCCTTAAAGACAACCCAGATCGACCAAATATTCAGGTATGCCGCTATCCTATCCTGTTTGGCATGGCAGATTTCCTCCATTACCTCCACATGATTCATCTGCCTGAACCAGTCCTTAATAGAGGGCAGTTTTTGGGATCTCCAATTCCTTGGAATCAGTACTTTAGCAGCATTTAGAAGGTGCCTTCCTAAGGGAGCGCCCCCTGCTATGCCCCTGCCGTCCGATGACCACCCCAGAAGGACACTCTCGGGGCTCCAGTCCATGGGTTCACCCAGAACCTCAGTACAGATGTCTCTCACCTGCTCCCAATAATCACGTATCCCGGGACAGGACCACCAGATGTGAACCATCGAGGCGCCCGCCGCTCCACATCTCCAACAGACATCTGGAACTGCTGGGAAAATTGAATGTAACAGCTCAGGGGTGCGGTACCATCGTGTGACCAATTTGTAATTAGCTTCTTGCATCGAGCTACTCATTAATCCTCTGTGGACGCTTCTGTATATGTTCTTCCAGTCATCTTCACATAGGGGCCGACCAATATCCGCCTCCCATTTTGCTTCCCATGGTTTAATGTCCCGTTTCCTCTTACTCCTGATCAGGTTATAGGCCCATGACAAAAGATGTGCTTTGGGGCCTTGGCCTAGGCATACTCTCTCAAACTCTGTCTGCTCTCTCTTCAGGCTGTCTTTCACGGCCTTCGATAGGAAAAAATGTCGTAGCTGAAAATATGTAAAGGCGGGGATCTCTGCCTCAACTATTTCTTGTAGACTCAGTTTGTCCCGGAACATGCCACCACTCTGGAGGTGAAAGGCTCGCAGAGGTCTGGGGCCCCCACAATCGTGCAGTTTAGATGGCTGTGTACCCGGTGGGAAGGCCGGGTTGCCCAAGATTGGGGATAGAGGACCAGGAAACGAGGTCAGAGCAGGTTCCCCCTTGCAGAGGAGGTGTAGCACAGACAATGAAGAGCCTATGTAAGGATGAGACCTGGCCTCTATCGGGACATCACACCACCTCAGATTGCACACCGAATCAAGACCCCCACCCGTGGCAGCCTCACCCTCAATTCTCACCCAATCCTTCTGTGCCCCATTAATCTGCCAGTCCACTACTCTCCCAATATGGGCGGCTTGGTAGTAAGATTTCATGCAAGGCATGCCCGACCCCCCCTGATCTCTTGGGAGCAGAAGGAGGTTGCGTCTAATCCTAGGCGGTTTGCCTGCCCATACAAAAAATCGAAAGCCTCTCGACAGAGAATTGAAAAATGAGTCTGGCAGCTTAATGGGTATGCACTGCAACAGATATAGAATCCGCGGAAGCACGTTCATTTTTAGGACTGCCATACGCCCGAACCAAGAGAGTCTCAGACTGGACCATTTATTCAGATCTTTCCTAATTCTAAATTCCAGTGGCATGAAATTCAGCTGCAGCAGGCTGGAGGGATTGACCGGCAGCAGAACCCCCAGGTATTTGAGGCACTTCAGTTCCCAGCTAAATGGGAATAAGCTTTGAAGAGCCTTTGCCTCCATCTCTGGCAGTGATATGTTCATGGCGCTAGATTTGCTGTAGTTAATTTTCAGGTTTGAAAGCTGACCAAAAACCTCAAATTCTTTAAGTAGATTGGGGACCGTCACTCTCGGTGAGCGCAAAAAGAAAAGCATATCGTCAGCGTATGCAGCTACTTTTCGCTCTCTGTCCCCTATCAGGACACCTCTGATACTATCACATAGATCAACCTTCCGCAGGAATGGTTCCAGCGAGAGCGCGAAGATCAATGGAGACAACGGGCATCCCTGTCTGGTCCCGTTTCGGATGTGGAAGGTGGGAGAGGAGCAATCATTGACTTTGACTCTGGCAACGGGGTTCGAGTATAGAGCCAAAATTCTATTTCTGGCCGCCTCACCTAAGCCGACATGTTCTAAGACCTTCTCTATCCAGCCCCAGTCCACCCGATCAAATGCCTTCTCGGCGTCGGTCGATAACATCATGGCCTGCACCCCCTTGGATCTGCACCACCATTGGATATTCAGGGCCTTAATTACATTATCTCGTGCCTCTCTTCCTGGAACAAAGCCCACTTGGTCCTGACCTACCAGGGAAGGCAAGAATTCCCTCAGTCTGTCCGCCAATATCTTTGCAAAAATTTTTATATCAACGTTCAAAAGAGAGATCGGTCTGTAATTCTTACAGTCTGAGGGGTCCTTACCCTCCTTCGGGATCACCACGATCCGTGCTTCCAGAGCCGTGCCCGGCAAGAGACCCGAAGAGGCAGTAGACTCAAAAGCACGGGCCATGAGAGGAGCCAATCGGTCAGAGAACATTTTGTAGAACTGAGTAGGGAAACCATCAGGCCCGGGGGCCCTCCCAGGCCTGGAGGCCTTAATTGCCTCGTGAACCTCAGGGATCGATATAGGCGCTTCAAGCTGCTCTACAACTTCTTTTGGCAGAGATGGCATCATGGACTCCCTTAGGTAAGATTCCATTTCGCAATCCCTAGCTCCCGACCTCCCACATCCCGGCAAGTTATACAGGGAGGAGTAATAGTTACCAAAAGCTCCTGCAATATCTTTGTTTTTCTGGAATATAGTTCCATCAGGGCCTCTTATACCCTCGACCCTTGACCGTGTGTGTTTCGGGTGGATGGCTCTAGCCAATAAACGCCCCGATTTGTTACCTTGCTCATAAAACAGTCCACAGCGTCGGGTAAAGAATCTGCCCGTTTCCCTGGTCAAAAGATCTTTCAATTCCTGTCGCTTGGAGTCCAGCTCCTCTAAATGTTTCAGCAGAAGAGAGCGCTTGTGTTGAGCCTCCAGGTCTGCTATCTGCCTGTTCAATCCCTCCAGCCTCATCCCCCTCTCTCGCTTAAGTCTCGCCCCCTCCTGGATCAGAACCCCCCTTAATGTGCATTTCTGAGCCTCCCAGAGAGTCAGGGGGTCTACGTCTCCCGTATCATTTTCTTTGATGTACCACGAAATGGAATCTTTGAGCTTTTCGACTACGCCGGGCTCTTTCAGAATACTTTCGTTCATTCTCCAATTCCATTCCCTCCATTCTCTGAATGGAAGGGTCAGGGAGAGCGAGACCGGGGCATGATCAGAGAAAGAAATGTTGCCGATCCGCACCGAATCCACTCTCTCAAGGTCCCTCTGGGATAAGTAGATATAGTCAATTCTAGAATATTTGGTATGTAAGGGTGAGTAGTAGGTGTAGTCTTTAGTAGACGGGTGCATCATACGCCACGTATCTACTAACGTAAGGTCCTGTAAAGCCCTTTTAATTTGTTTCAGTGCTCTGTAGGATATGGCTGTTTTAGCGTCCGAGGTGTCCATCAAGGGGTTCATGGCACAGTTCAGATCTCCTCCAAGGATCAGAATTCCCTCCTGGAAGTTCCGTAGCCTTCCGAGGACCGTCCTACAGAAAGTGTGTTGGTCTCTATTGGGAGCATATATACTGGCCACAGTGATCACCTGATCATTAGGGAGCTTCCCCTTTAAGAATATAAATCTGCCTTCCTGATCCCTCTCGACCGCAAGCACTTTAAGGCCCACCTCCTGGGCCACTAGGATAGCAACCCCCTTAGCTTTATTGTTGGGGGAAGGGGACGAGTAGCAAGACGTGTACGTTCTGTTACCCAAGTAGGGAGCCTTATGTCTTTGGAAATGGGTCTCCTGTACCAATGCAATATGTGCCTTAAAGTTCCTGAGTTCTCTAAATAGGGCGTGACGTTTTTGAGGGAAATTCAACCCTTTGGCATTTATAGTCACCACATTTAGACATAGGGGCCTCATTTTCTTAGAACTGGTCACAGGGTGGCACCCCACTTCGCAAATATCTCGGTATAAATCGGGTTCGCTCTCTCCTCAACCACCCCCACCAGCCCAGGGAGGTATTAGGGGAAGGCAAGGTAGGGAGAGAAAGTTAGAAATGGAGGGAAAAAGAAGAAGAAAAGGAAGGAAAAGGAAAGAAAAAAAGGGGGGGGTACAGACAGAGAACACGGACAACACACCAACAATCAAAAAACGCAGACCAAGACAGGGACAAGTAACAGATATTGGGAGAAGTAAAAAAGAAAAAACAGAGAAAAAAAGGGAAGGAGGCAATGAGGGGCAGATCCCCTCCTTAGGAGTGGTGGATGCTCTTGGAACAACTGTTAAGAGCCCAGAGGGCCAGCCTCTTCAGTTGTCCCCCACGATCTGGGGCAGAGCCCACAAGACCCTATCAGAGGAGAGCGCTGAGACCGGCTCTCCACTGCACCACTATAGCGTGTTGCCCCTTTTGGGGGAACTGTGGAAGGCCGAAGAGCGAGACACACCGTCCAACTACTCAGGTCAACGTGAGAGAAGAGCAGGGGGAAAACAAAAGTGCTGGCGGAGTCCCCACTCCAACACCCAGAAAGAAAAAGGTAGCAGATAGGCACCATTTCCATGGACCTGCGCCCAATCCCGTGCCGCCCCGCCTATGTAGACCTCCCTTTTTGTTAGTTTTGAGAGGTGACCCCCATCCATAAGGAGAACAGGTAGAATTGGCTCGCTGCCCCCCCTACTTCTCCACTCCTCACCCGCTCTCCAGGCTCCAAATTGGGATTTAGGCATTGAGAGCGCCACTTTGAGTGTAATAAGCTAGGTGACACGTGCATCCTTGGGGTGTCTTATGCGGATAAAGTATGGTACCTCACCCACAGACCTTCAAGTGAATTCTCACCTCCAACCCAAGTAGACATTAAGCAGGGTCATAACCATTGCATGAATTAGCACAAGAGAAGGGTGTAAATGCTATATTAAATAAACCGCCTGATAATTCAGATAGGTGTTCAGTACATCCAATAGGTCACCTCTGCAATGGAGATCTTTAGTGCTGTCACTGTGGACTCCGCCGAAGCATCCACACCAGCCGAGCACGGCCGGGGGATACCGCCGCGGAGACCCCAGGGAGGCAGAAATCGCCACGACATCTACATATAAGCCATGACATGCAAAACTCAAGTCAAGCGAGAGACAGGCTACAACCGGCACGACCGCAGGCCAGTCAATCAGCACAGACGGGGAGGCGGCCCGCCCCAGAGCCCCATCCATAAGGATCCCCAGCCACGCTCCAGCCGAAGGAGGAAAAACAGAGCGGCATCTTTATTGATACCGCCCTGTCACAGCTCTAGGACAACCCGTCCCGCCGCCCGGGAGGGAGGGGCCCCGGTCTCAGTGCATCAAGTGAGCAGCGGGACAAAAGGTTACAGAGTAGCCCGGACAAATATTCAGAGTATAGTCTCCATAAGCATACAACAGTATGCACCCCTCACGCTTTAATAACTGCACCCCGATCACTCCCCAGCACCCCCTGGGGGTCGCCACGGGGGAGAGAGCGGGGGAACAGACCACACAATAATATTTTTACAATAAAGTTGGCCATATTATCTACAACATCTCAGCAGGTGGTCTTTGGCAATAGGTGTCTATTGAGTCCTATGTATCCCCCTTGAGGAGAACGGACCGCCCCGAAGGAGCCACCCAGGCCTCCCAGACGCAGCGCAGCTGGTCTGCCCAACGCAGGGCCCCCTGAGGGGTGCCAGTGCCGCTAGTGTTGTGCAATGAAGAGCCTAGAGACCCCTCCAAGGTAGTCCGCCCCGCAGCAGGAATGGGGGGGGGGCAAGGTAACGAGCTCGGGATATCCGAGAGGGTGTGGGCCGTCAATTCCCCACAACGTCCATTCAATTAGATATATTATCCTGCTATTAGAACGTGAGCACCATATACATCAATGTCTTTGTTGCTGTCGCCATGGATCCCTCCATAGCGCCCGCACTACATGCGCAGAGGGCCACGAAGGATACCATAGGAGAGCAAGGCACGCAGCAGCTGCCTACATGATAGCGGTAACAAGCATACATAATCAAAGGGTTAAGCAATAGGTGGCCCACGTCACAGACGTCATTAGAAGCAGAACCATTAGAGAGTAGAGTCACTGTGACGGAGGGGCCAACTACAGTCTGTGCAATAAATCCACTAGCAGCATGAGCACCAACACTCTTATTGCCATCACCATGGTCCCCACCAAATCCCCCACGCCAAATGCGCCGAAAGCCCCGGTGAGAACCATAGGAGAGCGAATCTTACAACAACTACTATTCTGATAGGGTTGACAAGCCTACATAAGCTATAGTTAAGTAGAAAATGGCCTACATCAGAAGCATCGACCTAACTATATACAATACAGAAAGATAACTATACACATCACGTATAATGTCGGTTTGGCATTCTAGTTATGTACGTCAGTGCCTTTGTTGCTGTCGTCATGGATCCCTCCATAGCGTCCGCATTACAAGCGCAGAGGGCCACGGGGGATGTCATAGGAAAGCGAGGTACACAGCAGCTGCCTATATGTTAGAGTTAACAAGCATACATAGTCAAAGGATTAAGCAGTAGGTGGCCCGCGTCACAGACGTCATTATAAGCAGAACCCTTAGAGAGTAGTGTCACTATGACGGAAGGACCGACTGCAGTCTGTGCAATAAGGCCACTAGCAGCATGTGCACCAAAACTCTTATTGCCATCGCCATGGTCCCCCCCCAAATCCCCCACGCCAAATGCGCCGGAGGCCCCGATGAAGACCAAAGGAGAGCGAATCTTACCACAACTACTATTCTGATAGGGTTAACGAACCTACATAAGCTTTAGCTAAGTAGGAAATGGCCTACGTCAGAAGCACCGACCTAGCTATAGACAACACAGATAGTTAACTATATACATCACGTATCATGTCGGTTTGGTGTGCCAGCTGGCTGCAAACAGTTCATCTACGTTGTCCAGATCTGCTTCGTTCTCTCCTGTCTCGCGGGGGGGAGACCTCCGGAGCCCGGCCGGGGGAGGCGTCGACACGTCCCCGGCGTCCCGCTCTCTGCACCAGCAGTGGGATCGAAAAGTCGCTGAGCCAATCTGGCACGGAAATCTGTGGAAGGTGTAGCAACTCGCAGAAATCAGGAAGATCCTCAGGTGAGCGTAGGACACCAGACCTACCATTGTAGGAAGCGGAAAGGGCAAACGGGAAGCGCCATCTGTAAGGGATGCCCCTTTCTCTTAGGGCAGCAGTGAGAGGTCGTAGGGCCCGACGTTGTTGGAGTGTAATTAAGGAGAGGTCCTGGTAAAGTTGCACTTCACTGTTATTGAAGGTGATCATATCTCTGTTCCTGGCCTTAGAGAGTATATCCTCTTTGAGCTGGAAGCTCTGTAAGCAGCATATAATATCCCGTGGGGAGGAATCGCCCGTGCTCCGCGGACGGAGGGCTCTGTGTGCTCTCACAAAGTCTATTGGGGTGTCCGGGGGCCTTTCCAACAGCGAATTAAAGATGGACGTCAGGGCCTCCTGGGTTTGGTCCGGTGCGACCGCCTCTGGGACACCCCTCACTCTGATGTTGCATCTTCTGTTGCGGTTATCTAGGTCCTCTAGATGTCGGTGAAAGCCCAGTAAGTGCTGATTGTGAGCCAGGACCACCTCTTTAACCTCCGTAAGTCTCTTGCTGGTGTCGGCCTCCTCGCGCTCCACCTTGTCGATGCGGTGGGAAAGAGACCGCATGTCTGCCTTCAGATCTGCGACCGCCTCCGCAATGGAGGACTTGATGTCTCGAGCGAATTTGGCCAGTTCGCTGCGGGTAGGTAGCTGGCTTAGTTGAGCCGCTAAGCCCTGTTCCTCGTCGTCTGAGAGCATCTCGTCTCTCCTGTCTGGAGAGCCATGAGGGGAGGAGGCGTCCGCCATTTTAGGCCCACGAGGAGCTGCGTCTTCCGAGCGCTGACTAGAAAACATCTCCTGTAAGTTCCTGTTCCCCGATTTTGCAGTCTGCGAGGGTCGGGGGGTCTTTGCGGGAGCCCCGGCTTTGCTAATTCGGCCCATCGCCCGTCAGAAGTAGTCAAAAAGCTGCGTTAGTGGAGACTCCGCCAAGAGCACACGGTTCAAGCAGCCATTCCGCTCTCCGGCCAAGCCACGCCCCCTAAGGCCTTTTTTGACAGAAGACATGGACATATTCAGAGATGGGATATAATATTCACGGTCCCTTTTCCCCCTAGAAGCCTGTTGGAGTAGGATTACTCTGCAATAACACATGTGGGATAATTGAAACAAATGGGCTTTTTCCTATCTACAGTCGATTATGGTGCAGTCTGTCATGAATCAAGGAGGTTTTATGCCTTGATCCAGACCGGATTTCGATCATACTGCAAACAATCGTTTACCCACACATGGGTCTTTGGGAAAAGCCACCACCACTGCCCCTAATAGCCAGACACTACATTCACACACAGATCTCAAGCTAAGATCTCACCTTATGCAGTTAATATACCCAATCACACCATAGGCCCAACTATACATCTATAAAGTCACGATTGTAAAGCGATCTCACACCCCCAGACAGGCACTAGTGGCAATAGGCAAGCATGCAGGGCACAAGATTTAGCACACATACAATGTCTCTCCTTAAAGTGGACCAACACCCAGGATTTTGACTATCCTGGGTTTTGGTCCACTTCGGTGGGGCACCCAGATCGGGGGTGCCCCGCTGTCTGAAACCCCCCAGAAAGCCCCAAAAAACTCACCGCTCCCACGTGACCGCGCCAGCCAATCACAGCGCTCAGAGCCGCTGTGGTATGCGCGTCCAAGGCCACCTGGACGCGCATACCAGCTCAGCTGGCTCTGAGCGCTGGAGGCCGCGTCTCGCGCTTCCCTCTAGCAGGATGCCCCGCGGTGAGGGATCTGATCGGTCCGGGAATCTTATAGATTTCCGGGCCGATCCCCCCCTGGGTGTTGGTCATTGGCATGATGCTTATGATATAAAAGGGAGAAATAAACAGAAATCCTTTACCTCTTGTGAAGATAATGTCCTGCTGTGAGGGGTACACGGAAAGTAATGATAACAACCTACTTTTTAGAAGCAATCCCCTGGCATGTCATGTCATCTGTGCCCACCTCTCTCATTTTTAAACTGGCCATAGGGGCGGGCAGCATGCTGGATGTAGCCAATTGGGTTTCAGGGGAGTTCCCTTGTAAAAGTTATGCTTTAATGTCCATTTCCTTTTGAAGAGAGGTGTGCAGCAAATGTCCCATTCACTGTTTTGTAGTATTGTAGTAGGTAGATGTCCATTACCACATTGGGAAGGGTCACCTGACAGGAGGCCTATTTAGCGCAGGGCTGTAAAGTGGCTTGTTCTTCTGTCCTGTCATATGTAAATGGCTTCCTGTTGGCACCTCCAGACAAATGTACTAGCAGACTTCTAATTGACAAGGTATGTTTAACAATCATAGTTTTGGTCATATTTTTATCTGGCCATATATTTTATATATCCTCACTCAGTCCATCACCTTTTGATCTTCGTTCATATTTGTTGCAGCCTCCTTTTTGCTTAGTCTCCTTTTTGCTTAGTCTCCCACACTTTCACGTGCAATGTACGGCCACTGCTGGGCATCCTATTGGGCTGACAATTTGGTGATGCCAAAAAAGTAGGCAGAGATTTATATCATCTTATGATGCCCCCTGCTGTCTTGAACTATGATCCCCAACAGGCCTGGTCTTCTGTACAGTTACACTGAGTGTCTTACATTGAGTAACTGGCAGTGAGAATCTGTGTTTGTCATCTCTTCCATTCCAGGTTGCTACCACTAGTAGCAACATGTGGGTTAATCTCAGCTGTAGGTGAGGACTGCAAGATAGAACAAAAACTAGCTCCTCCCGGCCCATATAAGGTAGTCTATGGCAGGATACCCTCAGTTCTTTTCTTGCTGTCGCAAGGGGCTATGGAGATGTCTGGGTTGTTTGTTTTTAGTACAGTGCTGACCAGGAGCTCCGTCTGTCTCCCAGCCCCTCACCAGCTGCAGCGTTCCTGGGGACACCAGTTGATGTCTGAAGCCGATAGCGTGGGATTGTGCAGAGTGAGGGGAGCATGCATAGGTCCAGGTATGCGCGAGCATCAGGAACCCGCTGTCCGCATCTGATTGTTGGGTCTTGCGTGGTGGTCGTGCTGTGTGCCTCACGCAGGTCTGACCAGTAGTCGACAGGCAGGAAGGTGTGGGGACCAGTGCTCCAACTGTATTACTTAGCAGTTAGAGCAGCCGTTTTACCATGTCGGTGGCATCAGAGTTTCGTATTAATGGAGAGTGGTGCCGAATGCCTGAATGGCCCTTGGGCGAGGGACCCCTCAGCGCTGGGTGCACTACTTTCCCGGATACCCCCTCGGAGGGGGGGGGGGCTGCTAGGTCCATCTTTGCCCCAGGGTCAGCCCTCCTTCGGACAAGGCGGTTCGGTTGGAGAGCATGGTCGGTTGCCTTCATCAGCATGGGCATCCCTAATCTGTCTTCCATCTAGCAGAGAAGACTTAAGCCAGAGGATTCTAGCTCCGTCAAGGACCTATTTAGGGGTGCAGAATCTAGTTCCAGCTGGTTGGAAGGGGGTGTCTGGCAGCGGAGAGGAAATGCGCGTGTGCCCGAGCACCTGACGACTCAGATTGAGGCCTCTTTACTCTTTGACCAAAGCGTCCGATAAAGAGGGGTGAACACTACAAGTGCCAGTAGGTCAGGCAGATTTTTCTCATGCTTGTTGATAAGCTTCTGTCTCTTCCTAAGGTCCTGGATACCAAGAACCTCTTTCTGGATGAGATGGTCAAGGTTTGGTCTTCACCACTTGAGGTAGATGAACTGGTTTCGGGTCTGGCACACCCTTATCCCTACTTTGGTTAGTGCAGAGACCCAGCAGAAAGGACGTTGGACCAGCTGGACAGGCATGTGTTCTCTGTGCCATGCACCCAGCTTGTGCCATGTCCATTGCTGCTATGGCAGGCAAGGTCTGAATGAAGCAACAGAAGAGGCATTTGTGACATGGAGGGTCGGGTTCTTCTGCATTTCGCTTGAACTTCTTATGCTATGGAGGTTTTCGGATGCACCAAGTCGTCCACAGCCAGCACAATGTATCTTGTGACTAGGGGGCTGGTCTTGCTGGTCAACTTGTGGCGCATTGGTCTGGCTGAAATAGTGGTGGCCGACACTGCTTTTGAAGGAGACGCTTACTGCGCTTCCCTTTTGTGAGGGGGGGTGGGGCAACGTTTTGGGGAGTCTCTGGAAGGCGATGAGTGGCAAGTCAACTAGGCTTTCCACAGAAGCTGGAACAGGTGACCTAGTTTTGCAAGTCTGCAAATTTTCATCCCTTCCGGAAATTTGGAGGCTCGACAGACCCCAAACGCTACAAAGATGTTTTGTGTAAGAGAAAGCCACAGGGCAAGCCTAATACCAAATGGGCCGGCTAGGCCCCCATTCAAGACCTCTCAGGGTTGACAGGACGCCCTCACCTGATCGGGTGGGGGTGGTGGCTTCTGCACTACACACCGGTTGGAGGGAATAGATATCCGACGCCTGGGTCTAATGAGGTTGTTTCTTCCGGATACATTTTCTGGCCATGGTGGACATAAAAGGATGCTTATCTGCATGTCCCGATCTTTCCAGATCCCCAACAATACCTGTGCTTTGCGGTGGGCACCCAACATTTCCAATTCCGGCACTGCCGTTTGGACTGTCCAGTGCCCCGCGAGTGTTCACGGGGGTATTGGCGGTGGTATTGGCACTCCAGAGGAGGCAGGGTGTGTCACCCCATACCTGGACGACTTGCTCATCCAAGCCCCATCTCTGGCAGAGGCACTGCTAGATGTTTGGGTGGTCCTGTCCAGGTGGCCACCAAGGTGCATGGCTCTTCAGGAGGCGGTGAGGTCGCTGCTTACAGCTGAACATTCCACGATCAGACAGGGCGTGTGTGTCCTTTACCTGATGGTGTCTGCCATCGAGGCAGTCCTGTATGCCTTGTTCCACTCCAGGCCTTTACAAATGCTGCTCCTATCTAAATGGCGCAGGACTGTGCAGATGTAGACCATCGCTTGATCTTGATAGACCATACCCAGCGATCCCTGCATTGGTGGCTGGACCAGCAGTCGCTGGCAGTGGCTCGGTTTTCCTGCAGGTCCGGGGGGTCATCCTGACCAGACGCCAATCTGACAGGTTGGGGAGGCATTCTGGGTAACCAGCTGGTTCAGGGGCTCTGGGACCAGCGGGAGCGCAGGCTTCCAATCAATGTGATAGAACTGAGGCCTTTTTCTGCTGGTTCTCAGGCATTGGTCGGCCTACTCTACGCATTCCTGCCACTTCTGGGTCGGGTGTTAAAGAAGGTCAACTGCGAGCAGATTCCTTTCATCCTGATCGCCCCACACTGGCCCAGAGTCATAAATCCAAACTTAAAACAAAACCCATTATTGGAGCATATCTGCTCTGTGTCTAGCAATTTGATTGTATAAACCTGGGTCAAGGGTACAAAAGCCAAGGGGCAAAAACTCCTAAATTCCTAAAGGCCTGCTGCCCATCTGCCCAGATGTTGTTCTCTGCCAATTAAAAACAAGACTGGTCTTAAGAGCCTCATCTAAATATTTGGGCAGTTGGCTGTTGAGGCTTGCTGGCAGTAAGCAGGCCCACATTTGTTATTGCTTTGTCAATGAAGTTGGTTAACATCCGCTGCAAGTACTGACTTCTCAAGATGTGTTGCAAATGCCATATTCTAAGTATGTCACACACCCCACTTCAAACATTAATAATTACACTAGGGTTAACGCACCGCTAGGTGGCAGCATTGCAGAGAACTTCTCCAAAAAACTTCAACAGGCCCCTCCCGGTCTATACATACCTGGTACCTCCCAGTGTTGTTCTCTGCAAGGTGGCGACAAGACAGAAGAAAGAAGTCTCCTGCTTGCAGGTAGCCGGGGTATCCCCCGGCCCCCCCCCCCGTGGTCTATTTCTGCCCGGCTTTTGTTTGAATGTATTCTAGTTAATGGCAGCCTCCCAGCTTCGGCTGTAGGCCGGGCAAAAAGGTAGCCGGCACCATTGGTGCCTAGGAGATTAGCTCCTCCGCTCGACCCTTCATTGCGGGGCATAGCGGGATTCCCGGAGTGGTGATCCGGATGTGGGATGCCCCATTTTATAGGAGTTAGTGGTCAGGTTGTGCCTTGCCCTGGGATATTGTGTCTCTTTCCGGGGTGTGGGACGCGTTTGGGACGGTGACATGCTGTGTGAGTGTGCTGCTGCGCTCTACTTTGTGAACCCCTTTGTGATTTTACTTTGTCTGCCTTCACTGTATGTTTGCCTGCCTTTTTTCCCCCTGTCTGTGTGTCTTTCTCCCCTCAAGAGCCGGGGGGGGCGGGGCCTCGCGGCGCGCTGTGCCGCGGTCCCGCCGGTGGCTGAGCGCCGTACCCGGCGCTTGCAGCCTGCTTGTCCGGCTGCTCAGGGGGGACCTGTTATCAGTGTGTGGGTCTGTGTTTTTGCACACTGGGAGCCGGCGGGTGGCTCCGCCGGTCCCGTCATTGAGGTCTGCTTGCGGTCCCCGCCGGCAGACGCTGACGCTGCCTGGGGGCGGGGTCGCGCGCGGGCCGCGCACGGATTGGACGCCCGGAGGGGCGGGGCCTTCTCGGCTCCCGGAGCTTCTCTCTTCCTCCCTCATTGCGTGTGTGCGGGCCGCCATCTTACTGCAGGCTGCGCGGTTTTTCCTCTCCTCTCAAGGTAGGCGGTTTTGGTTTTGGGTTTTTTTCTTGCGATGACCCCTCGGATCCTTTCCTCCTCTTTCTCCTTCCTCCTCGCTCCGGCGCATCTTTATGGTGCTGGTGGGCATTAACCATTTCCTTTGCTCTGGTTAATGAGGGGGGGGGGGGGGTGGTGGTGGTGTGAGGGGGGTTTTGTATGTTATGTGGATTTCTGGTTATGGTGCTGGATTGACGCCTGTCCCTCTCCCTTTGTGTCTTTCAGATCCTGGGATCCCGTCTGGCAGGGCTCTCCCGGTCATATATACCTGGCTCGTGGGGGTTGTTTTTTCTTTGCTATATAGATATATAGATAGATAGATATATAGATATAGATAGATATATAGATAGATATATAGATAGATATATAGATAGATATATAGATAGATATATAGATAGATATATAGATAGATATATAGATAGATATATAGATAGATATATAGATAGATAGTTATATAGTTATATAGTTATATAGATATATATATATATATATATATATATATATATATATATAGTTATATATATAGTTATATATATAGTTATATATATAGTTATATATATAGTTATATATATATAGTTATATATATATAGTTATATATATATAGTTATATATATATAGTTATATATATATAGTTATATATATAGTTATATATATAGTTATATATATAGTTATATATATAGTTATATATATAGTTATATATATATAGTTATATATATATAGTTATATATATAGTTATATATATATAGTTATATATATATAGTTATATATATATAGTTATATATATATAGTTATATATATAGTTATATATATATAGTTATATATATAGTTATATATATAGTTATATATATAGTTATATATATAGTTATATATATATATATATATATATATATATATATATATATATATAGTTATATATATATATATATATATATATAGTTATATATATATATATATATATAGTTATATATATATATAAATATATAGTTATATATATATATAAATATATATAAATATATATATATAGTTATATATATAAATATATATATATATATATATATAGTTATATATATTTTTATAAGGGTCTCATGCTATTCCCCTGGGTCAGGATCTTGTGTCTGTCCTTAGACAAGTGTTAGGTTTAAGGGGCATCCCGGGTCGCGTACCGCATAAATCCCTGGGTTCTGCGAATACCATAAAATTCACCACATGGAGGTTGCCACAGATACCGGGAATGGTTCTTCGGGACAATCCAAGGTGTGCGGGGGTTGTGGGACTCCACTCCAGGGAGATGATGTCATTTTGTGTATTCCTTGTGCACAGCAGAACATTGCACGGCAGTCCAGTACTCCGGTGCCTAGCACTTCTTCGGCCGCGCCATCTCCCTCTCCCCCTCGCTTATTCCGGACCCCGTGTGACGTTGTCCTGGGCGGGGATTCGCAGTCTGAGGTTTGTGCCCGCTTGACCAGCCTTGAGAAGCGTTTTTCTGTTATAGCCGCTCAGAAGGTTTCAGCTAAGCGGAAGCATCTGTCTCCGCCCCCGCCGGATTCAGATGAGGAAGTGGTGGGAGATCTGGATTGGTCGGATCGTCCCCGTGAAGAAGGTGAGCTCATTGAGGAAGAAGATTCTGATGTTCAGCAGTTGCTGGGTTCTGAGGGGGATCAGGCTGAGGGCCTCCCTCTCGATTCCTCTACCATTCTGAGCCAGATGTTTGAGGTTTTGGATTTGGAGCCTCCGGTGGTTGCTCCTAGGCCCAAGGGTCAGCTTTTTGGGGTGTCCAAGCAGCGTCTGGAGTTTCCCAGCCAACAGCATTTTGAAGAAATTGTTTTCAAGCAATGGGAGCAACCTACTCGTCTTGTAGGGGTGCCATCTAGCTGGGATAGGAAATATCCCTTTCCGGCGGAATTGTTGAAGCGTTGGTCTGTTCCCCCTGAGGTAGATACTCCGGTCCTGGGACTGTCCAACACGGCGGTTGTGCATTCCCCTGACACGACTTCGCTCAGGGACGGCGAGGATCGCCGGGTTGATCAGCTTGCCCGTCATGGTTTTGTATGTGCGGGTTCCGTGTTAAGGCCTGTTTGTGCCTCGGCTCTTTTGACTTTTGCTGTCAGGTCTATTGTCAGGGACTTGGGGGTGGATCTCGAGCCCACCAGTGAGGAGTCCCTTGGGCTTAAGCGCTGCGATGCTTTTTTGTCTTTTATCCTGGCCGCTCAGGAGGATGCCATGTTGATGTGTGGCAGGGCTACTGCCTTGCTGGTGGCTATCCGGCGCTGTGTGTGGTTGAGACAGTGGACGGCCGATTTTAATTCTAAGAGATCGCTCACGGCTCTGCCCTTTTTGGGTTTGAGGCTTTTTGGTGAGAGGCTGGATTCGGTTGCCAAGGGAGGTAAGTTACCTCAGCGCAAGAAATTTCGCCGTTCCTTTCGGGGGATGGTCTCGTTCAATCCGTCCTTTCGGGGAGTCGGAGCCGGTAGAGGTGCGGGCTCTTCGGCCCCCAGGGGCGCCAGTTGGAATAGGGGCAGAGGCCGTGGCCGCCCCACTCGCGTCTGGGGTGCCAAGCCCAAGCCGGCTGCCAAGCCCACCCAGCAATGAGGGGGCGCCCTCACCCGTTCGGGTGGGGGGACGGCTGCAACTTTTCTCCCGGGTGTGGGACCAGGAGGTCCCGGACAGATGGATCCGGGAGGTGGTTTCGGCCGGTTACAAGTTGGAGTTCGAGTCCCGTCCTCCTCCAAGGTTCTTCAGGTCTCGGGTGTCTTTGGATCCTTTGGCCGCGCAGGGGCTCCTGGCGGCAGTAAGGAATCTTCTAGATTTAGCTGTCATTTGCCCGGTTCCTCCTTCAGAGGTGGGGCGCGGGTTTTACTCCAGTCTCTTCACGGTTCCCAAAAAGGACGGGTCCTTCCGTCCTATTCTGGATTTGAAGTTCCTCAACAGGTTTATTCGTCCTCGGAAGTTTCGCATGGAAACCCTGCGGTCTGCGATCGGTTCGCTTCGGCAGGGGGACTTTATGACGTCCATAGACATCAAGGATGCGTACCTGCACGTGCCGATCTTTCCTGCTCATCAGCGGTTCCTTCGTTTCGTGGTGGGGGATCGGCATTTTCAGTTTGTGGCTCTTCCGTTCGGCCTCACCTCTGCTCCGAGAGTGTTCACCAAGGTGTTGGCGGGGGTGATGGCCCTGCTCAGAGCTCAGGGGATTCGCATTGTGCCTTACCTGGACGATCTTCTCATCATGGCTCCTTCCTTCAGTCAAGCAGAGGGGGACACCAGCACGGTGGTGTCTATGTTGGAGAGGTTCGGCTGGGTGATCAATTACCCCAAGTCCTCGCTGGTTCCGGCCAGGGTGGTGACCTTTCTGGGGATGTCATTGGACTCCTGCCAGCACAGAGTGTTTCTTCCTCAGGCCAAGGCTCTGTTGATTCAGGAATTGGTCCAGCTGCTCCTCTCCCATCCTCATCCGTCCATTCGTCTGGGGATGAGACTGGTGGGGTTGATGGTGGCCTTTGCTCAGTTTCATACGAGGACTCTTCAACTTCATCTATTGGCGTCTTGGAACCGGTGTCCGGGGTCGTTGGATCGGTCCTTCCGGTTGTCCCCTCGGGTTCGGCAGTCCCTTCTGTGGTGGTTGGTCTTGGACAACCTTCTGAAGGGCAGGTCGTTTCTGACTCCACTTTGGGAAACTGTCACCACGGATGCCAGTTTGTCAGGCTGGGGAGGTTATTGGAAGGATCTTCGGTTTCAGGGGCAGTGGGACCCTCAGGAGGCCCACTTGCCCATCAATGTTCTGGAATTGCGAGCCATCAGGTTGGTTCTGTTTCACTTGACGCATCATTTACAAGGTCTGCCGGTTCAGGTTCGCTCAGACAATCAGACGGCGGTTGCTTACATAAATCACCAAGGAGGGACTCGCAGTCTGGGTGCCCACAGGGAAGTGTCACTGATTTTGGTCTGGGCGGAGACTCATGTCCCTTGCATCTCGGCAGTTTACATTCCGGGAGTGGAAAACACAGAGGCGGATTTTCTGAGCCGGTGTGCGTCCCGTCGGGGGGAGTGGTCTCTCCATCCCCAGGTGTTTCGGTTACTTTGTCTCCGGTGGGGGGACGCTGGAGGTGGATCTGTTTGCCTCTCGTCACAATCACAAGCTTCCGTCCTTTGTGTCCCTGTCCCGGGACCCTCTGGCTCTGGCGGTGGATGCCATGACCCTGAGCTGGAGGGACCTGGGGTTTTTTTATCTGTTTCCTCCGATTCCCATGCTAGGCAGGGTTCTGCGAAAGTTGGTTCTGGAAGGAGTTCCCGCCATTCTCGTGGCTCCAAGGTGGCCAAGGCGGGTGTGGTTCGCGGACATCGTTCGTCTGGCCGTGGATCAGTTCGATCTGCCTCTTCGGCCAGATCTTCTCACTCAGGGTCAACTCTGTTACCCCAGTTTACAAACGCTGGCTTTGACGGCTTGGCTGCTGAAACCTCCATCTTAAAGGAGGAGGGTCTTTCGGATGCGGTCATTCAGACTCTTATTAGTGCTAGAAAGAGATCTTCTTCTTCCATCTATTACAGGTATTGGAGATCTTATATTGATTGGTGTGAGGCTAGGTCTTTGCCCTGCCGGGTCTTTTCTGTGTCTAGGATTTTGGAGTTCCTTCAGGCAGGGCTGGACTCTGGTCTTCAGCTGAGTACCTTGAAGGGGCAGGTTTCTGCTTTGTCAATTTTTTTCCAGAAATCTTTTGCTAGTCATTCCTTGGTCAAGACTTTTTTCCAGGGGGTTTCGCATGTACGGCCTCCCAGGAAGCCTTTGCTCCCAGTCTGGGATTTGAATTTGGTTCTTTCCGCTCTTAAGGCTCCTCCTTTTGAGCCTTTGCGGGATGTCCCTTTGTCCGTTCTTACTCAGAAGGTTGCTTTTTTGGTGGCCATCACTTCGGTTCGGCGTGTTTCAGAGCTGGCAGCCTTGTCTATTCAGGCTCCTTATTTTGAGGATCATCAGGACAAAGTGGTTTTTCGTTACAAGTCAGATTTCCTCCCTAAGGTGGTCTCTGCGTTTCATCTTAACCAGGACATTGTTCTTCCTTCTTTGTGTCCTAAGCCTAAGAATGCCAAGGAGAGTGCCTTGCACTGCCTGGATGTTGTACGTTGTGTCAGGTACTATCTACGTGCTACCTCTTCTTTTCGCAAGACTGATGCCTTTTTCGTTGTGCTCTGTGGGCCTAGGAAGGGTTTGGCTCCGGCCAAGTCCTCCATTAGCAAATGGATTCGTCAGGCCATTGTTGGTGCTTATTCGGCTAAGGGGAAGGCTCCTCCTTTCCGAGTTACTGCTCATTCTACTCGTGCGGTTGGTGCTTCCTGGGCTTTTCAGCACCAGGCTTCGGTTGAACAAGTGTGTAAGGCTGCAACTTGGTCTTCTGTTCATACTTTTTCTAAGTTCTATAAGGTTGATGTGCGGGCTTCAGCGGATGCTGTTTTTGGCCGCAAGGTTTTGCAGGCTGCAGTGGTCTGAGTTTTTTCTGCGTTATTGCCTGTTTCGGATACCCACCCTTTTCTGGACACTGCTGTTGGATGTCCCTAGTGTAATTATTAATGTTTGAAGTGGGGTGTGTGACATACTTAGAATAATACCATTTTGTGAATACTCACCTGTAAAATGGGTATTATAAGTATGTCACACACCCCACTTCACCCGCCCTTTTTGGTATCCTGGCTCTCTATTTGGTGAAGTTTGGTTCTTTACGTTGAGGGTTACATTGTTTGGTTCTGGTACCTTGTCTTACTGCTGTTCTAATACTGGGAGGTTATTGGGAGGTACCAGGTATGTATAGACCGGGAGGGGCCTGTTGAAGTTTTTGGAGAAGTTCTCTGCAATGCTGCCACCTAGCGGTGCGTTAACCCTAGTGTAATTATTAATGTTTGAAGTGGGGTGTGTGACATACTTATAATACCCATTTTACAGGTGAGTATTCACAAAATGGTATTTTTGCTGTATGTATAAAATATGTCTGGTCAGCAGTCTACCAAAAGAGAAAAGTTTGTGCACAAACATTAGACCTCATTTAGTTACAAAGGACCCATTTGTGTTGCTGCAAGGCTTTCCTGTTCTTTATATTTGGCTTGCAGAACTCCCCCCTTTTTTGTGTGTGTGATGTCGTCTACATTCTTACAGATCAGGTAATTGTGTGTCTTTGTTCAGTAATATTTTTACTGAAAATACTTGTGGAATGAATTTAATGACTTTGTTTTTGTGATTGCTGAATGTGAAGAGAGGAAACAATACTGCATTAAGATTTCGGTCTGAAAGGGAAACTAGAGCTGCTTACAACAATACACAGTATTGTGACCTTACTTCTGGCTAATGTTTGACTGTCAAACAATCAGTAATACAGACCTACCATGCTGTGCTGAAAAACTTTGCAGAAGTCATGTCTGTTCCTGGCCTGCAACACATTTAGTCTTTTCCCACTGGTGTCCCAAGCAGCTTTTGTTTTCTTGTCATTTGGGACTCTCTAGCTCTTGGAGCACTTAATTATAGCTAGGGGTTAGACAGGTTATGTTAATGAAGGAATGCGGTGGTGCTAGCTCTGGATGCTTTACTCTTGGCTTTTCATTTCAGTTTTAATACAGGTTTGCTGAAGTAGATATCAGTTTCCGGGAAATGTGTCATGGTTTTAGTAACGCACGTCCTCTACTGAACATTTCAACAGCCTCTTGCTGAACATCCTAAATCCATCACAAGCTTTTTGGATTACTACTGGTACTGGTAGGCACATGAAAGAAACAGTAATATAGTAAAGCCTATTACAAGCGTCTCACATTAGGCTGATCACCTGCTGCTTCGATGTGCTGTCAACCATGTGCATGGGTTACTCTGACCTTTGCAAATGAACCTGATAACTGAAAAGATAAAGGCATAAACAATGACCCACACAAGGAAAATCCTTCATTGCTTGTGGAGTCTGCCGCTGTATGCATGTTCAGCATATATAGAAAAGGTTTTCCTTGACTGCCCCCCCTCCGCCCAAGCAGTCTGTTGAAAGACCAATCTAAATTGAAATAAATTGGAAGTAGGCTCTAAGATGTATTTTAAAGTCTTTAGGCCAAGTTTAGAACACTAAACTTGGTATGCTGCCTCAATTTCGCATGTAGATTTGTGACCTAGGCCAAGACGGAGTCTTCTTTTCTTCATGTTTCCAGGATGTAATTGTCTTTATTTTCTTTATAGGTTGCTATGGTGGAAGTCCAACTGGAAGCTGATCACGTCTATCCCACTGGCCTCTTGATTGCTTTTAGTGCCTGCACCACAGTTCTAGTTGCTGTACATTTGTTTGCACTCATGATAAGCACTTGCATTCTTCCCAATATCGAAGCAGTCAGCAACGTCCACAACCTGAACTCTGTGAAAGAGTCACCCCATGAGAGGATGCACCGTCACATTGAACTAGCATGGGCCTTCTCTACTGTTATCGGGACTCTGCTGTTTCTGGCCGAAGTCGTTCTGCTCTGTTGGGTGAAGTTTCTCCCAGTGAACAGTCCAAAATCCTCAACCAGTAACGATACTTCTATAAGCCCTGGCCAAGCAGCTGCTATAGCCTCAACCTCTATCATGGTGCCATTTGGGATAATCTTTATAGTTTTTGCTGTTCATTTCTACAGGTCACTGGTCAGCCATAAAACGGACAGACAGTTCCAGGAGTTAAATGAACTTGCAGAGTTAGCTCATCTTCAAGACCAATTGGACCACAGAGGGGACATAAACCAATCCCCAGGCCATTATCCATAGATACTGTTTCTAATATATATACTTTTGTCTTAATGTTTTGGATACAAATGTGAAGGTGGGCTGTGTTGTTGCTTTGAAAGACACAGTTCCTTTATGAAACCAATGCACTTTCACTCTAGTCATAGGCTATGTTCAGGGCGAATGATCTTGTGTCAGAGAGGTGTGTGTGCGCTTTTATCCTTCTGTTTAGAAGACTGCTCCGGCAGTACAGAACATGGTTATATGCTGATATTCTAAGTATGTCACACACCCCACTTCAGTTACTCATTATTATTACACTTGGGTTAACTCACCGCTAGGTGGCGTAGTTGCAGAGATCTCCAAAAAAGCAGCAAGCCCCTCCCGGTCTACACATACCTGGTACCTCCCATCAATTCCCCAGTGTTCTCTGCAAGATGGCGACAAGACAGAAGAAAGAAGTCTCCTGCTTGCAGGTAGCCGGGGTATCACCCCGGCCCCCCCCCCCATGGTCTATTGCTGCCCGACCCTTTTTGTTTACTCCCCATGTTATTCGGCAGCCTCCCAGCCTTGGCTGTAGGTCGGGCAAAGGTAGCTGGCACCCTTGGTGCCCAGGAGATTAGCTCCTCCGCTCGACCCCATCATGTGGGGCATAGCGGGATTCCCGGAGTGGTGATCCGGATGTGGGATGCCCTTATTCTCTAGCGGTAGTCAGGGAATGTAGCGTTTTTATTCTTGGTTGTGGCATGTTTGTGGTTATTGTACTCCCACCCCCCCCCCCCTCCTCACACTTTCAGTAGTATGGCTTTGCCTTGCGGCGGTCCGGGAGTGCGTTTGGGCTCTGGGGCCCTGTGGGTGACTGTTTCACGTGTGGGGGTCGCTCTGTGGGCGCTGGTTGTTCCCCCTCTGGGGGTTTGGAGGCGGGGTCGCGCGGCGCGTGGCGCCGCGGGACCACGATGTGGAGGCGGCTTTGGGTCCGCGTCCTGCGGGCGCTTATTGTTCTGCTCGTGTCTGGGGGTTGTGAGAGTGAGAGAGAGTGAGCGCGTCTCTCTCTTTCTCTGTGTGTGTGCGGGTTTGTGCGCCCTTTGTCATTTCCCGCCTGTTGTTACCGCGGCGCGGCCCTCGCTGGGCCTGACGCGCGGCGCGGTTGGGGGGCAGGTCCTTGGGACGCGCGGTCCACGCGATTGGCAGGCGCGTCAGGGGGGGCGGGGCCACGGCGGCTCCCGCGGTTCTTCTGGGCACGTCCTCTTCCTCCTTCTTCCCCTGAGTTGCGCTGTGCGGCCGCCATTGTCACGCGAGGTAGGTCCCCCCGCTGTCTTTTTTCCTCATCCGGGAGTTGTGCGGGTTTTCTTGCGTGGGGCTGGAGCGTCGTTAGCCCCACGCTGTATTGTCTCCCCTTGGTCTCTCCCCCTCTCACTCCTGTTGTGGAGTGTTGGCAGGCTCTGGAGCCAGGGGTGACTTTTATTGTGCTCTTATTGTGCCTTTAATATATATATATATGGCTGTACATAGCTTCGCACACTTATCTTCGCCTGTTTTTGTCTACATATGTTAGCATGTGCCTGGAATGATTGTTTGTCTTTTTTGTGTCTTCCAGATCCCGGGACCCCTTCCGGTTGGGCTCTCCCGGTCTTACATACCTGGCCAGTAGGGGGGAAAGAAAATTGGGATATATAAATTTATATACAGATATTAGGCTTCCCCGTGGTCCGGGTAGTGAAAATTTAAGCTAGACCTTTATTAAAGGGGGCATCCCGGGTTGCTTACTGCGTAAATCCCTAGGTTTGCGAATACCATAATTTCACCATATGGAGGCTGCCAGGGATACCGGATCTGATCCTTCGGGACAATCTAGGCTGTGTGGGGGTTGTGGGACTCCGCTCCCGGGGGATGATGTCATTGTATGCATTCCATGTGCGCAGCGGAACATTGAGCGCCAGTCCAGCACCCCGGTGCCTGGTACGTCATCGTCCGCGCCATCTCCCTCTCCTCCTCGCCTGTTCCGGACCCCGTGTGACGTGGTCACGGGTGGGGATTCGCAATCGGAGGTGTGTGCTCGGTTGGCCAACCTCGAGAAAATGTTTTCCACCATGTCCGCACAGAAGGCTACGGCCAAGCGTAAACACCTATCTCCGCTGGACTCGGAGGAGGAAGTGATTGAGGACCTGGATTGGTCGGACCGTCCCCTCGAAGAGGGTGAGCTCGTGGAAGAATTGGATGATTCAGAGGGCCAGCAGGTGCTGGGTGCTGAGGGGGACCAGGTGGATGGTCCCGCCCCTGATACGCCTTCTATTTTGACCCAAATGTTTGAGGTTTTGGATTTGGATCCTCCTGAGGTTGCTCCTCGGCCTAAGGGCCAGCTCTTTGGGGGCTCCAAGCAGAGTCTGGAGTTCCCCAGTCAGCAGCATTTCGAGGACGTTGTCCTTAAGCAGTGGGAGCATCCTACACGGCTCGTCGGGGTACCGCCTAGCTGGGATAAGAAATATCCCTTTCCGGCGGACTTGCTGAAACGTTGGTCTTTCCCTCCCGAGGTGGATGCTCCGGTTTCGGGGCTGTCTAATTCGGCGGCTGTTCATTTTCCTGACACTACTTATCTGAAGGATGGCGAGGATCGCCGGATTGATCAGCTGGCCCGCCATGGTTTCGTCTGTGCGGGTTCGGTTTTGAGGCCTGTTTGTGCTTCGGCTCTTTTGGCCTTGGCGGTTAGGTCTATGGTCAGGGATTTATGTGTGGATCTTGATCCTTCGGGTGATGAGTTCCTTGCGCTTCAGCGTTGTGACTCCTCCTTGTCATTTATCCTGGCCGCTCAGGATGATGCCATGTTGATGTGTGGCAGGGCGTCTGCCCTGTTGGTGGCTGTTCACCGTTCTGTGTGGTTGAGACAGTGGACGGCTGACTTTAATTCTAAAAGATCTCTCACGGCTCTTCCCTTTCTGGGTTTGAGGCTTTTTGGTGAAAAGCTGGATTCTGTTGCCAAGGGAGGTAGGTTGCCTCAGCGCAAGAAGTTTCGCCGTTCCTTTCGGGGGGCGGCCCCCTTCAATCCGTCCTTTCGGGGAGCCAGAGCTCGGCTTCCAGGGGTGCGGGTTGGAATAGGGGTAAAGGCCGTGGCCGCCCCGTTCATGCCTGGGGCGCCAAGCCCAAGTCGGCTGCCAAGCCCGCTCAGCAATGAAGGGGCGCCCTCACCCGTGCGGGTGGGGGGACGGTTGCGGCTCTTCTCCCGGGTATGGGACCAGGAGGTCTCGGACAGATGGATTCGGGAGGTGGTGTCGGCCGGTTACAAGTTGGAGTTCGAGTCCCGCCCTCCTCCAAGGTTTTTCAGGTCTCGGGTTCCTCTAGACCCGGTGGCTGCGCAGGGGCTCCTGGCGGCGGTTCAGAATCTCGGTCCCTCCTTCAGAGGTGGGGCGGGGGTATTACTCCAATCTGTTCACCGTACCCAAGAAGGACGGGTCGTTCCGTCCGATCCTGGATTTGAAGTTTCTCAACAGGTTTATTCGTCCCCGGAAGTTTTGCATGGAGACCTTGCGGTCGGCGATCGGCTCGCTTCGGCAGGGGGACTTTATGACGTCCATAGACATCAAGGACGCGTACCTTCACATTCCGATCTTTCCGGTTCATCAGCGGTTTCTGCGCTTTGTGGTGGAGGATCGGCACTTTCAGTTTGTAGCTCTCCCATTCGGTCTCACCTCGGCTCCGAGAGTGTTCACCAAGGTGTTGGCAGGGGTGATGGCCCTGCTCAGAGCTCAGGGGATTCGCATTGTTCCTTACCTGGACGATCTTCTCATCATGGCTCCTTCCTTCAGTCAGGCGGAAGGGGACACCAGCACGGTGGTGTCTATGCTAGAGAGGTTCGGCTGGGTGATCAATTACCCCAAGTCCTCTCTGGTTCCAGCCAGGGTGGTGACCTTTCTGGGGATGTCCTTGGACTCTTGCCAGCACAGAGTGTTTCTTCCTCAGGCCAAGGTTCTTTTGATTCAGGAATTGGCTCAGCTTCTTCTTTCCAATCCTCACCCGTCCATTCAGCTAGGGATGAGACTGGTGGGGTTGATGGTGGCCTCGTTCGAGGCAGTTCCCTTCGCACAGTTTCACACGAGGACGCTGCAGCTTCATCTTTTGGCGTCTTGGGACAGGCGCCCGCGGTCGTTGGATCAGTCCTTCCGGATGTCCCCTCGAGTTCGGCAGTCTCTTCGGTGGTGGTTGGTCTCGGACAATCTTTTGAAGGGCAGGCCGTTTCTGACTCCGCTTTGGGAAACTGTCACCACGGATGCCAGCTTGTCAGGATGGGGAGGTTTCTGGAAGGATCTTCAGTTTCAGGGGCAGTGGGACCCTCAGGAGGCCCACTTGCCCATCAATGTTCTGGAGTTGCGAGCCATCAGGTTGGTTCTGTCTCACTTGACGCATCATTTACAGGGTCTGCCGGTTCAGATTCGATCGGACAATCAGACGGCGGTTGCTTACATCAATCACCAAGGAGGGACTCGCAGTCTGGGTGCCCTCAGGGAAGTGTCTGATTCTGATTTGGGCGGAGACGTATGTCCCTTGCATTTCGGCAGTGTACATTCCAGGAGTGGAGAACACTGAGGCGGATTTTCTGAGCCGGTGCTCGTCCCGCCGGGGGGAATGGTCTCTCCATCCCCAAGTGTTTCGGTCCATGTGTCTTCGGTGGGGGACACCGGAGGTGGATCTGTTTGCCTCTCGTCACAATCACAAGCTTCCGACATTCGTGTCGCTGTCTCGGGACCCTCTGGCTCTGGCGGCGGATGCCATGGCCTTGAGCTGGAAGGATCTGGGGTTCCTGTATCTGTTCCCTCCGATTCCCATGCTAGGCAGGGTGCTGCGAAAGCTAGTTCAGGAAGGGGTTCCCGCCATTCTCGTGGCTCCAAGGTGGCCAAGGCGGGTGTGGTTCGCAGACATCGTTCGTCTGGCAGTGGATCAGTTCGAGTTGCCTCTTCGGCCAGATCTGCTCACCCAGGGTCAACTGTGTTACCCCAGTTTACCAACGCTGGCTTTGACGGCTTGGCTGCTGAAACCTCCATCTTGGGGGAGGAGGGTCTTTCGGATTCGGTCATTCAGACTCTTGTTAGTGCTAGGAAGAGGTCTTCCTCTTCCATCTATTATAGGGTCTGGAGATCTTATATTGATTGGTGTGAGGCTAGATCTTTGCCCTGCCGGGTCTTTTCTATTTCTCGGATTTTGGATTTTCTTCAATCAGGGCTGGATTCTGGTCTCCAGCTGAGTACCTTGAAGGGGCAGGTGTCTGCCTTGTCAATTTTTTTCCAGAGGTCTTTTGCTAGCCATTCTTTGGTCAAGACTTTCTTCCAGGGGGTTTCGCATCTGCGGCCTCCTAGGAAGCCTTTGCTCCCAGTTTGGGATTTGAATTTGGTGCTCTCTGCGTTACAGGCTCCTCCTTTTGAGCCCTTGCAGGATATTGCTCTGTCCACTCTGACTCAGAAGGTTGTCTTTTTGGTGGCCATCACTTCGGTTCGGCGTGTTTCAGAGTTGGCAGCTTTGTCGATTCAGGCTCCTTATTTTGAGAAGCATCAGGACAAAGTGGTCTTTCGCTTCAAGTCAGATTTTCTTCCTAAGGTGGTATCTGCTTTTCATCTTAATCAGGACATTGTTCTTCCTTCTTTGTGTCCTAAGCCTAGGAATGCTAAGGAGAGTGCGTTGCACTGCTTGGACGTGGTGCGTTGTGTTAGGTACTATTTGCGTGCTACGTCTTTTTTTCGTAAGACTGATGCCTTTTTCGTGGTGCCCTGTGGGCCCAGGAAGGGTTTGGCTCCGGCTAAGTCTTCCATTAGCAAATGGATTCGTCAGGCGATTGTTGGAGCCTATTCTGCCAAGGGGAAGGATCCCCCTTTTCGCGTTACTGCGCATTCTACTCGTGCGGTTGGTGCGTCCTGGGCTTTTCAGCACCAGGCTTCGGTTGAACAAGTTTGTAAGGCCGCTACCTGGTCTTCGGTTCACACCTTTTCCAAGTTTTACAAGGTTGATGTGCGGGCCTCAGCGGATGCTGTGTTTGGCCGTAAGGTTCTGCAGGCTGCAGTGGTTTGAGTTTTATCTGCGTTATTGCCTGGTTTGGATACCCGCCCTCTTTTGGACACTGCTGTTGGATGTCCCAAGTGTAATAATAATGAGTAACTGAAGTGGGGTGTGTGACATACTTAGAATAATACCATTTTGTGATTACTCACCTGTAAAATGGGTATTATAAGTATGTCACACACCCCACTTCACCCGCCCTCTTTTGGTATCCTGGTTCCTTATATGGTGAAGTTTTGTTATTTACAGTTGAGGGTTACATTTGTTTACATTTGTTTATTCCTGGTACCTTGTCTTACTGCTGTTTTAACACTGGGGAATTGATGGGAGGTACCAGGTATGTGTAGACCGGGAGGGGCTTGCTGCTTTTTTGGAGATCTCTGCAACTACGCCACCTAGCGGTGAGTTAACCCAAGTGTAATAATAATGAGTAACTGAAGTGGGGTGTGTGACATACTTATAATACCCATTTTACAGGTGAGTAATCACAAAATGGTATTTTTTGCATGTCGCTTGTGCCAAAAGGCTAGTGCCCACATAAAAGCAAGCTGCTGAGACAACTTCATGGACACTGAATTTATGTATATTTTAAATAGGTTGTGGACCAGACCCAGGTTAGGTCTTTCAGCAGCTTTGCCACTGTTGCTTTATAGCATGCTTGCCCCAAGTGATTGTCAAACGGCTTCGCCCAGGGTATAAAGTGGGAGGTTGATTGCTTTGCTTGTCACTGTAAAAGAAGCGTTCAGCTGCATGCATGGCGCTGACAGGAATATAATGCATGCCACAATGTGTGAGCCACTGGATTGCTTGAAAGGCTTGACAGAGAATATATATATATATATATATATACATACATACATACATACATACATACATACATACATACATACATACACACACAAAGACTCTATAATTCACCTTGATCATGGTGTTTTTTTTTTTTTGTTTTTAAAGTGCTTTTGCCACATATTTAAAAACTGTTTTAGTTGTGGAAGAGTTTTTACTATATTGCTTTTAAGTGCCTCCAATGTATCTAATGAGATGCATTAATGTATTTCTGACCTGTTACATTTTTGTATTCCGATTAAAGAATACTTTTAAATATAAAAATATTGATTTAACTTCTCCAGTGATGGAGAAGACATGCATTGCTTAAACTCTTGTGTGGAGATGGGGCTTTCCACAGCATATAGCAACAAAGAAAGCTGTTCCCTTTGCCCCAAACTTAAAAGCTCTTAATTTGCGTAAAGGAACATGCTTTGTTTTTTTAAAGACCCATTCCTGCAACCCCCATTTAGATAGATCTTTCAAAATATAAACTGCAAGGTTAGTACCTGCAACTTCCTAAGAAGCTTGATTTTTACCTTTCCTCATACTTGCCCTAAAAGAACGCTTCACGTTCAACCCTAACTTGAAATTCAGAATGCATAGCCTGGGCTTGTGAAATATATGGCAAACAAATACAGCAATACAGGGAACCATGTATGGAGAGGAGGTTCTTTGTAGAATGACAGTGAGGGGGTCCTAGTAGGTTTTTTGGAAATTTTCCGCTGAGACTCTTAACATAAAAAGAGTGCAAGCTATTCTTCTTGGTGAAGAATCTGTTAAGTGGAGACATGTTTAATGTCTTATTACAAATATTTGTGCTGTTGCCTCTGTGTGCTAAATTTTCATTGCTACTGCTTATTTCATACAAAGGGAAACTATAGCAAAAATACAGACCTGAATGTTTGGCTGCCGTCCAAGCATGCATTTGTTAGTGTTTTTTTTTTTTTTTTTTACATTTTAGAAAAGTGTAGCAAGCGAGTATAACTGCTTGAATGTAATTAAAGTGCAGAACTGTGTGCCCTGGTTATGAATGCTTTTCATCTTATTTTTTTGATATTGTACTTCACTGGTGCCCCATAACAATGCTTTGGAATTTATTTATTTTTTTTGTAAAGCCCTGCCCTGCCTCAGTGCTAGGAGAGGGTGTTACATAGAGACTGGACATGCACTTTAAAGAGGAACACCTGGAATGTTCACACCCTGATTTGAACGGTACCAAAACTCCCATAAATAGCAATTTCTCAAAACATCCTTCAGGATGGCCCAGCTGATTAGCTCCTCCCACCTAAACTGGAAACACAAACTGGACATGATGAAATACCCCACCCTTCCTCCTGGACCTCCAAAACTCGCCTCAGTGTTTTGTGTTTACTCCCAGTAAGGTGGATTCTTCATACCTATTTTTTGTCCCTTTGGGAATATGGCAGGTGGAGCCAGGTGATTCCTCTGTTGCTGGATCGTCTGATCTGGGTGGCAGGGATCAGCAGCAGGCATTCGACTTCGAGGGCAATCGCGTGCACTGGATCTGAAGGGGTCCCACCCTGCCCTTTGCAGTAAACCCTTCGCACGGTATGGGGTAGAGGCGGTGTCAGTTGGCTGCACCTTACTCGCGCAAGACCGGTCCAGTTGTACCGGTTGGCTTCCTGGTGGAACTCCAGTATAGAAATAATGGGATCGGGGGAAGGGGTAAGTCTCCATCCCCTGACTCTATTAGCAGACACTTGCCCTCCGGGATTGGATAGCCAACCTGGACCTTTTTTTTTTTTTTGTGCAGACTAAGAAACCCAAAACCAAAGGTCCTAAGCTGAGAAGGGAGCCCAGGGAAACCAAATTAGTCCTATCTAGATCATGTGTTAATTGTCAGAGGGCTTTTGTGTAAGTACTGCTTGGTGAAAGTGGCTGGGGGCAACCTTCAATGCATGAGTTTTATAAGAACTGCATGGCCCAGGTGGCAGTTCAGAAACTGGGCAACCAACTTGGTTGAGATCACGGTTGCCTCTCACCCCAGGCCCGAGGGAGGGTAGCCAGGGTAGACTAGTTTCATCTTAGAGGAGATCTGTACCTCTTCGGATGAGTCAGTGCATGCTGAGGGCACGGGGAAGGGTTCAGGAGCTTCAGCCTCAGGGACTTCTTCCCACCCAGGATAATTTAATTTTTCCCTTGAGGAGGATTTTGGCTTCCTTTTAAAGTTTGAGTCAGAAGATCCTTCTCTCGGAAAGAAGGGATCCCTGTTTTCCAATTTATCAGAATGAAAGTCCTGAGTTTCGGTTTTTCCTTCGTTAGTCAATCAAGAGAAGATTCCCCTTTTAAGGAATCTGAGATACAGGTTTATGCAAAGTGCCCCAAGGTGGATGCTCCTTTGGCTCAGGTTTCTCGGAAATCGAATCTCTCTTTTGAGGGTTCCCTTAGAGATCCCTTAGAAAAAAGGCCAGACATTTTACTTAAAAAGGATTGGGAATACTGAGTTTTTCAGAACTCCTTCATTCTAGACACAATTCAGGATGGACTCTCAAATTCGTCTCAAGGCCAGAGGAACATTTTTTTTTATTAACTCTTCAGAGATCTGGGAAAAGCATAGGCCATGCCCTTAGTGATTAAACACCTAAGGGAAATGGCAGTTATGAGTTCTGTGGCACCTAATTTCCACATGTTTTTGGTTCAGAAACAATCATAAATATTTCGTATGATGCTGAACCTAAAACAGTTAAACAGATGAATAAAGTACAAAAGATTCTGTATGGAGTCAATCTTAACAAAACAGATCCTGTTCCAGGGCGTTTGGATGGCCTCTATAGATCTCCCGGATGCTTATCTGCATGTTCCTATTTTTCTGACTCTGAGATTTGTAGTAATGATAGGAGTAACCTATCACTGGCAATTCAGAGCAATGCCTTGTGGCTGTTCATCCGCACCTTAAATATTTACAAAGATATTAGCAGAAGCTATGGCGTTTCTGATGTTAAAGTAGATTGGCATAGTGGCATACCTGGATCATCTTCTTCTATTTGCACTCCTGGCACAGAGATCCAGAGACCTTGGATTATCTGGTTACACTTCCAGATTAGGTTTGTCAGTCCCTTCGGTGGTGATCGGTACACGGGAATCTATCCAAGACCTTGGCACCAGGTGGACGTTTTTGGAAAACCTCAACTCAATTAGATTACTGGTAATGTAATTTCCGGTAGCCAGGACGGGAGGTAGGATGCTGTCCTGGAGGACTACGTTTATATTTATACATGTTTCTATTGGGATTCGGCTTTAAAAACAATAAGGTCCAGTTTGTGTTTCCTGTGAGGTGGGAGGAGCTACTTGGCTGGGCCATTTTGGAGGACTACCGGAAATTCCTTTACCGGTAAGCTAATAGGGGTTTTAGTTTGCTATGCTTACAGTGCTAAGGGCTACTGGTGCATCCACTGACATCAAGGGCCATTCTGATGCACGTAAAATAGGGTGGGTCTGACTTAGGTAATAAAAACACATTTCTGTAGATGGGCTTTAAATGGCTCATGTTGCATACAAAGTTGTTACGCAGCAGGATATGCTTTTTAATTTAAACAAGAATCCGTTGCTTGTATGCATAAGCCAATTTAAGTTTTTGGTACCCCTGCTGTAGTTCATTTTCTTCCCTTAGTAGTGTCCTTTGGAGCTGCCAGTGGCTTGCAAAGAGGATGTGCCATTGTCTTTTCTGCCACTGTGCATTGTGGGTTACATCGGCTGAGTTTGCCCAGCAGTATGGCTGGGATGCTGATAAAAGTAAAAAAAAACACCTGGGTGCTCCAAGATGGCCACGACCAGGAGAAAATTGGTGAGGCGGCGTTTTTAGCTTTGAGAGGATGCAGGATCAAATGTATGTGCAAACCACAATTCCATAAAATGCATGCACGTGGGACAATTTTTGGGCCCATGCAGTGATTGGCATAAGCTGAATGCCTATTTTTAATCCAGTGCCCACCAGAGGGCCCATAGATCCCAAGCATCCAATATTGTCTGTTGCCTGTGTGGATTTCTCCAGATTCTCTGAATATCTCCAAAACCTACATTAAATAATATATCAAATAATTCTAATAATCTTAATACTGTGAGCCTTATAGGCTTGCTGGCTGACAGGTGGTCAGACCATATTAAAAAGAAAATAAAAATGAGATCCGGCTTGTTCAGGTTGGGAAATGTTTGCTCTATAGTTTTCCTTGTAACACACTGTGTATAGAGGTCTTAGCAAGGCATGCCAAAGTCTGTTACAACACTGTTTTTTTTTATTGAAGATTTCTATTGACATGTCTGTAAAATTTAAATGTGTGAAATGTGATGCGTGTTAACCCTCTTACCAGCAATAATATGCAAGTTTTTTAGAAGCTGTATTCAGGATGTTGTAATATTTCCTTTTGTGGTTATGAAGCAAATGCTTTGTAGTTATTAAAAAAGGGAACAAAAAAGCTTTCAACCCCTCTGCACTTACACTTTGAATGCACATTGTTTTTCCAATTTAGGCTGAAGTCGGACACAGTATTTAAAGAGCATATGATGTGAAAGTTATATCCTGTAACTTCAGTGCAAGCACTGTAAGAAATACGTTGCAAGAATATATTTGTAATTTTTTAAATTATGTCAAAGGTGCAGTTACATTATAACTAAATAAAGGGAGGTTGGCTAAAAAGTGTAACAGACCTTTATAGTTAATGGCTCTGAGTCTGTGTTGGAATTCTCATGTAGTCTGTGTACCTAAATGTTGGGGGGGTTCTATTCGAGCAGTGGGAGGGGTAAATGTGTGGGTCTATTAGTGACTTACAGCCAGGAGGAGACACCCACAGTGTAAAGGCAGTAGGCCTGTCCATCTTTAATATAATCCACTAGGTGGGAGGCACCTCACAGGAGTGGCTGCTTCTACAGACTTGTGAATTTGTAGCCCCTCAAATGCTCCCACCATAAAATACTGGTCTAGGTGACTAGTAGAATTGTTACCTTTTGCAGGGGTTTATCCTTGTGGCTAGCTGGAGCAAAAGTCATGCATCTTGCTCTGGTCACTGCTCCTCTCCTCATGCCGAGCGAGGGATACAGCCCAACACTGTCTGAGTAGGCAGCCTTTTTTCTTATCACTCACCTACTCCTTGGTTGAATGGGGCAGGAGGGGGCCCTTGGTATAATCTTAATTTGTATAGCGCTAACCTATTGTGCAGCACTTTACTAGAATGGGATGGTTTAAAGCTGAACAAAGCCCAGGATTTTGACTATCCCAGGGGTATCCTGATTTGGGATGCCCCGCTGTGAAACCCCCATATCGCCCAGGACAATTTACCTCTTCACGGACCTATGGTGCACAGATGCTCTTGTCCAATCAGAGCAGTTGGCCAAGCATATTAAATGTTCGGCAAACGGCTCGTTTATGGCAATTGAAGGCAGAAGCCCACATCCCCTGCAGCGCGCATGCTCCCGTTCCCCATCTGAATGGCAGGAGCACGTGCACAGCCCAAAGATGCAGGGAGTGCAGTCGCTGGTGCATACATTTTCA
This sequence comes from Gastrophryne carolinensis, assembly GCA_027917425.1. Classification (NCBI taxonomy): domain Eukaryota; kingdom Metazoa; phylum Chordata; class Amphibia; order Anura; family Microhylidae; genus Gastrophryne; species Gastrophryne carolinensis. Next base: position 502,672,046 of record CM051234.1, read on the forward strand.
AACAGCAGGGCTGGGGAAAGACCAGTGGCCAGCCCTGTAATCCTTTAAATTTCAGGGCTGTGCCGCAAGGGTTTTGTTCCACTTGATGACTGGCTTGCCAAATTCTATCTTCCTTACTCTTCATGTGCCAAGACCTAGCGTATTATATGGCAGATGGAAGTGTCTACTGTAGCTGCTAATAGAGCCACATGTCATTGCTATGTATAAGGGACCCCTCCTGCTGCTTTAGGAACATCTTGTATCGGTCTACATTTTTGGCATCATCTAAAATTGTTGAGCCTGGTTACACTGTGTTATATGTGATGAAACCTCACAAACTAGAATATCGGGACCCTTTGGCTTTTTGCCCTGAGTGCTTCCAGTCATGGGGCTTGCCATGTTACCTCATGAAAGGACTTGTAATCAAGCTCTAATGCGGATTAGACGGCTTAGCAGATTCCTGATTCTCATTTGGAATTAATATTGAGACAACTGTTTAGATCAAGTTTGTAATCTGAAAATGGTGAAAAAGACTGACTGCACATATACATTCGTTTGAAATAGTCTGGCATTGTCAACATTTGTCTTTATCCTCTCATAACCCATTTCTTGTTAGCTACACTGGACATTTACAATTGAGGGCTGAAATAAAAAAGCTACAAAACATTTGGTCTACTTTTGCTTTTAGCTAAATTTTACCCTCTGGGTTTTGGCTGGATCACTATTGGCAAAAATACATTGTAATGCCACTTCCAAGAATTGACTTCACTACTGTGTTTCGAACAATTCTTTGGCCATTTGTAGAACTCCTTCAGGATCTGCTACTTTCACCTATAAAAACAAATATAAAAATGTATTGAAACACTATTGCAATATATAATAAATCTTAGACATGACTTATTCTAAAAGCTGATGTAAAAAAAAAAAAAATTGTAGACACTTCTTTTAGACATTTTTTGCCCTGGGCATGGCTATCATTCCAGTCTGTGTAGCCTGGCTCCCTCTCCCAGCTATGGTTCCCCCAGGGGCACAAGTGGCATGCACTGCATATGTAAAAAATGTACAATGTGCGGCAGGGAAAGTGTTTTTTTTTTTTTTTTTTTTCTTCTCCTCCGTCCTTCATGACGAACAGGGAGAGAGCTAGCTCCTCCCCCTAGAGAGGAAACACAATTGAAACATGTTCAAAAGTCCCCCAGTCCTCAGTATTTCCTTCCTAGGAGGAGGGCTGCTAGAACAATGACAAACTGAAGAGACCGTTGCAAATGTACTTGCATTTCTAGAAGTATTTGAACAGGGCTTAGCAGTAAGTACCCTAAAGACTCAGGCTTCTGCCTTATTGTTCTTCCTGGACTGAAGACTGTGGAACCAATATTTGATTAACAGATTCTTCATCTCTATATCTCGGAAGAGGCCAATACTTTGTAATAGTTGTCCTACCTGGGACTTGGTCCTGGTCCTCAAGTGGTTTAGCTAGACCCCCTTAGATAAGGCCTCAGATAAGGTCCTAACCATCAAATCAGGCCTTTTTTTGGCCCTAACTTCAGCTAGGCGCGTTAGTGACAGTTACAGGCTCTATCTATCCATGAACCTTATTGCACCATCATTCCAGATAATACAGTTCTGTGAAACTCACCTGTAGAATTGTTTTTGAATATATCCAGTCCAGGTCGTCCCATAAGTAATAACATGTGGGTTATGCGCCACCAGGTGGCGCACTCGACTGCAAGATCCAAAGCTGTAGCTCCTCCTGGCCCCCTATAAAATCAGGTGTCTCACTAGAATCTCCAGTGGTCAAAAAGCAGTAAGAAAGGAGACAGGCCGGGAGGCCAAAAAAACATGTTACCTCACATAGCTTCAGCATGTACTCTCTCCATCAAAAACTTAAGGACAACGGTCCAATATAAAAATGGTAATCACCATAAAAGGCAAAAGAGATAATGAACAAAGGGCGGGGTGGGACGACCTGGACTGGATATATTCAAAAACAATTCTATAGGTGAGTTTCACAGAATTGTATTTTTTCACTATATCCAGTCCAGGTCGTCCCATAAGAAATTACATGTGGGACATCCAAAAGCAGTGTCCATTAGGGCGGGATCCCCAGTGCGGAACAGCATGTAGTATATTTCACCTGAAGCACCTTTCGGCCAAAGACGGCATCAGCTGAGGCCCTAACATCAACCTTGTAAAACTTGGTAAAGGTATGAACTGAAGACCAAGTTGCGGCCTTACAAACTTGTTCAACCGATGCCTGGTGCTGAAAATCCCAAGAGGCACCAATAGCTCTTGTAGAATGAGCTGTGATCTGAAAAGGGGGTTCCTTCCCCTTGGCAGAATATGCTTGCACCACAGCCTGTCTGATCCACTTACTGAGAGTGGACTTGGCTGGTGGCAAGCCCTTCCTAGAACCCTCTGTTAGGACAAAGAGCAAATCCAACTTCCTGAAGGATTCAGTTGTAGCTGGGTAATACTTAATGGCCCTGACCACATCCAGGGCATGGAGGGTCCGTTGCTTGGAATTAGCCGGTGCTGGACACAAGGAAGGTAAGATAACTTCCTCATTAAGGTGAAAGGGAGAAACGAAACGCGATGTACCGAGGTTATCGCTACCAAAAAGACCACCTTGAGGGTCAAAATAGACAAGGCAGCATCACACAAGGGCTCAAAAGGAGGCCCCTGGAGGGCAGAACGCACCAAATTCAAGTCCCACATCGGTAATGCTGGCTTACGTGGTGGACGTACGTGGGTAACACCCTGGAAAAAAAGTCTTGATCAATCTATGATTGGCAAAGGATCTCTGGAAAAAAATAGCCAAGGCAGAGACCTGGCCCTTGAGCTGGAGACCCAAGTCTAAACCGTGTTGTAAAAACTCCAAAATCCTAGAGACAGAGAAGGTGCGACAAGGGAAACTCTTGGATTCACACCAAGCAATGTAAGCATGCCAAACCCTGTAATATATCATGGAAGAAGACTTCTTCTGCGCCTGAATCATGGTACGCATAACCGTGTCAGACAGGCCCTTTTCCCTCAGAATTGAGGAGTCAATAGCGAGAGAACGTCAAAGCCAGCGTCTGTAAACTGGGGTGCCATAGCGACCCCTGAGTGAGAAGCCCGGGGTCGTCGAGCATGATGTAGCGATCGATGGTCTCCCCCTCCTGGGCTATCTTGCGCAGTAATCGGACCGGAGGAAACGCATAAAGGAGCCCGAATTCCGTCCAAGGAATTGCCAGAGCGTCTGTGACGAAGGCCAGAGGATCTCTCGACAGGGAGAAGAACCTCGGAAGCTTGTGACGGCTGACCCCAGCGGAGACGCAGAGCGTGAAAGATCTTGTTGCTGAGAGACCATTCCCCCAGACGAGAGGTCCCCCTGCTCAGGGAGTCTGCCTCCTGGTTTTCCACCCCGTAAACCACCGAGATGCAGGGAACATTCTCCTCGGCCCAAGTTAGAATCTGGGTCACCTCCTTGAGGGCTTGCCTGCCCTGGTGATTTATATAGGCGACAGCCGTCTGATTGTCCGAGCAAACCTGTACCACACGACCCCTTAGCTGGGGAGTCAATTGAAGAAGCACCAACCAGTTCGTTCTCAGCTCCAGGAGATTTATGGGTAAGCCTTTCTCCTGCGGACCCCATTGACCCTGGATCTTCTGCCAAACGCCTCCCCAACCGGTCAGACTGGCATCCGTGGTAACCATCTCCCACAGGGGAATCAGAAAGGACTTGCCCACCAATAGGTTCCTGGGGTCCAGCCACCACAGGAGGGACCGTCTGATGAAGTCGCCGGGCCGAAGTGAGCTCACCGCTGACCGTAAGGTTTCCATGCGGAAATGCCGGACTTTTACAAACCTGTTGAGACCCTTCAGGTCCAAGATAGGTCTTAACGTTCCATCTTTCTTGGGAACCGTGAACAGGTTGGAGTAAAACCCCCGACCCTGCTCCTGAAGCGATACAGGGCAAATCACACCTAGCCACAGGAGGTGCTGTACAGCCATTCTCAGGCCCTGTGCTGTCACAGGATTCTGGGACATGCGAGACTGAAGAAATCTTCAGGCGGCCTGACTGCCAGCTCCATTTTGTAACCGGAGGACACCACCTCCTGAATCCACCGATCTGAGACGCGCTGTCTCCAGATATGAGCAAATAGCAGAACCCCCATCCGGATGGGTGAGGGCGCCTCCTCATGCCTGAGGAGCCTTGGCGGGGGGCTTGGACTTGGATCCCCAAGCAGGATTGGGTCGGCCACGGGACCTACCTCGTCCCCCGGAATCTCTGCGGCCACCTGAAAAGGAAGCGCCTCTTCCTCCACGAAAGGAGCGATAGGCAGAGGAACCCCGAAAGGGCCGTGCAGGCTTCTGCCGCTGAGGGAGTTCTTAACCTGGAGGTCCAGACACTCCCCGAATAATCTGTGCCCCACTAAGGGGATACTAGTGAGTGACTTCTTGGCAGCGGCATCAGCTGACCGGGGGGACCCATGTTCGGCCAGTAACACAGTAAGGTTATTCACAAGTATATGTTGTGTATTGATTAATTTGTCACTTTGCACTGATGTTTCCTGCTGGGCCTGCTTTTTGGTGGGGGTCCTGCTAGCTTATATTGATATAAACTGTTTACAAGCACTTGAGCACTTTATTAGATAGGCAGTATATGGGTATTAGACTTTAGCACTTTATAATGAAAAATCTGGCCGTTTGGCTCCCCCATGTGGTCTTTAACGGTATGGCACCATGAAATGTTTTTAAGATGTTTTTTATGTGCACTTGCATAATAAAGGTATTTTGTTAATTAACTTTCATATTGTTGTGGTGTGCGAGTGTTAGTCCCCAGGGACCTTGGGGGAATGGTTAGGAGGACCTTCCAAAGATAGTTACATTCAGTATGCTATTGCAGTAGGGTCCCTGTTTTGGGCAGCGCACCCCGTTTAGAAATCAGATTACTATAAGAGTTTGGCGCCACCCGTAATTTTGTAGTTTATCAGCTGACCATTGCCGCAACCAGAGAGAGCGACGGAGCGCAACAAGCAGGGCCGAAACCCTGGCGCCGAGCCGGACACCATCGTCCATAGCAGAGAGCGCAACAATGAAATCCACACAAGCTTTGAGGTCTTTTTACTCCTCCGCATGCTTGCGAGACTTAGCAATGTCCACAAGATGTCTCACCTTATTTTTGATGGCTAAGGAGACAATAGCCGCGGCACACACCGGGCGAAAACCAGCACCAGCAAAGGTGAATGCATGACAAGCTAGTTGATCCATACGCCTGTCCGCTGGATCGCGCAAGGAAGCAGTATCGGGTGATGGCATAACCGTAGTGTTGGTTAACCCCGGCATGGGGGAATCCAAATCGGGGGGATGGGACCAGAGGCGGACCAACTCCTCCGGGAAGGGATACCACCTGTCCAGGCCCTTAGGCACCGAAGGTAGTTTGTTAGGCCTTTCTCACTCCTTGAAACCCATATTACAAAAATGGGCCTGCTCAGGGAAGACAAGCCTCTGTCTCTCAGACCGAAATAAATCACCCCGCTTCCTCTTGGCCTCTTTAGGAGGGACAATATGCAACGTCTCAAACACTGAAGTCAGCAACTTCTCCGTATTTTCAGGGAGCCACATATCCTCTCCCGAGGAGAGCCAGGCCCGCTGTCATAGCCGGCCGAATGATCCATTGTGGAAAAGGAGTCCTTAAACAACTCGCCTTCCTCCATGGAGCCCAGACCTCCAAAAAGATCATCATCAGCAGCAAAATCCGAGTAATCGGGCTTGATGTGCCACTTCTTACTCGTGGCCTTCCCAGGAGCCGTGCGAGATAAGGCTGGCCACCCGGTATGCCAAATCGGCTTGGGACCCCCTGCTGGCACCCCCCCCTTGCTGAGGGCTGAATGCAGTGGGGGGGGGGGGTGCTGGCGAGGCCGCAGGCAATAAAGGGGCAGATACGCACGCCCGATCATGCTCCAAAAAGACGCTCCTGGCGCAAGTGACACAAACCGTGCTGAGTCCGCTCAAAGTGCTGGTACCGCACATGGGGCAGAGCTTCACCCGCCCAGATGGGGCCCCTAGCTCACTATCCCCAGAAGCCTCCATTATGGTGATTAGCAGACAAATCTTATGCAGGTTACAAGGCACTAACGGCCCAAACCGCTATATCCCTCCTTTTTAATTCCTCATTTGGTGTGATCCCTCTTAATAAAAAGAGTGGGGGGGGAGAGACCGGGAGGAACCACAACCCACAGCTATAAGGGCCCGACCTGAAAGACACAAGCATAAGGGGCCATAAGCATCCCACAGCACATGCGCATGATAGTATACAGAGAAAATGAACAAGGGATTCACAACACTGACAGAGATCACCGAGGGGTCCCAGCAGCAAGGCAGCAGGCAGGAGAAGCAAGATGGCGCCAGGCAGCAGCAGAACACGTTCCTCGAGGGGCGGGCCGCACCCGCAGTGACGCAAGAAGCCGACACCCCCCCTCACAGCGTGGCAAGATGGAGGGGAAGGGAGAGGAAGAGGCTCCCGAGGGAGCGAGGGAGGTAAGTAAGAGCGCAGTAAAAACAGTAACACATACACACAACCAATACCATAATAAATCTTGTCGGATAAATGGGCAAAGGTGGTTCCTCCCCCCCCCCGCCCCCCCATAGGCTCACCATCAGCATATGGTCGGCTACCCTTTAGGGAGCTAGGCCCAGAACCTAGCTCTGTCAACGCCTGACCCCGGCGTTCACCCTACCTTCACTGCCCGATCAGCCAAGGCTGGGAGGCAGAATTAGGTCCACGGGAACAGTGGGAATAAGGGTGCAGCGGCCGACGGGCTAGGAGGCCCACGCTCAGCTGCAGTATCCAGGAGAGACTATCCAAGTGATCCTTAGCAACAGACTGCAAAATGAACTCTAGTGAGGCACCTGATTTTATAGGGGGCCGGGAGGAGCTACAGCTTTGGATCTTGCAGTCGAGTGCGCCACCTGGTGGCGGTATACCTACATGTAATTACTTATGGGACGACCTGGACTGGATATAGTGAAAAGAATCATTTTTAGGCCTGATCAGCTTTACCTACCTAAAATGTCCACCTTTCACCGTTCTAAGGACATGGTAACCATTCCTTCTTATTACCAGAGCCAGATCTGATCAGATCAGAATCTGGTAGAATCCAGACAAGCTATTGATGTTCGGTGATGCCTCATTACCTACATAAAACAAACACATGACTTCTGTAGGTCAGTTACATATTTTTTATACCCTTGTCAGGAAGAAATAGGGGCCTAGCAGCACCTAAGCCTTCTTTAGCCATATGGATTAGACAGGCAATCTCCCTAGTTTATACATCTATGAATACCACTGTACTAGAGCAGAGTCTCCACATCATAAGCGGAAAAGTCAGGGGCTTCAATTGAGGAGATCTGCAAGGCAGCCACATGGTCTTCTCCCCACACACTACAGGCTAGATTTATTATCTGACAAAGACCAGGCCTTCGGTCGAAGGGTCTCACAGGCAGTTTTCCATCCCTAGTTCTAAAGTACTTTTTATCCCTCTTCAGGACAGCCCTTATAATCCCCCCCCATACGTTGGGGTCCTACAGTTCAACACCAATTAATGCTTGTTTACTACTGAGGACTGGGGGGAAGGGGCGGGGCTTTTAAACATGTTCCAGTTGTGTTTCCTCTCTAGAGGGAGGAGCTCACTCTCTCTGTTGCCGTCCTGAAGGACTCCTAGAAACACTTACAGGTAAGACTAACAGGGATTTTTTTTACTTTTACAGGAGGGTACTACTGCCTCTGTCCTGAGCCAAGCTGTGCCAAAAAAAAAAATCTCTCCCTATGACAAACGTCACATATATAAACCCTACAGAAATCCAAAAGCCAAAGTCTTTTGGACCAGTAGTGTTTACAATGCTGCATGCAATGCGACATCCCGGTATTGGTATGGCTGAATACTGTTGTATGCAGAGCTGTAAATACTAGTGATTCAAAAGATTCTCATGGCTTTAAAGCATGGTTAATATTATAGAAGAAGCTGGTCCTCTTTTTTGGACCACTGTGTGAACGTAGAATTTGCTGCATAGTCATAGCAATCATGTATTGTGGAGCAATGAGTCAGTGGCTTATTCTTGGGCAGGTGATCCTACTTTTATTGGCTGGATGAGCCATGGTATCTGAGCTTGAAGTTGGCTATTGTTACACTATAGTGTCTTGTTCTGCTGATTAGTGTTAGAACCCACATCTTACTTTATTAGTTCACAATTTCTGGGGATTTGAGTTTTGTTTTAACTTTGGCCTTGGCTGCACCAGGGGGATAAGTATCCTGCCATGTAAAAAAACACATTACGCTGTCCTTGGAGGCCTCAGATTCACACCACTTGGTATCCATTCCCTCCGGTTGGCCTTTTAGCATCTAATGAGTGAGGCCTCTCATTTACTCAAAACGGGGGGGGGGGGGGGGGGGGAGACCAAGGGAAACAGAGTATAAGGATCCCTTTATTAATTTTGTTAGGGAGGTATTAGGTTTCCCTCCCCACCAGGACAAACCTTCCTGTTCGTAAAAATCCCTTTAAACCATTTTTAATCCTCAAATGCTTGGGCCTATGTAGGAATTTTGCATCAAGGAAACACTTTAGGTTTGTGGAAAATCTCCCTGAATCTACAGTCTCAAAAAAGGTGATATTATTTATTTCAGGTTGTTGTAACTCCCATTATACCTTGTTAAAGGCCAACCCAGTCTAGTACTCCTGTTTTCTAAAGTCCCCTGTCGTGCCAGCCTAGCACTGAAGCAGGACAGCGGGGGGGGGGGGAATACAGCCCTGGAATACAGAGGTAGACCAGGACAGCCGCCGGGTGCACAGTGCGGGGAGCGCCTCACCTTACCACATCTCTGGTTCCCGGGCATCTTGCTACACCTGGGAGTATATATCCCACAATCCTCCCGGGTGCAGCATTTAACCTCGCATCTGGTCGTTCCTGCTGGCAGGAATGTGTGCGAGAGAGGCATTGAATCGGGCCGATTGTGTTTTGAAGAGTCATATTGCTAGTGACGGCTGTATTTCAAGTGATACCAGCAGGTTTCTCGCTAGTAAAATCCCTCTCCGAAACCGTGGTGGATTCAGATCCAGAAGATGAAGAAGTATCTAATTATAGAAAGGCATTGGGATCTGATCGGTTGGCTGAGAGAAGATTTTAGAAGTTCCTAAGGCCCTTTTCACACCTGGCTATTTACGCCTTATTAAATATTCTGTGTGACTTCCTCTAGTGCCTTGTCAACTTTCTTCGCTGTCTCGTTGTCATCCCTGCCGTCTCGTCTGGTGCCTCATCCACCTCCTTATCCCCACCACCACTTCTTCCACTGCCTCATTCCCTGTTGCTGCCACCTCCTTCAGGGCCCCTACCCACAGTCGCTTTCCAGATTTGAGTAGGCACACTCTGGGTCCCAGTCGGAAAGGTCTTCTGCATAGGTCCATGCACAGCCATCGGGTGCATGCACGCGCCTACTCACTCGATGCGAGAAGCCCTGCAGTCAAGGAAGCGGCATCTGCGCAGAAGCGAGGATAGCAGTGCAGGCTCCCAAATAGAACATTCAGGCCCTTTGCCAATTGATTGGGACCAATCGGGAGGATTCTGGCCCTACATAAGGAAATCCTGGTAACTAGCTCAGTGCCAGAAGACTCTTGGTTCTCTACTGTGCCACCATTCTCTCAGGTTAACGCCTTGTCTGCCTGCTATCTACATGTATGACTCGGCGTGCATTTGGACTTTGATCTCTTGGATTAACCCCTTGCCTGCCTGTTATCCACGTGTATGACCTCAGCTGCCTCTCCTCTGGTCTAGTAACGACTACTGTCTGCTCAGTCCCTTGCCCCCCCTGGGATAAACCTGGGACCACCCAAGCAGCAAACCTATTCTCCCCTGCGGGGGGCTTTAATGAAGACCGGGGTGGTTCTTAGACTCCAATCCTGCAGGGTCGAGCTTGGGTAGTAGTCCCCAAGTGCCAGCCTCAGCAGTGGTAACCAGGACCCTCCATCAATAGTGCTCTCTCCTGGCCCCTGACTGTGACTGTAGAGTACTTATTGTCCTGATTTGCTTCAAAAGAGTCAAATCATTTGTTGATTTCAGTATGGCCCAACCTTGTGATGCATGCACAGAAGCTTGCAACTGTCATCCTAAGCCCTCTTTTTGACAGCCCTGCTTTGGAGGTTTATTGTTTATTATTTTGCTGATCTGTGCAGGTGCTTTTACATGTCCACAAGATGTTTTATGCAAACATTTTCAATGCTAGAGCCTTTATACCCACATTTAATAGGAGCCCCAAATGTATTTCAAGAGATGGGTTTTACTGTGAGTACACCAAAATCTTCTGTTACATTTGTTCTAACTCTACCATATTCCATTTAGAATGAAATAAAGTTCTGTCTAGAAGTGGGCTTTGTATATTTAGACTGTGTTGCATTTTATGCCTGCGCTGATGTTTGAAATACAATAATTGCAGATTAGCACTGTTTGGTCGCAAGTTGGATTGTTAGCTTTAGCGTTGCTGGGGGACTATCTGTGAAAGTAATCTAACTTTAATAAGCATGCAAACTACAGGGGCCTAGCTAGTTCCTCCAAAAAGCAACATTCAGCTAAATGACTTTATTAGGTAAGAGAATATGCTGCAATAACCTCAGAGAATTACAAGAACAATGTCATTAAAAATTGTGAGCTCCTTTGGAGGCAGAGACTATTGAGGTGAATACTTCACTGTTAGGCACTGCAGTGTAGCCCTAGGTAAGGAAATCAAATAAAAAGGGTGTACAGTGCAAATCATTTGTAACAACTGGGAATTTGGCGGAATTTCTTTGACAGAACGTGCCACTATTGAACTGGCCAGTAAAACAGGTAAACAATCTTCATACATAAGGACAATAGTTGCAAGCCTTAGTAAACTGTCATGGGCACAAAAATTAGGCCAACAAGTTTTATAAATAGAAAATAGTCACATGGGCCTAAACAGAGGTGTAGAAAATGTGTGTCAATTTCTGTTGCTTATTAATGTTGGTGTTGCTTATTAATGTTGATGTAACATGCACATTTTTAGTTATTCAGGCTAACTAGGCTAGGTTATTTGTACCAGTGCAGTAATGGTCATATATAGAGCAGCTGCCTACAATCATGGCAACAACCTGAGTTCTGGACTTCCCCCATTTAGCTCTACTTGGCCACGTAGTAGTACAAAAAGGCACTGTCAGTAAAACCGCACTGGAGAAAAAGCAATCATATTAGTTCTTATCCCTATAATCCAGTTTCTCCAAACAATGATTAAACATATTTAATAATTTTGGAACACATTAAAAGGATGAAAAAAACACAACAGGAAACAGTCCTCATTACTTGCTCATTCAGTATCCTGCCTAAAACCATATAATCTGCTAAGTGAGCTTAGGATCCCCACGCCCGGATAGCACCTCATTTTAAACCTGAGAAATCTTACCTTTCACCTTGTTTTCGCTGCAAAATTGAGCTCTGTGAGTTGTAGCCAAGGCTGGATACTCGGAAAAAGCCTGAAGATCACGTGACCGCAGATGACCAGTCACAGTGATCTGTTTCACCAGGGAACTTAGAAGAAAGGTAAGATTTAACGGGGTTAATGCGCAGAGGGGCGCCGGAAATCAAGGTGCTAAGAACAAAACCGATTTTGTGAAATCGCAACCTGCCATGCAGTCTGCCTTTACAAACACAATTGAGTTGTTGTAAAGTGCTTACTGACCTGGGAGCTTCATGGCATGGATTTTCATAGCTAAGGAGGTGCATGCAAGCCAGAACATTACCAAGCACAATGCCAGGTGTTGGAGGGGGTTAGCAAATGCCTGCTTTGTGAAAACTTAAGTTTGGTCATTCTCTAATTTAATTTTTCGTCATATTGTCCCACTGCTCAACATTGCTTCTTGGCCCAGGTCTATGCTATGCCACACAAGGCAGTAGAGTTGAGGGCCTGCAGGGTGGTGATGATGCTATTAGAGCGAGAAGAACTCCAGTTAAAACCGATTGGATTTCCTCGGCATTATTATAAAATCTGTAACGTGTCCTTGGATTCTGGCTTGTTTCGAAACCAACTGTGGGTGTATATTCGACTTTTAACACCAGTTCTAATGGTCTCTTGCGGGTTTAGTGTGTCAAATGACTTAAAATATGATGCAGAAAGGGACCTTAGAGATATTGTAGCAAAAAATATCTCATTAAACAAGGTATGTTCAAATGCACTGGAGTTTTTTGAAGCTTTGCTGGTGGGATAATGCTATTAAGTAGCTTTTCAGGGGTTGGCCCAGGCCTCTTTGCTCCAGCAAAGTGAAATCTTAATGCTTTAGCATAACAAGATATTTAGAACAATTGTATGTTTCCGAATTTGCATATATACTTTTGGAAAGGCCCTTATCTGTTCCAACATAGCTGTGCCCCAGTGCAAAAAGCAAGGTCCAAAAAGGCAGTTTGGTGTGAAAGAACTCCACTTGGCCACAAAGAGCCCTGACCTCAATCCCATCCAATACTTCTGGGTTTGAGTCCAAAATGTAAGTCCTCACCAATTCTGGATGAATGGTTTATCCTTTGAATTCAATTGAATTTTTGAAAGTGTATATTTTTGTATGACAAAATGATGTCTTAAAGGTGCTGAGATGATGTAGCATTTTTAAAATGTTTCTAATGTTAGAAAATGTGTGTTTTTATAGAAGCAGTTTTTACTATATGCAATCTGTTGCTATTGGCAACGTACACCAAGTACATTTGTACATTGTCAATAGCAACCAAACACACATCTGCTAACATAGAAATAAGTAAAAAAAATATTTGATCAGCTCAGCACATGCTTATTCCACAAGAAAATACTCACTTTCAAAAATTCCATTGAAAGTGGACTTACCCTTTAAATTTACTACAAGCACAAACTCTTGAAGAAAGGCTTGGGATTCCATATGAACCTATTTAGCAATGCTTTTGTCTATATAATCTATGTCTAGTTGTATATCTATATATTTACTTACTGGTTTTAAAAGGCTACTAATAAAAAAAATTATTCCACGATTGCTTCTTGCTTTAGTAAATGTTACAGCAAAAAGACTCCTGAACCAGATTTTTCTCCTTCACAATACCCTAGTAGTCACGTCCATGTTAGAAAATGTATTTTTAAACAGGATACAGCTAGTAGACCAGAGGAAGCAGATGCTTTTCTCTGATAACATTTGTTAGACCAGTACAATTATATACATTTTCCACAGTTTGTTTTAATAGAGCTTCATAATTGCCCATTATTTTAAAGCAGAAAAAAAAACACCCAGGCTGGTCCTGGGATCTAAAATATTCCAGTGCCAGCCACTGGCCTTTACCAGGGGCATCCTGAATCGGGATGCCCCACTGTGTGAAACCCCCCAGGGCACCTGTAAACACATTTCCTGGCTCCAACGGTACATGCACAGGCTCTTGTCCAATAAGAGCTGTCAGCAATCGGCTCTCATTGTCGTCAATGGGGAGCACGCTGCTGCATTCCCGTCCCATCTGTTCACGCTATGTGTGTGAATGGAAACATGCACACTGCTGGGATCCGGGGGATGCAGCAGCACACACTGATTCTAGCCAATAAGAGCCATTTGCTGAATGAAATTCTGGGGGGTTCACATAGCAGGGCATCCAAATTCTGGATGCCCCAAGACCAGGGAAAGTCAAACTCTCTTGTTTTGTTCCGCTTTAAGGTCGAAATGGAATATTTTTGTAGACAAGATAGACGTGTCTACAAGACAAGACAAGTCTACAGAAACACATTTTAATGATGGCTCCTTTTGTAAAGAACAACAGCTATCTGCTACGTTTTACGTCCTTTAGCATAATAATCTTCATTTAAAAATGTTAAAATGTATAGCTCTATGAATCCAACAGAAATGCTCATACTACAGATAAATAACTGTCATGGTTCGTGCTTAGCAAGACCTGACTGTCATGCCTAATTAATAAAGAACCCCCCTAAAGCTAAGGTAAAAAAAAGTGGTAAGGTCCAGGGAAATAAATAAACTGTACAAACGAACCCCACAAGAAATAATATGCAAATGTATAAATGTATATATGCAAATTCGGAAACACAGACCCACCAATTATTTATTAAATAAATCACATATCAGAATCAAATAAGGCATGCACAAACAATAAACAAAACATTAAACTGGATGAGTACACTTAAAGCAGACTGAATGTCCGTTTTTTTTAAATGCTAAAAACAAAAAATAGTGATTAATAAGCATGAGTATGTCACTGTTGCTGAATCACCAGCTAGGAAGACAATGAGAGGCAATGGTACTTTTTACTCCCTGTTAAACTGTAGTAAAAAGTGCCATTATTGTCTTCCTAGCTGATGATTCAGCAACAGTGACATTCTCATGCTTTTTTCACCTACCATGAGAATTTTTTCCAACGCTTACTGAATCAAGACCCAAGTCTGAACACCATAAAGTGAAATCTAACCATGTACACGCAGAACACTGCTGATGTAAGGGAGCCTTACACATGCCCCGCACCAGCATACAGACTTGGTGTACAGCTATTAATAACAACAGAATGCAGATAGTGACAAAGGCTTCCACAAAAACTAATTTTCTAACATAAAAAATTAAAATACTAGATCACTGGTGGGAATAGCACCTTGCTCCAACATAAAAAGCACTTGGCACTTTGACCTGGAGATCCTCAATCCTTAGGTCCTATTGTAAACAGGACAAGAGCAACATGAGACAATCTCATAGGAGTACATGAGAAAATATGGCAGGTATAAGACAGCCAATAAGTAATCTTCTGGGTATATAAAAGGGTCCTGGTTCTGATGGCAGCCCTGAAAAGGGCTGTTGTCCTTCATCCAGTTATCATAACAGGTCTCTCCAATGAGCCTGTTCAAATGTAAATGGTCTCCTGACAAATTAGGGAGGACGTGTCCTCTTTTATTCTCAAGTAAGTCTGCCCTTTTTTGGTGGCCAAGGTTGGAGGAGGGATGTTGGAAAAGCAGACAGTCCAGGGTGTCTTAGCACACGGTTTCTCAACCTGCAGCACACATTCCCCAGGAGGTACACTGCAGTGTTCTGGGGGCACACAGGGGGTGTCTGACGGATCTGGTATATTTTAACAGTGAAACATTATTCCGTGTTGCTTTAACATTTCTTTCCCCTATCCAAATGTTTCAAGTTGTTTTTCAATAAAACTGTACAGCTTATGGGTAACATTTAAATTGGAAAAAGTTCTGAAATGAATCATCTCCGTCTAATTTAGTTACCTGCCAAAAACCTGGGGTATGAAGACTTCTTCTAAGTATGTCACACACCCTGCTTCAAGACATTCATTACACTTGGGTATACTGACCTGTAGATGGCGATCTTGCAGAGATGATATCAAAAAAAGGTAAGACCCTCCCGGCCCATAAATACCTGGGACCTCCCACTCATTACCCAGTCTTTCATCTCTGCAGTGGCAAGCAAGTCAGAAGATGATGTCAGAAGATGATGTCTCCTCCTTGCAGGTAGCCGGGATGGTTCCCGGCCTTCTTTTCTTCTATTCCTGCCCGGATCCCCTTATTTAAATTTCCTGCCTCCCAGCCTAGGCTGGTGGTCCGGGCAAAGGTAGTTGGCACCCCTGGTGCTTAGGAGCCGTGAGACCCCATAACAAGGGGTAGGAGGCTATCCGGGGTGGTGATCCCGGTTTGGGATGCCCCATCCCTTGGCCCTACCCTGGCATGGATTCCCCCCTCTCCCGGATACCCTTAGAGGGGGGGGGGGGCGGGTCCCTTATGGATTTCCCTTCTTTATTGGTGTGTGTGTATGCTTCACGGTGTGTGTGTCTTTTACATTGCTGGCGCCGGCTTCCGGCGTGCTGCTAATGGCGGTGGTTAGCCTATGAGGTCCTCTTCTCCTCTGGGCAGGGGGGGGCGGGGCCGGGCGCTCGCGCGCGCCCACGGCCCGCCCCCGTGCTGCGGGCGCGTTTGTCATGTCCCGGCTTCTGGTCGGGAGAGACGGGGCCGGGCACGACGCGCGAACCGCGCCGGCCTGCCCGCCCTCTTTTCTCCTACTGCACATTGCGGTCTTCATTGTGCCTGGGCGTGCGGTTCTGTAGGTCTGGTGAGTGGCCTGATGGCCATCAGCTTCATCTCTCTTTTAACCCTTTATACTGGCATGATCTGAGCGTGTGCTTGTCTTTGTGTTCTAGGTGGACCATTGAGCATATTAAAGGGGGGTTCTCCCGGTCCAGGGTCGCTGGTTTAAATTTTAGCTGGCTTAAAATTCTCCCACTCGGGACTTAAAGGGGCATCCCGGGTTGCATTATTGCGTAATTCCCAAAAAGAGCATTGTACACATATATATTTGTACATATATTATTATAAAAAATCACCATATGGAGGCTTCCCCGGATACTGGGCTTGTGCCCCCCTCGGGGCAATCCAGGCTGTGTTTGAGGTATCCCATTTGGGGGATGATGTATTTCTATGTGTACCCTGTGCGCAGCGGTCTATTACGCAGCAGACCGGATCTCAGGCGTCTGGTTCTGCTCCGCCAGTCTCCTCCCCGTCTCCCCCTCGCTTGACACGGGCTTGTGATGTGGTCATTAGCGGGGAGTCGCAATCTGAGGTGTGTGCCAGATTGCCCAATCTTGAAAAATTGTTTTCCAGTGCCGTTGCAAAAAAGGCCACGGCAAAGAGAAAACATTTGTATAAGGCTGCACTGCGCTGTGATAGGGAGGATTTTGACTCCCTGGATCGGTCTGATTGTTCCCCGCGTGAGGAAGGGGAGCTGTATGAGGAGTCTGATGACTCCGACGATCAGCAGTTTGTGGGCGCTGATACCGAGCAGGGCCAGGGGGATTCATCGGATACCCCTAGGGTCCTGGCTCATATGTTTGAGGTCCTGGCTATTTCTCCCCCCGAGGCGGCTCCTCCGCTGAAGGGGGAATTCTTTGAAGTGACCAATCCGTGCTTGGAATTTCCTTATCAAAAGCATTTTGATGGTATCATTCGCAAGGCTTCCGGGTGTCCCACCGGGTTGGGACAAGAAATATCCCTTTCCGGCGGACGCAGTGAAGCACTGGTCATCTCCCCCCGAGGTGGATGCTCCTGTTTTGGGGTTGTCCAGCACCTCAATCCTGCATTCTCCGGAGTGCACTACCCTCAAGGATGGTGAGGATAAACGCATTGACCAGATGGCTTGTCATGGTTTTGCCAGTGTTGGATCGGCCTTGCGGCCGGTTTGTGCTTCTGCGCTTGTATTGGTAGCTGCCAGGTTGGTTGTTAGAGGATTGTTGACCTCTTCCGGGCTTGACCCGGCTAGTGGGGAATTTGCCGACCTTAAGCGCGGAGAGTTATTTTTGTCCTTTGGGCTGTCCGCCCTGGATGACACATTGGTGATGTGTAGCAGAGCTGCTGCCCTGCTTGTGGCTATCCGCCGGTCGGTTTGGTTACACCAGTGTGCGGCTGATTTTGTGTCCAAAAAGTCGCTCATGGCCCTTCACTTTGTGGGATTGCGTCTCTTTGGAGAAAAATTGGATTCGGTGGCAAAGGGAGGTAGGTTACCTCAGCGTAAGAAGCAGTGTCGCCCTTTTCGGGGGGCGGTTTCCTTCTCTCAGTCCTTTCGTGGGGCTAGAGTTGGCAGGGGTTCGGCCTTCCCTTCGTCCAGAGCTTATTCCTGGCAGGGGTCGGGCCCGTCCAGGACACAGTTGGGGCTTCCAGCCGGCTCAGCAATGAGGGGGCGCCCTCACCCTTGCGGGTGGGGGGACGGTTGCAACTCTTCTCCCAGGTCTGGGTCCAAGAGGTCTCGGACAGGTGGATTCAGGAAGTGGTGTCTTCCGGTTACAAGCTGGAGTTCCAGTTCCGGCCCCCTCCCAGATTCTTCAGGTCTCGGGTGCCGTCAGATCCTCTGACCGCCCAGGGGCTTCGGGCGGCTGCAGCAAGTCTCGTGGACATGGCTGTCATCTGTCCGGTGCCCCTCTCAGACCGGGGCTTGGGCTTCTATTCCAATTTGTTCACGGTGCCCAAGAAGGACGGTTCAGTTTGTCCCATTCTGGATCTGAAGTTGCTCAACAGGTTTGTCCGCCCCCGGAAGTTCCGTATGGAAACTCTGCGTTCAGCCATCCATTCACTTCGTCAGGGGGACTTCATGACGTCCATAGATATCAAGGATGCTTACCTGCATATTCCAATATTTCTGGCATACCAGAGATTCCTCAGGTTTGTCGTGGACAATCGGCATTTTCAGTTTGTGGCTCTTCCATTTGGCCTTACCTCGGCTCCAAGGGTTTTTACCAAGGTGTTGGCAGGAGTGATGGTCATCCTCAGAGCCAGGGGTATCCGCATTGTGCCCTATCTGGACGATCTTCTCATCATGGCGTCTTCCCTCAGTCAGGCGCAGCTGGATACCAGGACTGTGGTGTCCACTCTGGAGAGTTCCGGTTGGGTGATCAACTATCCCAAGTCCTGCCTCACTCCCTCCAGGGTGGTGGAGTTCCTGGGAATGTCGCTGGATACTTCTCAGGCCAGGGTGTTTCTCCCCCGAGCCAAGGTTCTTCTGATTCAGGAATTGACTCAGCGTCTCCTATCCATCCCCCGCCCATCCATCCGGCTAGGGATGCGACTGGTGGGATTGATGGTGGCGTCGTTCGAGGCGGTTCCCTTTGCCCAGTTTCACACGAGGACGCTCTAGCTCCACCTCTTGGCGGCCTGGGACGGGTCCCCGCTGTCATTGGATCAGTCTTTTCTGATGTCCCCCCGGGTGCGGCGTTCCCTTCGGTGGTGGCTGAACCAAGCAATATGACGAGGGGCAGATGCTTTCTGACCCCTCGTTGGGAGACGGTCACCACGGATACCAGCCTGTCAGGTTGGGGGGGATTTTGGAAGGATCTTCAGTTTCAGGGCCTGTGGGGGCCTCTGGAGGCTCACGATCCCATCAATGTTCTGGAGTTGAGAGTCATCAGGTTGGTTCTGGCTCACTTGACTCATCAGTTGCGGGGCCTGCCGGTTCAAGTTTGGTCGGACAATCGGACGGCGGTCGCCTACATCATTCACCAGGGAGGGACTCGCAGCAGCCGTGCCCTCAGGGAAGTGGCTTTGATCCTGGATTGGGCAGAGAGCAATGTCCCATGCATCTCGGCGGTGTAAATTCCGGGAGTGGAGAACACGGAGGCGGACTCCCTGAGCCGGGGGGAATGGTCGCTCAGCCCCAAGGTGTTTCGGTCGCTTTGCCACGGGTGGGGGACTCCGGAGGTGGACCTCTTTGCCTCTCGTCACAATCACAAGCTTCCGGCATTTGTGTCTCTCTCGCGGGATCCGCTGGCTCTGGCAGCGGATGCCATGTCTCTGAACTGGAGGGATCGGGGGTTTCTGTACCTGTTCCCTCCGTTTCCCATGGTGGGCACAGTGGTGCACAAGCTGGCACTAGAGGGCGCGTCAGCAATCCTGGTGGCTCCAAGGTGGCCAAGACAGGTTTGGTTCGCAGACGTGGTAAGGTTGGCAGAGGATCAGTTAGACCTGCCCCTTCTGCCAGATCTGCTCACTCAGGATCCACTATTCTACCCCAATTTACCAACGCTGGCTTTGCCGGCGTGGTTGCTGAAACCTCAATCTTGAGGGAGGAAGGTCTTTCTGATGCTGTCATTCAGACTCTGGTTAGGGCTAGAAAGCAGTCTTCCTCTGCCATCTATTATAGGACTTGGAGGTCTTATATTGATTGGTGTGAGGTAAGGGCCTTGCCTTGCAGGGCGTTTTCTGTCCCTAGGGTCTTGGAATTTCTGCAACATGGTCTGGACCAAGGTTTGCAGCTTAGTACGCTGAAAGGGCAGGTTTCTGCCCTGGCCGTGTTCTTTCAAAAGTCTTTTGCTCTTTATCCTCTGGTTAAGACCTTTTTCCAGGGGGTTACGCATGTGCGGCCTCCTAGGAAGCCTTTGCTCCCAGTGTGGGATTTGAATTTGGTTTTGTCTGCCTTGCAGGGTCCTCCGTTTGAACCTTTGCAGGATATTGCACTTTCTACGCTTACTCAGAAGGTTGTTTTTCTGGTTGCCATCACTTCTGTTCGGCGTGTTTCGGAGTTGGCAGCCTTGTCTATTTCGGCTCCTTACTTTGAGAGGCATCAGGACAAGGTTGTTTTCCGCTTCAAGCCAGATTTCCTTCCTAAGGTGGTCTCTGCTTTTCATCTGAATCAGGATATTGTTCTTCCCTCCCTTCCCTTCCCTTCCCTTTGTGTTCTAAGCCCAGCAATGACAAGGAGAGGGTTTTGCATTCTTTGGATGTGGTTTGCTGTGTGAAGTACTATTTGGTGGCTACTTCTCCTTTTCGTAAGACTGATGCCCTTTTTGTGGTGCCCTCTGGGCCTAGGAAGGGTTTGACTCCTGCCAAGTCTTCCATTAGTAAATGGATTCGCCAGGCCATTGTTGGGGCCTATTCTGCCAAGGGGAAGGTTCCCCCTTTTCGTATTACTGCTCATTCTACTCGTGCTGTTGGGGCGTCCTGGGCCTTCCAGCACCAGGCTTCTGTTGAGCAGGTTTGTAAGGCTGCTACTTGGTCTTCGGTTCACACTTTTTCCAAGTTTTACAAGGTTGATGTTCGGGCCTCAGCGAATGCTGTTTTTGGCCGCAAGGTTCTGCAAGCTGCAGTGGTTTAAGTTTGTGCCTTGTTGCCTTGTTTTTTGGATCCCCGCCCTTTATGGACACTGCTATTGGATGTCCCAAGTGTAATGAATGTCTTGAAGCGGGATGTGTGACATACTTAGAATAATACCATTTTGTGAATACTCACCTGTAAAATGGGTATTATAAGTATGTCACACACCCCGCTTCACCCTGCCCTTTTGTATTCTGGATCCTTTATAGGGTGAAGCTTTGTTAGTTTTAATTGGCTTTCCTGGTCCCTTGATCTTACTGCTATCTTTATACTGGGGAATGAGTGGGAGGTCCCAGGTATTTATGGGCAGGGAGGGTCTTACCTTTTTTTGATATCATCTCTGCAAGATCGCCATCTACAGGTCAGTATACCCAAGTGTAATGAATGTCTTGAAGCGGGGTGTGTGACATACTTATAATACCCATTTTACAGGTGAGTATTCACAAAATTGTATTTTATATCCACTGTATGTTGGATAGTTACACCAGCCAGCAACCTACCAAGGACACCCTGCACCAGCTGCCAGTTGGTCCCTGGTTTGTACCTTGAAGATGACACTGCCCAACTTTGGCAATGTTCAGCATATTCCAGCAGCAACCTGTCACAACTATACTACCAGTGACTGTTCCTGATAGACCTATTGTTATTCCTCTATCAGAAACATAAAACCTTTAAAAAGTAACATTACAGGTCTTGGGGAGGAGTTAATAAAACCTCCCCAAGCCTGGCCCAGCCCCCCTGCCCCTCCTGTTTAGCGCTTAACTAATAAAAGCTTACCTCTGCAGTCACATCGCGCTTGGCAACCCTCCACTCCCTCGACGTCATCCATAGGGCAGTGCCAACTTGGAAGCTGAAGGCTTCCTGACAGGCACTGTGCCGCCCCTCGTATCATGCGCACACGCTGTGTCATTCCATAGGATTGCATCTCGCGTGCTTCTTCGGCCCACTGTCATTGCATCCTATGCATGCGAGATTTGAGGACCAGCGTGCAGGATTCGAACAGCAGCCGGTGAGTATGCAGCCATCATGCAAATACAGCTAGGGGACAGCTGAGGTAGGGAGGGGGTGAAATTCAGCAGGATGTCAGCGTTTAAGATAACGCTGATCCAAAACGCAGTGTGGAAGGGTTAAGGGATTATCTGAGAGGAACATCAGAAAAGGTCTGACGTTCCTCTAACACAGTCACATGCCGACAGAAAAAAGGCTTAATTCCTGTCTGTGGAACTGCTTGGTTTCCTCAGAATCATTTGCAAATGAGAAATTGCTAAAGCAAACGCAATCAAACAAGAACAGATCCATGGAAGTGCCCGCTGCGATTAACAAGAACTACCCTGTTTCTCTGAGAATAAGATAGGTCTTATATTAACTTTTTGCTCCGAAAAAGACTTATTTTCAGGGGATGTCTTATTTTTTTCCATAAACAAAGGGATGGATGGATGGATAGATATACAGTAGATAGATAGGCAGATGAACAGATAGCCAGGGGGCTAAATAGACAGAGGGATAGATAGCTACCTCTATCTCTCCGCAGCAGCCGGAACTGATGGTGGTGGGGAGCAGCACAGCCACCCCTGTCACTTTGCAACTAGGGCTTATTTTCTTTATTGCATGGCATGGCCTGCTTCGGTATTCATAACAGTTGGGTTATTGCGCCACAAGGTGGCGCAGTGTACTGCAGAAGAGCTGTGGCATGTCCCGGCTCCCTATAAAAATGGGATTAACCATAGAGTTCCCAGTGTTTCCTCTGCAGTGAAACTGCTAAGTTAGAAGATGGCTCTCTCTCTATGCACAGGTGAGCGAGGCAACCGAGCCTGCGGCCCTGCAAGTCTATTTCCACCCGTTTCTGGACCCTCACTGCCTCCCAGCCTTGGCTGACAGATCGGGTGAGGGTAGAAGAGCACTAGGGTCAAGTGCTCCTGGAGTGCTGCTCCAAGCCACAGACCCTGTTCCACAAAGGGTAGCCGGCCATAGGCTTTATGGTGAGCCTACTAGGGATGCGGAGTTCCTGTCCTGGCTTCTGAGGGGGTAAGTGTTTTGGGGACTATGTCCCCTTCCTTTCCTTCAGGGGTCCCACCCCCTCCCACTCCTGACCTGGATACTCGCCGCTGCCTTCTTGTCTCTCTCCCCCCTCTCTGACTTTGTTTGGGGGAGGCGGGTGGTAGCGGCGAGTGGTGTTAGTTGTGGTGTTTTGGCGTTTACAGTGTGTTTTTTAGTGTTTTTTGCCCGCCGCGCCACTTTGTACTGCGCTCCGTGGCTGTGGGCGCTATAACCTGTGGCGCTTTTGCTTTGTCATGGCGCCGGCGGGGGCATGTGGGCGCCGTTTTCGTGCTCTTCAGGGGGGCGGGGCTGGGGATGACGCGTATCGCGTCGCCCCCCCGCGCCCCGGCCCTTGAGGTACCTCTGGGCCGGGGCGCCATTTTGGATTAGCTGTGCGTCTAGATTTCTCCCGGGCTGCATCGCTGTTTTCATCCGGGGTGTCGCTTCATCCTGCGGTCCGTGCCTTGGTGACCCTGCGGTGTCCTTGGTCCGTGAGTCCCCCTTGGGGTTTTTTTTATTGGTCTCGTGGGGCATGTTCTGCGGGATGCTCATGTGTCGTTTTTACTTATATCTTTCAGGCGGGATACCAGTGGGTTGTGGTTTCTCCCGGCTCTACTTCTTCCTCCCCCTCATCTCCCCCTCATTTTTTGCTGATCTGGGGGCATCCCGTGGGAGGGCATCCCGGGTGGCTTTTGTATTAGCCTTTACCCAGTGCTGGCCTATTGCGCCTGTGTTAATCACCATATGGAGGCTTCTGGGGATAGCGTGCTTGGGGGTCCTTCGGGGCAATCTCGGCTGTGTTCCATGTGCAGGGTATCCCCTATCAGCAATGATGTCTCAAAGTGTCCTTGCGCTCCAGCTTGGTTTGCCTGCATCACTTCCCATCTCTGCCCCCCCTTCGGCATCACCTACCCCCCACTGCTGCAATTAGCTCCCAGTGAGGGGTATGCTAGCAGGGGGTCACAGTCTGATCTGGCACTTCGTGTGGCCAACATTGAGAAGCAGCTCGCCAGGCCTATTCCTAGGAATGCTTCTGGCAAGAAGCAGCACCTGACTTCCACACCCTCCCGCTCCACTGAGGAGTATGAGGAATTTGATGCCACTGGTGGACTTTATTCCCTAGAGGAAGGGGGACTGTCCCAGGACTCTGACTCCTGTGGGGACCAGCAGGAGGGTTGCATTAGTGACCCTGGGTCTGCGTCTGGGGAAGAATCGTGGTACCCTGAGGACACTAACAATCTGCTGTCACAAATTTTTGAAATCTTGGACATTGCTCCCCCTGAGGTGGCTAAAAGAAAGCAGAGTGAGCTTTTTCGTCCTGGTAAACAGCGTCTGGAGTTCCCTGAGCAGGGCCATTTCAATTCTATGGTGCTTAGGGAGTGGGAACGCCCTAACAGGCTGCCTGCTGTGCCCATGGGATTGGATAAGAGGTATCCCTTTCCTGCTGATCTAGTAAAGCGTTGGTCCTGTCCCCCTGAGGTGGACGCTCCCGTGCTAGGCCTGTCTAATACTTCGGTCATGCCTTCCCCTGACACTACCACTCTGAAGGACAGCGAGGACCGGCACATGGATCAACTGGCCTGCCATGCTTTTACTTGTGTGGGGGCAGGACTGCGCCCGGCCTGTGCTGCTATTGCCCTTAAGAAACTGCTCAAGCGTCTCTGCCATGGCGCTATGGCTGGTAGGAGGAGGGAGGATTATAGGGCCCTCTTGCTTTGCTCTGATTTTGCTGTATTTATCCTTACTGCCATGGATGATGCTGTGAGGCTGGGCGGTAGGGCCTCTGCACTTTTGGTGGCTATGCGCCGCTCTGTTTGGTTACGTCAGTGGGCAGCTGCTGCTGCTGCTAAGGAGGCTCTCACTGGGCTCCCCTTTGCAGGGCTGCGGCTCTTTGGTGAGCGTCTTGGCAGCTCCAGCCTTTTCAGGGGACCTCCGTCTCCCTCCCCTCCCTTCGTTCTTCCAGAGGAGGTCGTGGCTTCCTCTTCTCAGGTAGCCGCAGAGATTCTTGGGGCCATGGCAGATCCCGTGGACGTCCCGGTCTCTCCTGGGGTTCCAAGCCCAAACCTCCTCCCAAGGCCCCCCAGGCATGAGGGGGCGCCCTCACCCATCCGGGTGGGGGGACGGCTTCGGCTCTTTGCTCACGTCTGGAGGCTCCACGTTTCAGACCGGTGGATTCAGGAGGTGGTGTCCTCCAGTTACAAGATAGAGTTTGCAGCCTGGCCACCCCCAAGATTCATCAGATCCCGGATGTCTTTAAACCCCCTGTCAGCTCAAGGGTTACTTTCAGCGGTTCAATGCCTGCTGCAGTCAGGGGTCATTTGTCCGGTGCCCCATCAAGAACAGGGTCAGGGGTACTATTCCAATCTCTTCACGGTCCCCAAAAAGGACGGCTCTCTGAGGCCCATTCTGGACTTGAAGGGACTCAACAAGTTTGTCAGATTCAAACAATTTTGCATGGAGATGCTACGCTCTGCTGTCGGTACCCTTCGCCCGGGTGACTTCATGACCACCGTGGACATCAAGGATGCTTATCTTCATGTATTTATCTTCCCAGGTCATCAGAGATTTCTGAGGTTTGTGTTGGAGGATAAGCTTTACCAGTTTGTAGCCTTACTATTCGGTATCACCTCGGTGCCTCGGGTGTTCACCAAGGTGCTGGCGGGAGTGATGGCTCTGCTGTGAACCCGGGGCATTCGCATCCTTCCCTATCTGGACGACATCCTCATTGTGGCTCAGTCCTTTCATCAGGCCGACCAGGACACCCAGGTGGTGATCTCCACTCTGGAGTCCTTCGGCTGGGTGATCAATTTTTCACTGTCACTGTCCCCGTCCTTGGTGAGGTCTTTTCTGGGCATGACACTGGATACCTCTCAAGTCAAGGTGTTCCTTCCTCAGCAGAAGGTGGAGGGCCTTCAGAAGCAGGCACGGGCTCTGCTCTTGTGTCCTCATCCCTCCATCCGTCTGGGGATGCAGTTGGTGGGCCTGATGGTGTCCTGCTTCGAGGCGGTCCCCTTTGCTCAGTTTCACATGAGACCTCTTCAGTTGCACCTCTTGTCAGTTTGGGATCGGGACCCTGTGTCCCTGGATCAGGAATTTGCTCTGTCTCCTCTGGCCAGGCAGTCCCTTTCGTGGTGGCTGGACTCAAGGAATCTTCTGGTGGGCAGGACTTTTCTGCCCCCGTGCTGGGAGACTGTCACCACGGATTCCAGTCTGACGGGCTGGGGGGGCTTTTGGAATCCCTACAGTTCCAGGGTCGTTGGGGCCCCCAGGAGGCCCATGCTCCCATCAATGTCCTGGAACTGAGGGAGATCAGGTTGGTTCTGTCTCACCGGACCACACCCCTTCGGGGTCGGGCTGTTCAGATCCGCTCAGACAACCAGACGGCGGTTGCCTACATCAACCATCAGGGAGGGACTCGGAGCAAGCGAGCCTTCAAGGAAGTGTCTCTGATTCTGTCTTGGGTGGAACAGAATGTTCCCTGCATCTCAGCGGTACACATTCCGAGGGTGGAGAACCAGGTGGCAGACTCCCTGAGCAGGAGGACGTCTCGTCTGGGATAATGGTCCCTCAACTACCAGGTGTTTCTCTCCCTGTGTCACCGCTGGGGTCAGCCAGATGTGGACCTGTTTGCATCCCGTCACAATCACAAACTTCCCAGGTTTGTCTCCCTGTCACAGGATCCTCTGGCCTTCGCCACGGATGCTCTGGCAATGCCTTGGACGGAGTTTCGTCTTCCCTATGTGTTCCCTCCGTTCCCTCTACTGGGCAGGGTCATGCGCAAGATTGCCCAGGAGGGGGTGTCAGCCATCCTGGTGGCCCCCTGTTGGCCAAGAAGGGTGTGGTTCGCAGACGTTGTGCAGTTGGCGGTAGACCAGTACGTCTTGCCCTGGGATCCAGATCTTCTCACTCAGGGACAGCTACGCCATCCCAATTTACAAACACTGGCGGATATGCTGCTTTTGGCCACAAGGTGCATCAGGCGGTAGTGACTTGAACTGCCGGCTGTTACTCATTGGGGATCCCACCCTACTTTTGGACACTGCTTTTGGATGTCCCAACTGTTATGAATACCGAAGCAGGCCGTGCCATGCAATAAAGAAAAAAGCAATTCTGTCAGTACTCACCTGTAGAATTGTTTTTGTTCTTGCATGGCACGGCCTGCTTCGACCCACCCTTGTTATCGTTTATTCTTGGTTGCCTCTTTATGGTGATTGTTCCAAGTTTAATTGTGTTTTTTTTACCTTTTTTACTTTTATTCTCTCCCGGCTTCTTGTCTCACAGCTTGTCTACGCTGGGAACTCTATGGTTAATCCCGTTTTATATTGGGCCGGGAGATGCCACAGCTCTTCTGCAGTACCACTGCGCCACCTTGTGGCGGAATAACCCAACTGTTATGAATACCGAAGCAGGACGTGCCATGCAAGAACAAAAACAATTCTACAGGTGAGCACTCACAGAATTGCTTTTTTTGGAGGTAGGGCATATATTTTAAAGCATTTGTGAAGATGCTAAAAAAATCTACTAGGACTTATTTTCGGGGAAACAGTAGTTGGACAGCCGTATCGTTTTGGCTGATACTCCGGGTTACCGTCTGCATGTGGAAACAGAAGTGTGGCACACAGCATGAGCCAATTAGCCTACGAATCTTCTGCATCCAAACTTAAAAGTCGCCCACAAGTCATATGTTCATTTGCTCACTCAATTAATCTGTTTGTGGAAATGGGTCTTTATTCCTAAACAGTGTCCACTAGCAGATGACTTTGTCATTCTTCCTACCCAGGGTAATTAGCCCTGTTTCATTCTAGACTCCACATTTCCTGCCCAGCCTTGACCTTACTTTCTGCAGAGCCCCCTGTATATGGGTATACATTGTTGTACATCTGCATATAGTATTTCGTTTTACAGCATTGGTCTTCGTATGTATTATTTGTAGGGGTTTATAACTACGGTATTTTATTGTGTTCACTTGTGTTTAGGAAGTTACTCAATTTTGCTGTGTTACATTGTGTTGGGTGTTGTGTGTTTCCACTTGCACAATAAATCACTTGAACTCATTTCCTGTTTTGGCGCAGTTAATTTGTGACACATGCCACCCTGCTGAATGCAGTTTCTGATCTCCTGCCAAGGGTGCAAAGCTGAAACAGGCACTCAGGACTGAATTGCCATACCGGACATGCTGGACAAAAACCTGCTCCTTTAATCCTTCAGCTCCATTGTCCAGAGGGATATATGAGAATTCATTTACCTCGATCATCTCTCTCCCTCTACCCCGTTATCCTCTAGAGCTGCTAGCCGGGTGGGTAGTTCTCACTGATCAGAATGGATGAGCAAACTTAACATAGGGAACCTCTAATAGCTGGAAGCACCAGTGTTGTTTGACCAACCTGACTAAGGAACAGGACCTGGAAATAGGGCATCTGCTATACAGGCCTTCTGGGCAACTGTCTTTTACACAAAAGAATCACCCCAGCCAGGGTCGGATTAAGAGCATCCCAGGCCTGGTGCTGTAGATTTTGACGGGCCTATTTATCGAAGTATATAAAATGAAAATGCAACACAAAGCAATTTTGTTTAAGACAAAGTGCATTTGTCACATGTCTAATGTAGATTAAATTACCAGGATAGCTGAATACATGTTAGTGTTTGCCTATCTTCATAATTTGTTCTTTAGCTAAAAAAAAAAGAAAAAAAGAATCAACTCGCTTTTGGGGGGGGCAACACAGGGCTTGCTACATAAGCTTTCCCCACCCCCTCTGCCATCCCTAAGCCTCCCTCACCCCCTCTGCCATCTATAAGCCTCCCTCACCCACTCTGCCATCTATAAGCCTCCCTCACCCACTCTGCCATCCCTAAGCCTCCCTCACCCCCTCTACCATCCATAAGCTTTCCTCACCCCCTCTGCCATCCCTAAGCCTCCCTCACCCCCTCTGCCATCCCTAAGACTCCCTCACCCCCTCTGCCCTCCCTAAGCCTCCCTCACCCCCTCTGCCATCCCTAAGCCCCCCTCACCCCCTCTACCATCCATAAGCTTTCCTCACCCCCTCTGCCATCCCTAAGCCCCCCTCACCCCCTCTACCATCCATAAGCTTTCCTCACCCCCTCTGCCCTCCCTAAGCCCCCCTCACCCCCTCTGCCATCCCTAAGCCCCCCTCACCCCCTCTGCCATCCCTAAGCCCCCCTCACCCCCTCTGCCATCCCTAAGCCCCCCTCACCCCCTCTGCCATCCATAAGCCTCCCTCACCCCCTCTACCATCCATAAGCTTTCCTCACCCCCTCTGCCATCCATAAGCTTTCCTCACCCCCTCTGCCATCCCTAAGCCTCCCTCACCCACTCTACCATCCCTAAGCCTCCCTCACCCACTCTACCATCCCTAAGCCTCCCTCACCCCCTCTGCCATCCCTAAGCCTCCCTCACCCCCTCTGCCATCCCTAAGCCTCCCTCACCCTCTCTGCCATCCCTAAGCCTCCCTCACCCCCTCTGCCATCCCTAAGCCTCCCTCACCCACTCTGACATCCCTAAGCCTCCCTCACCCACTCTGCCATGCATAAGCCTCCCTCACCCCCTCTGCCATCCATAAGCTTTCCTCACCCCCTCTGCCATCCCTAAGCCTCCCTCACCCCCTTCGCCAGCCACTAGCCTTCCTTACCTCCCTCTGCCATCCATAAGCCTTTCTAAACCTCCCAGTTTGCTATAAGCCATTTTTGCCTCCTCTCAAACCCCTAAGTCTTTCTTGTCCCTCCTCAAGCCGTTATAGCTGAATAAAACCTGAAAATTTGACTCTCAGGTTTCGTTCAATGCCAGCACTGCTGTGTTCTGAGCCCCCGAGGCATCCCAAATGGGGTGTGAAATCTCAATTTTTGCCCAGTAAAACACGTCTACTTGGTCCAACATTGCATACTCAGGCTCTTGTCCAATCAGACCCCTTTGCCGTGTTTACATCCTTCGGCAAAGGGCTCTGATTGCCTTCAATAGCGAGCGTGCACTGCCGCATCCCTGGGGGCATGCGGCTCCTGCCCCAGCCTATCTGAATGGCACACGCCACCAGGGATGCAGGGAATGCGCCAGTTCACGCTCCCCACTGTAAACAATCGTCAAACATCTCTGATTGGATGAAAGCCTGTTAATACCCCCTTGGACTTAGTAAAAAGTTATTACCGGCACCCAAGGAGATTTCACAAAGAAGAGCATCCAGCAAAGCCAGCAGACGACCCTCGAATCTTTTAGATTCGAGGCTGACTTCTGGTAGATTTTGTTCCGCTTTAAAGTGGACCAACACCCAGGCTGATTGGACCAACGGTACTTGTCCGTGCATACCACAACGGCTCTGACCGCTCTGATTGGACGAGCGCTCGCGCATGCGCCGTAGAAGCGGGGTGAGGTGAGTTTTTTATGGCATTCTCGGGGGGTTTTCACCCCCGATCGGGGTGCCCCGCGGAAGTGGACCAAAACCCAGGATAGTGAAAATCCTGGGTGTTGGTCCACTTTAAAGAGGAACAACACAAATTAATTTCACTTTCCTGTGTGTTGTTTCTCTCTGCGGCAGCATCCCAAATTGGGATGCCCCGCTGTGTGTACCCCCCCCCACCCCCGCCCCCCCGAAGTCACCCCATTTTACTCACCTTCCTTCCGCTCCCATGGCACAGACTCGGGTGAGAGCGAGTGTGCTGACTGGTTTAGACGGCTAAGCCGAGTGGCACCGCCAGCTGAATCCTCCACCCACTTTTAAGAAGGGCTAGGTCGTGGGCGCACGCATGCACGGCTAGAGGTGAGTGGGGATGCGGCTGGAGCACACAGGCTCGCGAGGGCTCCAAAAGTGGGGGTTTCCGGGGTTCATGGGTGTTTGCCAACAAACAGTCTTTCTCCACAACAACCTGGCAATGAGCTCCCCAGTCAAACTAACTTGTGTCTGTCATTACCACTATGGGTTCTATCTGGTGCCGAGGCTTCCTGCCTGCCACAAACTCTGACAAGGTCCACCACACCAGACTTTCCCTTACCTGCTGGTAGGGAGACTAACTGATCCAGGGAAGCGTAATCCTTGTCCCATGCATCAAGAAATAAGGCCTACAAGGGACGATAATGAAGCTGGGCCCAGGGAGCTACTAACATGGAGGAGGTCATTAAACAGAGTATGGCCATAAACTGCATCAGAGAGATTGACTGGCTGGAAAGAATTTGCTTCACATACTCTTTCTTTTCTGTTTCGGCTCTGGGAAGAAGGATATGCTGGGTCAGGGTATCTATCTTGTATCCAAGGTACGTGCATCTGCTTTCGGGGATGAGGCTGGACTTTTCTAGATTCAATAGCCAACCTAACCTTTGGAGACAAAGTAAGGTCTTCGGCAAGGCTGTTAGAAGGGAGGACCTGTCCCTCGCAAAAAAAAGAAGTAGGTTGTCCAAATAGGCTATGATGTTCACCTGGCGGACATTTTTTTTTGCAGTGCTGATGCACAGAGGGAAAGCCCTGGTCGACTGCTACATATTAAAAAGGGGCTTTAGTAATCTCTGACCATAGTTCCTCTTTATTAGCTAAACACTTGTGTGGAATCTGAAGCTCATCTAATAGGAGACTAGCTTCACTGAAGTGCACAATTACCCCCCCCCCCCCCCTCAAGTTTTGGCTTCCTAGGGATCTTTAACTGTAGAGGCATCCCGAACTATGATGTCCTAGCGAAGAGTGTTAAAGAGACATAAAGTCAGTTTTAACTGTTGATCTTAAATGATTTTAAAAGCTTGCTTATAGCAAGCTTATAGTTATGACTGTAGTGCATTTTACTCTGTTTAGCGGTCATTAAAATGGACCAAAACCTGGGATGTTCACGGTTTTTGGTCTGTACCCTAGGGGGGGTCCCTTGGAACACCATCAGACGATATACATACCTCACCTGCGTTCGCACGGCTCTGCTCCAATCAGCTTCTTTGGCCGTGCATATTTACCCTCAGCTAAAAAATACCATTTTGTGATTGCTCACCTTTAAAATGAGTATTATAAGTATGTCACACACCCCGCTTCCACTATTCATGACATATGGGTTATGGTCCAGTAGAGGGCGAACTTCTGCAGAGATAAAAGAAAAAAAAAAGCCCCTCCTGGTCCATAAATACCTGGGACCTCCCACACATTCCCCAGTATATGACAGCAGTAAGGGGACCAGGAAGAGCTAATAAAACATTCTTAACCATAAAAGGTTCACCATATAAAGGATCCAGAATACAAAAGGGCGGGATGAAGCGGGGTGTGTGACATACTTATAATACCCAGTAATCACAAAATGGTATTATTCCAAGTATGTCACACACCCCGCTTCCACTATTCATGACATATGGGACATCCAATAGCAGTGCCCGTCATGGGTGGGGATCCAAATACAGCAAAAAAATGCACCAATTTAAACCACTGCAGCTTGCAGAACCTTGTGGCCAAAAACAGCATCCGCTGAGGCCCGCACATCAACCTTATACTTGAAAAGGTATGAAAGGAAGACCAAGTAGCAGCCTTACAAACTTGTTCAACAGAAGCCTGGTGCTGAAAAGCCCAGGAAGCCCCAACAGCACGAGTAGAATGAGCAGTGATCTTAAAAGGAGGAACCCTCCCCTTAGCAGAATAGGCCCCAACAATGGCCTGGCATATCCATTTACTAATGGTAGACTTGGCAGGCGCCAAACCCTTTCTGGGCCCAGAAGTCACCACGAACAAGGCGTCTGTCTTACGAAAAGGAGAAGTAGCAACCAAATAGTACACAACGAACCACATCCAAAGAGTGCGAAACCCTCTCCTTGTCATTGCTAGGCTTAGGACACAAGGAAGGGAGAACTACATCCTGATTGAGATGGAAGGCAGAAACCACCTTAGGAAGGAAATCCTGGTTTAAAGCGAAAAACCACCTTATCCTGGTGTCTCTCAAAGTAAGGGGCCTGAACAGACAGAGCCGCCAACTCAGAAACACGCCGAACAGAGGTAATAGCCACCAAAAACGCAACCTTTTGAGTGAGCACAGAAAAAGCCACATCCTGCATCGGTTCAAAGGGAGGCCCCTGGAGGGCTGAAAGAACCCAAAGGCTTTCTAGGGGGCAGAACATAAGTGACCCCTTGGAAAAAAGTCTTGACCAGATGATGCAAAGCAAAAGACCTTTGAAAAAAGACAGCCAGGGCAGAAACCTGACCCTTCAAAGTACTGAGCTGGAACCCCAGATCCAGACCGTGTTGTAGAAACTCCAAAATCCTAGGAATCGAAAACACCCTGCAAGGTAAGGCCCTAGCCTCACACCAGTCAATATAGGACCGCCAAGTCCTATAGTAAATGGTAGAGGAAGACCTCTTCCTAGCTCTAATCAAGGTTTGAATAACCGCCTCAGACAAACCTTCCTCCCTCAGGATGAAGGTTTCAGCAGCCACGCCGTCAAAGCAAGCGTTTGTAAATTGGGGTAACGTAGTTGACCCTGAGAGATCAGATAGGGGCAGCCTGTACTGATCTACCACCAATCTTACGACGTCTGCGAACCAAACCTGCCTTGGCCACCTTGG
Source organism: Gastrophryne carolinensis (assembly GCA_027917425.1). NCBI lineage: Eukaryota > Metazoa > Chordata > Amphibia > Anura > Microhylidae > Gastrophryne > Gastrophryne carolinensis. Next base: position 502,705,209 of record CM051234.1, read on the forward strand.
GGCCACCAGAATTGCTGGTGCCCCCTCTAGAGCCAGCTTGCGCACTACCTTGCCTACCATGGAGAAGGGGGGAAACAGGTACAGAAACCCCAGATCCCTCCAGGCAAGGGACAAGGCATCCACTGCCAGGGCCAGAGGATTCTGAGACAGAGATACAAAGGTTGGGAGCTTGTGATTGTGCCGAGAGGCGAAGAGATCCACCTCCGGAGTCCCCCACTTGAGACACAGGGCCCGAAACACCCTGTGGTTGAGAGACCATTCCCCTTGGCGAGAGAATCCCCTGCTCAGGGAGTCCGCCTCCGTGTTCTCCACTCCCGGAATGTATACTGCCGAGATGCAAGGAACATTGCTCTCCGCCCATGTCAGAATCAGAGAGACTTCCCTGAGGGCACTCCTGCTGCGAGTCCCTCCTTGGTGATTGATGTAAGCTACCGCAGTACGATTGTCTGATCGAACCTGAACCGGTAAACTCTGTAGGTGAAGTGTCAGACGCGACAGAACCAAGCGGATAGCTCTGAGCTCCAAGACATTGATGGGGGTGTGAGCCTCCTGAGGACCCCACAACCCCTGGAACTGATGATCTTTCCAGAAACCTCCCCAGCCTGACAGGCTGGCATCCGTGGTAACCGTCTCCCAACGAGCGGCCAGGAACGATCTGCCCCTCATCAGATTGCTTGATTCCAGCCACCACTGAAGGGACTGCCGAACCCTGGGAGACATCAGAAATGACTGATCCAAGGACTGTGGACATCTGTCCCATTTCAGCAATAGATGGAGTTGTAGCGACCTCATGTGGAATTGAGCAAAGGGGACTGCCTCGAAGGAAGCCACCATCAAACCTACCAGAGTCATCCCTAGCCGGATAGAAGGGCGAGGATTGGTCAGGAGAACACGTATCAGATCCTGAACCCTCTGCACCTTTGGCTGAGGTAGGAACACTCTGGCCTGACTGGTATCCAGATTCATGCCCAGAAAAGAGATCTCCCTTGATGGGGAGAAAGAAGACTTGGGGTGGTTGATCACCCATCCTAACCTCTCCAGCGTCGTCACCACCGTCCTGGTGTCCAGCTCCGCCTGGCAGAGGGAAGAAGCTGTGATGAGTAGGTCATCCAGATACGGCACAATGCGAATGCCCTGAGCTCTAAGCAGGGCCATTATGCCCGCCAGGACCTTGGTAAACACCCGCAGTGCCTAGATCAGCCCGAACGGGAGTGCCACAAACTGAAAATGCTGATCTCCCACTACAAACCTGAGAAATCTCTAGTGAGTTGGGAAGATCGGTATATGGAGATAAGCATCCTTGATGTCTATGGACGTCATGAAGTCACCTTGACGAAGCTGAGCGCAGAGTCTCCATACGGAACTTTTTGGTTCTGATAAACCTGTTGAGAAACTTTAAATCCAGAATGGGTCTTATGGAACCATCCTTTTTGGGGACCGTGAAGAGGTTGGAATAGTAGCCCCGGCCTCTCTCTGGGGAAGGCACTGGGCATATGACCTCCATGTCCAGGAGGTTCTTCACAGCCGACAGGAGCCCCTGCGCAGCCCGGGGATCCAAGGGCACCTGAGACCTTAGAAATCTGGGAGGAGGCCAGTACTCGAACTCCAGTTTGTACCCGGATGATACCACTTCCAAAATCCACTTGTCTGTGACCTCCTGGGCCCAGACCTGGAAGAAGAGCCGCAGCCGCCCCCCCCCCCCCACCCGTAGGGGTGAGGGCGCCCCCTCATTGCTGAGCTGGCTTGACAACGGGCTTGGGCTTGGAACCCCAGGTAGAGGCAGGACGGGCACGTCCTCTGCCTCTGTTCCAGGAATCACTTCTGAAGCCAGAGTAGGCAAGACCTCTGCCCCCTCTGGCACCGCGAAAGGAAGGATTGAAGGAGCTTGCCCCCCAAAAGGAGCGACACTGCCTCTTACGCTGAGGTAGCTTTCCACCTTTCGCCACAGAATCCAATTTGTCTCCAAACAGCCGCGTACCCAGGAAGGGCAAAGCTGTAAGCGATTTCTTGGCCGCAAAGTCAGCCGCCCACTGGAGTAGCCAGACCGATCGGCGCATGGCCACAAGAAGAGCCGAAATTCTGCTACACATGGTAATTGTGTCGTCCATGGCCGACAAAACAAAATTCATGAACAATTCACACCTCTTGAGGGTTGTGAATTCAATGCTGTCCGGGTTGAGCTGGGACCCATTTAACATGTCCCTAATCTCAGACCTGGTAGCCACCGCCACGAGCGCAGATGCACACCCAGGCCGCAAGGCGGAACCCACACTGGCAAAGGCATGACATGCCATCTGATCAATACGCTTGTCCTCGCCATCCTTAAGGGTAGTGGCATCAGGAGTATGTACAATAGATGTGTTGGACAATCCTAAGACGGGAGCATCAACCTCGGGAGGGGAAGACCAGTGCTTCACCGCATCCACCGGAAAGGGATACTTCCTATCCCATCCCTGAGGAACACCGTGAAGCCGACTCGGCTTCTCTCATTCTTTCAGAATCATACAGTCAAAATGATCCCGATTCGGAAACTCCAAGTGGGGCTTAGAGAACCCAAAGAATTGCCCCTTCTTCGGAGTGGCCTCCACTGGCGGGGAAATATCCAGAACCTCCAAGAGATGGGCCAGGACTTTGGGGGTGTCAACCGCATCCCCCAGCGCCTGCCCGGCATCAGCATCAAAAAATTGCATATCCTCAGACTCAGATTCCTCAAATAATTCCCCCTCCTCAAGCGGGGAATATCAGACCAATCAAAAGAGCCATAATGATCAAAATCAAGTACCGGCGCAGCCGGTGACAAATGCCTTTTCTTAGCAGGGGCCTTTCTGCCCACTGAGCTAGAAATAGCTAGCACAAACATTAGAGTGCGACTCCCCGCTAATGACCGTGTCACTTGGAGTACGGATAATGCGGGGTGGGGTGGAAGATGAGACGGGCAGCACTGACCCAGACGCCTGGGAACCCGACTGCCGCGTTATAACCTGTTGCGCACATGGTATGCAAATTAGCACATTCTCCCCGGAAAGGGATACCCCACAACCCACACATAACCGGGATTGTCCTGAAGGGAGCCCGACCCCGGTACCCTGCGGAGCCTCCATATGGTGATTTTCTTAGGTAGTCGCAATGACCCGAGGGAATTACGCTGGTAAGCAACCCGGGATGCCCCTTTAAGTCATGAGTGGGAGGATTTTTAGGTGCCCGATTTTACTTCTAGGGACCCTAGGACTAGGAGGACCCCCTTTTTTGCAAGTCACAGGGAGTTCTCCTGAAAGACACAAGAGAAAAGGGCCTTAAGCACATGCACACACAAACATATATGTAAATATATATATATATATATATATAAATGCTATAACCATTATAACAGAATGAGCCGAAGGGGGGGCCTGAGCGATCCCCTGACAGAATGGGCACATGAAATGTAATAAAAAAACGGAGGGGGGACCCGGAGGGCACTCACGTGAGAACAGTGATGGCTTCCACCAGCAAGCAGCTCCAGAAGGACAGCGAGAGAGGAAGAAGAAGGGATGGGCCTGCGCGTACCGCACGCCGCTCCTGGCCCCGCCCCCCTCCCTCACACCTCCTTTGTTTCTTTTGAATTTGTGCAAGCACATGGGGTGTGGGGTCTAGGCTGTATTGCAAGGTCTTTGACCCTTCCACCCCATGGCTTGCACTTGAGGTTTAGGGCAACTTCAGGTAACCCTGCTCCCAATTTATCTATTGCATTGTATGTCCCAAATGGGCACTCAGAGATTAGAGTTAGGACTGCACCCCACAGAGGCACTTTGGCGTAGTGGTGCAGCTTAAGCATACTTCTGCAGATGTGTATGACCGAGTCCTCTGTTTTTAACCAAGTTTAGAGACAGATTATAGGCTGGCCTGCAAGCTAACAGGGTTGAGTGCTGTGGCTCCTTTAAGACTTTTGTATCCTAATTGCCCTGCTAACGTGCACCTCCCAGGTTAGTTATAAAATGGTCTGAGCGGCTGCCACCCCCCCTTTGTTTCTTTTGAATTTGTGCAAGCACATGGTGTGTGGGGTCTAGGCTGTATTGCAAGGTCTTTGACCCTTCCACCCCATGGCTTGCACTTGAGAGGTTTAGGGCAACCTCAGGTAAGCCTGCTCCCAATTTATCTATTGCACTGTATGTCCCAAATGGGCTCCCAGAGATTAGGACTGCACCCCACAGAGGCACTTTGGCGTAGTGGTGCAGCTTAAGCATACTTCTGCAGATGTGTGTGACCGAGTCCTCTGTTTTTAACCAAGTTTAGAGACAGATTATAGGCTGGCCTGCAAGCTAACAGGGTTGAGTGCTGTGGCTCCTTTAAGGCACTGACCCAGACGCCTGGGAACCCGACTGCCGCGTTATGGCCTGTTGCGCACATGGTATGCAAATTAGCACATTCTCCCCGGAAAGGGATACCCCACAACCCACACATAACCGAGCCCGACCCCGCGGAGCCTCCATATGGTGATTTTTTAGGTAGTCGCAATGACCCGAGGGAATTACGCTGGTAAGCAACCCGGGATGCCCCTTTAAGTCCCGAGTGGGAGGATTTTTAGGTGCCCGATTTTACTTCTAGGAACCCTAGGACCAGGAGGTCCCCGTTTTTTGCAAGTCACAGGGAGTTCTCCTGAAAGACACAAGAGAAAAGGGCCTTAAGCACATGCACACACAAACATATATGTAAATATATATATATATATATATATATATATATAAATGCTATAACCATTATAACAGAATGAGCCGAAGGGGGGGCCTGAGCGATCCCCTGACAGAATGGGCACATGAAATGTAATAAAAAAACGGAGGGGGGACCCGGAGGGCACTCACGCGAGAACAGTGATGGCTGCCACCAGCAAGCAGCTCCAGAAGGACAGCGAGAGAGGAAGAAGAAGGGGCGGGCCTGCGCGTACCGCACGCCGCTCCTGGCCCCGCCCCCCCTCCCTCACACCAGCAGCGCGGTTCCCAGCCAGGGCTGGGCTCCGCAAATGGCGCCAAGACAGGAGGGGGCGGGCCGCGGCAGCGCGTGAGCACCCGGCCCCGCCCCCTCAGACACCGCAGCCTGAGGGGAAGAAGCTCCCCTCAGGAAATAACAATAAAGCACCAATTTTGGCAAACGGCGGCCAGCCTAGTGACATTATAACACCGCACACATCCACACACATTCACTCTGAAGTGAAGAGAGAAAGATAGGATATACACCCCCCCCCCCCCCACTGGAGGGATACAGAGGAACCAGGAAGGGGGGAATGCCCACACCAGGGGTGTCAAGGATATATGGGACAGGGCATCCCAAACCGGGATCACCAACCCCTTTATATGGGGTCTCACGGGGGAGCATGGCTCCCAAAACACTTATTGAGGTGTTGCCTACCCTCACTCAGACCTGCAGCCAAGGCTGGGAGGCTATTTCAAGGGGATAAATATAAAGGTCCGGGCAGAAATAAGGCAAAAAATGGCCGGGTGTAAGCCCGGCATACCTGCAAGGAAGAGCAGCCCACATCTTCTGACTTGCTCGCCATCCTGCAGAGAAGGAACTGGGGAATGTGTGGGAGGTCCCAGGTATTTATGGACTGGGAGGGGGTTCTTCTTTGCTTCCATCTCTGCAGAAGTTCACCCTCTACTGGACCATAACCCATATGTCATGAATAGTGGAAGCGGGGTGTGTGACATACTTGGAATAAGTTGAATGTGAGCTTATCTGCACTCGCGATTGGCTCATGCCACCACCTCTATCCCTATATGGTTGTGCATGACCATGTCAGCTATTCAGTTAAGACGGGCACGAATGCGCAAGAACCAAGAAAGATGCGAGATGCTGATGCTGGCTGTGCATGTGGCTTGGGTTGGTTGGCGAGGTAAAAATTCAGGCAACTGTTTGGGTTTCACACAGTGGACCATCCCAACTTGCGCTGGCCTAGGGGTGGGTATTTATCTGGAGCCGGGGTCATTTAGACTTCCTTTACAATGTTACCATCTAATACACATGGGTTTATTTTTTCCAGGTTTGCAGTGTTTTTTATTTGGAATGAAAATGTATACATGTTCAAAACCTACCTCTGGAATGGGATACTTTGTTGGGGAAGGAGCTTCTGCACGTCCGAAGTCCACCATAGTCCCGCACTTAGGGATATCTTCTACCCATACTCCTTCATACATCTGCCCCTTCTTAAGGTAATAAAACTTTCCAGGGCCGTGTTTTTTTCCATTCTTCCATGATCCCTCATAGTGATTTGTATTTGCTGTTAATAAACCAAAAATATATAGTAAAACTCTGATCAAACATATAATATAAATACGTAGATAAACATTTCCCACACCACCCCTGCAGGATGTGGGACCACTTTAATGTGGAACAAAACAGCAGCTAGACAATTTTTTAAATGCCAGGAATGGCCACGGGCCTTCCCCTGAGTGAACCTCCACCCAGGTCACTTGTCTAAAGGAACTGTGGCTGCTTCCACTCACTATTGCTGAGCTCTGCATCTGACCAGAGCCTTGTGACCATCATTAATATACATGGCACATAGCCCTGATTGGACAAAAGCCTGCGCATCCACTGTAGGATTGGGGAAAGGAACGTTTTATGGGTGATATAGGGGGCTAGACTTAGCAGGGCATCCCAATCAAGGCATCCCAAATTGGGATGCCCCAGGGGGGAAGAAACAAAACAGGATAGTGAAAAACCCTGTTTTTTCTGCTTCAACTTTGGGCTGGAGATGGTAACCTTTGTGTAGAACAAGGTTAAAGCTTCAATGCTACCCACAGCTGTGTAAAGCAGACATCTGCCTTTTTCAGTTCATTAATAATTCAGTATTGGTTAAATCCTGACATTAAACTATTTAAAAGCAAGAGAATATTTAAAAATGTATGTATTTATTAATTAATTCACTCCAGGGGGGGGGGGCAAGGACAGGTATAGCAGCACTGACCAATGACACAGCAACTGATTGGCTGTCAGAGGGCCCCTCAATATACCATGGGCCCTGTGTCATTTTTAAAAATGAGGTGGAATTTTATTTTAGCCCTTTCTCCTCACACGTTTTTTCACCCAATGCCAGAAGGTTTGCTTTTGATGATAGGTCTGCTTTAAAGGGACTGTCAAGGCTAAAAACAAACCAAATAAACTCAATACTCACCTTTTGAAAAGTGTCAAATGTGTCCAGCATATTGGGTTAACATGTCTAGTGATGGAAAACAGACACATATTAAAGCAGACTTACAGTCAAAAATGACTTTAGGTCTCTTTTGACAATTGTTTCTGAAGGATCCTGATTTGGTATGCCCCTACAGTTAAAGATCCATTAAGGCCCAGGCCAGTCACGGAACTCTGTATGGAAATAGCTACACAATGCAATGGATTGTGCCTCCTAATGATGGAGCTGCCATATAGATGTGTGCTCCAATAGGAAAATTTGTGCACCTTTCTAATGCAGGGCTAACGGATTGTGTGAGCTCGTAGGTTAGGTTAGCTTGGTGTCCTTGACAAACAGAACCCTCCCTGACACAGAGATGCCAGGAAGAGTATAGGTCTTCTTTAAGGTCACCTTTTGGCCTTTAACCTTGAACCTGTAGTCTTATTCTCTAACCTCTTATTACAAAGTATGAGGCTCAGGAAAATATATTTATCATTGAATTATATCAGGTGCAGCTTTTAGGCTTTTTTAGGCTTTTTCATTAACCTTTTTAGAAGTAGGGCAGCATGGATTTTACATGGCAGAGATCCCTGAGGCAGAGAAATTGTAATTCTACCCACAGAGACCAAAACAGAAACGTCTTACTAGGACAAAGCGAAACATCATCAGGTCTATTTATAGGCACAGACTTGAATGTAATCTTCAGGGATAGTTTGGATGAATTCTTAACCAGTCACAAATAATAAATGACATGTCATTGAATATGCCATTTAGCAATATAAAATAAATATACTGTATTTTTCGCCCCATAAGACTCACTCGCCCCCCTGTATGGGACAGCAGCAGCAAAATAGGGTGGGAGAGGAGGGGGCAGAATTTTTCCTTCCCGCACTGAGTGCTATTTCGTCTAGAAACTGCCTAGACGAACAAATAACTAATATAGCAAGAGAAATCTGTGTTAGGAAAGGTAATACAATGTATATCTATGGTGGCAGTCGCAAAAGCATTCAGTCAGGACATACAATGTATTTTATTCAATGATGAGTCATTACAGCTTTTTATTTCTGCCGCGAAATAAGAGATGATTGCACAGAGCTATGAGGCAATTTTGAGAGACTCTTTCTGAATCAGCTTCTTCATGTGTGTGGCAAGATGGCCGCTGCCATGCATGTTTAAGAGTGCAGAATCTGCCTGCTATTCCAAACATCTGAATGGTGGAAATACCTCTCAATAAGCTTATGTTACTGATTGCCACAAAGGGGCTTTAGAGGAGCAATTTATTACGTTTTGATTGGCGGTCTGCTTTAAGCACATGAGTGCAACAGGGGGAAGGGGGGAGGGTTGAGGTTTTAAAGAAATATACGCTGATCAATTTTAGTAACTATTGCCATTTAGCCATTTATGCAAAAATGCACTGGTTCTGCTGCGGCTCTGTATACTCTCTCCTAAGTAAAGTCAGCAGACACCAGCCCCCATAAAGATAATCATTGTAGCATTTTAAACTTATTAAACTCTACTTGCAATATGCTTCTTTTGGTGGAAAAAAACATCAATACCAGTCAACTAACATTTTTGGGAGGACATTAGCATACTCATATTTCCCTTAACATGACAAGTTTACCTAATCGGAGTATCCCTTGCCCACAGGCTTTATCTTCCAGCCATTCTCCTTCATAGATATCTCCATTGGCAAAGTGCATTCTACCCCAGCCGCTTCTCATTCCAGCCTTCCAGTGCCCTTCATAGTACTCTGTATCTTTATAGAAATGTGTTCCATGTCCCTGGAAAGCAACCACAACATCATCATTATATAAGCTTCTGGGTGGTCTACACTCTTACATGTATAACTCCGACATTGTTTGCTTTAAAGGAGAACTATCACTAAATTGTGTAATATTAAAAATCTATTTAAACACATTGGCTAATGAGAGGAGGGGTCACTTTTACACCCTAACTGAATACAACTCTGGCCAAGCTTGTGGTTTATTCTCTCTTGGTAGGAATGAAATCCAGGGGTGACAGGTTTAGTCTATAAGGGGTGACAGAGCATGTCACCCAATTTCCTGTTCCTTCTATTAAAATAAAAAAAACAAGCCTGGCTGGATATTTCTTGATGCTGAGTGGGTAAGTGACCCCTCCCACCACCATCCAGTATATATATATGGATTTTTATCATTGGGCCATTTTTTTGTGATAATGCTCCTTTAAAGAGAAATGCCAAGTTTTTTGTAACCCTGCAGCCACCCCGCCCTCCCCTTGAGCTAAGCCCAATTTGGGCATTGAAATAATAAAATTCCTCTCATGATCACTGCAATCCTCCTCTGACTCCAGCAGGGGGCGGGACTCTGAATGGCAGCCGTAGATCTGAGTGACAGCTGGACTTGAGTGAATAACCTACACAGTCACACTGCTGCACGGGAATGAGTGACATACCATCTCCAAGATGGCTGCGCCCAGGACCCATTGTTACTGGACATTTTTTTGTACCACTGGTCCCCCTCACAACAGCAAATCATCCAAGTTCATCCTACAAGTCACAGTTGATTAAATCTATTGGTTAAAGTGGACCAAAACCCATTGCGATATTCCCGGGCCAATATCGATTCCCTCCCTCTAGGGCGTCCAAAATCGGGTCGCCCATACACTTATCCTCTTCCCCGGTCCAACTGCGCATGCGCGAGCTATGGCCGCATTCCCGCTATCCCTTTAGCACGGCACGTGCCCGCGCCAAGCATTTGTGAATGGAGGCGCGTCAGCACGCTCAGAGATGTTCGCCCTAAGGGAAGGCTTAGATGACGTGACATCAGCAGATCCGAGTGTGCTGATTGATTGATATAAGCATATAATCTGGCGTAACCAATCTTCTCAAGGGCGCACGCCACAAAGCTCAATACTGACTGTTTGTGATCCTTCCCCCTCGTCTTCACCCCTCTTCCTTTAGACTGTAAGCTCGCAAGGGCAGGGCTCTCTCCCCTATTGTATCTTGTATTCAGAATATCCATTGTCAACTCTGTAAAACTGCATTTGAATTATTATATGTACCGTATGTTTCTACCCTGTCTGTAATTACTACTTTGTAAAGCGCTATGGAAGATGATGGCGCTATATAAATAAACATTAATAATAATAATAATAATAATTGGACAAAGAGGTGAACTGGTTTCTGTGGGTTTCACACAGCAGGGCACCCCCCCAAAAAAAGGCCCAAAACCCAGGATAGTCAAAATCCTGGGTTTTGGTCCACTTTAAATCTCTCAAACATATACCTCTACATGACTAACAGGGTTTGTTATCTGCCTTATTGATCTCGACTGCTTGGAATTGTCTTGAATTGCCAAATTTGTGTTGGATCAATCGATGCCCACTGACTTCCTAATGTACTACTTGTCTCCACCTATTAAATGGCAGTTGCCTAACTACAGGTCCTTCTCAAAAAATTAGCATATAGTTTTAAAGTTCATTATTTTCCATAATGAAATGATAAAAATTAAACTTTCATATATTTGAGATTCATTGCACACCAACTGAAATTTTTCAGGTCTTTTTTTGTTTTAATACTGATGATTTTACCATACAGCTCATGAAAACCCCAAAATCCTATCTCAAAAAATTAGCATATCATAAAAAGGTTCTCTAAACGAGCTATTAACCTAATCATCTGAATCAACTAATTAACTCTAAACACCTGCAAAAGATTCCTGAGGCTTTTAAAAAAGCCCAGCCTGGTTCATTACTCAAAACCGCCATCATGGGTAAGACTGCCGACCTGACTACTGTCCAGAAGGCCATCATTGACACCCTCAAGCAAGAGGGTAAGACCCAGAAAGAAATTTCTGAACAAATAGGCTGTTCCCAGAGTGCTGTATCAAGGCACCTCAATGGGAAGTCTGTGGGAAGGAAGTGTAGTTTAAGGCTGAGGGGTGGTGACAAGTTCCTTATCAGTGCATTTTCTTTGTTACATCCTTTGTTATTTGACATTGAGAATGACAGTGAGACATCTGTCCTCTGTCCTCGTCTCCAATCATTTCCTATGACTTGGCAGGCATGTGCCACTGACGCACACTCTCCTTCCACATTTAGAATAAAAACAAGGAAATGTTGAGTGTGCCAGCTACTGTTTCTGATTGTAAGTGCATGTTTTGTCACCAACACATTCATTCGTCTCTCAGAGGCAGAAAGCAAGGCTTCCCAGCATCAGCATGTGCATTCCTTCTTATTTCTTATTCTAATTTGATAAGCAGGCAAGTAGTCTAATGCTGGGTACAGACATTAAAGTGATCCTATACCCAGAAAGGAAGTGTATGTCGTCACCTTCTATCCCCAGCCCAGTGTCCCAAAACTGTGTTTCCTTTTTTTTTTTTTTCTACTAGATTTTGCCCAATATTTATACAACACGAACCAGATGCAGTTAGCCATATTGCTCCCTGGCCAAGCTGCCCCGCCCCTGATGCTTTCCAGTAATGATACATACAGTCACAGTTCACAGAGGTCAGCATTGGGTGGGTCAGCCTTATCAGTTATATTAACTGCAAGTAACCTAACTGCCATTATGTGACAGTTTAGCTTGTAACTGAATCAATTAGTACCTGGCTGCCATTGTGACATAAAGCCATTGTTTTGGTTTGAGCGTTGGCATAGGGAATGCTGGCAGACGCATTCCTGGTTTCCCTGTGCTGAAGGGACAGCCCGGGTGCCAGAAAGCCTAGCTACTCCTCTGCCCCACTGTGTGAACCCCCCATGGTGCCTGTACACACTCACCTTTCCCCGGTCCAGCGGCGCATGCGCGGGATCTCTTCCAACTGACGTGATACGACATGCGGCTCTCATTGGGGGTCGCGCTCCAGCCATTCACATAGGCTGGGACAAGAGCACACACAGCCGGGGATGCGGCAGCCCGTGCTCCCTGTTATAGTCAATGAGAGCAGTTTACCAAAAGATGTAAACATAGAAAAAGGCTCTCACTGGATGAGCATGAGTTTAACTGGGCGAACTGTGTTTCACACAGCAGGGCTTCCCGAATCCTAGGGAACAGATCAAAGCCTGGGGAAGTCAAAATCCCAGATTTTGTTCCACTGTAAAGGAAAAAAACATAAAACAGTTCTGAGTTAAAAATGATACAGGGGCCAATATTTTGTGACAAGTGATTGAAGATGCTGTTAAATCATTCACTACAATATTCCATATATGGAAACACACCTCTTTTTTATCGTTCATCCATGACCCAGAGTACTCTTTCACATATTCTCCTGTGATGGGGTCTTTTATGCTGTAGGTTCCAAAACCATTTTTCTTTCCGGATTTCCATTCACCTTCATAGATGGAATTGTTGCTCTTGCCGATGTAGGTGCCTTTGCCTGTTGCAACACAACTATTTTATTATTGTTTGTTTATAAAGTGCCATTGTATTCTGTGGTACTGTACAAAGTAACAAGAGAAAAAATCTGATGGTGGATGCGTCTTTTTTTGCTTGAACACTAACAAAGCTCCCGTTCCGCTTTTGACCATAGCTCCGCACTAAACAGAAAATGCAGGAAGCAGTGTATAGTGAACAGCCCAGTGGAACAACAAAAGGGAAATGTTGCCCCAACACCCTCCCTGGCAAATTTGTGCAGGGCAGGTGTTGGTATGCTGCGTGCCCACCCATCACTCCATGGATCTTTCTTGGAAGGGAAATTTCCGCTTCTCTGTCAGAGAGAACTATGGGAAATAGGCAGACATCTCCTTGCTGGAAAGTATTTGGATTTAGGCTCACAGCAGACCTAAAGGGTAAGAGAGGTTAGGTAGAATGGGGAGAGGCTTCTTATTGGCACCTATTCAGATTTAGGCCAACTGAATGGTAAAATAAGAATCAGAAAACAAGCTCTAATAGGAACATCTCACATCAGTTAAAATGTACCTACATTGTTGTGTGCCTATCCTCCAGGCCTACCTGTAGAAACAGGAGCTATTGTTTGCTGTGAGTAGATGGAGTACATCAGCGTATTCGAAGTTGGTCACTGCCTAGTGTATTTTGTGTGCGCAGGGACTCCTCTTATAGAATAAGCTAATCAGCTGTTGAAGGAGGAACAAAAGTCTAGTTTTCGCCATCATTCATAGCGGCTCTAGCATTTCTTTGACTGCTGGAAGGGGCTTTATAGGCTTGATTCAGTGCCGGGTGAGGTTGATTCTCACCTGAATGGAGCACTAGCTGCTGATTGGAGGAGAGCATGTGCATGTGCCATGGAATCACTGACAAGGTATGAATATATTGGGATGCCCCGCTAGAGAGAGGCAAATCACAAGGATAGTGAACATTCTGATGATTGTTCCTCTTCAACCCTCCCTCTTCTGCCACCTGTGAGCCCTGCATTGCAAAAATACCTACCTATGTCTCCTAGTGATTTATTCGAAGGGGGACCTGGAAATAGTTGCACACTGGGCTAGGCGTATTTACAGTTATCTGTGTTGCATTGCATTGTGGGTCAGTCTCTCAGTACTCCCCACCATATCCAGATCATAATTGTCAGTCTCACTTTACTGCTGCTGATTGCCCTCTGGTACTTGCTGCCCTGTCTGGTCCTCCAGTTTTCCCCCTCCTACTCTGCTGCTGAGCATTCTTTTAGGTTAGGCCAGAGCCACAGGTCAGTTGCCAGGAGGAGGGGTTAGATGAGTGGTAGGGGACAGTGGCAGGAGATGGAGGGGTTAGGTGAGCAGTGGCAGGAGATGGAGGGGTTAGGTGAGCAGTAGAGGACAGTGGAGGGGTTAGGTGAGCAGAAGAGGACAGCGGAAGGGGTGAAGTGGTTAGGTGAAAGCAGCAAGGGGTGGAGGGGTTAGGTGAGCGGTAGAGGACAGTGGCAGGGGGTGGAGGAGTATGTACCATCTTCATCTTCTTTTCCTCCCTGGGTGTCGTCCTCATCTTGTCCAGCGGTGCTCCATGTCTTGCACCGGGTCATCCCTCCATCTTCAGGGATCTTCTTTGCCCCCTCTGCTAGTTGTCTCTTAGGGCAAAGGTCCCCTCTCCTTTCTCCCTGTGAGTTATGTGTAATGAGCCATGGGGAGTGTCCTTACATACAGAAAGGAGAAGCCTCTCTGGGATATCCCCCATGTGACTTACACGTCATAGGTTGTAAAATCTCATATGGAAGTGAGAATTCTCTGACAGCTTTCTCGTATGCTTCTTGTATATGTGGGTTGGTCTCGCAAGTGTCACTGAATCACTTGAGAGCGAGAATAGACGCTTGAGAGTTGGCTTTCCCACGGAGCCAAGTTTTTTACGGATGGCACTGAATCGAGCCATGTGTTCCTTTAGTCAGTCCTTACCATGTTTTAGGTTGTCCAGCCATTCTCCGGTGTATTGATCTCCACTCACGTTGTAAACGGTGTGCCTCAGGCCTGACTTCTGGGCCTTCCTGTCCCATTCCATCCATGGGGGCTCTGTTTTTCTAGGATATTTTTTAAGTGGCATGGCACTGGCACCTAAGAGCATATATTTAACAATAGTTAGACTCCTTATAGACATGTCTGTTAAAGCCTAACAAGTCCAAAAGCAAAACAGTTTTTCTAGTTTTGGACAAGCAAGGTAAAGTGAGAACTAGCCTAATATTGATTTTGCCATTTGTAACCTCAATGGGGAGATACAACCTCTCATTCTTAATGACCGAAAATCCATGGGCGTTACAACATGATGTATCACTGGCACACTACCTCCTTTTTTTGTGCTGCTTGTCACAAGGACACTAATGGATTTCCAGCCTATAGGAGACCTCAAGGCAACAAGGACCCTACAGTTAGAGTGAACCAAATCCTGGGATTTTCACTATTCCAGTTATAATCTGTCCCCCCTGGGGCATCCAGATTTGTAAACCTACTGTGGTAAACCCTGATGGTCAACAGGTAAACATACCTCAACGGCAATATCAAATAAGTATTACTGGAGGCTGTTTGGGTGCAGAAGTGCACATAATATAGTGCAGCTCACCTAAAATAATCTCTCCCCAGAACTTTTGAATGTGACCCCCACCCCAAGTGGACCCCTGCACCTAAACAACACTTTTACCGTCTCCAGTAGTGGCATCCCAATTTTTCATACCACACCGCACATACCCACATGCATTGCCTTGTTGCTGGCTCGCCACCCCACATCACTGCTATAGGACCAAATGGGTTTTCATGGCAAGCAGTGGTCACGTGGACTGAACCACTGGCCAGCTGCATTGGAATACTTATGGGTGCATGTGTAGATATAGAAAACCCCAATTAGCCTTACCGGTAACTGTATTTTCAATAGTCCTCCAGGACGGCTAGTTACTACTTCCTCTCCCTAAACAGGAAACACAAAACTGATAGAGCATTAAAGCCCCGCCCCTTTCCCTCAACCCTCAGTGCTTTGAGCAAGAATACAGGAATTCCCCGAAGGGGAAAAAGGACAGAGAAGCATAAATGACACCTGTGTAACCAAAATAACAAATAGGATATAATGAAACTAGGGTTGGGTGTAGGACGCCGTCCTGGAGGACTATTGGAAATACCATTATGGATAAGACTAACTGGGGTTTTCCCCGGGCGTCCTTCAGAATGTCTAACTACAGAAGGCAAACAAACACACAGCGTCATACCTCTTTTCCAAATTTCTGCTGCCCGTTATCCCACAGGTCCACCCTGTAATATTTCATGAAGGTGTGTGGAGATGACCAGGTGGCAGCTTTACATATTTCCTCCATTGAAATGCCACCGTTGTAAGCCCACAGCTTGATAGGCCTGTAGACCCTTGCTCTTCCCCCTGAAGGAGACTAGCAAGTGGTCCGACTTCCATTCTGCTGTAGATTGAAGGTACTAAGAATGAGTTTTTAGGCATTCAAAAGTTCCAAGGCCTTAAACTCCTGACCTGAAAGGTTTGAATCCAACCCCGGCAGGACATTCTCCTGAGACCTGTGAAATTTTGACGCCATCTTGGGTAGATATAAGGGATCTGGTCTTATAAGAAATTTATCGGGAAACCTCCTCAGGTTGGGCTCCTTGAAGGATAAAGCTTGTAAGTCACTAAACTGTCTGGCAGATGAAGTTGCTAAAATAAAAGCAACCTTTAAAGATAACATCTTCAAGGATGCTTTTTCTATAGGTTCAAAAGGATGCAGCGTTCTTGAAGAACTGTCGTGGAGAACGCCTGGGAAAAACAGGGATGCCCCCCCCCACCATCTAGCAATCTAAAAAGACCAGCAGTAGTATTTAAATGTGCTAGGACCATTTTTACTTTTTATTTTTGTTTCTAACATTGGCCACTTACTTGGACTGAGTAGAGGTAAGGGGGTGTGCAGAGTTCAGGGCCACTATTTACACAGCTGTCTTCAGCATAGTAGCAGAGGGAGCTAGGGAACTGTGCCTTTTTTTAGAATCTCACAGCTGTCTAGCAGCTATTTCAGTCCCCCGGAAACACTTTGTGGTTGCTCACTTACCAGTCACTTGGGAACCTCTGCTGTATAGTTTTTACTTTTTTTTTTGTGGGGGGGGGGGGGGGGGTACACGTAGTTCAGAGTTTGACACCCCTGGACAAGTCAGATGCAAGAGATGCTACCACAGGCCACAATTCACAATGCCAAAGGGGCATTTCACACTCCCAGGTGTTGGTCCTCTTGGGATACCCCACTATGTGTATCCAGATACAGGAAACTCACTTTTACGGCCACTCAGCCCACTCGGTTTTGCTGGACTCCATTCGGCAAGCTGCTGTGATGTGAGCAACTAGTCAAATGAAGCTGCATCCCCACTCATCTCGGCATGTCATTCAGAAAGAAATAGTGTGGGTATGTGCCCAGATAGAGGTATGCTGGGGATGCGGCCGTGGCGCTGACATGTGCTGAGGACTCCGGGAAGAGATAAGGAGATCGGACGATCCTGGGGGTTTTAACACAACTGATTTTAGCCAGTTGATTTCTGCCCTAGACATAGACCTCGAGTGCCTAATGGGAAGCCCAGATAGGGAGTTTTACCTGATGTACATAATGATTGATCACCATCTGCTTTTGATGTCAGTCATTAAATAGTCCTTGAAGCTCCCTGAGCTATATGGGGGCGACTGTCAGGCTCTAGACAGATTGAGACCAGAATCACCATTACATTCATACCTGAATTGTGGCAGGGAGGAGAATTACATGCGGTAGTGGAATGAAAAGTTCATATTTCAGCATAGGGAATAGAGGATCGCAGAAAAAGGGCTGAGGATCAAGGGAAGGACTATTACAGTCCTGGTGGTGCTGCCCAGGTCCCTGAAGGTGAAGAGAAAGAGTATCCAGAAGTACAGAACCAAAGGTGGACTTAAATCTAAAACAGCGGTACTCAACTGGCTAACCGGGGTAAGAATACGGACATCGGCGCCAGATTTCTGGACCCCTACCCTTACAGTCCTGCACTCAGTTGCTTCTGTGTTGCCGTGCTTTCAGCTTCTCTAGCATTCATCCCTCTCCCCCGAGCTCTATCTATCCATTATTCTTACCAGATCTTATTTCCAGTAACATTTTGGGCCCTAATCCACCCCTGTACACTGCCTGCACAGATTGCATGAGGGGTTAAAAGCAGTGGGCTGCGGGCCAGAACTGTAGGTTCTGCAGGGCCAAAAAAAAAGTGCCCAGTAGGATTCTTGGAAGGGGGGGGGGGGGCAAGTAGCCTTTTTTTCGTTTTGCCTGTGGAATCTATAGCCCCCTCCCCAGTGCGCTGACTTCTAACTATCCATCCCCCACGACAACCCCCCCACCTGGACTTTGACCTCTCATCGGATGCCTGTAAATGGACCTTTATAAGAAGTGGTTGAGAACCCCTGATCTAAAAGATTCTAAGTCAGCATGAAATCCTTTCCTATGGGCAATCAATTTGGGATGCCCTGCAAAGTGAAATGCCCTGGCCCGCTGTTCGCGCAACTCGTTTCAATATCCTATGAGGATGACTTGTGGCTAAAAGCAGTTCTTTGCATCAGGTCTGCTGTACCTTTTAGAGTACATCACTACCCCAGGATCCTAAAAAAACAGACAGGGCATTTTACGCTGCTGGGCATCGCAATTTTATGCCATTTTCAGGAGTTTGATGCTCTTAAAGCTGAAAAGAGGGACGGAGTACTTCAGCATTATTTTTTAGCATCTTTTATGCAAGATGATCTGATTCAGCTGCACAGAATAAGCCTGTGGTGCTGTAAAGCATGGCTGGCCTTTGGGGTGTGCAAGTGGTGTGCCATCCTGATCTTTTTGTAAAGGGGCGCCAGGAGACCCCATTCAGACACCTCTCTTTCTCCTGCTCCAGCATTTCTTGCCTTCCCCTCCCTTATTCTTTTATGTGATCCTTCAATATTCCTCCCCTTCCCATTTCCTCTTGCTTTCATCTCTTTTCTGTATTCCCTCCTCTTTCTCCTTTCTATAGTTATTTTCCTTTCATGTCTCTTTCACATTCCTTTTTACTCATTCTCTTGTCACCTTCCCTCTGCCTTCCTGGGAGAAATCCTGTTATCCTTATTTTTTTTAGTTTTTATGCAGCATGTAGATACTTTCCGTTTTAGGAAAGCGTTCTTTAAAGTGGAACAAAACCAGGGAATTTGACTTTCACAGGTTTTGTTCTGTACCCCCTGAATCAGGATGCCTGACTGTGTGAAACCCCCCTGTTCGCCCTTTAAAGTGGACTAAAACTCAGCATTTTGACTATCTTGGGTTTTGGTCCTTGGCCACTGTGTGAAACCCCCCAGGTCACCGAAACAAGCTTACCTCTTTCCGGTCCTACAGCGCAATCGCGGCCTCATGTCCAATCAGCGCGCTTGGATCTGCTGACGTCCCTAAGTCTAAGGCGAGCGGCTCCGTCGTATCCCCCGCTACCCTCTTACAGGGAGCATGCCTGCGCCGGACATTCTCAGATGCCTGGCGCAGGCACACACCCGGCCAGAGGGATAGTGGGGATGCAGTTTGCACATGTGCTGTTAGACTGGAAAAGAAAGTAAGTGTATGGGCAACCCGGGGGGTTCACAAGGTGGGGCATCCTGATTTTGGATGTCCTGGAAGAAGGAAGTCGATCAGCCCTGGGAATATCATAGATTCCTGGGCCGATCACCATGGGTTTTGGCCCACTTTAAAACTCACCTATCCAGGATCCAATGGCGCATGCACAGGCTCTCACTAAGTTGAACGGGGTGCGTTGTTGCATTCCCAGCCCCGTGTTCGCTTCCGTTCCAGCCTATCTTAATGGATAGGATTGTAAACAATGAGAGCCATCTGCCAAATGACGTAGTCATAGCGGTGGCTCTCATTTCTTTTTTCTCTCCTTTTAACATCTTGTCCTTTCACTTGTCACTTTAATATTCTTCTTGGTTTCAGATCTCTTTTTCCACATCTTTTCTTTTCTTTTCTTCGTGTCTCCACATTTCCCTCTCTCGCTTTTACCTTACTTAGTCTTGGTCACTGCTCCTTCTTTCCTTTTCCATTTGCAATCCATCTCTCTCTGAGCTTTTCTGTGTCCCCTGTGACTTTCTTTTATTTTGAATGTGAATATACAATATGTGTGTTGGGGGATGACACCCTCCTGAACTGCACAGGGCGACATTCAGCTCTGCTGTGAACGCTGGAGGTGCAAACGCGATGCAGCACAGCATCAAGCCTCATTCATTCCATAAGGGAGAGACAGTAACACCAGATCATTACTAGGAAAGCATAATAAACATCAAATGTCCCCCCAACACAGGCTGATAAGAGCTCAGACACGCGCCTTACTCCTTACCGTGCACTCACCGGACCCCTCAACGCGCACAAATCAAACTACAAGCAGCAGCTCACCATGGTAACGGGACGCCGCGTACGTCACGCCTGGCCCGCCCCTCCCCTCCCAGGACTCTGCTCTGCCCTAGAAGGCTGCGAGGAGCTGTATGTCCACCAGGTGGCGCTGCCTTACAATGGAGGAAAAGCTGTTCTTACGCGGTTACCTTGGTAACGTTGTTCTCCACAGCGAGACCGGCGCCGTCACTAGCAGCGCCCTGGAAGTAAGCAGCCTGTAATAATTCTATACAGGAGGTGACGAGGCTCCCTATGGCCCCCGGAACACACATACATGTACAGAGGGAAAGTATACGACTAGGATAAAGGGAAAGTGAAAGAGCGAGAAAACAACAGGGTGAAGTCATGGGCGTTTTTTTTATTACTTCATGATCCCTCGATTTCCCTCTCTTTTCATGTTGTTTCCACATTCCCATTTTTCTTGTCTCCTCCCTCCTATTTGCCTCTATTTTCAGCTTTTTTATATCTTCCTCCTTTTTTACATTCCCTCAGACTCTCTTTTCCATTTTTTCCTTTCTGTCTCTCACTTTCTTTTCTTTTTCTTTCTTTCTCTTCCTCCCTCCTTCTTTCTCTGCATTCCTAATGTTTCTCCTTTTTAGTCCTTTACAACTCCTTTCTCATCCACATCCTCGTTTTTCTAGATTCCTCCCATCACGGTCTCATTCCCTCGTTCATTCTATCTTTCTGGTTTATTTACATTCCTCCCATCTTGCTTTCATTTTCACATTCTCTGCATTTTTCTTTTGTCACATTCCTTAAATTTCCTTCTCTCTCTCCTAGTATTTATGACTGGCATCCTATCTCTTTCTCCTCCCTTCTCTTTTTCTCATTCCCCCCATCCTCTCTTTTCACCTCGTCATATTACATTCCTCTTTCCTATGTCCCCTCTGTTGCTTGGTTTCTATTTGTTATGTGTGTCTAGAGTGACGCTAACCCTAAGGCCAGGCCTGTGTAGATTAGCTTAGGGTATTCTAAGAGGTGAAAAAAGAAATGGTGACGTGAAAAAGAAAACGGGACGAATAGAGAGAAGCAGAAGGAATTTGGAAAAAATGAGGAGGGCAGAGGAAAACAGAGAGGATGTGGAAGAGAAAAAAGGGATGGAAGGTGGGAAAGAAAAATGAGCAACAAGAATAAGGCAATTCTGAAAGAAAAAAGAAGGCAGAAATATGGGGGGAAAAGAGGACGACAGAGTTACTGTGTAAATAAGAAAAAAAGAATATGTGACAAATAGAGAAACGAACATAGTGAATGTAGGGAAAAAAGAAAGGAGGGGGGGATGGAATGTGGAAAAGGAAAAAAGGAAGGAATATAGGAAAGTAAACATGAATGGAATCTGAAAAATGAATGGGGTGTAGAAAAGAAATTAAGTAGAAGGGAATATGGAAAGCCAAAAACAAGAAGATGGATATGTGTGGAATAAAAGAGAAAGGCAGAGGGAATGTTATAAACAGAAGGAATGTGATAAAGAAAAAGGGAGAGTATCAGGAATAATAAAAAGGAGGGGAGGTAAAAAAGAAAAGTTGAGAGAATGTGGAAAAGAAATAATGAAAAGGGAAGATTGTAAAGAGAGGAAGGCAGAGGAAATATGGAAAAGAAAGGAGGAGAAAAGGATATGAAAAAAGAGAGGCAGCAAGTAGAATTGTGACAGAGAAAAGCCAAGGGAATTTGGAACAGGGGAGGGTGTGTAAAAACAGAGGCAGCCAGGGAATGTGGAAGAAAATGATGATGGGAAAAAAGAGAAGACAGAAAATATGTAGAAAATAAAAAGCGTAGAATGTAGACAAGCAAAAGGAATGTGGAAAATAAAAACAAAAAAAAGGGGGAGCATAAACAAAGGAAATGTAAAAAAGTAGGGAAAAAGATTGTGAGCAATGTGAAAAAATGAAACGTTGTATAATTACCTACCAGCAATTTTCCTTTCCTGGCGCCTATCCACGGCATCATACTATTATTATTATTATTTATAAAGCGCTATCCTCTTCCGTAGCGCTGTACAAAGCAGTAATTACACACAGGGTAGAACATACAGTACATTGACTATTACAAATGCAGTGTTACAGAATTTACAATGAATATTCTGAATACAAGATACAATAGGAGAGAGAGCCCTGCCCCTGTGAGCTTCCAGTCTAAAGGATAAGGTGTGAAGATGAGGGGGAAGGATCACAAACAGACAGTATTTTGCTTTGTGGCATGTGCCCTTTAGTCAATTGCTTAAGCCAGATTGTATGTTTGTCTGAATAGGTGAGTTTTTTTTTTTTCCAATATGTCTTTATTGAAATTTTAACATTTTATACAGAACAGTAAGTAGAAACAGGGAAATAAAGGATCACAGAGCGAAAACAACACGGCAATCAAGTACAAGGCTTAACAAACATATGCGGCCTACAAGGAATCAATCAAGATTCTTCCTCATCTCAGGGTTCGACCTCTTGCCGGGCATATGGGGTCTATTGCCCAACATCTACCAACTACATCACGCTGGACTACATGTACTATGGGGTAACCATCCCCTTCTTGTGAACCCTTCTCTGGCCCCCTCTTCAGCACGTGAACTGCCGTGTCCGCTCTCGCCAGCGATCAGAAGGAATGAAGGAAGTGCAGAAAGAGATAGAAGGAAAAGGGAAAAACAAGAAAAGCGAACCGGAAAAAGTAGAGACCCCTGGAGTCCGGTGCCACGCCCGGATCCCGCCCCCCCCACCCCCATTCGACCACACTCCACCAACCAAGAGTCGAGCCCCCCTCCACCCCACCCAGCACTACTCCTGCGAGACCCATGACACCTCCCAAAGAGTCCATGTCTTAAGGAACATCTGGGTTCCTTCTTCAATCCTTTCTAACGTCAGCTCCTCCATCCTTTTGATGTTCTCTACCTCTCCATACCACTCTACCAAGGTGGGAGCAACAACCGATCTAGTGGCCGTAAGCAAGTGCCGCAACAACCCCTTCTTGGCGGCCAAGACCGACCCTGGGATCATTGAGAGGAGAGTTACCTGCGGTGTGTTCGGGACGTCTTCAAGCGGCAAATGTTTATAGACACCGAGGACCGCCTCCCAAAAGGTTTTCACCCCCGGGCACTCCCACCATATGTGGAGCATAGTCCCCGGAGCCCTCCCGCATCGCCAGCAGTCCCCAGACTCCGCCCCCCCAAAGTTTACCAAGTCTGACGGGCACCTATACCATCTTGCTAGGATTTTATAATTTCGTTCCTGGGCCCTACATGCCATAGACAGTTTATGAGTAAGGGCAAAGGACTTCTCCCAGTCCTCCGATTCAAATGTCTACCCCAAGTCCTCCTCCCACCTCCTACAGAACTGGGGTGGTTCCCGACCCTCCCCCTCTCCCTGGAGAATCTTGTATAGGGCGGAAATCACATGTTTAGGGGGTGTCGGGTCTTTCAGTAGCTTCTCCAAGGGCGTGAGAGGGCGAGAGAGTTTCAAAGCCGGGGTAAGGGACCTGATAAAAGCAACCAACTGGGCATGCAGGAGCCAGGAGACACTCCTATCCCCTCCCTGGGCCCGCAAGTCAGAAAGGGAAGGCAGGCCCGTACTCGACACTATATCTCCCAGTCTAGTGTCCTGAGTCGCTTCCCAAAGGAGGAATGTCTTGGAGTTCAACCCCGGAGGGAAGGCCGGGTTATCAAATAGCGGAGTGAGGGGTCCAGGTCTAAGTGATAGTTCCCCCGTCTCAAAAACCTATCCCATACTGTTAATAGCGGGCCTACCAAGTAGGGCAGCTCCCGTTTCCCGGGACGGCGTGAGGGATCCACCCAAGGCAGGGCCACCAGTCCGAGAGGGGATATATCCCTCTCAATACTAACCCAACATTTATTTTCTTTTTGGTGAAACCAGTCAGAGAGGCGTACCAATACTGATGCGGCATGGTAGATCTTGAGGTCTGGGACCCCAAGTCCTCCCCTATTTTTAGGCCTGCAGAGTGTTGCCCTTCGTACTCTGGGCTTCTTATTGCCCCAAATAAATTTAAAGAAGGCATCCTGGAGCAGCTTGAAAAAGCCACGCTCTGGAGCCAATGGGATTGCCTGGAACAGGTAGAGAAATCGGGGCAAAATGTCCATTTTCAAAATATTTATGCGCCCCAGCCATGAGTATTGTTTTTTAATGTAAAGGTTTAGGTTGGTGACCGTAGAGTTGAGGAGAGGGGCATAGTTAAGTTTGTAAAGTTTCCCCAAATCCGAGGGAAGCTGGACCCCCAGATATTTTATGGCCTCCCTCTGCCACCTGAAGGGAAAGTTCACCTGTAGGAGTTGCTGAGTCTGCAGATCTAGTGGGACGTTTAAGATCTCTGTTTTAGATCACTTTAAAGTTACAGAATTCGCCAAATCGATTGAACTCCGTTAAAATGGAGGGTAGAGATATATGTGGTGAGGTTATATACATAAGCAGATAATCAGCAAAGAGAGAGAGCTTGTGCTCCTTTCCCCCACAAGAGATCCCCCTGATGGAAGGGTTAGCCCTCAGAGCATTGGCTAGGTGCTCCATCACTAACACATAGAGCAATGGGGACAGGGGGCAGCCCTGGCGGGTGCCATTCCGGATACTGAAGGGGCCCGACAGGGAGCCGTTGACCTTCACCCTTGCTGTAGGGTCGTTGTACAGGGCCATGATTCTAGATAACATGGCCGGACCCATTCCCACCTGATCCAGCGCAGCCCTCAGGAACCCCCAGTGCACCCTGTCGAAGGCTTTTTCCGCTTCCACGCCAGCACGCAGGCCGGGATGGCCCGCGACTGCGCGTGGTGCATCAGGGATATCGTCTTAATAGTGTTATCCCTTGATCCCTTGCCTCCCTTCCCGAGACAAACCCCCACTTGATCCAAGCTAACCAACGAGGGGAGCAGCGGTTGGATTCTAAGGGCGATGTTTTTTGCAAATATTTTCACATCCACGTTGATCAACGAGATCGGCCTGTAGCTTCCCAGCAAGGTACTGTCCCTGCCGAGCTTTGGGATGACCGCAATGTGCGCTTCTAGGGCCTGTCTTGGGAAGGGGCAGCGGCTCGAAATCAAGTTAAACACTCTAACAAAGAAGGGGGTTATCACCGACCCTATCACTTTATAAAACCGGGGAGTGAATCCATCTGGGCCCGGACTTTTACCTGCAGGGGATTGCCCTATGGCCTGAACCACCTCCTCTATCTTAAAGGTATCTTCCAGCGAGTCACTGTCCTCTGGAAGTAATGTCGGGAGGGCTGTTTCCCTTATATAGTCTATCAGTGGGTCGTTCCCGACTTCTCGCAGTTCCCGGGCAGAGGTGCTTTCGATGTTATAGAGTTTGGAATAGAAATCCCGAAATTCGCTCGCAATCTGGGGTGATTTATGGACCTCTGAACCCCCAGCCCCCCTAATGGTGGAAATGAACGCGCAACCCTGCCTTGGGTGGAGAGACCGTGCCAGCATCCCGCTACATTTATCTGAATGTTCATAGCTACGGGCCTTACATCTATCTCTGTATTTGAGAAAACACTGGTCATTCAGGCTCTTCAGGCTCTGTCTAGCATCCAGAAGCTCTCTCAAAACTGGTTGAGCGGGGGAGGATTTGTGCACCTCCTCCAATTCCCTAATACGCTCCAGGACAATCCCAATCCGCTGCACCCGTTCCCTCTTGAGCCTGGACCCGTGCTTAATAAAGACTCTCGAAGCACACATTTAAGCGCTTCCCACTGCAGTGGTAATGGGGTCGGGTCGCCAGCATGGTCCGAATGGAAGTTCTGACCAGAGCATCTGCCCAATGGATGCGTCAGGGTCACGCACAAGTGCATGGTGACTGAGGAAGATGTAATCCAGTCTGCTATAGGTATTGTGAGGGTGGGAGAAGAATGTGTAGTCTCTTGTTCCCCCGTGTTGAATCCTCCAGGAGTCTACAACCTAGAGGGTGCGGAGGGCCCCACGGAGCCTACCCAACCTAGAATGAGGTATCACTGACTTACCTTGGGAGGAATCCAACCTCGGGTCCAGTGCCAGGTTGAAGTCTCCTCCCAGCACTATGATGCCCTCCGCAAACTCCTCCAGCATACGTAAGATCCTCATGCCCACCTCCACCTGATTCTGATTGGGCAGATAAACACTGGCTAGTGTATACCTGGCCTCGTGTAATGTAAACTTAAGAAATAAATATCTGCCATTCGGGTCTACTTTCTTGTCTAAAGGCTCCAGGGGGACGGATTTATGAAGTGCTATGGACACTCCTTTTGATTTGTTCTCTGGATTGGGGCTGTGAAACCATCTGTCATAGTACCTGTTTCGGATTTCCGGAATTTTCCCCTGACAAAAATGTGTCTCTTGCATCATTATAACGTCTACCCTTTCTTTGTGGAATCCATACAATATTTTGCCCTCTTTTCAGGAACATTCAACCCCTTGACATTAAAGGTACAAAACTTGATAGTTGCCAAGCTAGCCGGTTATCTGGGATTATGGCTTGGGGCTGGGGTAAAGTACAGTAATCAGGAGGTCGCAGAGGACCCGGAAGAGACCAAGGTACCGGGGGTGTAGGACCCAAATCAAGGACCGAGACCCCAAGGAAGAACAGGAAAAAGGGTGGGACAGAAGGACGAAGAGTAGAAAGATTAGCACCCCGAGGGGGTCACAGGAACAGAAAGAGTTTATGAGAATTAGGGCAAGAAACCCAATAAGCCCTTCCTTTATAGAGGAAGGCAAACGAGAACTGAGGACACCACACGCCACCCGCCGGCAAACAGCCTCAGGACTAACACCATAAATGGGCCACGGCCAACTATTGTTACTCCCCAATCTCACCCCACCGTGAGCACAAAAACAGGACAGACCGCCCCGGAGGGCCCGGCCAAGCCAGCCGCCCCCCACCGCCAACAAGGCCCACTCAGGACCGGGGGAGAGCCCAGCCCGGCCGCGCAGACCAGGGGAGAGGGCCCGCACACATGTCCCAAACCCCTGCCCCATCCTGGGAACCCAAGATGGCCTAGTCAATACTGTGTCTCGTAGTCATACTAGAGCACGTCCTTCTTCGGTGGGTGCTTGCAGGAGTACGGGGGCAGGGCGCGGGAGGGGCAACAGGAAAAACAGGCAAAAGTCACCGTAGTAGGGAGCAAGGCAAAGGCAGGAGGGGGGACTAACGCTCAATGATCCTTCTCCGTCCCCCAGCCAGCCGAGGCCTCCGGGGGGCGCGCTGCGGCAGAGGGGGCGGGGGGTCGACCGCCAGCCAGTCCGGAGCCGGAAACTGATCCGAGCCCAGGAAGACAAACAATCCTGGCAAATCCGCCCTGCTTCTGAGGGTGAACGTGGAGTTGTCCTTGCGCGCTATCAGATGGAAAGGGTGGCCTCACTTATAGGAGGCCCCGACCTCCCTTATCTTGTCGAGGAGAGGACGGAGCATGCGCCTCATCTGCAGGGTGTGATGTGATACATCCGGTAGGATGGTGATTTGCGAGCCCTTCCATTCGAATTGTCCTCTTTCCCAAGCCAGGCGTAGGATGTCCTCCTTGATGGTAAAAAAATGGATTCTGCACAGGACGTCCTGGGGGGGCCTGGGGGTCCCCCGCTGGGCGACCAGCTACTCTATGGATTCTATCAATGAGCAGTTCAGCGTCTGGTGGTCTCCCCAGCATGAAGTTAAACATTTCTATTGCCAATGGGCGCAGCGTCTCCGATCTGACCGATTTGAGGATACCTCGAATCTTCAGGTTGTTACGCCTGTTTCTGTTTTCCTGATCATCTGTTTGAAGCCGGAGGTCGATCAATTGTTGATGGTGAAGCCCTTGCGCCCTCTCCAGGGCCGCCAGGCGCGTTTCGTGGTCTGTGCGGGAATCTTCGAGCGACGCGACTTTGGTATCCAGAGCAGAAGATTTTTGTTGTAGGTCCTCGATGTCTCTGCGTAGAGCCCGTTCGATTCTAGTAGCGACCGCCTCTAGGTCTGCCTTAAGCTCGGCTTTGGTCGGGAGGCACTGCAGAATAGCTTGGATACTGGGATCAATAGCTGGCTGTGGGGACAGCTGTCTGATTGGAGCCTGGGACGGGGGCATCCCAAACGAGAAGCAGGATGGACCTACCCCAGCCTGGGCAGATCCGGCATAGTTCGGGTCCCCCTCGCCACCCGCGGGCTTGTCGCTGGGTCCGGGCGACCACTCAAGGTGCAAATCCCCGGAGGGCGTCTGAGCTGGTGTACATGGAGAGGCAGAGCCCACAGGATTCGAATGAACGTCCGCCCACACAACCGTTTCATTGCATTTGGGACTGTCCCCCCATGTGGGGCTCATTATTGGTGACTGGGAAGGAAAAACTGACTCAGGAGACGTGGGACTGTGTGTTTGAGGGGGCACTGAAGTGGTGCAGACATTTATTTCTCCCTCCCCTGTGTGCTGGCTGTCACCCAGGCTGCTGCAGGGAGCCCCCCTCTTGTGTGGTGAGGGCACGTGCGAAGGCTCCAAGCGCCTTGCCACGGGCGGCACTGCGGATCGCCCCCCCTCGAGGGAGAGCTCTTCACCCTGCCCCTGCCCCCACCGCTCGCACCAGCTGATTCTTCAGGTGGGGCCGAGGCAGGGTCGGTCGGCTCGGCACCCTGCGCCGCGCTTCAGCACGCGCCTGTCTGCTCTTCCCCGCCTTGGCGGCGGGCTCACATCACGGCGGCTGCCGCCCTTCACTCTGGTGGAGCGCAGATGCGCCCTCCGCGCCGATCGCGGTTCCCGGTCCCGGCTGCGTACCTCCAGCTCCACGGAGCTCCGCGTCCTCCCCTCCGGCCTCCAGTCCCCCTCGGCGCTCCTCTCCCCCACAGGGTCTGACGGGCGCCATCTTGCTGGTCGGGGTCCTCTGCCCTGCCGGGTCTCGGGGCTTAAAGAAGGTATCAATAGCCTTCTTAGGGGGCTTTTTGGTGGGTCCCCCCGCTCTCTTCTTCTTAAGTCCTTAGAGAGCTCTATACGTCTTTTAAGGCAAGATCCAATGTCTAATGGATGTTCATCCGAAGAGCCTTCCTCCATAAAGGTAGGCAAATAGATTCTCTATTAAAATTATAGAGGCAACTTGGCCGGGGACATGAGTCACTGGGCAACATCAGTAGCTTCTTACCTCATAGAGGCCAACATGCGGCGCTCAATGCCATCACTCCCGTCCGCTCCTGCCCCTCCTACTCACCACACCACCTCCTTGCTTAAGAAAAGCCGCCTGCTCGCTGTGAGGGGCTGGCTCACTGGGGGGGTCAAAGGCTGCAAGATGGTGGTGCAGGAGCAAGATGTCCGGGTACATACTCCTCGGTGCAGCAAGATGTCCGGGAACCGGTGGGCAGGTAAGGTGAGTGAGGGAATGTGGAAAAAAAAGAGAAAATGTGGAAAAGTAGTGGATGTGGAAAGGAAAAGGAGGATGTGGAAAAGAAAAGGGGAGGAAATGTGGAAAAGAAAAAGGCAGGAAATGAGAAAAAGAAAAAAGGAGAGGACTGCGTGAAAGCGAGGAATGAAATCTGGCAAAGAAAAAAGAGGAAGGTAATGTGAAAAGAGAGTCAAGATCAGGGGATGCGGGAAAGAAAAACATGAAGGGGGGAATATAGAAACCTTCCGCCATACATACAGATCCTTATTTATGAATCATCACCGCAACACAGCGCCACTTTTTTGCCTCAGCAGCACTCAGCATGCGATTCAAGAAACCAAAAAGCGTCAGCACCAATGCGGTCGCAAGCAGCTCCGGGTGCTCTGACTGAACTAGCGCCAGTTGAAAATGCTGCTGTAGGTCAAGTTCCCCTAGAGCACAATGGGCAGAAGTGCATTGAAATGTTTTATGTTTATAATTAATATTACACACATTTATTTTTGCATTGTGACTTGTCAATAATGGAAATGCAGGACCTACATGTCACCAAATGTCATTTTCTTGTATATTACAATGTATTTTCATGGATTCTCTTTCTTAGCAATGTGTAATTTTGACAACAACTAAAACGCAGCCTAAACGCTGTCATTTGTCCGCAGCAGTGATATCCTGTACCCTTAATGGTGAAACACTCACTCACACTCAGCGACTGAAATAGTGTCAATCTTTTCCAGGAGGAAAAAATCCATAAATACGCTGTGCAGCAGCAAAAATAAGGTGGTAAAAAGTGTCACTCACTGGCGCTGGTATCATCAGCATTCGGGTCCAACAGGAGCTGACACATGCTGCCCAATACCTAGTGCAGAAATTAAATCAAATTAGTTAGCATCCGGCGCTGCGACTTCTGGTGCCATAGAAGTCCAAAGAGCAGCGCCAGGTGCCGATGCTCCAAAACTGGTGCTATGGACACCAGAAATATGCAAAACGGCGCACATCATAAATAACATTTTTTGTAAATGTTTACTGAGTATACTCAAATCAACCACTTGGGGGAGCCAAATAGCTTAAAAACCAAAAGAAAATTATTAGTGGTCATTTCCACTTGGGTCCTGTTGGAGACTTCCCATTTCATTACCTTACTTGAAGAATGCAAAAGTGTTACCACTGCCTATAAAAGCTTCAGAAATTCTAGTAAGGAGTGGATTCATTATTGAGCTTATGCACTCCAAGAAAGTTAGAATATCATTTTCCTCCCCTCTGGAAAAAGTCATTGTGACAATTCAGATTGAGCGGGCTCTGCTAATCTTCCAGAAATCCCAGTGCAATGTGGGCTCTTGCTCTCTATCCTATTCCCTTGTCTCTCTATTAGAGCTGCTAAAATCAGTTAACTGTGGGAACAGGGCAATTGGAGATCTGCACTACTCATCACGGCTCCTCTGTAAAGGTGCAGTCCTAACTCCAATCTATGAAAGCCCTGCAAGTGTTTCACAAACCCGTCCTCAATGATCTCAACTCAAATAGAACTGCTGCAAAACAAGTTACCGGTACTACAGTACATCCATGGGAATATCCACAAAACATAACACAGCTCACTCTGAAATTGGTCTATTTAGCTATAATATCCTATAATATTGTTTATACTATTTTGGTAGCAACAACATGTGTATCCTAAACTAATTCAATCTGTCTGTTGACAACACAACTTTTTTTTGTGCCACCAATCGTTTGCTAGCCTCACATGGAGAGTTTACATTCTTAAAGACTCCAGGGCCGGAGAAAAGCCCTCCCCAGGGGCATCCTGATTTGAGACGACCTGCTTTGTGAAACCTTCTGAATGACAAGAAGAACCTGTGTCATCCATATGACTTGAAATAAAAGATTTTACAGTGGTACTAAAAGCTCTTGTTTTTCATTGGAAGATACAAGTTTCTTCCAATTATTTCACTGATTGGATGTCCCAAAGCAGAAACAAACAATCCATTAAACAACCGCAACAATCTGCAACATTTTACAGCCAATCACAGCATCTGCTTATGCAACCTTATCAATTTAAAAAAAAAAAAGGTATGAACAGAAGACCAAGTGGCTGCCCTGCAGACCTGGTCCACCATGGCTTGGTGTTGAAATCACTACAAAAGCCCAACCAACCTTGCTGTCACTCAAAATGGTGGCACTTTGTTCATAGGCAAAAAGCTCTGCCTCTGTCTCAAACGTTGTCTCTGATCCACTTAAAAGCCAGTGCTCCCTTAATGGGTCAATCTGTAAATAGCTCAACAACATTGGGTGCTGGGCCTACTGAGTTCCGTGTCTGGCCTCTGGTCATCCTTAATTTAATCTTCCATTTAAAACTATCTGTAGAAGTGGTTTAGGTGCTGAAGACCTAAGCCCCTTGCCTCTCGGCCTAGGATTTTTTCTGTTCTGCATGATTCTAATATTATGTATTTGCACGCTGATTGGCAAGACCCATAACATGCAAACTAGCAGTAATAAATAGGTAGCAATTAGTTGCGATACTCAGGGGAGGGAGCGGGCGGGGAGGTAATGACAGATTGGAAAGAAAGTGGGCGGGGTGGGAGGGAGGAATGACAGCTTGGAAAGAAAGTGGGCGGGGCGAGAGGGAGGTACTGACAGCGGGCGGGGAGGTAATGACAGCTTGGAAAGAAAGTGGGCGGGGCGGGAGGAATGACAGCTTGGAAAGAAAGTGGCCGGGGCGGGAGGAATGACAGCTTGGAAAGAAAGTGGGCGAGGCGGGAGGGAGGAGTTACAGCGGGCGAGGAGGTAATGACAGCTTGGAAAGAAAGTGGGCGGGGCGAGAGGGAGGTACTGACAGCGGGCGGGGAGGTAATGACAGATTGGAAAGAAAGTGGGCGGGGCGGGAGGAATGACAGCTTGGAAAGAAAGTGGGCGGGGCGGGAGGAATGACAGCTTGGAAAGAAAGTGGGCGGGGCGGGAGGAATGACAGCTTGGAAAGAAAGTGGGCGAGGCGGGAGGGAGGAGTTACAGCGGGCAAGGAGGTAATGACAGCTTGGAAAGAAAGTGGGCGGGGTGGGAGGGAGGAATGACAGCTTGGAAAGAAAGTGGGCGGGGCGAGAGGGAGGTACTGACAGCGGGCGAGGAGGTAATGACAGCTTGGAAAGAAAGTGGGCGGGGTGGGAGGGAGGAATGACAGCTTGGAAAGAAAGTGGGCGGGGTGAGAGGGAGGTACTGACAGCGGGCGGGAAGGTAATGACAGCTTGGAAAGAAAGTGGGCGGGGCGGGAGGGAGGAGTTACAGCGGGCGGGGAGGTAATGACAGCTTGGAAAGAAAGTGGGCGGGGTGGGAGGGAGGTACTGACAGCGGGCGGGGAGGTAATGACAGATTGGAAAGAAAGTGGGCGGGGCGGGAGGATTGACAGCTTGGAAAGAAAGTGGGCGGGGTGGGAGGGAGGTACTGACAGCGGGCGGGGAGGTAATGACAGATTGGAAAGAAAGTGGGCGGGGCGGGAGGATTGACAGCTTGGAAAGAAAGTGGGCGGGGCGGGAGGGAGGAGTTACAGCGGGCGGGGAGGTAATGACAGCTTGGAAAGAAAGTGGGCTGGGTGGGAGGGAGGAATGACAGCTTGGAAAGAAAGTGGGCGGGGCGAGAGGGAGGTACTGACAGCGGGCGGAGAGGTAATGACAGCTTGGAAAGAAAGTGGGCGGGGCGGGAGGAATGACAGCTTGGAAAGAAAGTGGGCGGGGCGGGAGGGAGGAGTTACAGCGGGCGGGGAGGTAATGACAGCTTGGAAAGAAAGTGAGCGGGAGGGAGGATTTACAGCGGGCAGGGAGGTAATGACAGTTTGGAAAGAAAGTGGGCGGGGCGGGAGATAATGACAGTTTGGAAAGAAAGTGGGCGGGGCGGGAGGGAGGTAATGACAGCTTGGAAAGAAAGTGGGTGGGGTGGGAGGGAGGAATGACAGCTTGGAAAGAAAGTGGGCGGGGCGGGAGGGAGGTACTGACAGCGGGCGGGGAGGTAATGACAGCTTGGAAAGAAAGTGGGCGGGGCGGGAGGAATGACAGCTTGGAAAGAAAGTGGGCGGGGCGGGAGGAATGACAGCTTGGAAAGAAAGTGGGCGAGGCAGGAGGGAGGAGTTACAGCGGGCGAGGAGGTAATGACAGCTTGGAAAGAAAGTGGGCGGGGTGGGAGGGAGGAATGACAGCTTGGAAAGAAAGTGGGCGGGGCGAGAGGGAGGTACTGACAGCGGGCGGGGAGGTAATGACAGCTTGGAAAGAAAGTGGGCGGGGCGGGAGGAATGACAGCTTGGAAAGAAAGTGGGCGGGGCGGGAGGGAGGAGTTACAGCGGGCGGGGAGGTAATGACAGCTTGGAAAGAAAGTGAGCGGGAGGGAGGAGTTACAGCGGGCAGGGAGGTAATGACAGCTTGGAAAGAAAGTGAGCGGGAGGGAGGAGTTACAGCGGGCAGGGAGGTAATGACAGTTTGGAAAGAAAGTGGGCGGGGCGGGAGATAATGAAAGTTTGGAAAGAAAGTGGGCGGGGCGGGAGGTAATGACAGCTTGGAAAGAAAGTGGGCGAGGCGGGAGGGAGGAGTTACAGCGGGCGGGGAGGTAATGACAGCTTGGAATGACAGCGGACGGGGCCGGCAGGCAGGAGCCCACTTTCTTTCCAAGCTGTCATTCACAAAAATTCATACTCTATTATCATCCGCCAAATTAATTCTCTATTATCATCCATTAAATTCATACTCTATCAATTAACTAAACAAAACGAATTCCCGCTAATCAACTAAATAAATCAGACCACAATCAAGTCCCCGAAACTTATATTCCTTTCCATTTGACTTTCATTTTATTTTCAATCATCAATTTAATTTTAATCATCAGTTAATTAAGTAATAAATACATAAGGTTTGTCCTATTTCCACTACAAAACATTACCAAGTTTTTTTTATGCTTTTAATAAGGAAAAGCCGACAATTGAACTAATAAAGTAGAGCCGGCAATAGAGCTATCAAAGAAAAGCTGACAATAGAACTACTGCCTACAACTAAATTTCCCAGCAAGCACTGGGAAACACCTGGTTCAAAAAGACAGCAAGGGCATTCCCGCCCCTTCTTGAAATAGTTTTATGAAATTGGTTTAAGATTGATTTAAAATTAATTAGTTTGAGAATATGAATATGCCAGAAAATCGATGGAGTGAGAGGTTATATATATATATATATATATATATATATATATATATATATGACTTATATAAAGTGAATTTAAACTATTACCTCTAGACTCATCAATTTATTGCTACCTTTCTATGAGCATTACCATCAATGATATCACCGGTACAATTATATACACATATATCTCTTTCATATCAATTTAATATAACTCCATCTACTGACCACTGTTTATATTAATTTTTATATAATTGTATTACTAGTTATTACTATTGAATACCGATTTTATACTCATATATATATATTTTTGAATTTTTGAATTAAACACACTCTCACCACATGGACAAAATATAGATTTAGATTTTAATTGCTTTTTAGAAAACAACTAACTAGATTGGTTCCCCTTCAATATTGATCTGTTCCTTAGAAAATATTTGTCTGGACTTTCCCCCTACTCATCAAACTTATTAATTTACTCCTTTACCACAATGTTCGACTACACTATTTCCATTAACATTAACATTACTATTCAATCATAATTAATTAACTTTTACATTTTTACACCCTTACATCCTTAATGTCACCACCTTTTTATCATTTTCATATCATATCAAATCATTTTGTATCAATTACTTTTTACTAATCCTCTAATAATTTATTCCTCATCAACCATGATCTATATATTTATACTCTTATCTAGTGAAAAGCCGGTTACCGGCTTTTTTTCTGCTGTACTTGAGTATTTCAGTTCACCGACGCTTTCAAGGTGAAGGCGGGGTCTTCTTTGGTGGTATTATAGTTATAATTATATGGTTAATCAAAAATGAATTGAATGAAATAATCAATTGTTTAAATAGAGGACTGTGAATTGTGACAGTTAATTGTACTATTGATTCAAATAAATAAATGATTATCATAATTATGATTATATAATAAATAAATGATTATCATAATAGATAATTGGGAAAAAAATAGTTGACGCAATTAACAAATTGGTTATAATGATTAAGGCAATACCACGCTGAGAGCGGAGAGTTGCCACCCTGCCCACACTATTAAAGCCATCCCGGTGGGAGAGATGATTAGGGCTCGTAGGAACTGTACTGAGGAGGGTGTGTTTGAGAAAGAACTAGAAACCATATCACATAGATTGTCACAACGTGGCTATAATAGGAATCTATTAGAAAGAGCCAAAGGAATAGCAAGATCTAAAAAGAGGGATAATATGCTGAAAGCGGATCAGATATGCAGTCCACGTAGAGGTGGGAGACAAAGAAATGAGGTTATCGGTAACCATATTCAAGACAGAGCACTTGTTGTCTCCACTGCCTATAGTATGTCATTTTCCAAGATCAAGCAAATTATTTATAAGCACTTGCCATTATTGCAGTGCGATCCCCAATTGAAACAGATTATTGCTAATGGAATCAAGGTGGTAAGTAAGCGGGCTCCTACCTTAGGACAAAAGTTATCCCAGAGCCTTTATAAGAAAAGGGACACCTGTAATAAAACCTGGCTTTCATGCAAAGGTTTTTATAGATGTGGGGGCACACGATGTGGTCTGTGCAAATTTGTAGCCGGAGGCACACATTTTTCATCCCAGGTTACCAAACAGATGTATGAAATTAATAGTTTCATTAATTGTAATACCTCATATGTGGTCTATTTGGTATCCTGTGAAAGTTGCCAGATTCAATACATAGGCTGCACGATCAGACCTCTAAAACGCAGGATATGGGAACATCTTTCAGGAGCACAATCAGATCGTA
Source organism: Gastrophryne carolinensis (assembly GCA_027917425.1). Lineage (NCBI taxonomy): Eukaryota > Metazoa > Chordata > Amphibia > Anura > Microhylidae > Gastrophryne > Gastrophryne carolinensis. The sequence goes on from CM051234.1 coordinate 502,741,336, forward strand.
TGACTTCCTCCCCCTCCAATGTTAGTAAACATTTTAGAGACATACATGGGGGGGGATACCAGCAGTTTTAGATGCAAGGGGATAGAGAAAATAACACCAAATATAAGGAGGAGGTGATATCCGAGAGAAATTACTTCAGAGAGAAGTTTATTGGATTTTTCATCTCAGAACACGCATCCCTAATGGGTTAAACTCACGATGGGATGTCGATTTATTCTTGAAATAGAACATGCTTCCCCCTTTCCCTGAAATATAACAGTATAATGGAATGAAACTTGGAGTATTCAATTGTATATATGAGAGTTAGGGTTATTAGAACAAAATAGTGTAAAATATAGATTATAATGATATTCACATATTAAAATGTTTTTAAATAATATATTCATAAAATGCTTTGCTAACAATAAATGACTACAGCCTAACTAGACTAAGAAAATATAGGAATTTAGAGATAATGTAAAGATTAAGACACAGAAAGCCGCCATCCTTTTGCCGTTAAATGTACTTTCATTCATTCACCTCTGTATGTGAGCGAGTAAAACTCAATAAGGAGCTGTCTGGGCAGACTGCCAAGTACAGACTAGTAATCTTTGAATGTTACAAGTGATGTTTAAATGTAACAAGTTCTGCTGGAATCTCCTTTAGAAATGTAGCAGCAGCTCTTAGAGCCCTTTGAATGAATGTATCTCATCTCTGCAGTGTTGATTTAGCTGTAGAAATGAGATACATCAATATGTCAACAGCAGTTACAATGTAAAGACATCTTGTTACAATCTGCGGTTTGTTATTTGCTTTGACCAGAAGTATATTACTGTCTCTTCTGTAAGGACTGTGGCTGACTGAGGTGAAACACAGCTCAGCCGTTTAAAGTGGACCAACACCGACAGGTGATCGGCCCGGAAATCTATAAGATTCCCGGGCCGATCACCTCCCACCCCGCGGGACATCCGAGATCGGGATGTCCCGCGGGGTGAAACCCCCCCAAACACCCCAAATCACCTACCTTATCTTCGGCGGCGGCCGCCCGCCGCCGCCTCCCTCGCGCCCCTGTAGGCGTGCGCGCGCCCGCGCCGGCCGTCTGCGAATGGCCGGCGGGGGCGCGCGCGCGCCGAAAGTGACGCGAGGGAGGCGGCGGCGGCGGCAGCCGCCTGGACGTTCCTGATCCCCGCCTGGACGTTGGCGGGGATTGGACCGTCCAGTCACGTGGGAGCGGGGAGAGGTGAGTTTTTGGGGCTTTCTGGGGGGTTTCACACAGCGGGGCACCCCCGATCGGGGTGCCCCGCCGAAGTGGACCAAAACCCAGGATAGTCAAAATCCTGGGTGTTGGTCCACTTTAATTAAATATGTCTCCGCTTTTTAATATATAGGAGTTTAATTGTTGTGTAGTGTATTTAATGAAATAAAGATTAAATGTATAGTGAAGGCATTTTGAAGAGAAAATAGTTTAAGAATACAGGGGTAATTTTATATTTTAACTCCATTCAGCCATGTGCTCTACTATTATAAAGATAGGGATTATTAATCCCATATAAGAATGTGGATCCTATGGAGTTAATTGGGTGATCCCGGGTGTTACGCCCGGGACAGAATAATTATCCTGATTGACCACAGGTTATCCTGAGAGCGCATGACTGGTGGGAGTGTCCCCTTTATGGTATTTGATAAAAAGGTTTCTACTCATTGTTACCATTAGATGTCATGATTAAGGACCTATTGTCCGAAACGCGTTGGCGTTAGGGCCCATCTTGTACATATCTATCATTTTGAAGTTGTTGGATTACTGATTTTAATGGAAGAAAATAAAAGCACAAGATTTTACGACATTTTTGGGCTGGCTCAACATTTCTTATTATGATTGTCTACGGAGTGAGCTTCCGCGGCCGCAGACCCATGTGTTGTTCACCGCCACAGGATTGAAATACAGGTAGAGCTGACTTTATCTTTTTTCTATAATGATTAAGTGTTTAAATAATTCAATAAATAAATACATTATTAAATAACTGGATGGATTAGATCTGGATGAATGGAACTGATAAGAATGAATAAATTAATGAAAGTGAATAAAATTGATATGATTAAAAATGTAATAGAAGTTGGATAAAAAATGAGAAAGTGATCAAAGAAATTGTTTAGAAAAGATTGTTTATGCACTAGAGGATGTATATAATGAAAAAAAAAAATAATAATAACAACACTTATATTAATATCATTATTATTTTTATCATCACTATTAATAATATTAGGAGAATAATATAATATCATGATCCAAGTAAAATGTATGTGGTAATTTGTGAGTGGGACATGAAAGAGATGTCTGGATTAATTTATGTTCTTATTAGTCTATGGAATTATTAGTAAAATATAATATATATATATATATATATATATATATATTATACATTATTAAAATATGGACTTTATATGGCTGTGGAGGTGGCTGTAGAGACAATGATAACCTATTAATAGGATTTTATTCAAAAAACGTTCTGGATTTTTGAATTAAACACACTCTCACCACATGGACAAAATATAGATTTGGATTTTAATTGCTTTTTAGAAAACAACTAACTAGATTGGTTCCCCTTCAATATTGATCTGTTCCTTAGAAAATATTTGTCTGGACTTTCCCCCTACTCATCAAACTTATTAATTTACTCCTTTACCGCAATGTTCGACTACACTATTTCCATTAACATTACTATTCAATCATAATTAATTAACTTTTACATTTTTACACCCTTACATCCTTAATGTCACCACCTTTTTATCATTTTCATATCATATCAAATCATTTTGTATCAATTACTTTTTACTAATCCTCTAATAATTTATTCCTCATCAACCATGATCTATATATTTATACTCTTATTTAGTGAAAAGCCGGTTACCGGCTTTTTTTCTGCTATACTTGAGTATTTCAGTTCACCGACGCTTTCAAGGTGAGGGCGGGGTCTTCTTTGGTGGTATTATAGTTATAATTATATGGTTAATCACAAATGAATTGAATGAAATAATCAATTGTTTAAATAGAGGACTGTGAATTGTGACAGTTAATTGTACTATTGATTCAAATAAATAAATGATTATCATAATTATGATTATATAATAAATAAATGATTATCATAATAGATAATTGGGAAAAAAATAGTTGACGCAATTAACAAATTGGTTATAATGATTAAGTGTTTAAATAATTCAATAAATAAATACATTATTAAATAACTGGATGAATTAGATCTGGATGAATGGAACTGATAAGAATGAATAAATTAATGAAAGTGAATAAAATTGATATGATTAAAAATTGAATAGAAGTTGGAAAAAAAATGAGAAAGTGATCAAAGAAATTGTTTAGAAAAGATTGTTTATGCACTAGAGGATGTATATAATGAAAAAAAATTAATAATAATAATAACAACACTAATATTAATATCATTATTATTTTTATCATCACTATTAATAATATTAGGAGAATAATATAATATCATGATCCAAGTAAAATGTATGTGGTAATTTGTGAGTGGGACATGAAAGAGATGTCTGGATTAATTTATATTCTTATTAGTCTATGGAATTATTAGTAAAATATAATATAATATATATATATATATATATATATATATATATATATATATATATATATATATATTATTAAAATATGGACTTTATATGGCTGTGGAGGTAATTTGAATAAAATAAGTGAAAATTATGTAAGAATGTGTGAACAGTGGATATAAAATAAGTTATTTATAGGTAAATTGATTATTTATAGGTAAAAAAATAATAATAGATAAAATAATGAGACAATGATAACCTATTAATAGGATTTTATTCAAAAAACGTTCTGGATTTTTGAATTAAACACACTCTCACCACATGGACAAAATATAGATTTGGATTTTAATTGCTTTTTAGAAAACAACTAACTAGATTGGTTCCCCTTCAATATTGATCTGTTCCTTAGAAAATATTTGTCTGGACTTTCCCCCTACTCATCAAACTTATTAATTTACTCCTTTACTGCAATGTTCGACTACACTATTTCCATTAACATTAACATTACTATTCAATCATAATTAATTAACTTTTACATTTTTACACCCTTACATCCTTAATGTCACCACCTTTTTATCATTTTCATATCATATCAAATCATTTTGTATCAATTACTTTTTACTAATCCTCTAATAATTTATTCCTCATCAACCATGATCTATATATTTATACTCTTATCATATTTTTATAATATCATTACTTTATATATCCATCAAATCGTTTTTTATCAATTACTTCTTACTAATCCTCTAGTAATTTATTCCTCATCCACAATGACCTATATATTTATATATTTATACTCTTATCATATTTTTATCATATCCTTAGTTTATATATCCATTCTATCTATTCACGTCTATCCAGTTTCAATTTTACATCCCTCCATCTAATTATTTAATGAATTGTCCCTCTACTAATGATTTAATCATTTTCTATTTTTTTTTTTATTTGATCAACCAATAACTAATTATTTAATTATGAACTTACAGTACCCACTATTAATATACACTAATTTATAGTATCTAACTTTCTAATGAATTGCCCCCCTACCAAAATTTTAATAAAATTATTGTTTATTTATTAGATCAATCAATAAGTTATTATTTAATCATTAATTTATACTATCCATTATTAATTTATATTATCTACAATTATTTAAGATGTTCCACTATATTCAGTATATCATATTGGTACTTCTTTATTTTTTTTTCCATGATAAGTTATCATCCTACTACTTTTAATCTGTGATAATACATTCTATCACATGTAATGATTCAACCAACCTTTGTGTATCCACAGCGCTCCTACACCAATCTTTTTCCTTCTAGGGCTACACCTAAATTGAAATTGATTAACACACTACAATTTTTCCTGGGAATCACAGGTTTTCCTGCTGTAGGAGCCGCTCATATTATCCAATTGCGCTTTATCCTCAAAACCAACTTGTACTATCTATATATATATATATATATATATATATATATATAATTAATCTATCTATATATCTAATTAATCTATATATCTTTCTAATTATAATAAATAATATTTATATTATATTTATATTTATCCTATGCTTGTAACTATATATTTTTATAATAAAAAAAAAAATATATATATATATATATATATATATATATATATATAATGTATAACATTTACCTATATATAGGTATATATATATATATATATATATATATATATATTTAAATCTAAGTTCCCTCACACAAATATAACACTTCTATTTATATACAGAATTTATAAACATGATTCCCCTTTTTCCACACACAAGCAGGATCCAAAATAGAGTACAAACACAATACTTTTATATGCGCAGAATCTCTGCAGAAGAGTCGGGTGCACAGCTGAACACTTAATTACAATACCTTGTGACATTTGTATAATAATCTGTTACATATACATACTGCCTTTTCCCAGGTAAATACATTGTAACAAACAAGCCTGAGGAGCTCTGTGCAACAGCACAGCCTCCTGGCACCATCTTGAAACCCTTTACAATGCTCATTCATTCTTTCAATGTTTGATTTTTTATATATGTGAATACATTTTTAACTGTTCATTCATTCTTTAAATGTTTATCTATTTATTTTATGCTCCAGGTATTTTAGTTTATTTTCTAGTGTTTTTATAGTGTGTACATGCCGGCATGGTGGGAGCGGGGAAGCCGGCCACACTGTCAGCTTTGCAACCCGGTTTCTGCCGCCCGCTGACAGTGCGGCCAGCTTCCTCCGCTCCCACCATACCGGCATGTAGGTAAGTGTGTGCTACATGCCGTTATGGTGGGAGCCGGGGAGGCCGGCTGCACTGTCAGCGGGAGGCGGAAGCTGGTTTGCACAGCTGACAGAGTAGCCGGCCTCCTCGGCTCCCACCAGGCCGGCCTTTTTTTTAAATTTCAGGAAAACGTCGATCGATCGAATCGCAGGGAAATTCGGATTCGATCCGAATCGAATTTTTCATGAAATTCGGATCGAATCCGGGTTCGTCCGGATCGATTCGCTCATCCCTAATCGCAACTAATTGCTACCTATTTATTACTGCTAGTTTGCATGTGTTAGGGATAACTGCATTAACGGTTACATTCACAGGGAGTGATACTAATCATTTGTATATATTTAAAGGATAGTGTATCATCTTCTTAGGTTGATTCTGATTATTTCTAGACCAATGAGTTTTTTATATGAATGGATGTAGTTTTGTCCATTATATTTCTTGCTTAAAATTGTTTTGCACTTAGCACTTTATGGTTCTTATCAATCTAATTAGTTTCCCTTTTGAGTTTATACAGTCGCACTTAGCACTTGGATATACCTTAGGGTCAGATTTATTTATTTAATCTTTGTTGTAATTTTTTGATCACATATTTTAAAAATAACTTGTCTGATCAGTTTCTTTTTTTCACATATTAGAATTGTAAGTTAGATTAATTATTCATTAGACTATTCGCTTTAGATACCTCATTGTTTCCCTGTGATTTGATTATTTCAACACCAGGGGGCAACATATACCCATGCACATTGTATACAGCTTTTCTTGCTTATATTAAGATTTATATTTTTCATAGATATTTATCAAATATTGAGTAGATCCCAGGTACCCAATTACATTTTTTAACTTGTCTTGTATTGCTGTGTCATATATGTTGTTTTTAATTTCTTGTATATAGCACCTTTAATAAACTTTGCATATAAATTTCTATATCTGTAGTGAGAGTGCCCATATGTAAACCCCAGATATATTTCCAGTATTCCTAGAGTGGGTTGGCCTTGGGGCTTATGGGAGCACCCACATATATACATAGAGTTTTTACATGATCTAGGTGGTGCCCTTACAGTTCTACTTTTTCATACATATGCAGTAGGAAATGATGAAAACCTGCGAATGATGCGCGATCACACTTGATGTAAGCACACAGTTCTAGAAACCTTAGCATTTCTCAACAATAGCTGCATTCTTCTTTTAGATCCAGTATCCCTTAATTCACTGGCCTCTTTGTGTTTTCTTCTAGTGTCTAATTGTCTGATGTTACTCTGCTGATGGGTTTCTACTATACATGAACAACCTAAACATGAAAACAGAATAAAACAGAAAAAAACACCTGCTGAAATGAACTAAAAGTGTAATGCTTAAAATCAAAATATTTATGGCGGGTTTAGCCTACAGCAAAATTCTCTGCTTCACTCGGAAAGCTTCTTTACTTTAGTGAACTTGTGAGGGAAAAATGCTATCAAATGTGTGCAGAGGTGAATAAGCACTCTGAGGCCGATTTCACACCTAGCGAATGTGTCGCTCTCGCATTTCCAGAGCATTTCCAGAGCAATTGCTGGTGTTCAGCGTGTGCAGGGCATTTGCATTCTTTACACTGACAAAAAGTAGAATCTCTAGCACAGCACCCTCCAAAGCATTGAAGGCAAGGCTTTTGCGAGGCGATCAATCTGTAGGTAGCGTTTGACAGTTGATTGAAGGGCGATTCCAAACGCCCCAAGGAGTCTTAGTGGGCGGAGAAGCTTGACTATAAAGCAAATGAAGGCTGACCAACACTACAACATAAACTTTGCAGTAATTATTGGAAGACTAATCATAAAACACGTGTCAAAATCTGGTTAAAATCATACGCCAGCAACCAGACTGGTATTAAAGTAAAACTAAACATTCCTTATTTACAAGCCTGTGGAGTTGGTAAACCAAAGCCGACTCAGATTCCTCTACCTTTTATCAGCTCCGACTTCATAAACGGGCGCCTCCATGAAAGGCTGCCGGTGCTGGAAGATGGATTTGATGGCTCCCCGCTATTGGTAAGTATGAAGATGCCAGTGCTGGGTGGAGGAACTGCAGGGGAACATGGGACCTGCATGAAGGAGCAGCAAGGGGGGGGGGTATAGACTGTTTTTGGTTTCTGCCTAGACAATACCTTAAAGTGGACCAACACCGAGAGGTGATCGGCCCGGAAATCTATAAGATTCCCGGGCCGATCACCTCCCACCCCGCGGGACATCCGAGATCGGGATGTCCCGCGGGGTGAAACCCCCCCAGACAGTGATTTGGGGGGTCTGGGGGGGTTTCACCCTGCGGGACATCCCGATCTCGGATGTCCCGCGGGGTGGGAGGTGATCGGCTCGGGAATCTTATAGATTTCCGTGCCGATCACCTCTCGGTGTTGGTCCACTTTAAGGTATTGTCTAGGCAGGGCCGCCTCCCTCGCGCCCCTGTAGACGTGCGCGCGCCCGTGCCGGCCGTCTGCAAACGGCCGGCGGGGGGGCGCGCGCGCCGAAAGTGACGCGAGGGAGGCGGCGGCGGCGGCGGCAGCCGCTTGGACGTTCCTGATCCCCGCCTGGACGTTGGCGGGGATTGGACCGTCCAGTCACGTGGCAGCGGGGACAGGTAAGATTTTGGGGCTTTCTGGGGGGTTTCACACAATGGGGCACCCCCGATCGGGGTGCCCCGCCGAAGTGGACCAAAACCCAGGATAGTCAAAATCCTGGGTGTTGGTCCACTTTAAATTCCTGTAAGTTTCAGGCATTGTAACTAAGAGCCTTGGGGTAGCATGAAGACCCCTTATATAAGGGACAGGGTAGTTTGGAGAACTCATTGTCTATCACCACTAGAACATCCTGCTGCTGCATATCACTGATTTTTATATATAAGGGCCTTAGATTGTGAGAACATAAATATATATTTATGATTACTGTTTCTAAGCGTCTGTTGAAAGTTACATTGATTATACAATATAAGTATGCGATTTTGTTTTCTATGCTCCACAAATCTGACTCCACAGTCCAGCTTATTTAGAAAATATACTTATGTTATATACAATCTAATTATATATTATAATATAGAATTATATTATATACTACATTATAAAAAAAAGAATATAAAAAAAGAAAATTGTAACAAGTTATATTTAATGTGGAAGTCCAGTCTCCGGGTAGAAAAAACCCTTACCTCGCTTGCGGTACGGCGTGGTTCTCCCTGGCACATCTATGCTCCAAGTCAATTTGTGGGAGGGGCTGTGCACAGAGTGGAGGAAGCTGTTCTGTGCTATATCCTCAAGATGGTGGCCCCCAGGCCCCAAAGTGGCAGGAGAACAGCACTGGACAGTGGGCGAGGTAAGGCCTTATTTTCTTTATAACCCTGCCTCAGTTCCCCAAAACTGGACTTCTGCTTTGACAGATACATTTAGCCAAATCTGATGCTTTTTTTAGACTCATATTTTTTGTAGACAAACCACGCTCAATGTCATTCATATTTCCTTAGATTCCACATATGTATAAGAATTAAGATATTTAAGATCAGCTCCAATAAAAGAGGAGGGACAGGATATTCCTTGGGAGAACTAGGGAAAGTGGGGTCTGGGGCACTCTCAGGGAGTCTCTTCTATGCGAACCAACTTGTGTCCCCCAACTAGGAGCCTGCCTAGACCGTCGATGTCACGGTAGGTCATCCAGAAAGGGTAACACAGACCCTGTTGCACAAGAAACCTGACAAACCTGTTCTAACCTCCCAACAAAAGGGGTATAGGGTTCTTGGAAGAAGAAGTAAAACCCAAATGGACTTTCAGATCAGAGTTTACTGTAGCATTTCCTGACAAAGCTTTTCCATTCATGTACAGCAAACGAACAACACATGCTCCAAGGAATCACAAAGGGAAGGGGAATTCATAAGAAAGAACATTAAAAAATAGTCCTCTAGAACTACAGAAAGCATTATAATAAAAGGGTCTTTTCCACCTATACAGAACAAACGACTATAAACCCAATGGCATTAAAAAGGCACAATGCAGCTCACCTGATGCCTGTTTCTCATCACTCAAAAAGCTGCACTGTGACACTCATATACTAGCTAAGCCACAACCCAGAGACTAAAGCGAAGAAAGCAGCTTTGCTTAGAATACATACGATATTAACCTATAAGTGCAAAGTTTGAGATGCTTTCAAATAGCTTATTTTGCATTTTTCCCAATGAGGGAATGTATGTTTTTCGGACAGGGACTTACCTGTCTCTAAAGTCCTTACGTGTCATAAGTGGTCTCCTCTAATCCCACCCCCCAGGTCCAGCATAACTAAAGTATTCATTTACTGGCAAAAAAGTGAACTAATCACTGGCCATATAGCCTTTAAGAGACTGGCATAGAACACTGATAGGAAACAGAGACAGGTTGCATAGCGCTGAGCTTTATGCCATTCATATTTTAAGGATAATCTCTCCTCAGGTTCTTAGCCAAGCCACACCTTTCTTGACTCTTGAGACAAATGAGTGCCTGCAGGGGAGCCTCCAAAATGACTAGGTGAATGTTAATACCTGGAACTTTACCAGAGAGGCTCCTGCCAACCAGTTCAGTGAAGTCAGTTCCTTTCTCTTCTACAGGCAACTTGGCTGCTGGGTTCCTCAGAGGGCTTAAAGCAGACCTTCAGTCAAAAAATTAAAGCTTAATAAATTGCTCCACTAAAACCCCCCTCTAGCAATCTGTGACGTAAGATATTTGAGAGGGATTTGTCCTGTGCAGATGCAATGATTCTGTCCTCCTGAACTGCATGGGAGTGGTCATCTTGCTACACAGATTAGAGTCCTGCTTCTGAAACACCCAGTCCCACAGTTAAAATAGTCTCAAATAATTATCTCTTATTTCTAGCCAGAAGTAGAAACTCATCAGCTGTAATGACTCATCAATGCTCAGTAAGGTATCATCCTTGTACACAACTGTTTCAATGCTCTGCAGAACCATTAGATACAATGCAACAGCTTTCCTCTCCCACATACACAGATCTACTCCAGAAGCTGTTTTTACAATGTGCACGTGGCATGATAGAGAAGCTCCCCAGTGCTTCTGAGGCATTTAAAGCTTTCAATTTGGTGTGAACTGCTGATGACACAGCTCCCTCCATTCAGGAGCGCAGAATCTTCATGCTATTCAATGGGGCATCCTGAATTGGGTTGCCCCAGGAGCACTGATTCAGCCGACCTTGGATTCTTTTAGACTCTTAGGCCAGCCTTGTTGATCCATTTTAAGATCCATGTATTCTAACCAAGCATCTATCACCATAGCTACCATGGCTGCCACACAGACCAGTCTAGCTAATGCTCCAGAGGTAACTGGTGCTGCAGGTGTACTTATTGGCTGACTATGCAGTCAATCCGGCAGCTTCAAACACAGAGATGCTGCTTCTGGTGCCAGACGGTTTTTGCTATTAAATCAACAAATAATATCTACTGTCAGGAAAGAGATGGGTGCCAATATATATATATATATATATATATATATAATTTTTTTCTGGTCAGATTTGATGACAAAGTACCCACTAATGGGGCACCTCAATTTGGGGGTGCCCTGCTACCCTAAGGGGAAGCACGCAATTAGGCAAACTTCGGCCCACCTAGGCCCAGTTCCATGACTGACAACAGCTGTTGTGGTGCCTCACAGGATTGCTGGTGAGCAAAGGTTCACCAAGTGTGTATATGCTGTATGCATGCCCTGTGAACCCCATTGGCCCCCGGCTGTCACAAGGGCATTGCTGCAGTATGGACTTGGAAAACAGTGTTTCCCGATTCTGTGTTTCTTTTTAAACCTGGTGCATCAAGCCCTCAGCCTCACGTAACTCCCGATGATGCGGACACGCCGCCGCATCACCGCGAGCACGCCACCCGGTCACTGCGAGCACGCCACCCGTCCAGCGTCGGTCCCGACGTGCGTATCTACCACACTGGAACGCACGCTGTTCACACAGCCCGCTCCAGCCTATCAACACGCACGCGCACGGGGCCGCCGCCGCCAGGCTCCATCTTTGTAGAATCACAGCTGTATTAATCAATATGCTAACACAAACAGCGCAGAACAAGAGATGTATATTGCTGGGGAGAGCACACTGCTTAATCCTCCACATTTTCTATAATTGTGGGGCAGTAGGATTTAAAATTGGGGAGCAATATTTGTCCTTAATGGGTATAGAGAGGTGTATACAGGATAAATATGGTTTGATTAGATAAGAAGTGAGTTAAGTACTAGAATCGGGTATAGTTTAGGTCCATTTGATGGTGGGGTTGAGGAGTCATCATATGAGAGCAGATAGATTATAATCACAAATACATGTGTGTGAGTGATATGATTGTTATGGATGTGTAAGATTGATGCAGGCAAACGTAATATTTAGTGATATTGATATCTTGTTTTATTATCCTTGTATATAGGTATGCGAGGAATGGTGCAAAGCCCCCAAGAAAATGTGGAGGATTAAGGAGTGTGCTCTCCCCAGCAATATACATCTCTTGTTCTGCGCTGTTTGTGTTAGCATATTGATGAATACAGCTGTGATTCTACAAAGATGGAGCCTGGCGGCGGCGGCCCCGTGCGCGTGCGTGTTGATAGGCTGGAGCGGGCTGTGTGAACAGCGTGCGTTCCAGTGTGGTAGATACGCACGTCGGGACCGACGCTGGACGGGTGGCGTGCTCGCGGTGACGCGGCGGCGTGTCCGCGTCATCGGGAGTTACGTGAGGCTGAGGGCTTGATGCACCAGGTTTAAAAGAGCGTGGGTTATGGTGGCTAGAGTAGAGTACCTTTGACAAAGAGTCATGGAGGCTCGAAACGGCCGTCAGGTGTGAAAAATGGATGCGGTTTGCTGAGTGCGCGTTTGATGCTGATGGGTATGGAGGTTTGAGTATCTTGTTGATTCTATTGCTATTCATTATATGCTGTTATGCTTTCCATTTGAAATACAAATGTATATGAGGGGTTGCGCTGTTATTATGAGATAAGGGCATTAAGAGGCCATTGAGGTGTGTGCAATAATCATGCTTTTATGATATAACTATATATATATGAATTAATACTTGTATTCTGCCACTATGGTTTTCTAGCACTTAGCACTTTAATATTGGCCTTGATACAATCATCTTTTGCTGGGTTTCATATATTGTTACTATTTGATAATTACATTCAGCGCGGCCCTGAAGATACATTGTGACAATAGAGATGACTTAATGTTTGTATTGTTGATTGCTACATGTGTGTTATTTTGTGATTTTTTTATATGTAAAATAAATGAAGTGTTTTTCAAATGAATTGAGTTAAAATGTATTCTATGATTATTGAGTGCGCACCTTATACCTCTCTATATCTCTCAGTCTTCCTCTGCCCAAGTGGCTCTTCTCCTTGGCAAATTGCCTCCCCCCCGGGATCGCTGGTATACTACTGACGATCCCATGGCACTTCCGCGGACCGCAACCATGACATCTATGGGCATTTATGAGGCACACTCTGGTGGCCAGCCATTCATTTAGGCTGGGGGCAGAATCGTGGCCCAGACTGCAGGGAAACGTGGGATGCTGCCAGTGGTGTGCCTATATCACCAGGCATATTAGAGATCATGCAATCAGCTATCTCAAATGTTGGTTTCAGTGGATGTGGCTTCAAAAAAAAACAAGGGGGGGAGGGGGTACAAAGTGTTTTGGTCTGTTTTAGAGCAAAACAAAACCCTTTTCTGTGTGCTCCCCAGACTGCTGAGTTAAAAAAAAAAATCACAGCCGAGGCTACACCCACCTGCAGGGCCGCCTCCAGTTTATTATTATTGTTTATATAGCGCCATCATCTTCATTAGCGCTTTACAAGCCAAGATAAAACAAATAGTACAGGGAACAAAACTCGATGCCACGAGGTTCAAACCAGGGGTTGTGAGCGCAGGAGACAATAGGAAGGAGAGCCCTGCCCTTGCGAGCTTACAGTTTATGTGGGCCCATGGGCGGCATGGTCTCAAGTGGGCCTCTTTGTGGTGAAGTTGCGTCACATCACTGGGGGATGTCCCAAATCTGGATGCCAGACGATGCACACCCTAAAGGCCGGCCCTGGCAGTGGGTCCCCCGGAGGGCAGAGCCCCTGGCAGCTGCCCCGCCTTGCTGGGTGCTGACGCCGGCCCTGCCCACCAGCCATTTTTTGGCCTATTTCAAGAATACTTGCTGAAATGACGAGCCTGCTGCCTGCATCTCCAGTCTGAGAAGCGCTTCTGCTGCTAGAGGTCTTGCGAACGGCCCACTAAGGATGCCTCCCTGTGCCCGATACAACACCCATTTTGTGAAATATCTTGGTTGTGCGGTGGTACAGTTGAGCCTGTTATGGGGATTACTGTTGAGGTGGCCTTAGGAAGCAGGGGATGGCGGCGCTGTTAGAAGAAGCATTGTATAGGCTTCAGGTGAGGTGGGTTGCAAGCTATAGGCTACACCAGGGCCGGCTCCAGGTTTGTGGGGGCCCTTGGGCAAGAGAGTTTTAGTAGTGAGTCACATGATGCCACAAATGGGTCATCTCCTGCTGCTGATCGCCCTCCAGTGCTTGTCAGCTGTCACCTGGTTCTCGCCACCTTCTGCACTACCATCAATTGCCCTCCATTCCATGCCACCTTCTCCATTGTTGCTGATCATCCCCTGTTGCTGAGGGCAGCCACGAGCAGGTCTGCACACTGCCCTTAAACCGGACCTTCACCATGATTTATTGAAAAGCCCAAACCCTTAAAAAACCATTCCCCAGCATCTAAAGGTAATATATTTTAAGTTTTTAGTCACTTACTATTATTCTTTCCCCCACTAGGCTGCAACTCTGTTCAGGACTTTAAGATATGGGCGCCACTATCTTAACTCGGATAAATTGCAGGGGGGCGGGTTATAGCTGTGCTTTGCTCAGACAGAGCAGAGCTGAGGTCAGGAAAAGGTCAGCAATCCCAGAATGCAGAGAAGCACAGTCAGAAGGCACTTCCTGTTTGCAGGCTGCCTGATGTTCCATGAGCCGCCATCTTGAATATTTAAAGGCTCATAACATGCAGTATATGCAGGTAGGACGATTATTAATGTGAACAATCTGTATGTACAGGGTGTGGGAGACATATAAGATAAGACTCTATTTCAGAGTGAAGGACCGCTTTAAATAATATCATGGCCAAGTGTGAGCCTGAATGGGCCCCTGAAGATTCCAGGGGACCTGGCAATTGCCCAGGTTCGCCCTATGCTGGCCCTAGGCTACACCCGGCCCATATAGCCCTAAAGCAGTGCGGCCCACAGGGAAGCCTACCTGCGCTCCCTAGAGTCAGTCCGCCCCTGCATTTATGATCAGATAAAGCGAACATAATAAACACAATGGCAGACCACGTGGTTTCCTTCCATGCCTCTATTGGCCACTGTCATTATCTCAGTATAGCTCATATGGCCATAACGATGCAGCGTGACCTTCGGCCAAAGGTCTATAACCCAAAGTTCAGAAAGGTGAGAGGGGGGTAACAGAGCTCTATGCCTCCCGCTCGCTGTCACCGGGCGCACATACACATATGGTTCAGTCTCGGGGAATGAGATTTGCCCTTTACAAGCCGCTGGGTGACCCGCATCACACCTGGGGCCGTCTGTTGCCTCAGCGAACACAAACCGCGTGCGCAGCTGTCGGCGAAGGCAAAGGCGCATGCGCAGCGGCTCGGGTCATGGAGTTGGTGAGGTGACGTCAGGTGGAGCGTGGCTGCGGAGGCCGGGGGAGCTCCAGGGTGCAGACATGTCTTTGCCTCGGTGCCAGGAGGAATGGGAAGAACTGGAAAAGGAGTTCAGTCAGCTGCAGGTAGGAGGGCGCCTCTCTGCCATTATAGTGGAGGGGGTGTGCGCTGCATAATGCGGGGCTCCGTGTGCTGTGTGTGAGGTGCTTCTTTGTTGCGTGCGGCGGCTGGGGAACGTCACCCCCTCATAGCGCTGCCTCAGCACCCAGCTTGTCTCATAGAAGAAGGGGCTCACATCATTCCCTATACTCTTCCATCATTCCCTATGCTCTTCCATCATTCCCTATGCTCTTCCATCATTCCCTATGCTCTTCCATCATTCCCTATGTTCTTCCATCATTCCCTATGCTCTACCATCATTCCCTATGCTCTTCCAGCATTCCCTATACTCTACCACCATTCCCTATGCTCTACCACCATTCCCTATGCTCTACCACCATTCCCTATGCTCTTCCAGCATTCCCTATGCTCTTCCAGCATTCCCTATGCTCTTCCAGCATTCCCTGTGCTCTTCCAGCATTCCCTGTGCTCTACCAGCATTCCCTGTGCTCTACCAGCATTCCCTGTGCTCTACCAGCATTCCCTGTGCTCTACCAGCATCCCCTGTGCTCTACCAGCATCCCCTGTGCTCTACCAGCATCCCCTGTGCTCTACCAGCATCCCCTGTGCTCTACCAGCATCCCCTGTGCTCTACCAGGTGTAAGCTTAATGCTGCAGCATTTCCCCTTCCACAATCCCTGGAGCTGCGTAACTGTAGAGCATGCAGGGGGTGTGACTGCAGCAGTGGGTCCCAGAAGATCAGGGGGCCCCATCATTGTTGCTCCTCCACCTCAGTTATCATATCTGTGCTCACTTGGAATCATTTATAGAAAGATTTGTCTCTGTGGTTTGTCTTAGTTGTCTTGCTACATCCAATTGAGTTAAAAAGACAGAAAAAAGTTTACTGTATGAGAAATGACATTGTCCCACTTAAAGCAGACCTTCACCCTGAATAAGAACATATCTTATGTTTCCCACACCCTGTACATACGGATTGCCCACATTAAAAATCATCCTACCTGCATCTACTGCATGTTATGAGCCTTTAAACATCCAAGATGGCGACTCATGGGGCTTCAGGCAGCCTGCAAACAGGAAGTGTCTTCTGACTGTGCCGCTCTGCATTCTGGGATTGCTGTCCTTTCCCTGACCCCAGCTCAGCTCTGCTCTGTCTGTGCAAAGCAAGAGTCAAGATGTCGGTGCCCATATCCTGAACTGAACTGAGTTGCCGCCCCCGGGGGGGGGGAAGGAATAAGTAAGTCATTAGAAACTTGAAATATATTAATTTTAGATGCTGGCGAATAGTTTAAGGGTTTGGGCTTTTCATTAAATGATGCTGAAGGTCCAGTTTAATATTCTCACCAGGTCCCTGTCACATTTAGTAATGCCACCGAGTGGGGGGGGGGGGGGGGGGGGTCTCTTTATCTGGGATTCTCTGCCTTGCTGCAACTAACAAGATGCGTGAGACCAACCAGTCAATGGTGCACCCAGTGACTGGCACTGGCTATATAAAACTCACCTTTCCCCATTCCTACGGTGTGTGCGTGGGCATGCGGCCAATCAATGTGCTCAGCTGCATTTGTCAATTTTGGTTAGGGGATGAATGGAGCAAAGTGCGGTGTTGTATTGAGGATCAGACAGCGGGGCATCCCAAATCAGGATGCTTGGTGATAGGGAATCAGGAGGTTCTGGAGTCCTGTGAGGCTGGCACTAGCAAAGATTTTGGTCCATTTTAAAGGGGATCAAAGCCCACCAGTGAAATCTAAAAGATTCCAGGGCCAGTCGCTGTTTTTTCTCCAGGACATGACGAATTGGCCTTCCCCCACTGTGTGACCCCCTCCCCCAGTTCACCCATAAAAACTCACCTACCATGCTGCAAAAGTGCATGCCTGTGCTCTTGTCACTGAACGCCGCCTGCTGTGACTACGTAATTCGGCAGACGTGTCTCATTGTTTTGATTGGGGAGCGTGCGCCGCCGTGTCCCCCCGCGTCAAGCGTGCTCCTGTCCCAGCCATTGAAGTGCGCCGACTAGTCATGCGCCATTGTATCGTGGATCAGGATAATGGGACTGTGGGAGTTCAGCAGGGCAACTCAAATCAGGATGC
Organism: Gastrophryne carolinensis; assembly: GCA_027917425.1. Lineage (NCBI taxonomy): Eukaryota > Metazoa > Chordata > Amphibia > Anura > Microhylidae > Gastrophryne > Gastrophryne carolinensis. The sequence goes on from CM051234.1 coordinate 502,759,061, forward strand.
TCGAGGATAGGGAATTAGGCGGCACTGGAGTCTTGTGAGGCTGGCCAAGGTTTTGGTCCACTTTAAAGAGGACCAACACCCAGGGGTGATCGGCCCGGAAATCTATAAGATTCCCAGGCCGATCACCTCCCACCCCGCGGGACATCCGAGATCGGGATGTCCCGCGGGGTGAAACCCCCCAGAAACCCCAAAAACACCTTACCTGATCCGCCGCCGCTGCCGCCGCCTCCCGCGCGCCCCTCCAGACGTGCGCGCGCCCGCGCCGGCCCTCTGTGAATGGCCGGCGGGGGCGCGCGCGCGCCGAGAGTGACGCGCGGGAGGCGGCGGCGGCGGAAGCGTCTTGGACGTTCCTGATCCCCGCCTGGACGTTGGCGGGGATTGGCTGCGGCGCTCACGTGGGAGCGCTGAGAGGTGAGTTTTTTGGGGTTTCTGGGGGGTTTCACACAGCGGGGCACCCCCGATCGGGGTGCCCCGCCGAAGTGGACCAAAACCCAGGATAGTCAAAATCCTGGGTGTTGGTCCACTTTAAAGGGGATCAAAGCCCACTAGTGACCAGCCTGAAATCTAAGATTCCAGGGCCAGCCACTGTTTTTTCTCTGAGACATCACCAATTGGGATGCCCCTCTGTGTGACCCCCCCAGTTCACCCATAAAAACTCACCTACCATGCTCCAACAGTGCATGCATGGGCTCTCGTCACTGAGAGCCGCCTGCTGTGACTACGTAATTCAGCAGGTCTCTCTTTGTTTTGAATAGGGAGCACGCGCTGCTGTCGCATCCCTGGCTGCCGCATCCCTAGCTTCTTGCATACGCTTCTGTCCCAGCAATTGAAGTCCATAAGAGCCACCTGCTGAATGGCAAAGTCCACAGCTGGTGTCTCTTATGTTTTGAATGGGGAGCCTGAGAGCCCGCGCATGCGCCATTGGAATGTGGAAAGGGGGGTTTCACACAGTGGAGCATCCCAATTCTGGATGTCCCAGGGGCACCGAACAAAACCCCGGAAAGTCAAAATGCTGGGTTTTGTTCTGCTTTAAGCTTCAGTACCATATTTAACTTCAGTGCATGAGCCTGTTAAAAGACTCAAGGTCCAACTGAATACCTCCCCGCGTGCACTCCGTAGCACCCACTATCCTGCTCCGGTTTAATTGGCGCTCAATAGAGCTTTGAATAATCTTCGGATGAAGCACGGAAGTAGGTAAGTAAGCGGGCTTCAGGAGAGGGGTGTTGTCAACTCCTAACCCTGCAGAGCATCCTAAATTAGGATGCCTTCCAGGAGTTTGGTCCAGTCTGCAGACTGGTATAACATAGTTTGTAGCTGTATTTTCTCCCTCTTACTATCTGTATGAACTATAGAATAGCTTTCTAGAGAGACTCTTTGTATTTATATGATCTGAGCTGCATTGTCATACTATGAGAGTCCTGTGATCCTGCAGAAACCATTCTTTCACTACAGTACGTTTTTCCTCAGCAAAATCCAAATGCAATCACCTCAATCACCCCCCTGAATTCTTTAAAGCCGGTTTCGCTACATTAGTCAGGCTGCTCCTGTCCTGGTTGGTGGATCATGTTCTGGCTGGCAACACTTGTGCTCTTTTCACATTGTGCGTTTCCATTGCTGTGAAAGCACACAAATGCAGAGCAGTGCAATTTTTTTTTTTGTGTTCTGTGTCCCTGTTAGCAAATGCCCCGCGGCAGTGGCCACATAGGCCGCTCTGCATCATCTGTTTCTAGGTCTCCGGTGAAAGACGGTGGCGACAGCAGCAGGACCCGGCAGCTAGGACAGGGACTGGTGTCTGCAGTGGAGACTATTGGCAAAATAGTAGTATCTGAGTATCTGGTCCTTTTATCACCAAATTGTGTAACATTGAAAATCCTTATAAACATGCCAGCTAATGAGGAGGTGGGTCACATATTGTACCCGCCTGTGTGAACCCCCCCCCCCCCCCCCCAAGCTCACACAGGAAACTCATCTTTACCCGGGCTTACAGTGCATGTGCGGCCTTTCGTCCAGTCGGCAAGCTCGGCAAGCTCGCATCAAATAGGCTACACTGAGCTGAGGGCAACTCTAGCCAAGAAGAGCCAAGCGTGCTGGTGGGCGCATCCCTGCTACATTCTTAAAAGGGTGTGTGCCTGTGTCGGCCATTCACAAATGCCTGGCATGGGGGCACGCTTTACTAAAGGTATAGCAGATGGTGGCTATGGCTCGCTCATATGCTGTTAGATCAGGGAGAAGGCGAATTTGCTGGGCGACCTGGGGGTTTCTACACAGCGGGGCACCCCACAGCTGGATTCCCTGGGGAAGGGTATAAGACCGACCTAGAGTCTTGTAGAGTCCAGGGCCGCTTTTGGTCCACTTTAATTGCACCACAATGGGCCACTGCTAAAGCACAATAATACAATGTGAAAGAACCTTTTTATTAATTGGGCTCAATTTCTATCTTTTTATGTGCATTAAAATGTTCGCCCGGCAGATCTGAGCCTGGGGGGTTACAAAGAAAAAAATAAAAAGTCTGTGCTTGGCATTTAAAGTGATCCTGGGTTTTGGTCCTTCCCCTCGGGGTGCCCTGCTGTGTGAAACCTCCCAGGTCGTCCAAACAAACTCGCCTCTTCTGGTCCTACACCGCATGCACCACTCGTCCAATCAGTGTGCTCGGATCCGTTTGTGCCCCTTCGTCCAGGAGCTTGTCTAATGCGAGCAGATCTGAGAGCGTTGGAGGCTCCAGGGTGGGTTTTGGTCCTCTTTAAACTGGACCTTCACCATGATTTATTGAAAAGCCCAAACCCTTAAAGTGGACCAACACCCAGGATTTTGACTATCCTGGGTATTGGTCCACTTCCCCGAGGCACCCCGATTTGGGGTGCCCCGCTGCCTGAAACCCCCCCCCCCCAAACACCCCGAAAACTCACCTCTCCGCGCTCCCACGTGAGTGCGCTGTCCAATGCCCGGCGACGGACAAGGGATCGCGCCCGCCGCCGCCTCCCACGCGTCACTCTTGACGTGTGCGCGCCCGCGCCGGCCATTCAGAGACGGCCGGCGCGGGCGCGCGCACGTCTAGAGGAGCGCGAGAGAGGCGGCGGCGGAAGCAGCGGCTGGAGAGGTAAGGATTTTTCGGGGTTTTGGGGGGGTTACACTCCGCGGGACATCCCGATCTCGGATGTCCCGCGGTGTGTGAGGTGATCGGCCCGGGAATCTTATAGATTCCCGGGCCGATCACCCCTGGGTGTTGGCCCACTTTAAACGATTCCCCAGCATCTAAAGTTAATTTATTTTACGTTTTTAGTCATTAACTTATTATTCTTTCCCCCACTGGGCTGGAACTCTGTTCAGGACTTTAGGATACTGGCGCCGCCATCTTGACTCAGAAGCATCACATTACTGATAAGAAGCGAGTGGGATAAACTACAGGGGGTGGGGTTATAGCTGTGCTTTGCTCAGATAGAGCAGATCTGGGATCAGGAAAAAGTCAGCAATCCCAGAATGTAAAGCAGCACAGTCAGAAAGCACTTCCTGTTTGCAGGCTGCCTGATGTTCCATGAGCCGCCATCTTGGATGTTTAAAGGCTCATAACATGCAGTAGATGCAGGTAGGATGATTTTTAATGTGGACAATCTGTATGTACAGGGTGTGGGAAACATATAAGATAGGCTCTTATTCAGAGTGAAGGACTGCTTTAATGATAAAGCCTATGGCAATGCAGGTACACGGCATTATACCTTGTGTTGCCATATCCTTCTATTGGCCTGTGCTAGCGCTGCATTGGGTTGAAAATGCTGTGTGTAACCTTTCCCAATGTGATGTATCTACAGGTCCTTCTCAAAAAATTAGCATATAGTGCTAAAGTTCATTATTTTCCATAATGAAATGATAAAAATTAAACTTTCATATATGTGAGATTCATTGCACACCAACTGAAATATTTCAGGTCGTTTTTTGTTTTAATACTGATGATTTTGCCATACAGCTCATGAAAACCCCAAAATCCTATCTAAAAAAATTAGCATATTTCATCCGACCAATAAAAGAAAAGTGTTTTTAATAAAAAAAAAAGTCAACCTTCAAATAATTATGTTCAGTTATGCACTCAATACTTGGTCGGGAATCCTTTTGCAGAAATGACTGCTTCAATGCGGCGTGGCATGGAGGCAATCAGCCTGTGGCACTGCTGAGGTGTTATGGAGGCCCATGATGCTTCGATAGCGGCCTTAAGCTCATCCAGAGTGTTGGGTCTTGCGTCTCTCAACTTTCTCTTCACAATATTCCACAGATTCTCTATGGGGTTCAGGTCAGGAGAGTTGGCAGGCCAATTGAGCACAGTAATACCATGGTCAGTAAACCATTTACCAGTGGTTTTGGCACTGTGAGCAGGTGCCAGGTCGTGCTGAAAAATGCAAACCTCATCTTCATAAAGCTTTTCAGCCGATGGAAGCATGAAGTGCTCCAAAATCTCCTGATAGCTAGCTGCATTGACCCTGCCCTTTATAAAACACAGTCAACCAACACCAGCAGCTGACATGGCATCCCAGACCATCACTGACTGTGGGTACTTGACACTGGACTTCAGGCATTTTGGCATTTCCTTCTCCCCAGTCTTCCTCCAGACTCTGGCACCTTGATTTCCGAATGAAATGCAAAATTTGCTTTCATCAGAAAAAAGTACTTGGGACCACTGAGCAACAGTCCAGTGCTGCTTCTCTGTGGCCCAGGTCAGGCGCTTCTGCCGCTGTTTCTGGTTCAAAAGTGGCTTGACCTGGGGAATACGGCACCTGTAGCCCATTTCCTGCACACGCCTGTGCATGGTGGCTCTGGATGTTTCTACTCCAGACTCAGTCCACTGCTTCCGCAGGTCCCCCAAGGTCTGGAATCGGTCCTTCTCCACAATCTTCCTCAGGGTCCGGTCACCTCTTCTCGTTGTGCAGCGTTTTCTGCCACATTTTTTCCTTCCCACAGACTTCCCATTGAGGTGCCTTGATACAGCACTCTGGGAACAGCCTATTTGTTCAGAAATTTCTTTCTGGGTCTTATGGAAAATAATGAACTTTAGCACTATATGCTAATTTTTTTTAGAAGGACCTGTATATAGAGATGGATATCTATCAGTGTTTCCCTTGCATTGGGGCAGCACTGCACATCGTGAACAAAGCCTAAAGGTGTGAATTACCTGTAGGACAAAGGTTGCAATTCTGTATGCAAGTACCTGTAAACAATGCTCATTATTACCCTCTCTTGTGACCTATATAGTTATTATTTTATTATAGTTGCACATGTGTCTTGTGTGAGCTTTTATTTCTGTGTTTGAGGCACACTGAAGCATGTCCTTTTATGTTGTTTCATCCCATTGCTCTGACTTCTTTGTCTCGTATCCCTGGCTATCGCTGTCTTACCTGACTGACCTGTTCTGGTTGAATGCTGGAAAGCTCTAAACTAATCGCATGCGAAAACCATCCAAGATTCCTGTCGAAAGTGTCAGAAGCACACTCCATTCATGTCCTGGCTGCATGTACACAGTGTGCACAGGGGCTGCCACACAACACACCTCATAGAAGTGCATGAGACAAGTGCTCTTCACTTGAACGGTAGTGACTTTGGCAGTCCATGTGCCCTGGGGCTGATCCTGGGGACTTGGCTTATGTTCAGTATTGAGACCAAGTATAGTTTTGAACTTTGAATTGTTTTTCGTCACCATAATAGCCATCATTAAATATTTTTATTTAAAAAAAAAATGCCATTGCACCTTAATGCCCTTTTACAAGATTTTCAAACAAATACGACAGTGACTGACGTTTCCCAGGGTTGTGGTTCTAATTCTCGCTCGGGCATCTCAAAGTTACTTGTCCAGGTTAAGTGAAAAATGAAAGCATTATTTTTTATTTTTTATTTTTTTTTTTACACAGTGAGATGTGGATGTTTTGCTGTTTTTCCTCTTGTCTTGTTTCTTCTGTTTTGTAGTTCATGAGCAACAAAAACAAATCCTGTTGTGCTGAAAGTAGTGAAACTAATTTGTGAACTAAACAGACGTGCGTGCAGTTAAGGAAGCTAAAAAAAAAAAGGCACAACACAATTTTTTAAAGTCTAAATTTCACTTTCCGTGTGGCATCCTCTGTCCCATGCAAGTCTCTGAAATCTTCGGGTGGTGGTGGCGGCTGTTAATACTGCCGGAGAACGGGTGGGGGGGGAAGATTCCCCCTTCTTTTATGCTTGCTGACCAGCAAGGGACTGAGTTTGAGGGGGGCCAAGCCACCTTTTATAGTCTCTCTGGGATCTCCCCCAGGTTACTACATGCATCACAGGGGAGCCCTTATGTCTGGTGCTTGGGCTAGTTGGCTTTTTAAAAAATTCCCATAAACGCTTAATTTAGCGTACATTTCCTCTAAAACGCATCCTTAAAGTGGACCAAAACCCAGCAGGATCGGCCCAGGAATCTATAAGATCCATTCCCTCCCCGCGGGGTATCCAAAATCGGGATGCCCCACTGTGTGAAACCCCCCAGGAAGCTTGCAAACCTTACCTGAATCCCGGTCCAACGGCACATGCGCGGGCTGCGGCCGCACCTCATGCTTCTCTCTAGCAGGGCACATGCCTGTTAGAGGGAAGCGCGGGATGCGGCCGCCAGCACGCTCTGAGCCGCTGAGCTTTGACGTGCATAGCTCAGTGGCTCCAAGCGCGCTGATTGAACGAGCGGGCGCGCATGTGCCGTAGGAGCGGTGTTAGGTAAGTTGTTCTGGGGGGTTTCACATAGCGAGGCCCCCTATCGGGCTGCCCCGGTGAAGTGGACCAAAACCCAGGATAGTCAAAATCCTTGGTTTTGGTCCACTTTAAAGCAGACCTTCACCCTGAATAAGAGCTTATCTTATGTTTCCCCCACCCTGTACATACAGATTGCTCACATTAAAAATCATCCTACCTGCATCTACTGCATGTTATGAGCCTTTAAACATCCAAGATGGCGGCTCATGGAACATCAGGCAGCCTGTAAACAGGAAGTGCCTTCTGACTGTGCTGCTCTGCATTCTGGGATTTCTGACCTTTTCCTGACCCCAGCTCTGCTCTGTCTGAGCAAAGCACAGATACAACCTGCCCCCCTGTACTTTATCCCACTCTCCTCTCCTCAGTAAGTGTGATGCTTCTGAGTCAAGATGGTGGCACCCGTATCCTAAAGTCCTGGACAGAGTTGCAGCCCAGTGGGGGAAAGAATAATAAGTGACTAAAAACTTAAAATATATTAACTTTAGATGCTGGGGAATCGTTTAAGGGTTTGGGCTTTTCATTAAATCATGGTGAAGGTCCGGTTTAAAATTGACCTTCATCATCATTTAATGAAAAGCCCAAACCCTTCAAAAACTAGTCCCCAGCATCTTAAATTAATATCTTTAATGTTTTAGTCACTTTTTACTATTTCCCTCACTGGCCTGCAACTCTGTTCAGCACGCTAGGATACGGGTGCCGCTATTTTGGCTCAGTAGTATCATCTACTGAGGAGAGGGGTCAAAAGTGCAGGGGAGCCGGGACATAGCTGTGCTTTGCACAAACAGAGCAGATCTGGGATCAGGAAAAAGTCAGCAATCCCAGAATGCAGAGTGGCACAGTCAGAAGCCACTTCCTGTTTGCAGGCAGCCTGCACCCCCATGGGCTGCCATCTTGGATGTTCAAAGTGTCAAAAAATGCAGTAGATGTAGGTAGGATGATTTTTGATGTGAGCAATCTGTATGTACAGCGTGGGGGAAACATACGATATGCTCTTATTTAGGCTGTTAAGCATTGACTGCATATAAATACTATGAATGACAGTTGTAGCAATTTCTCCTGTCTGCACATCTAGCACCTGTTGCAAATGTGTTACATGTGCTGCTGAGCTAATGTAAACAAACTCATACATTGAAACTTTTAGGCACTGCTACAAATTGTTACATGGCCAGCTAGTGCAGAGAAGATGATCCATGTCTTTTAAGCGGTCCTTCACTCTGAATAAGAGTCTATCTTAAAGTGGACCAACACCCAGGATTTTGACTATCCTGGGTGTTGGTCCACTTAGGTGGGGCACCCCGATCGGGGGTGCCCCGCTGTCTGAAACCCCCCCGATCGCCGCAAAAACTCACCTCTCCCCGCTCCCACGTGACCTCGTCCGGCCAATGACAGCGCTCAGAGCAGCTCTGGTATGCGCGTCCAAAGCCGCTTGGACGCGCATACCAGAGCGCTGTCATTGGCTGCGTCTCTCGCTTCCCTCTAACAGGGAGCGCTCCTGCGCCGGCCATTCACAAAACGGCCGGCGCGGGAGCGCGCCCTGCTAGAGGGAAGCGAGAGACGCGGCCGCGTCTCGCGCATGCGCCGCTGGATCGCCGGTAAGGTGAGGATTGTGGGCCTCCTGGGGGGTTCCTCCCCGCGGGACATCCCGATTTCGGATGCCCCGCGGGGAGGGATCTGATCGGTCCGGGAATCTTATAGATTTCCGGGCCGATCCCCCCTGGGTGTTGGTCCACTTTAAAGGTTTCCCACACCCTGTACATACAGATTGTCCACATTAAAAATCATCCTACCTGCATCTACTGCATGTTATAAGCCTTTAAACATCCAAGATGACGGCTCATGGAGCATCAGGCTCTGACTGTGCTGCTCTGCATTCTGGGATTCCTGACCCCAGTTCTGCTTTGTCTGAGCAAAGCACAGCTATAACCCACCCCCCTGTATTTTATCCCACTCTCCTCTCCTCAGTAGATGTGATGCTTCTGAGTCAAGATGGCGGCGCCCGTATCCTAAAGTGCTTAACAGAGTTGCAGCCCAGTGGGGCGAAGAATAATAAGTAAGTGATTAAAACCTTAACATATATTAATGTTAGATACTGGAAAATTGTTTAAGGGTTTGGGCTTTTCAATAAATCACGGCAAAAGTCCGGTTTAAGGCAAACTTTACCTGCAGGCATAGAGTCTGCATCTTTTTTGTAGACTTGCATCTAGATTTATATGTAGATGCAAGGTTTAACTGGAAAGCTCTAACGTGATGTTTGACTATAAAGAGAGAGTATTATACTGAATTAGTCTATCGATATGTAGTCAAGACATATTGTTCCTCATCTGCTTATACAAATGGCAAGCACACAGATCCTTTATTTTTTAGGCTGTGTAAAGCATATACATATCGTGTATAACCTACATAGCTTTCCAGTGACACCCCTCTTCTACACACACACAAACTGTCAACACAGCCTTTATTTTGTAAACTGAATAGTCTGTAAAATAAAAGCTTTGTATCTCTCTGCTCACTGTTTGTAGATGCAGAAGAGTGGTGTTGCTGACTATATAAAAATAGACTTGTACTTTATATCACTGATTCTCAACATGCAGTACATGTACCCCAGGGGCTACACGCCACAGCTTAAAGGGGTACGCAGTGATTTTCAGGGATGCACCAACATGGTAGGTCTGATGGATTTGGTGTATTATTTTAACAGTAAGAAAATATTCATGCTTTAAAAACAATGTCTGTGGCATTACTCATTTTGGTAACATCTATAAGTGATCATATACTTGGGGGTTGGAGTACTTTGTTGCTAGGTGGTACTTGGTGTTAAACAGTTGGGGACCACCGCTCTATATATTCCGGCCTGTATATATTCAGGCCTGGAATCTAAAAGATCTAAGATTCCAGGACCGGCCGCTAGCCTTCCCCCAGGGCATCCTGTATCGGATGCCCCCATTTGTGCACCCCCCCACTATCTCTGCCAGCGCTGCATTCCCGTCTTCTCTGGCGCTCCCCGCATCCAGCCAGGGGGCGGGGATGCCGACGTGCCTATGCTGGCAGGAATCAGCGACTTTATAGCACACGTTAGTGTGTGCTGCATAAAGCACAGATTGGACTAGCGCCTCATCTAAAAGATTCTAGGTCCATCTGTTGGGCTTTCTCCAGGGCATCCCAAATCAGCCCCCCCCCCCAGGCGCCCATAAGAACTCTGGGATGGGCTCTGGGATGCGACAGTGTGCGCTCCCCATTAAATATCAGGATTTTGTTCTGCTTTAAGGCCCAATGAGGCCACATACTCTCCTAATTCCGTGATCCCCTGCTATTCAAATGTGGCCATGAGCAGCCGCCTCCCCATCCCTCCACCATGCATGCCCCACTGGCAGGCCAGCACAGAGCAGAGACACCACTGTAGAGGAAAGGCCCTCTGTTTTAATGCATTTTAACAGCATACCGGGGTCTCAAAATTAGAGGAGTATGCGATTCTGACTGTAAGTTGGTCCATAGGGTTTTGGACTTTGGGGAATCCCTAATCAAGATTCCCCCCCAGGATGCATTCTAATGAATCATGCGATTTTTGACTATCCCTATCTAATTTAGGATGCCCCGGTTGTGTGATGAAAACCCCTGCCATTTTCATCTACTTCCTACAGTGTCCTCCACCACCTGCCACTGCCTTCTACCACTTACCTAACAGTTCCACCCCCTACCGCTGTCGTCCTCCACTACCCCCTGCTGCTGTCTTCTACCTCTCAACAAAACCCCCCACTCCCTGCTGCTGTCCTCCACTGCTCACTTACCCCCTCTATCCCCTGCTGCCCTTCACTGCTCATCACCACTTACCTAACCCTCCCACCACCTGCCGCTGTCCTCTACCACTCGCCTAACCCCTCCACCCCATGCCACTGTCCTTTACCACTTACTAACCCCTCCACCCCATGCCACTCTCCTTTACCACTCACCTAACCCTCAACTGCCTGTCACTGTCCTCTACTGTTCACCTAACCCTACCACCCATTGTCACTGTCGTATCGTCTACCACTTACCTAGCCAATTCACCCCCTGCCACTGTCCTCTACCACTAGCCTAACCCCCCCCCCCCCCATCAACTGGCCACTGACGTAACCCAGCAGAAGGTTCAGCAGCAGCAGAATAGGAGGGGGGAAAAAACTAGAGGACGAGATGGGGGCAGCAAACACCAGAGGGCAATCGGCAGCAGAGAAGACTGATCTGGAAGGTGGTGGTGAGTACTGAGAGGCTGACCCGCAATGCAGTGCAACGCAGGTAACTGTTAATACTTTAGCCCAGTGTGCAACCATTTCCAGCCCGCCCTTCAAATAAAGCACCAAGAGAAATTGGAAGTAGGTGCAGTGCAGGACTCAGATGGCAGAAGAGGGAGGATTAAAGAGTAACAATCACCAGAATTCTCACTATCCTTGTGATTTTGCTTCTCTCTAGCGGGGCATCCCAGTCTAATAATTCTTACCTTGTCAGTGATCCAATGGCCCATGCACATGCTCTCCTTCAATCAGTGGCTAGTGCTCCATTCAGTTTTACTAAGCCACTCTGACAGAGCTGATATAAGAGAGGCGTAGTAAAGCAGAATAGAGCACAAGTAGCTGGTTGCTGGTTGGTGTGTACCCATGCTAACCATTCAGAGATGCCTGGTAAAGGTTTTTCTATTTGTCTGCACTTTTCCTGTTTCTTGTGCACTGCAAAGGTCATTGACTATTACTTTCTTGAAGAGCATTTCAGAGAGGTAACAGTTTTATATTGGCTTTAAGGGTCTGCCTCTTCTGTTGCTTTAACTAATAATATCTTAAATGGAACAAGCTATTCATGCTTTGAACTTTCACCTTAATCGAAGTATGATGGTAGGCGCCGGTTCTGTGCTGTCTGAAATCTGTTGCTTTTGTTCCTGGTAGACAAGTAATTATTTAATCTCTGATCGATTCCTATTGTGGACCAGGGATCCTCAACCTTTCAAACCTTGAGAGCCACATTCAGCACAGAGAAGACCTTGAGCCACATTGGCAACTGCCCGACTCCTCCCCCCCCCCTACATCATGAAATACTTGCCCACCTTGAAATGGGTCCACTATCTCCAAAAAGTTTAAAGAGGACCAAAACCTGGGATTTTGTTCCTCCTTTCCTGCTTTGTAAAACCCCCTGGAATCACAATTTTCTTGCCTTGTTCGCCACCCCACCTCCCTGGGGCATCTCATTTCTTACCTTCCTCCCCATACTCACTGCTTATGTGTGAGTTGGTGCATTGCTGATGTAGCCAGGATGTTGTTGGGGCTGTGGCCATGGTGTAAGTGCTTAACTATACTCATTATTGCCACAGCACCCAGGAAAGAGGTGGAGTTCACAGGGTATGGCATACCAAATTAGGATGCCCCTTGGAGGGGGGTAAAAAAACTAGGGATGTGAATGTGGGTTTCGTCTGCTTTAAATCGCTGAATTGGTCAGGTAGAGGTACACAGAGGGGAGTGTTGGCTGTCCTGTTGGTTTAACTGTAGCTTCCAGTAAAAAACTCAATGAAGCGGAGTATGCAACTGGAAGCTGCAATAGAGGTAAGCTGGCCATACAGTGGTAATGTGGTATAGCACTGCATTTTATTGCTGATTTAAAGTGGACCAAAACCCAGGATAGTCAATAGTTTTGACTATCCTGGGTTTTGGCCCGTTTCCCGGGGGCATCCTCCGCCTCCTCTCCCTCTATCAGGGAGCTTGCCTGCGCCGACCATTAACAAATGGCTAGCGCGGGAACGCTTCCTGTTAGAGGGAAGCAGAGAATGCAGGCGTCGGAGCAGCTGCTCTTGAACCGGGAAGAGGTGAGCTGGGCTCAGAGTCCTGGTGGTTTCACACAGCGGGGCACCCCCGATCGAGGTGTCCCCAGGGAAAGGATCAAAACCCAGGATAGTCAAAATAATGGGGTTTGGTCCACTTTAATGCTGTAAGATTGCCTTATTTGATTTTAGGATTAATAATGGTAATTCAGGACCAAAAAGCATGTAAAATGTACCTAGTTCTCAGGACCTGTGGTGCTATTGTTCAAGCTGAGTGACCGTAGGGGCAGGGAATCTCAAAAAATTCCCAGTTTGGTTCTAGAAAATAAAGGGACAGTCCAGGCACACAAAAAAACGTACCTGCCAGTCTACATGCTCAGATCGTTTTGTTGCAGCGCTCTTAGCCAAAGCAGGTGCGCTCCCAAATGGTGACAGCCAGCAGGGATGTGCACTTAGGCTGTACGAGAAGCTCCTTGTTGGCACTGGAGCCAGCTGAAACTGAAGGGCTGCAGGGCTTTGTGGGATAGAACATGTGGGCTGGCAGTTTTTTCCTAACCCTGTTTACTTACCTGTACGACATTATTTGTGTTCTAAACTACAGTGACAGAGTTTTAGTGGTTGTTGAAGCTTTGTATGCTAACAAGTATTATATTAACAGGATTGTCCAGGCAATAACAAAAAATAAAAAGTCTATACTCATTTGTGGGAGACTAGACTTCCTAGACGTCCACTGGTGGGCAGGATTGTGCGGTGTCACACCATAAGCAGGGAAAGAAGCGTTTTCTCAAAACATCCTCAGGGCAGCATACCACTGCGTAATTATGGCTCCGTCTCTAGGTAGGAACACATGGCCACCAGAATCTACCGGCTAATCTAAAGGCTTTAGGCCTAGCTCCAACTCGCCAGTTCAGGTGCTACAGGTCTCATCTGGGGATCTGTTCTTTGGCTATGGAGGCAGCCTGCCAAGCACCCCCTGGAGAGAGGCCAGATCTCCTGTCTCTGACCGCTGCAGACGGGAGAGGGGGGGGTTCGCATGGACCTCAGACCTATGTCTGGGGCTGGAAGGTTGTATCGGTAAGGGGGGCTCTTCCTCTCTTGTTTCTTCCCCACCCCCCATTCCAAGCAGTACTTGTGTGGGTCTTGGCCACCTGAGAACCTGATCCTGAGATCCCTGGCTCTCACTGCAACTGCGTTTGCTGTGGCACCAGACCCCGAAGCCATTAGTGGCGCCTCCTCCTTCTCCCGTGTCCTATGAGTGGCCCTCGGTGCCTGCACTGGCGCCCCAGCCTTTGCAGTATGGCTGTGTGCCCCCGCATCTTCTGGCATTATTTCAGTGGCTGGAAGGAGGGGGATCAACTGGATGAAAGGATACCGCCTGGCCGAAGAAGCCACGATTTTTGACGCTGAGGATGCTCTTGGTTTAAGAGCCGTGGGAACTTCGGTAAGATCAGACCTTTTATCCCAGGGGCCGGTACTCTGCCAGGATCCATAGAAATGACGCTTGACTCTGTGGACCCTGAGGCTGCATTGCTCTTGAAGAGGTTCTCAGATTTCCACTGAACGCATGAAATCATTCTTCCATCTGCTGGTGACCCCTGTTCATCTGATTTCTGTAGACAAATCTTTAGACATCGGGACTTGTTTGTTGGAATACCTTCGACAAATGAAATTGTATGAATGCCATTCGTTTTGCTTTCAACGGATCTCCTGCTCCAGGTCAAGTTACAGCGCATTCAACAAATTTGTCTACATCTTGTGCCGAGCAGGCTGGTGCCTCCTATTGAACAGATTTGTAGGGCTACCTGGTCTAGTGCTAGGACATTCGTTGATCATTATCGCCTGGCTCTAACCTTGCAGGTCCAATCCTTTGGCAGGAGTGTGTTACAGGCAGCATTTCCCACCCAATAGAGGTAGTATCTTGTTTATCCTCTCCGTGATATGCTACCCTGAGGATGTTTTCAGAAAACTGTTTCTTTTCTAAACATCATATAGGGCTCCCACCTATTAGCTGTTTTATTGTGCATGATTTGATAATCTTATCAAGGATTATTGACATTATTTTAGTCTCTTATTTTTCTTAAACTAGCGAGTTGGAGCTAGGTCTGAAGCCTTTGTAGATTCTGGTGGTCATGTGTTCTTACCTAGGGGTGGAGCTGTAATCTCTCAGTGATATGCTTCCCTTTTGGATTTTTAGAAAAGAAGTTACCGAGTAACTTAGCATTTCTCTAATAGGCAAGTTCTATTATTTGTATGCGACCTAGCCCCTTTACACTCTATCACTCACGCTATCCAAAATAAAATAAAAAAAAAATGTTTTAAGGTTTGGGATTTTAAAGGATTTGGTTATTCTGTAACAGTCCTGCTTACAGGTAATGTTATAGTGAATGGGAATGTATTTTTATAGAACATGCTGTGCTAAGTGTGTCATAATGCATCCCACTGTGCAGCAAAACGCTGGGGAAATATACAAAGTGCAGGAGAACATTCTGCTGTGCAGGTTAACAGAGGGGAGATCAAGGTTGACGATGGCTTGGCACTATGTGATCACTGCCGTTTGAAACCACCTCTGCACAGCATGCTGTTCTCTTTACATACACAATTCCTGTTTGGATGTTAAATATAAAGAAACAGCGAGAGACCTTTCTTTCTTAGCTATGACTTTGTTTTCCTCTAAAGTAATGTAGTTTTGCATCTTGTGAGTAAGCTTTCAGATGTAAAGGCGACCTACACTCTTTCTTGCAACTATGTGTCTGTGTGGGTCCTGGTTCACAGGGACATACTAACCTAAACTACCCTCTCACAGCATCAGTGAGCCATGTTTTAGAGGGGCTGATTTCTACCTAGCAAAGCTGCGTCTATTGTGTGGGGGCATTAATAGCATGTGCGGCATCTGCAAATCATCCAATAGTAAACATGATTCACTGCGCATTATATAAGGCTTAATGCCCGATTTTTGACTTCCTAAGGAGCTTTAACTTTAGAGTTATCCTGGACTAGGATTCCCCAGGGGAGAGTGTTAAAGGACCATAAGGTCATTTTTGATCCGCTTTAAAAGTTTTCTCCCGGCAAATTGGTGCATGCACATCTGTCCTCCATTTACCAGCAAGCTTTTGGAATAACAGCTGGACAGACCCTTTAAAGCAGAGTCAAACCCTCTTGCACGACCCTGGAGTCTAAAAGACTCCAGTCTTGGCCACTCCTTGGATACCCTGCTGTGTAAAACCCTAGGGATTTCCCTGAAAACTTGCCTTTGCCAGTGATTGACATACTGGACTTCCACTTTAAGATTCTGTTTTCCAGAGGTGCGCTCAGCCTTGGGCCAATGATGATCATGTTCCTTGCAGCAGCCTAGATAATATGCCAGTATTCTCTCTTGGTAATTAATAGCTCCACAGCTTGCTCCTCTAGGGTTTCTCTATCCAGCTGAGAAGTCCCAACTGGCCAGCAAGGTCATAAATGCGTTTGAGTTCCTATGGGAAAGAGGGTGCAGATTGTGTTGCGTTGCTTTGAAAGTAGAGACCTTCTTTGTCCACTTTCCTTATTGGCCATCTGTGAAATTCTATGCATTAGCCATACATGGATGCACATGAGGCCAGCTATGAGCATGCCTAACTCTGGAGTGCGGAGTGAAAAACTAGGCTGATTGAGTCTGCCGGGGCCCGTGTGCTATTCCGCATGATTTATCGAAAAGCCCAAACCCTTAAACGATTCCCCAGCATCTAAAGTTAATATATTTTACGTTTTTAGTCACTTATTATTCTGTCCCCCACTGGGCTGCAACTCTGTTCAGGATATCGGCGCCGCCATCTTGACTCAGAAGCATCACACTTACTGAGGAGAGGAGAGTGGGATAAAGTACAGGGGGGTGGGTTATAACTGTGCTTTGCTCAGACAGAGCAAAGCTGGGGTCAGGAGAAGGTCAGCAGTCCCAGAATGCAGAGCAGCACAGTCAGAAGGCACTTCCTGTTTGCAGGCTGCCCGATGTTCCATGAGCTGCCATATTGGATGTTTAAAGGCTCATAACATGTAGTAGATGCAGGTAGGATGATTTTTATTGTGGGCAATCTGTATGTACAGGGTGTAGGAAACATATAAGAGAGACTCTTATTCAGAGTGAAGGACCTCTTTAAGTTTGCCCTGGACAAGCTTTTCTAACAGGCAGCCAACTAATAAAATGTCCACTTAAGGTTCCTCCTTCCAATTCGGCTCATTACGATTGGCAACATGTATTCCTGTTTTTACTTTGCCTGGCCAGAGACTTATTTTGTCATTGTTTGGTCTTCTCAGCAGTACACTGTGGAAGCACTAGTATTGTTATATAACGATGGTGCCCCAGTTGTACAAAGAGCAGTACAAGAAAGAGTGGAGCGCCAGTGGATCATTTGACAAGGCTAATTTGACCTCATTGAGTATTGCGGGGAAACACTTATACTCCACTTTACTTGCACTTATTTTTATTCATGATATGTGTTTAGTTGTGAGGTAGGCCTTCCCTCATTGTGCAGTTCAGCTACCTCCTTTAGAGGGTCACAAGGGGCTGTGGTATTGTACTTTAAAATGCACAGCTCCTGTAGCTGTCTGTGCTACACTAGGAAAAATATATACAGCAAGAAACTGGCCCCAAAACGGAGGAGTGAAGGGTCTGCTTCAGATAAAGTTGGTCAGTGAGCCTTCATCAAACCATTTGCCGTACAATAAAAATATGTTGTGAAACTTCTTGTTTCTGCTCCAGAACAATATTTCTAGTTGCTTGTAGAGTTAATGAATTGAACCAATGATGCCCTTACTTACCTATATTCTCAAACTGAACAGGCACAAAGGGTTTGATCTTTCTTACTTCACCGGCACATACATGCTGTGATTCTAAAGAAATCCTTTAGAATCACACCATGTGGGTGTTTCGGGGAAGTGGGAACCAGTCATGAAAAATATAGAGACATTATACATAAAAAAGACATAATAAATACTCTGGCAGTCTTGCAGGTCTGCAGCCTAGTAGCATTTTGCATTAAGGAGACCAACCATGTATTTGGCTGGTCATGGCCGATTTAAAGTGGACGAATAGTGACCCTGGAGTCTAAAAGACTCCTGGGACACCTGATCCTCCCTACCCAGGGCATCCCAAATTGCTGTTTCAACCCGCCCCCTCCCCCCAAACTGATGGTAAAACTTGCCTGACCATCAATCCAACAGGGCAAGCACGATCCACGGCTCTGCTGCTCTATACCTTTAGCTAGACGTGCGCCCCTGTCAGGCATTTCTGAATGGCCGGTGCATACGAATGTTCAGGAAATTCTAACCATTTTGCAAGAGGAACTTAATGACCCCAGGTCCAATGTGGTGTTCTGATTTGGGATACCCTCTATGTGAAATTTTCCATATGAACTTGTTCCCACTGCACATTCACTCTGCCAGTCAGCTTATGTGTGCATCCGCAAAAGTCCTTTTTGAATGGCTGGCACAGGAACATGGAGAGTGCCCAGCTGCTAGAATTACAATTAAGTATCCTTAGCCCTGCATATGAATGAGCAGCCTGATTTGCTGGCCGCAGGCACATGTGCCACGGGGTTGCTGATACGGTGATTAAGCAATCGGGGGATTTCACACAATGGGGCTTTCAAAATCGGGGTACCCGGGGGAGGAACAAAACCACAGAAGAAGAAAAGATTTCTTCCTACCCAAGTACACCATAAAGTAAGTCCATGTTCTCAAAACATCCTTCGGGCAGCATACGCCTGAGACCTCCGGGCTCCTCCCACCAGCCAGAATAAAGTCTTGACTCCTCCCTCCATTCCCCAGTTGTTTCCGTGCTCTTCCACGAGGTAGGAGCCAGACCACTAGCTCCTGGACCGATTGGTTCAGGTAAGTATTTTTCTCAAAACATCCTTCGGGCAGCATACGCCTGAGACCTCCGGGCTCCTCCTCCCATTCCTCAGTTGTTTTCGTGTTCCTCCATGAGGTAGGAAGCCAGACCACTAGCATCTGAACCAGGAAGGTTTAGGTAAGTATTTCCGGCGCTGTGGGCCTTTGCAGGGGGCCCATTTCTCGGTCCTGGAGGCTTGTATTGTTGCCTGGGGCCCGGGTTACCCTCTGGATTTTTAGGCCAAGAATCCCATTCTTTGAATTTTTACAAAGGGGGGTAAGCTTTATTTTCCCTCTTACTGAGGATGAATGTTTGGAAGAAGCTGGGGTGGCCGGCCCTTGTGTTTGAATGTTTGTTTATTTTCACATTGTACCTTTTAAGAGGCGGGGAAGAGAGGGGAATGACGCTTCTCTCTCTCTTCCCCGCCTGACATTACTACAACGCCGATGCCGCTTACCTCAGTGTCAGCGTCCGGGTAGCGTTCGGCCCGGGGGATCGATCGGCGGCAGTGCAGCCAACCATCATGCGTTCCTCCACAGGTGGGACGCCCTCCCCTTCCATGGCAGCGACAGCTTTGAACTTACTTGCTTTTGGAAGGAAGGGGAGGGGAGTCTGCTTCTTCCACCGGAATCCATGAGGTTTTTCCACGGATTTCTGGGAATCCTGCCCGGGAAGAAACACGTGTTTTGTCTTAAAGGGACAGCACCAGTGTCTTTCCATCATTGCTATTGGCCTCCCTCTTGATTTCCAGCAAATAGAGGGTTAAAAGAAATTAAGGGGATTTCGCTCCTGCCCTATTTAGGAGGATTCAGGAAGCTAATTCCCCTGGTGCCTCATACCAGAAGATGACGGATTAGGCAGAGAACATTTGCATTGTGGAAATACTGGACCCAGAGGGGAAAAAGCATCCACAGATTTAATAAATGCAGACCAAGATCCAGCACCAGCTAATCCGTCTGCTGCCGGTTCTGGGACAAGGAGGCACAGCTCTGCCTGGTGAGTTAATATATATGTATATATAATGTTTTATTGTCTTTTAGTCAAGACCCCGGATAAAACTCATTAAAGTGTACCTAAAATCTTCTTTGAGATTTAAATCACTAAAGAAGGGCATTCATATAAGAAAACCCCTATGTCCATACTGCATGGAAAAGAGGGTTATACGGAACAAGAATCCACTTTGTTTCAAGATGGGAAATGTTTCTTAAATCTTTCACCATTTCTAACATGGGCCAGATATTACCTAAGGTTAAGGTAGCCAGGTTAGTTTTTTTTCAAACAACCACAGGGCCCTTTAATTCCTCTCCGCTGGGACATATGAGGGGTTTCTCCTATTTTATCCAATCTAGAGTCATATATATCAGATGAGGACTCTGAGGAAGGGGGGGGGATTTCTTCCCAGGTGGAAAAAATCAGGCCTCCGACCCTTCTTTTTTGTATCCCTCTGGGGGCTTACATTCCTCTTACGGTTGATATATTAATGGGTATAGAGGAAAAATAGCCGGGCCCCAGATCCATATAGACCTACGGCCACACCACCCTGAATGCGGCCAATCTCGGAAGCTAAGCAGGGTCAGGCCCGGTCAGTGCTTGGATGGGAGTCCGCCTGAGATTACCGGGGGCCCAAGGCTTGATGGGTTCTACTATGATTGGCCCTTGGTTCGACATCTCCATTCCCTTTCCATAATTTTCTAAAACATATGATTTTAGAAGAACGAGAACAGGGTGCTCCCCTTTTGCTAAAGTTCTCGAAGGGGCAAGGTTAGCCTTTGAAGATTTGGGGTTCTGTGTGATCCCCTAGATAAGAATATGGATTCCCTACTCTTGGCAAGCAGAATCCAATGCTTTAATGCCACTTTTTGGCTTCCACATGTGTCTTTTAAAAAATTGGGAGATACTAAAAGCCTTACCTATCCTTATTTCTCAGCAACAAGACGCCATGGCTGAATCAGTAAGGCTGTGACCAATTCCGGGCACAGGACTCTCTGGTTGAGGACCTGGTCCAGAACATCGGGTCAAAGATGGGTCTTTGTGCAATGCCCTTTTAAGGACTTCCTTAGATTTAGGCAGATTTGGAAAAACTGGGGATAGGGCGGCCAATAGGAACATGGGTTGCCTGCCTGACCTAGGCCTCCTGTAGTAATGGAGTTCCTTCCTAGGTCCTCTTTTAGACAATCCTGTCATACAGGGACACTACTAGATGTCCCGGGGGGTGCCTTCCTCCTCTACCTTTTCTGCAGGAAAGGAGGATTTATGAGTGCTTCTCATGAGAGGGTCAGATTGGTCAGTCACCTCTAGGGTGTTAAAGCAGATCGGCTTTTAAGGGACTTTTCAAATATGGATCTATTGCTTCAGCAACAAGTCACAAGCTGGTCAAGTACTTTGAATCCAGAGGGTCCTGCAGTGGGAGCAGACACCTTATCCCTTACACAGCATTTCAGTCTAGCCTATGCTTTTTTCCGGTTCAATGGTGCTATCCATTTGGGTCCCTAGGATATTTTCTAACCCTAGGCTGTCTCTAGCCCTGGGCCGTGTCTCTAGCCCTGGGCCGTGTCTCTAGCCCTGGGCCGTGTCTCTAGCCCTGGGCCGTGTCTCTAGCCCTGGGCCGTGTCTCTAGCCCTGGGCCGTGCGTTCTCGGGGGGCGAGGTTGTCTCTGGTGCCGAGGCTAGTCCTTACTCTTACCCGAGCAACTTTTAGGGTTAAGATTTTTATTCAGGATCAAGTGTTCACCCTTTTGAGTTTTTTTCCCAGATCCAGTATTCTGAGAGTGGATCCTTGCTATTGACCTAAGGTCTCATCAGTTTTCTTGGACTCAAAGAATGGTCCTTCTTTCTATAACGGATGAGGAAGCTTCGTATGATATACTTTAGATGTTTTACACATTGTTGATGTCCCTTTACCAGACTAGGGGAGATCCGACAGTGGGTTCATGTACGTTGTAGGTCCGAGTAAGGGACTAAGAGGTTCTAGTCTTCTTTGCAGGATTTGGCTTATCGAAGTTATGTCAGGCCAAATGGTATCGCGTTTCATTTACAAGAAGTGATGCTTCATCTGGGGCAGAGCAGGCTGCGGTTAAGAAGCCACTTGGTCCTCCAGCGAAGGTTTTTTTGCTGGACTCTTTCAGTTGGATCTTCTGTCCCAGATGGATCTGTCTTTTGGCAGAAGTGTCCTCCATGCTATTCTTCCCACCCAACGAGGTAGTACTCGCCTATATCTCAGGCGTATGCTGCCCGAAGGATGTTTTGAGAAAACTTAAGTTAGGTGCCTGGTAACTTTTTTTTTCTAAACATCCGAAAGGGCAGCATACGCCTACTTCCCTCCCTTTTTTTCTTATGTGGAGTTGGATTATGTATTGATTATATGTTGAAGTTGTAGGTCTGTTTCTTTTCTCTCTTTCAGATCTCTACAACAACTGAGGAATGGGAGGAGGAGTCAAGATTTTATTCTGTCAGGTGTTCCAAATTGGTAGGAGGAGCCTCCTCAGGCGTATGCTGCCCTTTAGGATGTTTAGAAAAAAAGTTACCAGGTACGTAACTTAAGTTTTTTCTGGTACTATGGGCCTGTTATAGCAGGAGGTCCATTTCTCGGTCCCGAAGGCAATTCTTCTGCCTGGGGCCAGGGATACCCTATGGGATTATTGGCCAGATCCCATTCTTTGATACCATCAAAGAGGGGGTAAGTTAAATGATTCCCTGAGGAGGATGATTTTAGGAGGAAGCTGGGGTAACCGGACCCCATACCTTTTATTATTGTGGGATCTAATTTGTGAAACATTTAGGAATAATCCCCCAATGTTTTGGTTGCACTGGTACCTTTTAACAAGTTTTTTTTGACTCTTTGGCTTTTTTGGTGAATCTGTACCTTTTAAGAGGCTGGGAAGAGAGGGGAATGACGCGTTCTCTCACTCTCTTCCCCGCCTAACCACTACTTCCGCATTTGGCTTACCTTGCTGCGGGCGGCCGGTGGAGGGATCAGCTTCTCCTCGGGCAGCCTCCGGGATTCAGCGAGCCGGGCGACTGTCATCAGCTGCGGGTTTCCTTCTTCTGCGGCGGGCGTCTTGGGTGGTGGCATGACAGGTCGGCGAACGTCCTCCGGCATTTATTTAAGGTACCACACACACCTTTTCAAGCGCGTGCATCGGCAGTGCTTTTAAACGTTGTTCCCGGAAATTAGATCCCAGGCTTCTTCCTCCCAGGGCTGCTGACGTCACATCGTGGCGCCCATGGGAATTTCCTGCTTCCCCCAACATGTGCTTATTCCAAGTATGCAGCACGTCCTGCTCCAGTAATGATTAATAACAGCTGGGATATAGTCCACAAGAGGGCGCTTTACTGCAGAGATGGCAAAAAAGAGGCCCCTCCCGGTCCATATATAACCGGGACCTCCCACTAATTCCCCAGTTCCTTCTCTGCAGTGGGCTGCGAAGGTCAAGATGGCTTCTCTCCTCGCAGGTAAGCTGTTGCTTCACTGCCCCTGGCCCTGTGTCCTATTCCCACCTGTTCCACCTTTACTTGCCTCCCAGCCTTGGCTGCGTGGTCGGGTGATGGTAGGCAGCACCTTAGAGGTGCTTTACTGGAGATTGCTCCACTGCAAATCCCCCACCAAAGGGTAGGTGGCACAGGTTTGGTGAGCCTGTTTTTGGGATGCCCCGTCCGCTTATTGCCCTACCTTACATATCCCAAATGTAACTATGGGCTTACACTCCCCCCCCCCCTTCTCCCATTGCCCTGTTCATTGGGGGGGGGGGTCAGTGTCCGTGTGTTGAGTGATTGCTTTTACATGTATATGTGATGATTATGTGGACTCTGTAACTCGCGCTGGCACATGTACTCAGCGATCTCCTTCTCCTCTGGTATGTAGTTTTTTTTTTTTTTTAATGCCCCGCGCGCTCTGCGGTGCACGCGGGGCGGTGACGTCGCACCGGGCCGGCTGATTGGCTGCGGGGAGACCGGTATCGGCCTGTCCCCGCCTTCCTTGAGGTGGCGTGGCCTAGCGCTGGGCGCGTTTCACAAGTGTCCCGCCCCTCCCGAGCCTCTCAGCGCCATCTTGTCCCTGTGATTCGGTGGAGTGCTAGCTCTTCGGTGGTCACGTGAGTGCCCTCAGCGGGCCTGGGTTTGATTATGCTTTATATATTGTGTAGTCATTCTGATTGGGTGTTTTTTTTTTTTTTTTGTGTGTCTTTCAGGCGGGACAAACTATTTAGAGGTTTCTCCCGGTCCTGTGCCCTCTATTTGCCCTATTGACACCATTAGAGGCCTAATTATTAAATCCTCCCACTAGCGGACACTTAAAGGGGCATCCCGGGTAGCTGCACAAGCGTAATTCCCATTGGTCATAGTGACACCCAAAAAAATTCACCATATGGAGGCTTCACAGGATGTTGTGCTCGGGGTCCCATCGGGGCAAGCCTGGCTGTGTGTGGGGCATCCCATGTGAGCGATGATGTGCGGGTCTGTGTACCCTGCGCCCAGCAGGCGCTTGCACGGCATTCGGGGCTGCATTTGTCTGGGTCTGCGCCCACCGTGTCTTCCCCCACACCCCCTCGTTTGAGTATGATCCCCAGTGAGATTAACACTAGTGGGGAGTCTCAACCTGATGTTTCGACCAACATCTGGCCAACATTGAGAGACTGATTGCTAGCTCTGCGGCCCGTAAGGCTCCAGCTAAGAGGCGGCACGTGGCGCCTGCTGCGCCGGCCTTTCCCATGGAGCAGGATGAATTCCTTGATTTATCTGGCTATAGGAAGGGGAGTTATTCTCAGATTCAGATGTTTCTGATGATCAGCATTACCTTGGCGCTGATGCCGGCTCAGAGCATTGGGATGCTGATGACACCCATAGACTTTTGACTCAAATTTTTTAAGTACTCTCCATTTCCCTTCCTAAGCAGCAGGGGGAATTGTTTGGTAGCGCAAAACCACCTTTGGAATTCCTAGAACAGACGCATTTTAATAATCTGGTTCTCAAGGAATGGGAGCTGCCTAGCCGGCTCCCCGGTATCCCTAAGGGGTGGGATAGGAGGTATCTCTTCCCCTCGGATGTGGTCAAATTTTGGTCAACTTCCCCAGAAGTGGATGCCCCTGTGTTGGGGTTGTCTAACACTTCTGTGGTGCATTCCCCTGATTCCACTACCTTGAAGGATGGTGAGGACCGGCATATTGACCAGCTGGCTTCCCACGCCTTTGCCTGTGTGGGTTCTGCTTTGCGCCCGGTTTGTGCTTCCGCTATTACGGCCGTGGATATTAGGACCTTGATCAAGGGTCTTCTGGATGGTTCCCATGAGGATCCTTCTAGTGCTGATTTTAAAACCTTGTCACAATGTGAGATGTTCATCACCTATGTTTTCTGCCTTAGATGACACCATTTGGATGTGTAGCAGGACCTCTGCTCTGGTTGTCTCTATCCGCCGCTCGGTTTGGTTGCGCCAGTGGGCAGCTGACAATGCTGCTAAGAAGGCGCTCACAGGGCTCCCCTTTAAGGGGCTGCGCCTTTTTGGTGATCGTTTGGACCTTTTTGCAAAGGGAGGTAAGTTGCCCCAATGCCAAAAAGCAGCCGCGACCCTTTCGGGGCTCCGGGTCCTTCACTCCCTCCTTCCGCGGATCTAGGTCAGGCAGGGGGGTATCCTTCGCGGGGCACAGGGGAGATTTCTGGGGTAAGGGCAGAGGCTGTGCCCGGCCCGGATCCTCCTGGGGCTCCAAACCCAAATCTACTGCCAAGCCCACTCAGTCATGAGGGGGCGCCCTCACCCTTGCGGGTGGGGGGATGGCTGCGGCTCTTCGCTCAGGTCTGGGCTCAACAAGTCTCAGACAATTGGATTCTGGAGGTTGTCTCCTCCGGATACAAGCTGGAGTTCGCGGACTGGCCTCTTCCCAGGTTCCTACGGACCCTCGGGCAGCTCGGAATCTGTTTCTGGCGGTGCAAAACCTCTTGGCCATGGGAGTCATTTGTCGGGTCCCTCCGGGAGAGAGAGGTCAGAGCTACTATTCCAATCTCTTTACAGTGCCCAAAAAGGATGGTTCCATCAGACCCATCCTGGACTTAAAGCTTCTCAACAAGTTCATCAGGACCAGACGTTTTCGCATGGAAACTCTGCGTTCCGCTATCAGCTCCCTGCGCCTGGGGGACTTCATGACTTCAATAGACATCAAGGATGCTTACCTTCATGTGCCAGTCTTCCCAGTGCATCAGCGGTTCCTCAAGTTCGCAGTGGTGGAACACTACTACCAATTTGTGGCACTTCCCTTCGGTCTCACCTCAGCCCCCAGAATGTTCACCAAGGTACTGGCGGGTGTGATGGCCCTTCTCAGAGTCTGAGGTATTCGCATTCTTCGTAATTTGGACGACCTTCTCATTACGTCCCATTCACTCCAGCAGGCGGTATCGGATGGGTGAGCCATTATCCCAAATCCTCCCTCTCCCCGTCCCGGGTGACCCCCTTCCTGGGAATGACTCTGGATACTGTTCAGGCCAGGATTTTCCTTCCTCAGCCGAAGGTGGACTCTCTTCAAGCTCTGGTTCATTTCTTGCTGTCCAGCCCTCATCCCTCCATCCGGCAAGGGATGCAATTGGTGGGACAGATGGTGGCCTGCTTTGAGGCAGTCCCTTATGCTCAATTTCACATGAGACCCCTTCAGCTCCATCACCTTTGTCATCGGTGGGGAATGCCGGACGTGGATCTGTTTGCTTCTCGCCACAATTACAAGCTGCCAGCATTTGTCTCACTGTCCCAGGATCCCCTGGCTCTAGCGGTGGATGCCTTGTCTCTGTCCTGGCAGGGGTTCGGTCTCCTGTACCTCTTCCCTCCTTTTCCCCTTCTGAGCAAAGTTCTGCGCAAGTTGATTCAGGAAAGGGTTCCGGCTGTTCTGGTGGCCCCCAGGTGGCCAAGACAGGTGTGGCTTGCAGACGTTGTGCAGCTGGCAGTGGATCAGTACCCTCCTAAGGGAGAAGGGTTTGTCGGATTCGGTTGTTCAGACTCTTGTCAGGGCTAGGAAGAAATCCTCTTCTACCATCTACTATAGGACCTGGCGGACCTACATTGACTGGTGCGAGGCTAGGGCCTTTCCCTGTCGGGTGTTCTCCATCCCTCGGATCCTGGAGTTCTTTCAACATGGTTTGGATATGGGTTTTCAGCTCAGCACCCTGAAGGGGCACGTCTCCGCCTTGGCTGTTTTCTTCCAGAGGTCCTTCGCTCTTCATCCTCTGGTCAAGACCTTCTTCCAAGGGGTCACGCATATGCGCCCTCCCCGCAAACCCATGCTACCAGTCTGGGATTTGAATTTTGTATGGTCTGCTCTTCAGGGTCCTCCATTTGAGCCTGTGCATGAGGCTGCGCTGTCTATTCTTACCTTGAAGGTTGCCTTCTTTGTGGCTATCACCTCGGTCCGGCGTGTCTGAGTTGGCGGCTCTGTCTATTCAGGCCCCCTACTTTGAGAGACACCAGGACAAGGTGGTTTTCCGCTTTAAACCAGACTTCTTGCCTAAGGTTGTCTCTGTCTTCCACCTCAGTCAGGACATTGTGCTTCCTTCTTTGTGCCCTAATCTTGGTAATGCCAAGGAGAGGGCTTTGCATTCTCTGGAGGTTGTCAGGAATTTGAAATACTACCTGGTGGCTACAGCGCCTTTGAGGAAGACGGACGCCTTGTTTGTGGTACCCTCGGGTCCCAAGAAAGGTTTGGCTCCGGTTAAGTCTACTATTAGTAAATGGATTAGTCAGGCCATTGTTAGGGCCTATTCTTCTAAGGGGAAGGATCTTCCTTTCCGGGTCACTGCTCATTCTACCCGTGCTGTTGGGGCCTCTTGGGCTTTTCAGCACCAGGCTTCTGTTGAACAAGTTTGCAAGGCTGCTACGTGGTCTTCCGTTCATACTTTTTTCAAGTTTTACAAGGTTGATGTTAGGGCCTCAGCTGATGATGTTTTTGGCCGCAAGGTTTTGCAGGCGGCAGTGATTTGAACTGCCCGTTGTTGCCTTTTGGGATCCCCACCCGTTGTTGGACACTGCTATTGGATGTCCCAGCTGTTGTTAATCATTACTGGAGCAGGACGTGCTGCATAGTTGGAATAATACAATTCTGTGATTACTCACCTTGTAGAATTGTTTAGAATTGTGTAGAAAGTATGCAGCACGTCCTGCTCCATCCCACCCTGAGTACTTTTTCTTGGATCCTCTATATGGTGATTTGTTCCTTGTTAAATTGTTACATTTGTTATTGGCTTCTCCTGGTTCCCTTACTGCTGTTCTATACTGGGGAATTAGTGGGAGGTCCTAGGTATATATGGGCTGGGAGGGGCCTCTTTTTTTGCCACAGCACAGTGTTTTGGAGTAATATGTATTATGGCCTCCCCTTCTGTTTTAATATGAAGGGTTAATATTTTAATATGGGATTGAACTCCTACCCTATTTAGGCGGACTCGGGAAGCATATCCATTGGTGCCTCATACCCTGCAGCATGGCAGACCAGAAGGATGACGTTTATGTCAATCCTACTAAAGATTCCTCCACAGATATGCCTCAGGTGGACCAGGATTCATCCAGTATTCCGTAGGCTGCCGATTCTGGGATGAGGAGGCCCAGCTTTGCCCGGTAAGTCACTTTTATTATTAATAGTGTCTGTTGTTTATAGTGTCTGTTGTTAAAATTAAATATGGCTATTGCCCTTTTTTGTTTGGTTTATGCCTCTTAGTCTTTGACCACAGACTAAGCTCAGAAGATTGTACCTATGTCCTCTTCTTCCGGATCTAACTCCCATAAGAAGAGTAGGAGTGGTCCCAAGGATAAACTGTGCCTAGATTCCTATATGTTCCCCTCTACCAGTCTTGTTCGGATGAGGTGGTTGATCTAATAGCTTAATTACGAACTTTTATGGATCATAATAGACCGGATGACTTCCTCACCTTGGGGCCAGAAGGTTCGGAGGGTTCGGGTGACCAGGTTGTGTTTTCCCGACTCACGGGTCCCATTTTAATCTCGCTTATTATCCGGTCACACGGGGGAAGGGGGGGTTCTTCTCCTAGGGGAGAAGATCAAGCCAGGTTATAGCTTTATACAGACGAGGGTACTATTCCCTTTGAGACATTTACCTTTATTTCTTATGTTTTTCCTATCCTTGGGGATAGAGGAAAAGGATCCAGGCCCAAAGTATTTTCATGTTGGGCTGTATACTGATTTGGCTCCTGACTCTTCATGTTCATTCCTTTCATTATTCTTGAAGAATATGATTATGAACGTATGGAAAGATTCATTCTGGGATATATATATATATATATATATTTCAGACCTATAGCTTCCATTGTATGATCAGAAGTTTTCTGCTTCATAGATGAAAGGACTGTCTGTTGAAAGGGACTAGTCTAGGGGGATTATTATATCCTTTCTTTCAGCTACGGCTTTTTGTGACTGGTGCCATTAGTTTTTTGGGAACAAGGAACATGGCTGTAACGTATTCCGTTCACAGCATTCTCTGAGGACCTAATCTGAGGATATTGGGTTTAGAATGAGCCTTGTGCAATATTCTTTTAGGAATATTTCTTATCGGGCGGATTTGGGACACTGCTAAAGAACCCGGGGGTTCCTTTCTTCCTCTACCTTTTCTACTGGGAAGGAGGATTTTTAAGTCTGGAACCTATTGGCCCAAACCCAAGGAGTCATGATGCCATGTTGGGTTGGGGGCCTGAATACCTTGGGTTGCCCCTTTCCGTCCCAGGGGCATAAAATGGGGGTTTTCCATAGAATTTACTCTTTCCCCTGAGTCAGAGTCTTGGTTTCCCCTATACCCGTGGGGGTTAGAAATCTACTAACCTTGGTAGCCAGGTGGGTCATATCCCAGTTTCACGTCACCAGCAAGGAAAGGGGTTTTCCTCTATCTTTCTGGTGGTGGAGGCTTGGGGGAGATTAGTTCTGCTTTTAGAATATCAATCTCGATGTTCGATCGGACATTTCATATAGTTTTCTAAGACTTTTATTAGTGAGAGACAGGCTTCCACAGGGTTTGTTTCATGGACTTAGATCTGGGGGCTGCCTGGCAGCTTCCAACGAGCCTCGGGCTCAGTCATTTTCGGATTCGCAGTAAAGACAGAGCTGGATATTGCACTTCCAATTTACTGCTTCCCTTCGGCCTGGATTCAGTCCGAGAATTCTACAAAGATTTGGGGCATAAAACTTCGGACATATCGGAAACTGAGAGGAGTCTGTGGCGGCTGATCTGGACGATCTGCTATCTTTTTTTGTACACTTCAGGAACAAAATGCCTTAGAGCCTCAGTTACATGTTTAGAGCTGTGTTCAGCTTGGTTGGACTCTAGACCTTATGGGTTTTAGTCTGGTTCCCTCTCGGATAATGATTTTATGGTCGGGAGTCGACAGCTTCTTCTGACTTTCTCCTTTCTCAAAGGATTTTGACCCTTCAGGTAATGGTTGTTTTCTTTGTGCCAGTTCAGCACCTCCAATAACACTAGGTACGAGGGTGTTAGAACTGTTGACGTTGGTCTTTTCCGCAGTGAGGTGATATCACTTGCTTTAAGTACTATGAGGTACATATCTGGAGAAGCTTGTTTGGCTCTCGGAATGAGTGGCAAAATAATTTTCCACATCTCTGTCAAGGGAGGTTATATCTGGGTCCCCAGATCTAGCCTCTGCATCGTGGCGAGGGCTGGCAGATGAAGTTAGGCTATGCCACGATGGTAGCATACATTAACCATCAGGAGGGAACAAGGTTCATCCCTGGACAGGGTTGCATTGAAATCCTCTTGGATTAGATGAAGACCTGAGTCTCCTTCAGCTATGTTCTGTAGGAATGTTGCATCATGTGTCAGTTTTTCTCTATGACCTCATTGGAGGGAGTCAGAATGGTAGGTCAATTATAGGGTCTTCTAAGGGATCGTTCAGATCTACATTATAGCTTCAGCTACTAGGTCATTAACTGACCGAATACTTTTTTTCTGGATCCGGCAGTAGGGGCGGACACCTCTGCCCTTGCACAGTATTCCGATCTAGCCTATTCTCTTTACGGTTAGATAGTGTTATCCATTCGGGTCCCTAGGCTGCCTCTAATCTAGGTGGTCTTTTTTGCCTAGCTGGCCTCTAACCCTAGCTGGCCTCTAACCCTAGCAAGCCTCTAACCCTAGCTGGCCTCTAACTCTAGCTGGCCTCTAACCCGGGGCCGTTTCTAGGTCCTGGGCCTATTTTTTTAGGTCTTTCTGGGCCCGGGGCTAGTCCTTTTACCTGAACACCTTTGGGTTAAGTTATTCATTCAGGATCAAGGGTTCTACCCTTGGAGTATTTTTTCTCAGATCCAGTATTCTGAGAATGGAGCTTTTCGTGATTTTGATTCTCATCAGATTTTTGGGATACTAGGAATGATCCTTCTGTCTGTGCTGAGGAGGATAAGCTTCATATGATATTCTTATACACATTTGGGGAATTCCTTTTTAGGGAGGCCCAACTGTGGGTTCATGGACATTGTCTCTCTGAGTAAGGACAATGAGTGTTCTAGTCGACTTCTACAGGGTTTGGTTTTTTCTAGTTTATATCAAGCCTCATGGTATTGCATCTCATTTGACAGGAAGTGATGTTACATCTTGGGCTATACAAGCGAGCTATAGCAGCCGCTTGGTCCTCAGCAAGGTGTTTTTTGGCTGGACACTATCAATTAGATCTGCTGTCCTAGAAGGATCAGTCTTGTTGCAAGTATCATCCATTCTATTCTTCCCACCCAACGAGGTAGTACTCGCCTATCTCTCAGGCGTATGCTGCCCGAAGGATGTTTTGAGAAAACTTAAGTTAGGTGCCTGGTAACTTTTTTTCTAAACATCCGAAAGGGCAGCATACGCCGGCTTCCCTCCCTTATTTTTTATGTGGAGTTGGTTTATGTATGGGTTATAGATTGGAGTTGTGGGTCTGTTTCTTTCTCTTTCAGATCTCTACAACAACTGGGGAATGGAGGGAGGAGTCAAAACTTTATTCTGGCTGGTGGTCACATGTTTCCCTTGGTGGGAGGAGCCCGGAGGTCTCAGGCGTATGCTGCCCTTTCAGATGTTTAGAAAAAAAGTTACTAGGTACCTTAAGTTTTGTTTTTTTTCAGAAAAAGTTGGCATACTTATATAAGGCCGCATCTCGCGCTTCTCATCCCGATCAGGGGTGCCCCGGGGAAGTGGACCAAAACCCAGCATAGTCAAAATCCTGGGTGTTGGTCCACTTTAAGCAAGAACAGTCACTAAGTCCAGTTACTAAAGAAAATGCATAATGCATATAGTTGCTATTGCATAAGTGGTGGGATCGGATAATAAGGAGTCGGAACAAATCATACACTGGATAAAAAAACATGATTACCGGTACATCTTTTTTGTAGCTTAGAGTTTTTTCTCCTAAAAGACAGATCACTGTGAATTCTCATTGCTGCGTAGAGAACAGTTAGTCCAGTGTCGTGTAACATAAAAAACAGTGATCAGCAAAATTCGCACAATTCGCCACATGTAGTGTTTTAGATACGGCAACCCAACCAGAGTTTAGTTGTGCAGCTTTATTTGTATATGCGAAAACACAGCCAGTTCCATATTTGCTGATAAATCAGTCTGTTACAGTATTGCATGTTTCAAACCCCAATCAGCAGAGGTGTATATAGCAACAAAAAATGTGACCATTTTAAAGCAGACCCTACACGCTATATATAGTGTCTTAGTCTTTGTCCTGCAGAGGACAGGAAGCAGAAGTGGCACACGCCACTTCTCCTGCGGAGTGTGCTGTGGCTTGCAGTCCCCGGCCTTGTAAAGTTGAGTGGTGTTCATTGTTGGAATTTTTTCATTCACAATGGATTTACAAACCTCCTGGCACAGACCCCCAGGTTGTAGGTCGCCTTTAGCTTCCCCTAATCTGTTGAGGGGACATGCATGTCATGAATAACATCTGATGTCTAATCATTTTTTCTTCTATCGATCTTCTAGGAGACCCACAAAGTTTACAAACAGAAGCTGGAAGAGCTGAACAATCTACAGAATGTGTGCAACGGTTCCATAAGCAAGCACAAGAAGCGTCTTGCAGACTTGAAAAGCAATCTGAAAAAGTATGTTTGTCTTTTATTTTTATCTTCCATTAAAGTGATTGTCCAGGCTTTACAAAAAAATCTCTATATTCACCTTTTGGTCCCCTGCACATGATTGTTCCTAGTGCAGCAATCTGGATCTAAGGCTGGTTTCATACCAGATGTGGAGCGCGCATGATTTCGAGTGAACGCCCCACATCCGCTTTTGAAAAGCTGCCTATAGTGTTCTATGTGTTGCCGCTGTGACTGATCTTGTGGTTCTTTTCATGGTGGATTTGACTTTAAAACATGGGGTTTTTCTTTATCCTCCTGAGGGTTTCAGAGAGTCATGGCTACCTCTCCAGCAGAGGGGAAATATTCCTTACCAGGGCTAGGTCAACATCCTCTACTGCCACCTTAAAACTGCTACCAACTCTAACCTTACTATATAAATAATCACCATGATGGATGACCATAAAGTGGACCAAATCCCAGGATAGTCAATAGTTTTGACTTTTTCCCAGGTTTTGGTCCCATCCCTGATTGGGGGTGTGAAACCCCCCAGGACACCGCAGCCAACTCACCTCTTCCCGGTTCCACTCTGCGTCTAAGAGCAGCGGCTCTGATGGCTGTATCCTCCACCTCCCTCTAAAAAGCAGCATGCCTGCGCCTGCCATTCACAAATGCCTGGCGCGGGCACACACACTGCTAGAGGGAGGTGGAGGATGCGGGCGTCAGAGTAGCTGCTCTTAGACGTGCTGTGGAACCGGGAAGAGGTGAGTTGGTTTCGGCGATCTGGGGGGTTTCACACAGCGGGGCACCCCCAAACGGGGTGCCCCTGGGGAAAGGACCAAAATCCAGGATAGTCAAAATCCTGGGTTTGGTCAACTTTAAGGGAAAACTTAAAGTTGACCAGTTTTTGACAGTTTATTGGTGTTCTGCCTTATCGTTTTCATTTTTGGAATGTAAAATGATCCTGATGTGTAGGATTGTGCCCCCAGACTTGTGATTTACTTATCAGCATGCTTTTTCCAGGATTCTCATATTTCTGGGACTTTGTTTTGCTACAGTGGGAGTAGTTTTCATGACCTTAAGTAAAAACAATGAACTACAAGTCCCACAATTCTTCCAATGTAACAGGGGGACTCTATAGCAGCTTTGGCTAAGTCTAAGCAGCCTAATAACCTCTCCAGCTGAGAACCTGGCCATTAACCCTATTGCTACTAGAATACAGATCTATCCAAACTGAAGTTGAATTTCAGCAGAATGGGTTAAACCTGTCACCCATACCTTAGCCAATCAGGTGATTAGCAAGCTAGAATGAGGAAGTCTATATGTACTCGAAATCACCATTTTGGTGTACATAGGTAAACACATTGTTGCTATGGAAAACAGTTTCCTTACACAGAGTTGCAAACAAAGAGAAAATGTTAAAAATAACAGATAAGCTTAGCAGATCGAAGACCTCATTTTGGCACACAATAATGTAAACTTTAAAAAATGCCATAGTATACAAAGTACACCTACCCCTGCACCACTGTTAATCCAAAAGATCAAGAATGTATATATCTTTACAACTTAGGATCGGTGTGCCGATATGGGATGCCCCTAAACCAAAAACAATTGTAAATCCAAACATATATATGTGGCCCCAGCAGCCACACAAAGGGCACTCACAAGCCAGCACCACCATTCCAAGAAATCACAAATCTACCTTTACATTTACATAACCATCATAGATTTTATTTAAATTAAAAAGAGCTCATAACAAACTTCTTAAAAACAATCTCCACAGGAGACTCACAGGCCAAAAAGTGTCATTGTGCATCCAAATATACAAAATAAGTAATGAAATAAATGTATATAAAATGTACCATTATACTAATATACAATTAATTCACAATCAGAAAAAGTGCCAATGCATATCTAAAGTGCCTTACAGAAAGTGCATGTGCTATAAAAATACAGAAAGAGAAAACTTCCTCAAAGTGCTTCAGATCAAAAACATAAAATAATATCACCATATATGTTTGGCCAGTGTCCCTGCTGGTATCTGGTGCCCCCTTTATCCACGCGTTCCGTGAGACAGACCCACTTTTACAAGGTGCCAAAGCAAAAAATGCCATAGAAAATGGAATTACCCTTTAATACTTTACTAGTCATTTTTTTATGTTTCACATACAAAGTGCACAGAAAATGTGTAAAACCTAAGTAAGAAACATGCAATATATGCTGTAGCTCGTTGGCCCTTGAATTTGGCTTCTAGGTCTGTTACAATGTATCTGACACCTCTGAATTTAGTTTTATTCATTTCCCCCTACCATCCCCTCACAGGAGCAGCACCTGTCACACATCCTCCTTTCCACGCCAGCATGCCTACGAAGCTGGACTCCAGACGCTGCTGCCTTTGTAGGGAGACGTGGCAGGTTAGCCTGCCTGCGGTCTCCTGAGGTATTTGATGGCAGCCAGTGCTCAGGAACACGAAGCAGGGGGGTGACAGAGCATAAGACACTGCAGCCCCCCCCGTCTGTGCTCAATTCACTCATAGTGAGCAGACGGATTCCCCCACATTTCCAACGCTAAGGCCCCGCCCACTCAGCCCTGTTCAGATTACCGATTGGCTGATCTTAAGATGTCGGACGGGCTGAATGAGGTGCCAGTTGACGTGCACCAGCCAGCTGGGTGGATTCCCGGCATTTACACTGGATGCGCTCGCACCCAGCCAGCTGTGGCCGGTGATTTTAGCTTTGTGGTAACCATCGGTGAGGGTGACAATACCAGTGACTCACCAGTGAGAATACCAGTGAGGGTTTTACACAGTGGGGCATCCTGCTATAGGTAGGCTAGTAGCTGTGCTGCATGAGATTTTCTCTGCTTTAAAAAATAACTTGTAGTATATTCTTAGTATACAGAACGTCCTGCTCCAGATAGATTACTTACACTTGGGTTATCCTCCGCCAGATGGCGCTGCACTGCAGAGACATGTAAAACAGGCTCCTCCTGGCCCCTCAAATACCCGGGGACCTCCCACAAATCCCCAGATTTCTCTGCAGTGCTGACTGCGAAGACATGAAATTATCACTCTCTCGCAGGTGAGCGGGGCTATTAGCCTGCGGCCCTGTTGGACTATTTCCACCCGTTCCTCGTTTGATGTGCCTCCCAGCCTGGGCTGCGCTGGTCGGGTGAAGGTAGGTGACACCATGTGTGCTTACGGAGCGCTGCTCCACCGCAATCTCCCTCCAAAGGGTAGGCGGTATAGGCTGATGGTGAGCCTTTATGGGATGCCCCTCCCGCATTATTGCCCCGTGTAGCGGTGGGTCCTGTACAGAGGGCCGCCATCCTCCCTCATTCTCCCTGTAGCCTTCCGGGGGGAAAAAAGGGGGGGGTGTGGGTGAGTGTGTATCGTGATTCGTGCATACAGCGTTTTGTCTGTTTTTGACTAGTATATGTGGTGTCAGCCGCCGCGCTGACTTGTCTTTTTTACTATTGCAAATGCCGTCGGCGCGCACGTCTTTTCCTTCATTTGGATGTTCCGCGCCTGGTGGCGGCGTTACCTCAGACGCTTCTGCGTTCTCATTGGCTGCTTGTCTGTGGGCTTTGTGCTCTTCGGGGGGAGGCGGGGCCTGGCTTGGCACGCTCTGCGCCACGGCCCGCTCTGGCCCGCCCTTCGAGGTACTCTCGCCGCCATTTTGTCAGGTCGCACGCGCGTGTGTGGCGGTTCTACTTACCACGGTCCGTAAGTGGCCTTGCGGGCGGCTTTATACTCATTTTTTTGTGTGTTTGGTTGTAATTGATAGTTGGGCCTAGTATAATTACTCCCACTTCCCTAGCGGGTCATTGGGGCATCCGGGGTTGCTTTATAGTGTCAATCCCTACTGGCATATTGTGCCTAATAATCACCATATGGAGGCATCTCAGGATAATGTGACCGGGGTTCCTTCGGGACAAGGCCGGCTGTGTGTAGCCTATTAGCGGTGACAATGCATGGGTCTGTGTTCCTTGCGCACAGCAGGTGCTAACGTTGCAATCCGCCCCTCCTGTGGCTGGGCCTGCACCTCGTCTCACTTCACCTACTCCCCCAAGCTTGAGTCTCACCCCCATTGAATTGCATACATGCGGGGATTCTCCGCCTGATGTGTCTGCTAGACTGGCCAGTGTTGAAAAATTGATTGCTAATACTTTAGCGTGTAAGGCCACTGCTAAAAAGCGTTACTTTCCCTATGGAGTCTGATGAGTTTTTGCATCTATGTGGCTATACCCCCTCGGACGAAGGGGAGCTGTTCTCTGATTCAGGGTCATCTGTTGAGAGACCCAGGGGTCATGACGATTCTGGCTCTGACTCCTGGGCCCCGGATGATACTGACAGACTGCTGGTTCAGATTTTTGAGGTTCTGTCCATCTCTCCCCCTGTTGCGGCTCCTAGGCAAAGGGGTGAGCTTTTTCATACTGCTAAGGCTCGTTTGGAATTTCCTGAGCAAACCCATTTCAATAATCTTGTGCTTAAGGAGTGGGAACGTCCCAGTAGACTTCCCGGTATACCTAAAGAGTTGGGACAGAAAGTATCCCTTTCCTGCTGATATGGTCAAATGCTGGTCATCCCCTCCCGAGGTGGATGCTCCTATTCTAGGGTTGTCTAACACCTCTGTCATGCACTCCCCTGACTCTACTACTCTGCGGGATGCCGAGGACCGGCGCATTGACCAATTGGCGTGTCATGCCTTTGCATTTGTGGGGACGGCGCTTCACCCGGTTTGCACCTCGCCCATTATATCTGTGGCGCTCAGGTCCCTGATCAGAAGTGTACTTGACGGTGCTCCTGATGAATTGCTACCTGATGTGTTTAATGCACTGTCTAACTGTGATGTGTTTGTAAACTTTATCCTATCTGCCTTGGATGATGCCATTAGGATGTGTGCGAGAACTTCTGCCTTGGTGGTAGCTATACGCCACGCGGTTTGGCTGCGCCAGTGGGCTGCTGACAATGCTGCAAATTAGGCCCTCACTGGGCTTCCATTTAAGGGGCTACGCCTGTTTGGGGACCGCTTAGACCTTTTTGCTAAAGGAGGTAAGTTACCCCAGCGCAGGCGGCAGTCTCGGGCCTTTCGGGGCCAGGGCTCCCTTTCACTCCCCTACCGTGGTGCTAAACAAGCAAAAGGGGTGTCCTTCGCGGGGGCTCGTGCAGATTCCTGGCATAGGAGCAGAGGACGACGTCCTGGCTCCTCCTGAGGGTCTAAGCCCAAATCCTCTCCCAAGCCCCCTCAGGCATGATGGGGCGCCCTCGCTCGTCAGGGTGGGGGGACGGCTACAGCACTTTGCTCACGTCTGGAGGCATCACGTCTCAGACCGGTGGATTCAGGAGGTAGTGTCCTCCGGTTACAAGATAGTTTGCTGTTCGGCCCCCCCCCCCCCCCCCCCCCCCCAAGATTCATCAGGTCCCGGATCCCCCAGGACCCTGTCTCAGCTCAGGTGTTGGCGCAGGCCGTGCAAGGCCTTCTGGGTCTGGGGGTCATTTGCAGGGTCCCCTTAAGAGGCAAGGGGTTCTACTCCAACCTCTTCACAGTTCCCAAAAAAGATGGGTCAGTCAGGCCCATTCTGGATTTAAAGATCCTCAACAAATTTGTCAAGAACAGGCGTTTTCGCATGGAAACGCTGCGCTCGGCCATCAGCTCCCTGCCCCCAGGGGATTTCATGACTTCTGTGGACATCAGACGCTTACCTTCACATCCTTGTGTTTTTGGGACACCAAAGGTTCCTCAGATTCGCATTGGAAGATCAACATTACCAATTTGTGGCCTTGCCATTTGGTCTCACTTCAGCTCCCAGAGTGTTCACCAAGGTGCTGGCGGGGGTGAGGGGTGATGTCTCTGATGAGGTCAAGGGGCATCCGCGTGCTGCCCTACCTGGACGACATACTCATCACCTCTCGGTCTCTACAGCAGGCAGAGTTGGGCACTCAGCTGGTGGTGTCCACCCTGGAGTCCTTCGGCTGGGTGATCAATCGCCCCATGCTAAGGAAAGGGTTTTGCATTCCTTGGATGTGGTCAGGTGTCTGAAGTATTGCCTGGTAGTCACTGCGTCCTTCAGGAAAACTGATGCTCTTTTTGTGGTCCCTTCTGGTCCTAGGAAGGGTTTGGCTCCTGCCAAGTCTACTATTAGCAAATGGATTCGTCAGGCTGTGATTCAGGCCTATTCTGCTAAGGGGAAGAATCCTCCCTTTTGCCTTACTGCTCATTCTACTCGTGCTATTGGTTCCTCTTGGGCCTTCCAGCACCAGGCTTCTGTAGAGCAAGTTTGCAAGGCCGCTACTTGGTCTTCTGTTCATACCTTTTCAAAGTTTTACAAGGTTGATGTTAGGGCCTCAGCTGATGCTGTTTTTGGCCGCAAGGTTTTGCAGGCGGCAGTGGTTTAAACTGTCTGCTGTTACCTTTTTTGTTGGGGATCCCACCCTTCTTTATGGACACTGCTATTGGATGTCCCAAGTGTAAGTAATCTATCTGGAGCAGGACGTACTGTATACTAAGAATAATACAGTTCTGTGAAATACTCACCTGTAGAATTGATATTATTTGTATACAGTACGTCCTGCTCCACCCCACCCTTGGTTTTGCATTATTCTGGATCCCCTGTATGGTGATTATCATTGTTATAGTTACCAGTTTGGGTGGTTAAATTCTCCCGGCTTCTCGTTCACTGCTTTTCAATGCTGGGGATTTGTGGGAGGTCCCCGGGTATTTGAGGGGCCGGGAGGAGCCTGTTTTGCATGTCTCTGCAGTGCAGCACCATCTGGCGGAGGATAACCCAAGTGTAAGTAATCTATCTGGAGCAGGACGTACTGTATACTTATAATACCAATTCTACAGGTGAGTATCTCACAGAATTGTATTTTTTTGGGTAAATCCACTTTCATTGGAATTTTTGAAAGTGTGTATTTGTGTGCAAAAATGATGTGCTCAGGGTACTGAGCTGATCTATTTTTAAAAATGTTCGCTAGGTTAGCAAATGTGTGTTTTATGGAGGCAGTTGACTATCTGCAATTTGTTGCTATTGGCAACATACATCAAGAAGAGAGGAGTGAGTCCTTTACACACAGAGCACTGATGCTATGCCCAGTGTTCTGTTCAACTGTCTGCAATCAGTTGCTATTGGCAAGGTATACAAAGTCTGCACTTGGTGCACATTGCCAATTCAATCAATGAAAACTTTTTCTTTAAAACACACATTTGCTAATATTAGAAAATATAAAATAATGCTAGATCAGAAAGTGGGAAATCTAGGGGGTTCATACAGGGGGGCATCCTATATCTGGATGCCCCCAGGGCAGAGACAAATCACCAGGATAGTAAAAATCCTGTTGATTGATCCACTTTAAGACATCTTTTTGCCACAGAATAATATTCACTCAAAAACTCAATCAAAAGTGGACTTTAATTAGCATGCTTCTAAATACTATGTAATATACAGTGTATGCTATATTCAACTGTTTAGAGGTGATCTGAAGAGGCAGAGCCATCTGTGTCTAACCCTTCCTAACCTGATAATCTGCAGGGGCCTCTGGAGAATTCCACAAGTCTGTACCTGTTGAGAAATAATTATCACATGTTAGAGGAGCACAGGTGCTGGCAGAATGTTTTCATATTACCTGTAACAAAATTAAAGGTGCTGTATGGGTAAGAAAAAGAAAAGCCTATAGTTGCCAACATAAGTCCCTTATAGGCCCCAGTGAGTTGAAACTTACCAAAGGCAGGCGTACTCCAATGCAACAAATCAATGGGCATGGTAGACGCGTGGCGCTGTCTGTAACACGGTGCAGGCCCTGTGAAGGAACCCTAAGCTCTCTAAAAGCAAAGTTTAATCCTGTTCAATCTCGAAGGCTGGTATGACCACCTCCTAAAGAAACCGAATTGCACTGTAACTGGTGTTTAAAGTTTGTTGTACCCATATGTTTATGTATAGTAATTGTTTTGCTAGACTTGCTGCCAGTTTATTGAACTGTTACAAACTTTTATATGTATGCACAAAGATATTTTGTAGTGATTGTGTAATCTTTGTTTATTCTTGTCAGGTATAAAAACTCCGACAACTGTGATGACGCTGAGCTCATTCAGCAGATAGACGGCACCATTAAAGAGAGACGCCATGTGTTTTTTGACATGGAAGCTTATTTGCCAAAGAAAAATAGGTGGGTAACACCTTGTTTCCACTGCTAATAAAAATATGTATATTGGGGTGGACTGGAAATGATGATACAGAATACCATGTCTTTCTGGAACATCTAAATTGGGAGATCATGAAGGGATGCATTTTGAATTTTCCACATTATTAGTAGGTCCCTAGTATTTGAGTGTAGTTGTAATAGGAAATCTGTTTTCTACAAAAGTATTTAACCATTTCCTTTTTAAAGTGGTACAAAAACCCTGATTTTGACTATTCTGGGTTCTATTCATTAGGAATCCCTCAGATCGTCCTATACAAACAAAGCATTTCCCTGGTCCTGCGGCGCATGTGCTCTCGCCCTGTCAGAACCATTTGCTGTACATATTAGACCAGACCTTCAGCATAATTTAATGAAAAGCCCAAACCCTTAAAAAACTATTCCCCAGCAGCCCCCAGAGTATGAGGGGACAGGGGGCTTGGCATGGGCAGGTAATGCATATCTTGCTGTCATCTCCAAGAGATTAGTTGTACTGGAGCTTAAAGAGGAACAAAATCCTGCGCGGCTAGCCATTGAATCTAAAAGATCCAAATCAGGATGCCCTGCTTTGTGAAACCCTCCAGCTCGGTAGTTCCGGCTTACCTCTTCCCTGTTCAACAGCACAAGTGCAGGCTTTCGTCCAGTCAGAGACATTTTACCACACCATGTAATTCAGCTAACTGCTCTAAGTATGTCACACACCCCCTTTCAGATAGTCATTACACTTGGGTTATACCTACCTGTAGAGGGCGATCTTGCAGAGATGTCATGAAAAAAAGTGAGCCCCTCCCAGTCCATAAATACCTGGTACCTCCCAGTCATTCCCCAGTCTTTCATCTCTGCAGACGGCGAGCAAGTCAGAAGATGATGTCTCCTCCTTGCAGGTAGCCGGGGTAACTCCCCGCCCGCGTGTTAGTCTATTCTAAGCATACAGTACGTCCTGCTCCATATATAATACTTACACGTGGGTTATCCTCTGCCAGAGGGCGCTGTGGCACTGCAGACATGCAAAAATCAGGCTCTTCCCGGCCCTTCACATACCCAGGGACCTCCCACAAATCCCCAGATTTCTCTGCAGTGCTGACTGCGAAGACATGAAGTATCACTCTCTCACAGGTGAGCGGGGCTATTACAGCCTGCGGCCCTGTGGGACTATTTCCACCCCTCCTCTGTGTGATATGCCTCCCAGCCTGGGCTGCGCTGGTCGGGTGAAGGTAGGCAGCACCATGTGTGCTTACGGAGCCACGCTCCACCGCAATCCCCCACCATAGGGTAGGCGGTTAAGGCTGATGGTGAGCCTTCAGGGGATGCCCCTCCCGCATCATTGCGCCATGCCCTGTGTAGCGGTGGACCCTATGTAACAGGTCGCCTTCCTCCCTCGTCCCCCCCTTAGCCAGGGGGAAAAGAAAGGGTGGGGGGAGGGGTTGTGTGTAGGGCGGACTCAGTGTATCCTATTACACGCTTATGGCTTGGTTTTGTGCTTTACTGGGTACGGGGGTCAGAGCCGTGCTTTTACTTTATCTGTACTGTTAGCTGCAGCGCCTTTAGTTTGTTTCTTCTTGCATCGCATGTACGGCGGTGGCTTAGCGGACGCCACGGCGTCTTTTTCTTTCTTTCTTTCCTTCTTCTTAGCCTGTAGGGGCTCTTCTGAGGTAATTCTCGTCAACTCCTCCAGGCGTTATTGCCTTACTGTCCTGATTGGCTACGCTTTTATTCTAAGCATACAGCACGTCCTGCTCCAGTAATAGTAATAACATGTGGGTAATCCTCCGCCTCCAGCGCCGTGCACTGCAGTCTTGTAGAAAACAAGCTCCTCCCGGCCCTACATATACCGAGGGACCTCCCACAAATCCCCAGATTTCTCTGCAGTACTGGGACTGCGAAGACATGAAGTATCACGCTCTCGCAGGCGAGCGGGGCTTGACAGCCCGAGGCCCTGCGGGACTATTTCCACCCGTCCTCATTGTGAATTAATGCCTCCCAACCTGGGCTGCGTTGGTCAGGTGAAGGTAGGCAGCACCTAGTGTGCTTACGGAGCTAGTCTCCACCGCAATCCCCCACCATAGGATAGGCGGTTAAGGCGTATGGTGAGCCTTCAGTTGGATGCCCCTCCCGCACCAGTGCTCCCATGTCCCATCTAACGGCGAACCCTCTATTCGGGTCACCTTCCTC
Organism: Gastrophryne carolinensis; assembly: GCA_027917425.1. Taxonomy (NCBI): domain Eukaryota; kingdom Metazoa; phylum Chordata; class Amphibia; order Anura; family Microhylidae; genus Gastrophryne; species Gastrophryne carolinensis. The sequence continues at coordinate 502,801,817 of CM051234.1, forward strand.
CCCAGATTCCCCCGTTAGTGGGGGGAAAAAGAGGGGGGGGTTGTGTGTTTGATGGCCTATCCTTGCCCTAATTACACTATAGATGTCTTTACCGCTACCGGGTGTCAGAGCACGCTTCACTTTGTTTTTTTTAACTAACCGCAGCGTTTTACTGTTCTTTATGGCGAATACGGCAGCCCTGTTCGGGGAAGCTACGGCGTTTCTCCTTATTCACTCTGTCAGACGTTTTCTTTGAAGTGATGCTGACGTATCTACTGTTCTCTCCTGATTGGCTGCGCGCCTTTCCTGCCTATCTGGTTAAGTGTTGGACATCGCCACCCGCGGTCGATGCCCCGATTCTGAGTCTGTCCAACACCTCTATAATGCACTCCCCTGAGACTACTTTTCTGCTGGATTTAGAGGATCGGCGAGTTGATCAATTGGCATGTCATGCCTTTGCATTTGGGGGAGCGTCGCTCCGCCCGGTTTTCACCTTAGCCATGGCGGCGGTGGCGCTCAGGACGGTGGTTAAGACTGCCCTGGAAGGGGCGGATGACTTGCCCTCTGAGGCCGCCAACGCTCTGGCCACCTGTGAGACCTTTGTGAATTATATCCTATCTGCATCGGACGATGCTGTTAAACCGGACCTTCACCATGATTTAATGAAAAGCCCAAACTCTTAAACGATTCCCCAGCATCTAAAATTAATATATTTTACATTTTTAGTCACTAACTTATTATTCTTTCCCCCACTGGGCTGCAACTCTGTTCAGGTATTTAGGATACGGGCGCCGCCATCTTGACTCAGAAGCATCACACTTACTGAGGAGAGGAGAGTGGGGTAAGGTACAGGGGGGCAGGTTATAGCTGTGCTCTGCTCAGACAGAGCAGAGCTGGGGTCAGGGAAAGGTCAGCAGTCCCAGAATGCAGAGCAGCAGTCATTTCCTGTTTGCAGGCACTTCCTGTTTGCAGGCTGCCTGATAAAATGGCGGCTTCCATAAGCCGCCATCTTGGATGTTTAAAGGCTCATAACATGCAGTAGATGCAGGTAGGATGATTTTTAATGTGAGCAATCTGTATGTACAGTGTGGGGGAAACATATAAGATAGACTCTTATTCAGAGTGAAGGTCCGCTTTAAGCTGAGCGCTAGATCCTCTGCTCTGGTGGTGGCCATACGCCGCGCAATCTGGTTACGCCAGTGGGCTGCTGACGACGTCGCCATTTAAAGGGCTGCGCCTGTTTGGAGAAAGGTTAGATATCTTCACCAAGGGTGGCAAGTTGCCCCAGCGCAAGCGTCAGATCCGGTCCTTTCGTGGCCCAAGCTCCCATTCGACCCCCTACTGTGGGGCCAAGCAGGGTAGAGAGGTGTCCTTCGCTGGGTCTCGCGCAGAGTCCTGGAACAAGAACAGAGGACGCCGTCCTGGCTCCTCCTGGGGGCCCAAGCCCAAAGCCCCCCCCAAGACCCCCCCAAGCATGAAGGGGCGCCCTTGCCCGTCAGGGTGGGGGGACGTCTTCAGCACTTCGAGCATGTCTGGAGACTCCTTGTCTCAGACCGGTGGATTCAGGAGGTAGCGTCCTCCGGTTACAAGATAGAATTTGCTGTACTGCCCCCTACCAGATCTCGGATCCCACAGGACCCTGCCTCAGCTCGGGTCTTGATGCTGGCTGTGCATGACCTTCTGGAGCTCGGGGTTATCTGCGAGGTCCTCTTAACCCTTTAAGTGCCAGCCTACCTGGAGTTTTTGTCGCCGTTTGTTGCCAGACCATTTTGCACTATTATGCGCTCCCCATGTTCAAATGTGATTTTTGAAGGGATTTCCAGGGATTTCCCAGGAAAATTATATATTGTTTTTTTTCAGCAGAGTCTGGGCTTTAACATGAAATGTCTTGTTTGTCATTTTTTTAGGTGTATTCTCAATATTTTTGGGTGAAATATGTGCAAAAAATATATATATATTTTTTACAATTTGTAGTTTTTTTTTGTAATAAAAAATGTAAGTTTGTCAATAAAATCTTATTGCGTGTGAAATCCCAATTTCTTCCGGTTACAGCGGTACCACATATGTATAGATAGACACCCTTTCCTGCCCAGGAGACTCCCCCAAACTGAAACAGCGCTTTAGGGGATTTTCAGATAAAGTACAACTATGCTATGCAATATGCGCACCTTGCAGTTTTTCCAGAAAAACAACCCTTTACATTTGAAATACCCCCAACAAACTATATATTCTCTGGAAGTACACACCTCAGGCTTTCTAGGCGTACCAGGCTTGTTGATGTGGCCATAGTTTTCTGGAAGTAATCCCTCAATGGATTCTTTGGTTGCAAACAGTTTCCCTAAAAAAAGGATAAAAAAGCAGAATCAAAGCCACATTTTCCTAAAAAAAAACTATATACAAACAAGAAAAACAAGTTTAATCTGAAAACGCAACATCCCCCGAACAGAACAACACCCAACATGCATAGCTACTGTCAAGGGAAGAGTTGCCAAACACCCCAAAGTAAAGCATGTGCGTAACGGTAATTTTACTAGAAAATTTCAGCTCTGCAGACAAAGTGCGCACCTTGCGATTTTTCAACCAAAACAACCCTTTACATTTGGCATATCCCCCATAAACCATATATTCCCTGAAAGTACACACGTTAAGCTTTCTAAGCGTACCCAGCTTGTTCTAGTGGACTCATCTTTCTGGAATTATTACCTCAAAGAATTCTTTGTTTGCGCAGGGTTTCCCTAAAAAATGTATAAAAAAGCTGAATAAAAAACACCTTTTCCTAAAAATATAAATATGCAAACAAGAATATAACAAGCTAAGTCTGAAAGCGCAAGGTCCCCCGAACAGAACAATACCCAACATGCATAGGTACTATTAACCCTTTTAATTGCCAGCCTACTTGAGATTTTGTCACCCTCTGTTGACAGGCCATTTTTCCCCATTTTGCGCCATTTTTGCTGGAACTTTCAGGAAAATTATATATATATTTTTTTGCAGCAGAGTTTAGGCTTTAACATGAAATGTCTTGTTTGTAATTTTTTTTTTTTTACAATATTATTAAGTAAAAAAAATAAATAAATAAATAAAAATTTTTTTTAGAAAATTGACTCCTTTATTTTAAATAAAAAATTTATTTATTAAGGAAAAGCATATTGCATGTGAAAGCCCCATTTCTACCGATTAGAACGGTACCACATATTTATCGGTAGCCCCCCGTTCCTGCCCAGGAGACCCCCCTAACTCAAACAAGTACTTTATAACATTCACAAATAAAATACAACTACCATCCACACTACAAAGGGTTAAATCGAGAAAAAAAGACATAGGGTCCCCCCTCCCAGGGGAGGGGGACCCCATTTTTTTTTTGATTTTTAAGGGTTAAAAACCCTTAAAAATCAAAAAAAAAATTGACGTGGGGTCCCCCTTACCCAAAGTAACCAGCCCGGGACCAGCTATGCAGGGCTTGTAGGAACAGGGCGCAGGGGCCAGCTTTTGTGGCCCCTGGCCCTGCAGGCTACAAGCCCGCATAGCCCGTGGGCCCGAGCTCTTCTGCCCCCCCGGCCTTTGGGGAGGCAGGTAATGGGGGTGCCGGGGGTTAATGGCAAGTCACCCGCTAGCGCAGGTGACTTGCCATCCCCTCAGCCTTGTGAACTGGTATAGGGGTCATGGACCCCTTACCAGTTCACAAGGGGTTAAAAGTAAAAAATAAGACACTGACACATAAGAAAAAAATCTTTTTTTTTTTTTTTTTACTGTACTCACCTCCGATCCGGCGTCCCTCGCCGCTGTCATGTTGCTGACAGATGCCGGTAGTGATCGGCGCAGGGCGGGTGACAGGCGAGGGGGCTCCGATCGGAGCCTCCTCGCCTGACACCCGCCCTGCTCCGATCACCACCGGCATCTGACAGATGCCGGAGCTCGGAGGGGGTATAGGAGGAGCGGGATGACGTCATTATAGGAGGCGGCGCCATTTCAAGAGGTGAGAATCCGGAAGAGGGTCCTCATCTAAAGCCTGCGCAGCCCAGGGGGGGGGATCGGACCCCCCCCTGGTGAAGAGGAGACCCAGGCAGAAGGCTCGGGCGCGAGGTAAGTAAATGATTTTTTTTTACAACGGCGATTGTCAGGGCTGGTTTCGGGCCCCCTCCTGAAGACGGAGGACGACGGGGGGGGGGGGCGATCGGATGCCCCCCCACCCCCAGGAAGAGAGGACCCCAAGCTTCACGGGGATTTTTTTCTATCTTTTAACTGTTAGGGGGAAATGCCAGGCACGTAGTTTCTACGTGCTTGGCACTTAAGGGTAGGAGAAGCAACCAGGTAGAAACTACGTGCTTGGCATTTAAAGGGTTACGAGACAGGAGCATGGGGTTTTATTCCAACCTGTTCACGGTGCCCAAAAAGGACGGGTCAGTCAGACCCATTCTGGATTTGAAAATCCTAAACAAATTTGTCAGAAACAGGCATTTTCGTATGGAAACTCTGCGCTCAGCCATTGCCTCGCTGCGTCCAGGGGGCTTCGTGACATCTGTGGACATCAAGGACGCTTACCTGCACGTTCCGGTGTTCCCAGGGCCCCAAAGGTTCCTCAGATTTGCGCTGTTGGATCAGCATTATCAGTTCGTGGCCCTGCCATTCGGCCTTACGTCGGCTCCCAGGGTGTTCACCAAGATGCTGGCAGGGGTGATGTCTCTATTTAGACTAAAGGGCATACGCGTGTTGCCCTACCTGGACGATATACTCATCACCTCTCGGTCTCTGCAGCAGGCAGAGCTGGACACTCGGTTGGTGGTGTCCACCCTGGAGTCCTTCAGCTGGGTGATCAATTACCCAAAGTCCTCTCTGTCCTCCTCCTCAGTGACCCCGTTTCTGGGGATGATTCTGGACTCGGTTCAGTCAAGGATATTCCTTCCTCCGCAGAAGGTGGAAGCTCTGACAACGCAGTCGAGGTCCCTGCTTTCGAACCCTCATCCCTCCATCCGGCAGGGAATGCAGTTGGTGGGCTCGATGGTGGCAAGCTTCGAGGCGGTGCCCTTTGCCCAGTTTCATTTGAGAACCCTGCAGCTTCACCTTCTGTCATTATGGAACAGGGACCCAGCGTCCTTGGACGACAGCTGGGTGATTCCCCCCTCGGTCAGACAATCCCTTGCGTGGTGGTTGGACCACAGGAACTTGACAAGGGGCAGATCCTTCCTGGCTCCCTCTTGGGAGACGGTCACAACGGATGCCAGTCTTTCGGGCTGGGGGGGATTCTGAAAGTCCCTGTGCTTCCAGGGGAGGTGGGGCCCTCAGGAGGCCCATCTTCCTATCAATGTCCTGGAACTCAGGGCGGTCAGATTGGTGCTAGAACGACTGACCCAGCACCTGAAGGGTCTGGCGTTTCAGGTACGCTCAGACAACAGGACGGCGGTAGCCTACATCAATCATCAGGGAGGAACCCGGAGCAAGGGTGCTCTCCAGGAGGTGTCTCTGATTCTAACATGGGCAGAGACCAATGTACAATGCATCTCGGCTGTCTACATTCCGGGGGCGGAGAATCTGCTAGCAGATGCTCTGAGCAGGGGGTCGTCCCGTCAGGGGGAATGGTCCCTCTGCGACAGGGTATTTCAGTCCCTGTGTCACCGTTGGGGTGTGCCAGACGTGGATCTCTTTGCGTCACGTCACAATCACAAGCTACCGAGCTTTGTATCCCTGTCTCAGGATCCTCTGGCTCTGGCTTCGGATGCCCTGTCCATGTCTTGGAGGGAGTTTTGGCTCCTGTATGTGTTTCCACCAATTCCCCTTCTGGGCAGAGTGCTGCGCAAGATCACTCTGGAAGGGGTACCCGCGATTCTGGTGGCCCCAAGGTGGCCAAGAAGAGTGTGGTTCGCGGATGTGGTTCAAATGGCAATAGGTCAGTACGATCTGCCAAGGTTGCCAGATCTTCTAACTCAGGGGTCTCTACGCCATCCCAATTTACTAACTCTGGCTTTGACGGCTTGGCTGTTGAAACCTCCATCTTGATGGAGAAGGGTTTGTCTGCGTCCGTAGTGGCTACTATGGTGCAAGCCAGAAAGAAGACTTCTGCTGCTATCTATGGCGTGCTTACATTGACTGGTGTGAATCCAGGTCTCTTCCCTGCCGGGAATTCTTAGTCTCCAGGGTGCTGGAGTTTTTACAACATGGTCTAGACTTAGGTCTTAAGCTTAGTACCCTGAAGGGCCAGGATTCGGCCCTGTCTATCTTCTTTCAGAAGACCTTTGCCCAGCACCCTCTTATCAAGACCTTCTTTCAGGGGGTCACTCATGTGCGTCCTCCTCGGAAACCTATGGTTCCTGTTTGGGATCTGAACTTGGTGTTGTCGGCCCTGCAGGGGGCGCCTTTCGAGCCTATTCATGAGGCCGCTCTCACTGTGCTCACGCTCAAGGTTGTCTTCCTGGTAGCTATCACTTCGGTCAGACGTGTGTCTGAGTTGGCTGCTTTGTCTATTCAGCCTCCCTACTTTGAGAGACACCGGGATAAGGTGGTGTTTTGCTTCAAGCCAGACTTCCTGCCTAAGGTTGTGTCTGCATTTCATTTAAATCAAGATATTGTACTTCCTTCCTTGTGCCCTAATCCTAGTAACCCTATCCATTCCTTGGATGTGGTTAGGTGTGTCAAGTCTTACCTGGTTACCACTCAGGCCTTTAGGAAGACGGATGCTCTCTTCGTTGTGCCTCATGGGCCTAGGAAGAGTTTGGCTCCTGCCAAGTCTACCATCAGTAAATGGATTCGTCAGGCTGTGGTTCAAGCCTATACTGCTAAGGGGAAGACTCCCCCCTTTCGCTCATTCTACTAGAGCTGTTGGGGCTTCTCTGGCTTTTCAGCACCAGGCCTCTGTGGAGCAAGTTTGCAAGGCCGCTACTTGGTCTTCCGTTCATACCTTTACAACGTTTTACAAGGATGATGTTAGGGCCTCAGCTGACGCTGTGTTTGGCCTCAAGGTTTTGCAGGCGGCAGTAGTTTAGACTGCTTGCTGTTGCCTTCTGTTGAGGATCCCACCCTTCTTTATGGACACTGCTATTGGATGTCCACATGTTATTACTATTACTGGAGCAGGACGTGCTGTATACTTAGAATAATACAACTCTGTGAAGTACTCACCTGTAGAGTTGATATTATATGCATACAGCACGTCCTGCTCCACCCCACCCTGTTTTCACCTTGTTCTGGATCCCCTGTTTGGTGATTGTTAACTTTGATATTATTGCCAGTTTTGGGTGGTTGTTTTTCCTGGACTCTCTTTCTCACTGCTTTTCAATGCTGGGGATTTGTGGGAGGTCCCTCGGTATATGTAGGGCCGGGAGGAGCTTGTTTTCTACATGTCTGCAGTGCACGGCGCCGGAGGCGGAGGATTACCCACATGTTATTACTATTACTGAAGCAGGACGTGCTGTATGCATATAATATCAACTCTACAGGTGAGTACTTCACAGAGTTGTATTTTTGAGCTTCGTGCTCGCTGGGGAGGGGCGTGGTTCTGGCTTGGCGCATTCCGCGTCGCGGTCGGCTCAGGGCCGCCCTTCGAGGTTCGCTTGGCGCCATTTCTTACTCACGCACGCGTGGTGAAGACCGTCCTCTCCTCCCTGTCTGTAAGTGCCCTCATGGGCGACTCTTCATTAGTTTTTATACTTGCGCATGGCTCTGACATCCTTGTTCCCCCTTATGTCTTTCAGACCGTGGATTTCGGTGGCTTCTCCCGGCCCAGTGTAGCTCCCGGTCGTGACCATTCAAAATTACTCCCACTTCCCCGCGGGTTATTGGGGCATCCAGGGTAGCTTACAGCGTCAATCCCTACTGGCATATTGTGCCGATTAAATCACCATATGGAGGCATATCAGGATATTGTGAACGGGGTTCCTTCAGGACAAGCCCGGCTGTGTGTAGCTTGTGGGGTATTACCTAGCAGCGGTGACAATGCACGGGTCTGTGTTCCTTGTGCACAGCAGGCGCTATCGGTGCTTCCCGTCTCCTCCGAGGCTGGGCCTGCACCCCGCCTCACTTCACCTACTCCCCTCAAGTCTGAGTCTAACCCCCAATACCAGCGGGGATTCTCATCCTGATTTTGCCACTAGACTGGCTAGTGTTGAAAACTTGCTTGCTAATTCCTTAGCGCGTAAAGCCACCGCCAAAAGGCGGCACTTGAACCCTGAATCGGCCCTCTTCCCTTTAGAACCTGATGATTTGTTGCATTCCTATGCCCATATCCCCTCGGACGAAGGGGAACTGTTCTCTGACTCTGACTCAGATTCGTTGGGTCCCGGATCCCACAGGATCCTGCATCAGCTCAGGTCTTGTTGATGGCCGTGCAGGGCCTCCTAAAGGGACCTTGCAAATGACCCCTAGGTCCAGGAGACAGGGGCATGGGGTTCTATTCCAACCTCTTCACAGTACCCAAGAAGGATGGGTCAGTCAGGCCCATTCTGGATTTAAAAATCCTCAACAAATTTGTCAAAAACAAACACTTTCACATGGAAACTCTGCGCTCGGCCATTGGCTCTCTGCGCCCAGGGGACTTTGTGACGTCCGTAGATATACAGGACGCTTACCTTCACGTCCCGGTGTTCCCAGGACACCAAAGATTTCTCAGATTTGCAATGAAAGATCAGCATTACCAATTTGTGGCCTTGCCATTCGGCCTCACTTCGGCTCCCAGGGTGTTTATTAAGGTGCTGGCAGGGGTGATGTCCCTGTTAAGGCTAAGGGGCATACGTGTGCTGCCCTACCTGGACGATATTCTCATCACCTCTTCGGTCTCTGCGGCAGGCAGTGTTGGACACTCGGCTGGTAGTGTCCACCCTGGAGTCCTTCGCCTGGGTGATCAATTACCCCAAGTCCTCTCTGTCCCCCTCCTCGGTGACTCCGTTCCTGGGAATGATTCTGGATATGGTTCAGTCAAGGATATTCCTTCCTCAACAGAAGGTGGACGCTCTGACAGCGCAGGCGAGGTTCCTGCTCTCGAGCCCACAGCCCTCCATCCAGCAGGGAATGCAGTTGGTGGGCCTGATGGTGGCGAGCTTCGAGGCGGTGCCCTTTGCCCAGTTCCATTTGAGACCTCTGCAGCTTCACCTTCTGTCAGTATGGGACAAGAACCCAGCGTCCTTGGACGGGGTCTTTGTGCTTCCCCCCTCGGTCAGACGGTCCCTTGCGTGGTGGCTGGACCACAGGAACTTGATAGGGGGCAGGTCTTTTCTGGCCCCCTCCTGGGAAACGGTCACAACGGATGCCAGTCTGTCAGGTTGGGGGAGGATTCTGGAAGTCCCTGCGCTTCCAGGGGAGGTGGGGCCCTCAGGAGGCCCATTTACCCATCAACATTCTGGAATTACGGGCAGTCAGGTTGGCACTGGAGCAGTTGACCCAACACCTGAGGGGTCTGTCGGTCCAGGTGCGCTTAGACAACAGAACGTCGGTTGCCTACATCAACCATCAGGGAGGGACCCGGAGCAAGGGTGCTCTCCAAGAGGTGTCCTAGATTCTGACATGGGCGGAGGCCAATGTCCAATGCATTTCGGCTGTCTACATTCCGGGGGCAGAGAACCTGCTGGCGGATGCCCTGAGCAGGGGGACATCCCATCAGGGGGAGTGGTCCCTCTGCAACAAGGTATTCCAGTCCCTGTGTCACCGTTGGGGCCTGCCGGATGTGGATCTGTTTGCATCTCGCCACAACCACAAGCTCCCGGCCTTCATATCCCTGTCTCAGGATCCTCTGGCCTTGGCCACGGATGCCCTGTCCATGTCTTGGAGGGAGTTTCGACTCCTGTATGTGTTTCCACCATTCCCCCTTCTGGGCAGGGTTCTACGCAAGATTGCTCTGGAAGGGGAACCTGTGATTCTAGTGGCCCCCAGGTGGCCAAGAAGAGTGTGGTTCGTAGACGTGGTTCAAATGGCGGTAGATCAGTACGATCTGCCAAGGGTGCCAGATCTGCTAACTCAAGGGTCCTTACGCCATCCCAATTTGCAAACTCTGGCTTTGACGGCCTGGCTGCTGAAACCTCCATCTTGATGAAGGGCTTGTCTGCCTCTGTGGTGGCTACTATGGTGCAGGCCAGGAAGAAGACTTCTTCTGCTATTTATTATAGAGTATGGCGTTCCTACATTGACTGGTGTGAGTCCAGGTCTCTTCCCTGCCGGGAATTCTCCGTCCCTAGGGTTCTGGAGTTTTTACAGCATGGTCTGGACTTAGGTCTCAAACTTAGTACTCTGAAGGGTCAGGTTTCTGCCCTTTCTGTCTTCTTTCAGAAGACCTTTGCTCAACATCACCTGATTAAGACCTTCTTTCAGGGGGTCACTCACGTGCGTCCCCCTCGGAAGCCTATGGTCCCTGTTTGGGATTTAATCTTAGTTTTGTCTGCCTTGCAGGGTGCTCCCTTTGAGCCTATTCAGGATGCTGCTTTGGCTGTTCTCACTCTCAAGGTTGTCTTCTTGGTGGCTATTACTTCGGTTAGGCGTGTGTCTGAGCTGGCCGCTCTATCTATTCAACCTCCATACTATGAGAGACACCAGGACAAGGTGGTGTTCCGCTTCAAACCGGATTTTCTGCCTAAGGTTGTGTCTGCATTTCACTTGAACCAGGATATTGTTCTTCCTTCTCTGTGTCCCAATCCTAGCAACGACAAGGAGAGGGTCCTGCATTCCTTGGACGTAGTCAGGTGCTTGAAGTATTACCTGGTCGTCACTAAGGCCTTCAGGAAAACTGATGCCCTCTTCATTGTGCCTTCCGGGCTTAGGAAAGGTTTGGCTCCCGCCAAGTCTACCATCAGCAAATGGATTTGTCAGGCTGTGATTCAAGCCTATTCTACTAAGGGAAGGACTTCCCCTTTCCGTCTTACTGCTCATTCCACTCGTGCTATTGGTGCCTCTTGGGCTTTTCAGCACCAGGCCTCTGTTGAACAAGTTTGCAAGGCCGCTACTTGGTCTTCTGTTCACACCTTTTCAAAGTTTTACAAGGTTGATGTTCGGGCCTCTGATGCTGCTTTTGGCCGCAAGGTTTTGCAGGCAGTTGTAGTCTAAGCTACGTGCCGTTGCCTTTTTTGTTGGGGATCCCACCCTACTTTATGGACACTGCTATTGGATGTCCCACGTGTAAGTATTATATATGGAGCAGGACGTACTGTATGCTTAGAATAATACAATTCTGTGAAGTTCTCACCTGTAGAATTGGTATTATATGCATACAGTACGTCCTGCTCCACCCCACCCTGGTTTCACTTGTTCTGGATCCCCTGTATGGTGATTGTTATCATTGTTATTATGGTTTCTCCCGGCTTCTTTTTCTCACTGTTTGTCAATGCTGGGGATTTGTGGGAGGTCCCTGGGTATGTGAAGGGCCGGGAGGAGCCTGTTTTTGCATGTCTGCAGTGCCACAGCGCCCTCTGGCGGAGGATAACCCACGTGTAAGTATTATATATGGAGCAGGACGTACTGTAAGCGTATAATACCAATTCTACAGGTGAGTATTTCACAGAATTGTATTTCTGCCTGGACCCCATGTCTTAGTTTTCGCCTTGCCTCCCAGCCTAGGCTGCTGGCCCGGGCAAGGGTAGACAGCGCCACCGTGAGACCCCATACTAAGGGGTAGGCGGTTTTGCCGGGCTGGTGATCCTGGTTAGGGATGCCCCGTCCCTTGCCCTTCCACCTTCCAGCGTGGATTCCCCCTCTCCTGGATGGCCCTTGCTCCTTGGGGGGGGGGGGGGCAGCGTAGGGTCCCCTTTCTCTCTTAATGTGTGTTTGTTCAGCTGTGTGTGTGTGGGTGCGTGTGTTCACTGGGCGCACTTTTCTTTTAAACTGTATTCAGCCGGCGCTGGCTGTGCCGCAGCGCCGGCCGTTGTGACATTCGGCGGGGGAGCTTCTTCCCCTCAGGTACCGTTGGTGAAGGGGGGGCGGGCGCTCTGCGCGCTCACCGACGGCCCGCCCCCTGCGCTCTTGGCGCCGCTGCGGAGCCCGGCCACTGGCCGGGAGCGGCGTTGTCGTCAGGGGAGGGGGGCCGGGCGCGTCGCACCAGCCCGCCCCTCTCTCTTCTTCTGCTTCTCAGGTCTCCGGCTGAATGCGTGAGTGGCCCCTGCGGCCTCATTACTTCAGGCACTGCCTGCAATCTCTACATTATACTTTAAGCGTTTTGTTATTATATGAACAGCCATGGCTTTGACCTGCATATATATATATATATACAATTCATATGTTTTTGGCATTGTCAGTATGTCTGCGTTGTGTGTGCTTGGGCATGATTGAGGTGCTGATTAGCCCTGTATTGGGTCTTCCAGGTGGACCCTTGTCAGAGCCTAAAGGGTCCTCCCGGTCCTAGGGTCCCTGGTTTAATCTTAGAATTCCCCATAAAATCCTCCCACTCGGGACACAAGGGGCATCCCGGGTTGCTTATATCGCGTAATTCCCTTGGGTATTGTGAGTACCTATAAAATCACCATATGGAGGCTTCCCAGGATGCCTGGCTCGGGCTCCCCTCGGGGCAACCCTGGCAGTGTTTGGAGTGTGGGGCATCCCTTACAGGGGATGATGTTTTCCTTTGCATACCATGTGCACAGCAGACTATTACGCGGCAGTCCGGATCCCTTGCATCTGGTTCTGTGCCGTCGGTCCCTTCTCCTACCCCTCCCCGCCTGACCCGTACCCCGTGTGATGTTGTCACGAGTGGGGAGTCGCAATCTGAGGTGTGTGCCAGATTGTCCAATCTTGAAAATGTATTTTCTAGCCCTGTGGCCAGAAAGGTCCCGACTAAGAGAAAGCACTTGTCCCCAGCCACGCATGCTTCTGATTTTGAGGAGTTTGATTCACTGGACTGGTCTGATTACCCCCCGCTAGAGGAAGGGGAGCTTTTTGAGCAGTCTGATGGTTCTGACGATCAGCAGTTTGTTGGCACTGATGCCGAGCGGGGTCAGGGGGATTCTTGGGATACCCCTAAGGTCCTGGCTCATATGTTTGAGGTTCTGGCAATCTCTCCTCCCGAAGTGACTCTTCCGCAGAAGGGGGAGTTCTTTGAGGAGGCTAAGCCGCGCTTAGAATTCCCAAATCAAAGGCATTTCGACGGCATTATCCTCAAGGAATGGGAGAGGCCTACTAGGCTTACGGGTGTCCCTCCGGGTTGGGATAAGAAATATCCCTTTCCGGTGGACGCGGTGAAGCGCTGGTCGTCCCCTCCCGAGGTGGACGCCCCTGTTTTGGGGTTGTCTAGCACCTCAGTCTTGCATTCTCCTGACTGTTCTACTCTCAATGATGGTGAGGACAAACACATTGACCAGATGGCTTGTCATGGTTTTGCCAACGTCGGGTCGGCCTTCTGGCCTGTTTGTGCTTCGGCGCTTCTTATAGTGGACTCTAGGTTGGTTGTCAGGGACCTGTTGTCTATCTCCAGCCTTGACCCGGCTAGTGATGAGTTCACCGCCCTTAAGCGGTGTGAATTTTTGTCTTTTGTGCTAGCCGCCCTGGATGACACCATGGTGATGTGTAGTAGAACTTTGGCCTTGCTGGTGGCAATTCGGCGGTCGGTTTGGTTGCGCCAGTGGGCGGCTGATTTTGTCCAAAAAGTCTCTTAACGGCTCTTCCCTTTCGGGGCTTGTGGCTCTTTGGAGAAAAATTGGATTCGGTCGCAAAAGGAGGTAGGTTACCTCAGCGAAAGAAGCAATGTCGTCCCTTTCGGGGGGCGGCTTCATTTACCCCTTCCTTTCGTGGGGCCAGAGCTGGACGGGGATCGGCTGTCTTCCCCTCCAGAGGTGATTCCTGGCACAGGGGAAGAGGACGTGCCCGTCCAGGTCACAGCTGGGGCTCCAAGCCCAAAGCCGCTGCTAAGCCGGCTCAGCAATGAGGGGGGCGCCCTCACCCTTGCGGGTGGGGGGACGGCTGCAACACTTCTCCCAGGTCTGGGACCAAGAGGTCTCGGACAGATGGATTCGCGAAGTGGTGTCTTCCGGTTACAAGCCTCCTCCCAGATTCTTCAGGTCTCGGGTGCCCTTGGATCCTCTGGCCGCGCAGGGGCTCCGGGCGGCAGTAAAAGATCTCCTGGACATGGCTGTCTTCTGCCCGGTGCCTCCCATGGACAGGGGCCTGGAATGCTATTCCAATCTGTTCACGGTGCCCAAGAAGGATGGCTCTGTTCGTCCCATCCTGGATCTGAAGTTTCTCAACAGATTTATCCGTCCCAGGAAGTTCCGCATGGAAACTCTGCGCTCTGCCATAAATTCACTTTGGCAGGAGGACTTCATGACGTCCATAGACATCAAGGATGCTTATCTGCACGTTCCAATCTTCCCGGCACATCAGAGATTTCTCAGGTTCGTGGTGGAAGATCGGCATTTTCAGTTTGTGGCTCTTCCGTTTGGCCTTACCTCGGCTCCAAGGGTTTTCACCAAGGTGCTGGCGGGGGTGATGGCCCTCCTCAGAGCCCAGGGTATCCGCATCGTTCCTTATCTGGACGATCTTCTTATTGTGGCTTCCTCTCTCAGCCAGGCGGAGCTAGATACCAGGACTGTGGTAGCCACCCTGGAGAGATTCGGCTGGGTGATCAACTATCCCAAGTCCTGCCTCTCTCCCTCCGGGGTGGTGGCGTTCCTGGGAATGTCTCTGGATACTTCTCAGTCCAGGGTGTTTCTCCCCCGGCCCAAGGTTCTTTTGATTCAGGAATTGACTCAGCGTCTCCTATCCATCCCTCGCCCGTCCATCCGGCTGGGGATACGACTGGTGGTATTGATGGTGGCATTGTCGAGGCGGTTCCCTTTGCCCAGTTTCACACAAGGACGCTCCAGCTTCATCTCTTGGCGGCCTGGGACGGGTCCCCACCGTCTTTGGATCAGTCTTTTCTGATGTCCCCCCGGGTGTGGCGTTCCCTTCGGTGGTGGCTGGAACCGAGCAATCTGATGAGGGGCAGATCCTTTCTGACCCCTCGTTGGGAGACGGTCACCACGGATGCCAGCCTGTCGGGTTGGAGGGGATTTTGGAAGGATCTTCAGTTTCAGGGACTGTGGGGGCCTCGGGAGGCTCACGATCCCATCAATGTTCTGGAGCTGAGAGCCATCAGGTTGGTTCTGGCTCACTTGACTCATCAGTTGCGGGGCCTACCGGTTCAAGTTCGGTCGGACAATCAGACGGCGATCGCCTACATCAATCACCAGGGAGGGACTCGCAGCAGGCGTGCCCTCAGGTAAGTGTCTTTGATCCTGGCTTGGGCAGAGGGCAATGTCCCATGCATCTCGGCAGTGTGTTCACTGGGCACACTTTTCTTTTAAACTGTATTCAGCCAGTGCTGGCTGTGCCGCAGCGCCGGCCGTTGTGACATTCGGCGGGGGAGCTTCTTCCCCTCCGGTACCGTTGGTGAAGGGGGGCGGGGGCGGGCGCTCTGTGTGCTCGCCGACGGCCCGCCCCCGCGTTCTTGGCACCGCTGCGGAGCCCGGCCACTGGCCGGGAGCGCGGGGAATGGTCGCTCAGCCCCAAGGTGTTTCGGTCGCTTTGCCACCGGTGGGGGACTCCGGAAATGGACCTCTTTGCCTCTCGTCACAATTACAAGCTTCCGGCATTTGTGTCTCTCTCGCGGAATCAGCTGGCTCTGGCAGAGGATGCCATGTCTCTGAATTGGAGGGATCTGGGGTTTCTGTACCTGTTCCCTCCGTTTCCCATGGTGGGCAAAGTGGTGCGCAAGCTGGCCCTATAGGGCGCATCAGCAATCCTGGTGGCTCCAAGATGGCCAAGACAGGTTTGGTTCGCAGATGCGGTAAGGTTGGCAGAGGATCAGTTAGTTCTGCCCCTTCTGCCGGATCTGCTCACTCAGGGTCCACTGCTCTACCCCAATTTACCAACGCTGGCTTTGACGGCGTGGCTGCTGAAACCTCCATCTTGAAGGAGGAAGATCTTTCTGATGCTGTCATTCAGACTCTGGTTATGGCTAGAAAGTAGTCTTCCTCTGCCATCTACTATAGGATTTGGAGGTTTATATTGATTGGTGTGAGGTCCGGGCCTTGCCTTGCAGGGCGTTTTCTATCCCTAGGGTTTTAGAATTTCTGCAACATGGTCTGGACCTAGGTTTGCAGCTTAGTACGCTAAAAGGGCATGTTTCTGCCCTGGCGGTTTTCTTTCAAAAGTCTATTCTTGGTGTGCCACACACCCCGCATCACCTTTAATATTCTTCACTTATTGGGTTAACTCACCGCCAGGTGACGCTGTGCAGAGAGGAAGTCTTGTAACGAGCCCCCTTCCGGCCTATATATACCTGGTACCTCCCTTCAATCACCAGTATTTTTCTCTCTGCTTGACGACAAGACAGAAGATTGAAGTCTCCTGCTTACAGGTAGCCGGGGTCTTACCCCGGCACCCCCCTTTTGGTCTATTTCTGCCCGGTTTGAGTGTTTATACCTTGATGGTGGAATGGAAGCCTCCCAGCCTAGGCTGCTCACTGGGCAAATGGTAGATGCCACTATAGGTGCCTAGGAGCTTATCTCCTCCGCTCGACCCCCTCTTTTGGGGGCAATGCGGCTATCCGGCATGGTGATCCGGAAATGGGATGCCCCTGTCCCGAGGGTCCCCGTAGCCCCTTTCTCTCCCGTTACGTCCCTTCTCCCTTCACTATGGGGGGGGGGGGGGGGTTAGAGGGTTGTGTATTATGTATGTGTTTTTCACAAGTATAACTTTATTTTAACATGTGTGTTTTTACTTTATGCATTGAGCAGACTGCACAGCATGTGTGCACTCTTTTCCCTTTCGGCCAGGTCTGTTTTTTGTAGTCTTGGCCGGTTTGTGTTTAGGTCAGCTTGGGGCGGTTGGGCGGACCGCGCTGGGCAGGTTGGTTTGCCGCCTGAGTTTCCACAGTCCCCTCCCGCCTCTCCCCTTCCCCGCTGGTCTCCCTGCGGCCATTGTATGGCTGCGCTATGCTGTTTCCTCTCCTCCTCCTCCCCTCTCTTTCATCTCCCCCCTCCGCTGCCTCCTGCCTGGTGTGCGCGTGTAGCGGCTCATCTGGTGTTAATTCCCAGATGATTTGGCCGCACTGATCGAGTTTAGGGGGCGGGTTCCGGTGACGCGGCGACGGGGGCGTGGCGACGGTGGTAGCGTCATGCGGCCGGCCCCAGCTTCACTTCCTTCCTTTCAAAGTTTAAAGGGAAGTCACGTGGGGGGGGGGGGGGGGAAGCGCGGCCACACTTGGTTATATTTTCCTGTGCTGCTGCTGGCTGCTGCTTCATCCCTCCGGTTGCTGCTCTTGGTCCTTTCAGGTAAGCGGCCCCACCCTGGAGGGGTCGTTGAGTGGGAGTTTAATATCTATGATATGTAGATATGGGGGTGAGTGTTTTTTGTTAAGGAGACATCATGTTTTGAATTTATTAAGGGGCAGGGTTTTTGGTCTTTTCTTGCTCATTCAAAGGCACTTTGGTGCCATGCATACATAGGTTTTTGGCTTATTACACGCATGTGGGGATCTGATTGTGGTTTTTTCTTTTCCTTACAGATCCCGGGATCCCTGTTTATGGTGGCCCTCCGGCTCTGTTACTTGGTGTGTCTTTCTTTAAAAAAAAAAAAAAAAGACTATTGGGATATTTTCATATTTAAGAATATACATATATAATCTACCAAGAGGTTCCAGGCAGATGGATCCAGGAAGTAGTGTCGGCCGGTTACGAGCTGGAATTCGAGTCTCGCCCTCCTTCACGGTTCTTTCGGTCTCGGGTGGCCATCGATCCTTTGGCCACGCAGGGGCTCCTGGCGGTCATCCGGCCGGTGCTGCGCTTAGAGATGGGCCTCGGTTTCTACTCCAATTTCTTCGCAGTCCCCAAGAAAGATGGGTCGGTTCGTCCCGGCCTGGACTCTCATCAACACAGAGTGTTTCTTCCTTTTGCCCAAATTCACACGAGTACGCTTCAGCTTTTTCTGTCAGCGTCTTGGGACCAGCAGCCTCGGTCGCTGGATCAGTCCTTCCAGTTGTCCTCCCGGGTCCGGCAGTCCCTCCTGTGGTGGTTGGTCTCAACCAATCTTGTGTAGGGCAGGTCTTTCCTGACCCCCCTTTGGGAAATTGTCACCACGGACGCCAGTCTGTCGGGATGGCGCGGATTCTGGAAGGAGCTGCAGTTTCAGGGGCAGTGGGGACTTCAGGAGGCCCACTTACCCACCAATATTCTGGAACTGAGAACCATCCGTCGGGTGCTTGCTCTCCTGACTCGTTCTGGGCCTTCCGGTCCAGGTGCATTCAGACAATCAAACAGTGGTTGCTTACATCAGTCATCAGGGAGGGACTCGCAGTCTGAGTGCTCTCAGAGAAGTGTCCCTGATCCTGACCTAGGCGGAGTCCCATGTTCCTTGTCTCTCGGCGGTATACATTCCAGGAGTGGAGAACCAGGAAGCGGACCGGTTGAGCAGGGGCTCTCCCCGTCGGGGAGAATGGGCTCTCCATCCTCGGGTGTTTCGCTCACTGTGTCTCCGATGGGGGACACCAGGGGTGGACCTGTTTGCCTCTCGTCACAATCACAGGCTCCCGAACTTCGTGTCGCTCTCCCAGGATCCTCTGGCTCTGGCAGTGGACGCCATGTCCCTGAGCTGGGGGGATCTGGGATTTCTATACCTGTTTCCTCCGATACCCATGCTGGGCAGGGTTCTTCGGAAGTTGGCTCTGGAAAAGGTGTCCGCCGTTCTCGTGGCCCCAAGGTGACCAAAGCGAGTGTGGTTCGCAGACCTCGTTCGGCTGGCAGTGGACCAGTTCGTCCTGCCTCTTCGGCCCGATCTGCTCACTCAGGGTCGGTTGTGTTACCCCAATTTACCAGCGCTGGGTTTGACGGCCTGGCTGCTGAAACCTCCATCTTGAAGGAGGAGGGGCTTTCTGACTCAGTTGTCAAGACTCTGATCAGTGCCCGGAAGAGGTCTTCTTCGATCATCTACTATAGGACTTGGAAAGCCTACATCACTTGGTGTGAGATGAGATCTTTTCCTTGTAGGGTCTTTTCGGTCTCCAGGATTCTGGAGTTTTTACAATCTGGGCTGGACTCTGGTCTTCAGCTAAGTACGTTGAAAGGGCAAGTTTCTGCCTTATCTATCTTTTTTTCAGAAGCGTGTTGCGCTTCAGCCTTTAGTTAAAACTTTTTTCCAGGGGGTTACGCATGTGCGGCCTACCAGGAAACCATTACTCCCGGTTTGGGATTTGAATTTGGTTCTTTCTGCTCTTCAGGCTCCTCCTTTTGAGCCTTTGCAAGATATTGCTTTGTCTACCCTGACTCAGAAGATTGTCTTCTTGGTAGCGATCACTTCGGTCCGGCGTGTCTCGGAATTGGCCTTGTCTATCCAGGCGCCTTACTTTGAGAGGCATCAGGATAAAGTGGTCTTTCGGTTCAAGCCAGACTTTCTTCCTAAGGTTGTTTCTGCTTTTCATTTGAACCAAGATATTGTTCTTCCCTCCTTGTGTCCTAATCCTAAGAATGACAAAGAGAGGGTTTTGCATTGTTTGGATGTAGTACGCTGTGTTAAGTACTACTTGATTATCACGTCTCCTTTTCGTAAGACGGATTTCTTTTTTTGTTGTGCCCTATGGGCCTAAGAAGGGTTTGGCACCAGCCAAATCTGCCATTAGCAAGTGGATACGTCAGGCCGTTACTGCGGCCTATTCTGCTAAGGGGAAAGTTCCCCCTTTTCGTATCACTGCTCATTCTACTCACGCCATTGGGGCGTCTTGGGCTTTTCAGCACCAAGCTTCTGTTGAACAAGTTTGTAAGGCCGCCACTTGGTCTTCTGTTCATACTTTTTCTAAGTTTTACAAAGTTGATGTGCGAGCCTCAGCGGACGCTGTTTTTGGCCGCAAAGTTCTGCAGACTGCAGTCATTTAAGTTATGCTTCACCTGGCCTTGAGATGCCCATCCCTTGTGGACACTGCTTTTGGATGTCCCAATAAGTGAAGAATATTAAAGGTGAAGCGGGGTGTGTGGCACACCAAGAATAATACCATTTTGTGAGTACTCACCTGAAAAATGGATATTGTTGGTGTGCCACTCACCCCGCTTCACTCCCACCCTTTTCGGTATTTCCGAAGCCTTTATATGGTGAAGCTTTTTATTTTATATCAAATTGATTTTGAGGTTACCGGTTAAATACTGGTACCTTGTCTTTCTGCTTTTTTAATATACTGGTGATTGAAGGGAGGTACCAGGTATATATAGGCTGGAAGGGGGCTCGTTACAAGACTTCCTCTCTGCACAGCGTCACCTGGCGGTGAGTTAACCCAATAAGTGAAGAATATTAAAGGTGAAGCGGGGTGTGTGGCACACCAACATTATCCATTTTTCAGGTGAGTACTCACGAAATGGTATTTTTGCTCTTCATCCTCTGGTTAAGACCTTTTTCCAGGGGGTTACGCATGTGCTGCCTCCTAGGAAGCCTTTGCTCCCAGTTTGGGATTTGAATTTGGTTCTCTCTGCTTTTCAGGGTCCTCCTTTTGAACCTTTGCAGGATATTGCTCTTTCTACGCTTACTCAGAAGGTCGCGTTTTTGGTTTCCATCACTTGCGTTCGGCGTGTATCGGAGTTGGCGGCTTTGTCCATTAAGGCCCCTTACTTTGAGAGGCATCGGGACAAGGTTGTTTTCCTCTTCAAGACAGATTTCCTTCCTAAGGTGGTCTCTGCCTTTCATCTTAATCAGGACATTGTTCTACCCTCCTTGTGTCCTAAGCCCAGCAATGACAAGGAGAGGGTTTTGCATTCTCTGGATGTGGTTCGCTGTGTGAAGTACTATTTGGTGGCTACTTCTCCTTTTCGTAGGACTGACACCCTTTTTGTGGTGCCCTCTAGGCCTAGGAAAGGTTTGGCTCCCGCCAAGTCTTCTATTAGTAAATGGATTCGCCAGGCCATTGTTGGGGCCTATTCTGCCAAAGGGAAGGTTCCCCCTTTTCGTGTTACTGCTCATTCCACTCGTGCTGTTGGGGCGTCCTGGGCTTTCCAGCATCAGGCCTCTAAGGCGGCTGCTTGGTCTTCAGTTTTACAAGGTTGATGCGCGGGCCTCAGCGGATGCTGTTTTTGGCCGCAAAGTTCTGCAAGCTGCAGTGGTTTGTTTGTGCATTGTTGCCTTGTTTTGGATCCCCGCCCTTTATGGACACTGCTATTGGATGTCCCAAGTGTAATGACTATCTGAAGCGGGGTGTGTGACATACTTGGAATAATACAATTTTTTGAATACTCACCTGTAAAATGGGTATTATAAGTATGTCACACACCCTGCTTCACCCCGCCCTTTGGTATTCTGGATTCTTTCTATAGTGAACCTTTTTTACTGTTACTGGTTATTTTGGCTCGTCCTGGTCCCTTTACTGCTGTCTTAATACTGGGGAATGAGTGGGAGGTACCAGGTATTTATGGACCGGGAGGGGCTCACTTTTTTTCATGACATCTCTGCAAGATCGCCCTCTACAGGTCGGTATAACCCAAGTGTAATGACTATCTGAAGCGGGGTGTGTGACATACTTATAATACCCATTTTACAGGTGAGTATTCACAAAATGGTATTTTTCAATAGGTAGCGAGCGCACCAACCTCCCTGCATCCTTTGGGCTGTGCATGTGCTCCCACGCCAGCCATTTAGAGGCAGAAATGTGGCCACTGTTGGGCATGCTGCTACTTACACTCCCTTTGCAGATGGTCGGATCAGTTTGCCGAATGACATGGTCACGGCGGTAGGACCGGGAAGAGGAGAGTTTTGTAGTGTTCTGGGAGGTTTCACACAGCGGGTAAACCCAAATCAATATCCCAGGTTTTGTTCAGCTTTAGGATTTATTGTTGTACAGCACCAGAAACTGTCTGTGCAGAGCAGCAACAGCAATGTTGGTCTGCCCTTCGTTCAGCCTGATAGCAGCTGCCCATCAAGTAACACTGCTTTTAATGAAGTGACCTTTGCAGTGAAAGTTTTTTTTTTCTTGCTCAGGTCTGTTTACTTGCAGCTATGTACTTGATCAGTGCAGGACAATGTCTGTGGAACTCACATTCCGCTGCTGTCCTCGTATAATATGACAATTTTTTACAGTGTGTAGAGCACCTGTCATATTTGCATCTCTATTAACATGCACTGTTCTTTCCAATTTTAGTTTATATTTAAACCTTGTGCTTGGAAATGTGAATGTGACGCTTCTTAGTAATCAAGCAAAGTAAGTAAATGGTTGAATGAAGTAATATGAAGAATGTATTGTTTCTCATGTCTCCAGTTTTGGTGTCAAAGCTGATCTAAAGGCCACTGCTTCCCTTAACCCTCATACATGCAATTTGGCATGCGAATTTACATGCAACCGCCTAGGGAATTACAAACTTGATCGTTTAGCTAGGCAGGCATGCATGGTGCCACACACATTAAGCGCTTGCTTGCCCGACAAACACCCATTGCTTTCCAACAGTGATAGAAATATGCCTTGGGGGGGGGGGGGACTTCCATTTTGCTGGACCTTTCAGCTTTCAGTCTGCCTTAAAGTGGAAATCCGGTCAAAACGTGACTTTAGTCCTGTTTAAAGTTCCCCCAACAAATTACACACACTGTACAATATAAACATATCTATGTCTGCAATTAATGTGGAGTGTTTTCTCACTGCCAGTGCAATTCGCTTCTATTGAAAAAAAAAAAATATATATACTGTAACAGTTGCTGTATGAACAGTGCTAAAGTCAAATTTTGATTAGACTTCTGCTGAAGGCTCTGATCGAGTCTTACACTGCCCAGACCAGCAGTTAGTCTCCTACACAATGGTTGGAGGATGTCATTCACTCACCATCCAGTATCTGTTTTTCATTGGAGGGAATAGACATACAGATGTCTTGCTTGCTATGGCAGCCCATGAACTATAAACTCAAAATTTCAGCAGTTCAACTTTCCCAGGTGTTATTATGGTTTAGTAATTGTGTTTAATAATACATATAGGGGAACCATAGACTCCACCACACTGGTTTATAGCACCGCTATCCTAATTTTGACTATCCTCTATTTAATTGCCCCCACCCAGTCTCGAGGATTAGAGCACTTTCAGATAACCAGCACACTAAAATGTTCTAATTCTAATGCCTAAGCACAATAAAAATCAGTTCTGTTATTGATTGTAACATGGGTTATTCTCATTTGGTTGTACTGTATAATTCCTATGCTTTCCTGTCATTTCTCCAAGCTCAAGAAATACATTTACAAATATAAACTATAAAGCATAAGCGGTGAGCGAAAAAAAGTGCTCCTCAGATATGCATTTACATATGCTTAT
Source organism: Gastrophryne carolinensis (assembly GCA_027917425.1). NCBI lineage: Eukaryota > Metazoa > Chordata > Amphibia > Anura > Microhylidae > Gastrophryne > Gastrophryne carolinensis. The sequence goes on from CM051234.1 coordinate 502,824,996, forward strand.
ATATGGATTATAAAGCAAAACCAGTGAGTGAAAAAAGGAGCTGCTTGTGCTTTGCATTTTATCTCGGGGTGTTGGTTTGGGGTTTGTTTGATGTTTACCGGCTGAAACAAACCTGTCCATGTGCGTGGGGTAATAGAATGGTACCTAAAGCGGACTTCCAGTCAAAAAAGTTTCGTAAATTGTTCCTCTAAACTTTGAGAGGGCTTAATGCAGATGTTGTGGAGAATATTTATAGATTCTGCACTCCTGGACTAAATGGGAGCGGCCATCTTGCTAAATAACTGACAGCCCTGCTTACGCATAAGCATGGGAAGGAGGTATGCCACAGAAAAACAGGGCTTCATCTCCGTCATGCCACACACTAAAACAGCTGCTGAAAGAAAGGAATACTTTGTGTGTGAAGCAAGCTATGTAACTATGTATCTTCATTGGCTTGGCAGTGCAGAGATTTTAAACAGCTAAAACAATGTTATGTTTTGGAGCTCTTTGCTCTGAGCAGACCAGTGAGAAGTCATTACTTAGGGAACAGGCTTCTCAGGCGTGTATCAAGATGGCTGGCCCATGCAGTTCATGAGCACAATATCTGCATGCTGTTGACAACATCTGCACAGGGTTAAAGAGGGACAACACTGGGGCATTTCATTCTCCCGGGTGTTCCTCTCAGGTGGGGCATCCATATTTGTGATGCCCCGCTGTGTGAAAGGATCGCCTAGGAAACTCGCTTCTTCCTGGTTCCTACATGGGGTGCTTAGCCTCCTGGTTCCTACATGGAGCGCTCGGCCAATTGGCATGCTCTGTTTCATTTGGCTCCATCTGTCTTGGCTGTGCGGCTAGCTTATCACCAAGTTTGTGGAGCTGGAGGTCCACCAGGCAAGAGGCACCGACGTGTTGTGTGGTAGAACCTACATTGGTGTCTCCACTTGCCAGCACTGATTGTTTACTGAGGTGGTTGTGCTTTGTGTTTTTTTTTTTATTTAATTTAGTAAGATGCTTGAAACATACATAATAGAAGTGTTCCAAAAACCATTTAATCTTTTCAGCATTTTTCAAAAGGCCTTAAAACATTTGCACAGTACGTGTGTTTATGATATATTTAAATCCAGTGCTGTGGTGTCGGAGTCGGAGGAAATTTTGGGTACCTGGAGTCGGCAAACAATGCACCGACTCCTACTAAATTTTGATTTGAATTTAAAAAAGCAAGTTTAAATGTAAACTCACAAAAAGTTATAATTAATGACTTCTCTATTGTAAGAATAAAGACCAATGCATGCAGTGCCTCACGTAACCGCAAAACGAACACGTTAAGTGACCGTGAAGAAGCATGCTTTTCATGTGCTTCACTATATGGCACGCAACGCACAATTAGGAGCAGCAATACTTATACCTTGCATAGTGTTGTGTTCTGCTGTTACAGGGAACCCATGGGTAACCTAGCCTCTCACTGATAAGGGATTAAGTAAATATGTTTTTTGCAGGACTAGAGACACTTGTATAAGTGAAGGGAATGGAGGATCAATAGTTCAAGACTGAAGCTGTACCATTGGAAAAACTGCTGTCATTCAGCAAAAGGCTATAAAAACGTGTAAACTTCGATTGTTAGCTTAAACTTTAAACATGACTATGGGATTCTACTAGGGAAATCATGTTTTATAATAAAGGCCCCTTTCTGGATCCTCCCACTGCCTATCTTCAGCAGAAGATCAGCACACAGAAAGGAGAAGGCAGCTTCTGCCCAACTACCTCTCTCTGCTAGACGAGCTTAGAAGAACTTGGTGGAACAGCTTCTTGGATTCTACTGTAAGTGTTTAGATTTATTTTAAAACCTGCATGCCTGTGTAATGAAGAATTGTGTGTCTAGGTATGTATGAGGGAAGACATGTGTACATGTTTCTAGAAGAAACTGTCTATCCTAGGTTTGTAAGTGTGGTGCAGGAATGTATGAATGTTTATAGTGCAGATTGTTTTTATGCTCTGAGTACTAAAATGTAGGCTCTGTGTTGTGTGTGTGTGTGTGTGTGTGTTCAGTACATGTCTGTGCATGTTTTTCTGTATAGGACAAATCATGTCTAGGTTTAGTGCTGGGATATATAGCTTATTTGTTTGTATGAAGCCATGTATGTACAACTTACAAGACTGTGTATGCTGATATTAAAAATCTAATTATATGCCAGTTAGTATAACATATTTTATATTTTAGGGAAAGAGGCATCCTAAACAATGGCAAAAAGACTGCTAACAACAAACACGACAAAGTCTACAGTTTATGAGCACTTTGCATTATCAAGTGATGGAAAACATTACGTGTGCCAATGTATTAGAAAAGATGATGATGGTGAAAAACAATGTGATGCAAAAATTAGCAGTTTCAGTGGGCCTGATAAAAATGCTCCTACAAGAGCATCAAATTTGAAAAGACACAGCGTTTTCATCCCAAAGTGTTAGAAGCCGTGAATGAGAAAGATAGCAATGAAAACATTGCATCTACTTCTGTGACAAAAAACATTCAGAAATCTACTGGAGAACAATCACAAATAAGAAAATTCTTTATATCTGACAAAGTTACCATAAGGATGACACCAGAAAAATTCAAACACCACATTATTGAAATGGTGGTAAAGAATAGTGTACCACTATTTCACAGACAGCCTTTTTGGGCCTAAATGGAGAAATGGCAAAAAAACTTGGTGTTTCTCTGGAAAGAAAAAGTATAAGGAAACTTATAACTGAGGAGGCCAAATGTAAAAAAGAACTACAGAAAGTTCTGAAAGGACGTTTTGTTTTCCTTAAAATGGATGCATGCATGAGTCAATTATTTTGCTATTAATGTTAGATTTGTGGATGAAAATAACAAAACAATAACACGGACCCTCGGATTAAAGGACACTCAGGCACATCACATCAGTGATTACCTTCAGAAGTTAGTGGATGGTGTCCTAACAGATTTTGAAATGAAAAAGACCGAAAACAGATTTTATGTGTTGACAGATAACGCTTCTAACATGTTGAGCACAACTGAGAAGATGAACGCAGATGAAGGTAACAGATATTAGAGTTAGAGGAAGAAAGCTCTGCAAGAATTGGAGAAAGTTTAGAAACTGAAGAGAATGCTGACATTTCTTTAGACAACTTAGTTGAAGAAGCATTGAAGCTTGCTACTATTCATCATATGCAATGTGCTCTTCATACACTGCAACTTGCTATAAGAGATGGATTAAAAGATCGCCATGCAGCTACACTAATTGGCAAATTACGGCAAGTAACTGTTGCAGCCAGGGCCCCGAAAACAGATGCAATTTTGAAGACGTGCAGGAAGAGGAGCCATTTTGGATCAAACAACTCGCTGGGGAGGCACTTATTTAATGGTGAAGCGTTTGCTTGAACTTAAAGACTTCATAGAAGAAATGGACAATGGAAATATTGCATTAACTGAAAGCCAGTGGACACAAACAAAAGAGCTGGAGAACCTCCTTACTCACCCCTTCACTGTCACCAAGAGGTTGCAATGTGACGATCTAACCCTGGGTAAATTCCTCTTGGAATGGAAGAGGCTGTTATATCGCCTGAACAAAAATGGAGGGTTAATAGCTGAGGGCATTGCATCTTCAATGATGAAAAGAGAGAGTCTTTTTCTGGGAAATGAAATCTTGTTAGCGGCTATTTATGCCGACCCAATGAGCTGACTTTTGTTGAACAGTGAACAGACTGCTACTGGGAAAAAGGCCCTCTATGATGTGGCAGTTCGCATGAAGGGATTACGACCTGAAATACCTCCACAGGAGGATGAAGTTCTTTTAAGCAATAGTGGTAACTCAGGATCACCTTCTTCAAACGAAGAATTAGACTTTGATTCCTTGTTAGACAAAATGGAAGTTGCTAAAGGAAAGCGACGTCGCATAAGTGTTACAGAACCGGTAAATGTCCAAACAAAAAAGTTCCAACAGGAGTTTTAAAAAGCACTAAAAGAAGTTGAATCGCTCATCAAAACTTACTGTTGAAGAAGCCATCCTTGTTTATCCAGAGATCATTAGTGATGTGGCCAGAATAGTTACTGCAATGCCACCCACCCAAGTCGGTGTCAAGATTATTTTCAGCCCTAAAAATAATAAAGTCTGACTTAAGAGCCTCTATGAAAGAGGATCTGGCAGAGGCAATTCTCTTCCTTAGAACTAACTAGAACTACATTTCAAGATTAATATACACCATTTCTAGGTTTTACAAATTTTGTTTTTGGTTCATATAGATAAGCTTTTTGTTTTTGTTCTAAAACAACCAAATAATGTGGTTTGTATTTTTGAACTGGTAAAGTTCCTGTTTCTGATGTTTATGCCTGCTGCTACTATCCAGCCACTTGATTAATAATATTAATAAAAACATTTTTTTTTACAAAACTTTGTTGTTTTCATTGTGTTTGTCTTTTGCTTAAACTGTTCAATACAGTAGACTGTTGGCTTCCCAGCCAGTAGTCCTGTGGTAATGACTTGTATGTTGCCTTTCTTTCCTTCAAGGAATGTATAAAATACATTCACATATTAATACAGAGGAGTTGGGGAGTCGGAACATTTATCTACCGACTCCACAGCCCTGTTTAAATCTGCTGACATTGTGGTCCACTAAAGCCTTGACATTTTGCTTTCTAAACCAATGCTAATCGCAAGCCAACATATGCCACAAGTCCGCACATAGTTTGTATCCAAATAAAGCAAGGACATACCAAGTGGTGTAAATGCTGCATATTATTACATCATTACTGTTCTCTTAATTAGATATGTATTGTGCTTATTGTAAAAAGTTTGTGAAAAAAGAGAATATACTTCTTAAATAATACACTGTTTTCCCCTATTCGTTCTCTTTTTACCCTACTCCTTTTTTTTCTTATAGGTTTGCATACAAAGATGAGTATGAAAAGTTCAAGCTTTACTTAACTATAATCCTGTTACTGGGAGCCATAGCCTGTAGGTTTGTGCTTCACTACAGGTGAGAAGTCTTTACTTGATAATTTTCAGATATTGAAAACCACCTAATACATAGTCACTGCTTCTTGCTTTTTCTTCCAAATCATACTTCAGCATGTCCACATGGAGAGAGAGAGCTCCACCCCCTGGGAGGTTAAAGCCCCACCCCTTCTTCCCTACCTCAGTTACCTGGACAGTGTGTGCTAGGATAATTGTTAGACTTCGGGCTATTTTATTATTTTAGTTTTTTATGTTAACTCTCCAGAGTTCTGGAAGAGCTGATTTTGGGATTCCGATCACTTTCTTCAGGTAAATTTTCAAATTTAGAGGGGCGGAGCCTAGAATCGGGACCTGCCGCTCTGCCTGCCACTTCCGGGTTTCGGCACTGCCACGTGCAGTGACTCGGAAGAGGAAAAGCGTCATTTTCTCCCTGAGCAGCGCGCAGGTCCAAGGGAGCATCTAGACGGCGACAGAGCGTCCTTGAGAGGGATCAGGAGTCTTACAGTGCACCTGAGCAGGGCAGCAAGGAGCCCGCAGGCAGGGGTGATGTTGAGCAGCCCAGCCGACAGGTTACAATTAAAGAAACTGGTAAGATAGATAATTATTTGTTTATGGTAGTGACTGCTAGGAATAGGTAGGGATACTTTAAAGAAAGTTGTCTTATTATTATTGCCTCTTAGCCTGAAACGCCTGAATGCAAGGACTCTGAGCCCCCTAAAGTCAAGCTTAAGGTAACTAAAAAATCCAAACGCTGTGAAGAATGTAGCATTGTGCTTCCAGATACTTGGCAGAAGCCTCCGTGTCAGGATTGCAGAGAAGCTAAAAGTGATGCAGACTCGGAGGCCCTCCTTGGGGAGATCCTTACAATGAGGCAAGAGATGTACTCAATGCCAGATGCCCAGAGGGGGTTAGGGGCTCAATCGGATTTATCTATTGCTACCGCACCGACTACTAACCCCGTTGTTGAGAGTCAGGGGGATAATACAGGGGGCATTCCTTACGGCTAATACTCCCAGTATTTTTTTCTGTGGGCCCACTTCAGTATGGCACCAGAATCAGGTGAAGGGGACCTGTCCTCACATGATTCCTTGGATGAGGAAAACCAGGACGAAGGGGGTCCAGACTATTCCGATAAGCTTTTGGGGGTGCTTGCAAGATTTTTAGGAGAAATTTATGAAACCTGGGGAATTCAGTTACGAGGAGAAACCTTTGACAATACAGGATGAAAATGTATATGAAATGGTTTGGAAAAACTTCCAAAATTTTTATGCCTAAATCATCAAAAGGAAATTCCCATTCAGTATTCAGGACATGGAACCATGGAGCAAGTGTCCTATTTAGGCCACCTCTTCCTGTTAAACAAGTCAAGGCCATAGCTCCTATTGGATCTAGAAAAGACCCTTACTAAAGAACTTTGGGTAGGTAATCAATCTAGAAAAATCCACCCTAACACACATTCAGCAATTCAGATTTCTGGGGTTCAACATAGACTGTACCTCAACAAAAGATTTTTCTTCCACAACAAAAGGGAGACAGGATCAGAGCAGAAGCCCAACGATTAATTGCAGTCCCTCAGGTCTTCATAAGAGAGATCATGAAAATCTTGGGTCTCATGACCCAGGTAATTCCGGACGTTCCCTGGGCTCAACTACACACAAGAACGTTACAGAATTTCCTTCTTGAACTGTTGGACAAGCAACAGGACTCACTGGATCGGCTAGTTCAATTACGACCAAGTGTCCTAGAGGACCTCAGGTGGTGGACAGATCCAGGAGTTCTAGAGATAGGAAAAGAGTGGAGACAAACCAACCCAGTGGTAATCACGACAGGTGTGAGTGGTTGGGGCTGGGGATCCCACTTAGATAATCAACAGGTTCAAGAAAAGTGGACAAGATCCTTGGTGGCCAGGTCCTCAAATTTTCAGAGAGCTCCTGGCAGTCAGGTTGGCACTGAATCAGTTTCAGTCAGTCATAACAGAGACTAGCAGATAAGGTCAGACAATGGCTCAACAGTAGCTTATCTAAACCATCAGGGAGGGACCAAATCCTTCTTTCTAATGAACCTGTCAAATGCCATTCTTCTACCTTTACAGGCGTGTAACACATGTCTGGTCCTTCTCGGCAGTTCATCTAATGGGAATCCTCAATACTCCAGCAGACTATTTAAGTCGGGTAAAGGTTCAGCAGACAGTGCTATCTGAACCAAGCAATGTTTCTTCAGATCATAAGTGCTTGGGGGCTCGCGCAGATAGACCTGTTTGCCAATGCCAGCAATACAAAATGCGAGACATTTTATTGTTTGACAAGGGGAGAGGATGTTTTAGCAGTGGATGCTCTAGCTCCACCCTGGAGGTTTCATCTTGCTTATGCTTTTCCTCCCTTCAGAATTCTGCCACAAGTAACCCGCAAGATGGCACAGGAAGAGATCAATGTTATCCTAGTAGCTCCGTTTTGGCCAAAAAGAGTGTGGTTCACGGAACTAAGAAGAATGGTGAAAAAGGATCCTTGGCAACTTCGAAACTTTCCGAACATCATTAAAGTGGACTTTCACCCACCCCTGATCGGCCCGGGAATCTATAAGATTCCCGGGCCGATCACCTCCCTCACCGCGGGACATCCGAGATCGGGATGTCCCGCGGTGAGGGACCCCCCCCAAAACCCCCAAAAAACTCACCGCCGCCTCCCGCGCACTCCTCTAGACGTGCGCCCGCGCCGGCCGTTTGTGAATGGCGGGCGCGCGCCCTGTCAGAGCGACGTGCGGGAGGCGGCGGCGGGCGCACTGTCTTGTCCGCCGCTTGTCCGTGAGCGTGGTGAGGTGAGTTTTTCGGGGTTCTGGGGGGTTTTACACAGCGGGACACCCCTAATCGGGGTGCCCCCCTGAAGTGGACCAAAACCCAGGATAGTCAAAATCCTGGGTGTTGGTCCACTTTGATCAGGGCGTCATTCTTCATTCGAATCCATCAAAGCTTCAACTGGTAGCATGGCTCTTGAAGGGACCATCTGAAGAAGTAAGGGCTGTTCATCTAGAGAGTTTGAAACTCTTCTGGCCAGTCAAAAATGTACCACTAGGGGAATCTAAAAAAAAGGTTTGGAAATGGAAATATGGAAATAAAAATGAAGAAAAGGGGGATGGCTACAGTACTCGAATTTCTGCAGGAAGGTTTTGAAAAGAGGCAAGCAGTAAGTACTTCTGCTTTATCTGTATTCCTCAAACAGAAATTGAGACAGATTGAACTAATCAATCGTTTTTTAGTCAGTTCGCTGCCAAAGAGCAGCATCCTTTAAAGGTTTTCCTACATGGATCAAATGTGTTAAAAGGACTAATAGAACCTTTTTGAACTGCTAGAAGAAGCTCCAGAGAAATGGTTGTCACTAAAATTTGGTTTTCTGTTAGCCATTACTTCTGCCAGAAGAGTGAGTGAACTGCAGACCTCATCTATGAAGGCACCCTATTGTTCAATACTCCCAGACCAAGTTTTTTGCCAAAAAAAGTGACTTCCGCTAACAGGACACACGAGATAGTCCTTCCAACGTTACCAATTTGAGCAGGCAGGGAAGAGGATATATCGCTACTAGATTTTAGAAAAGCTCTGATCATTTATCTGGAAAGATCCAGAGAATGGCGTATAGCGGGAACAACTTTCAGCGGGAAAAAAGAGGCTTAGCAGCATCGAAGTCCACTATAGCCAGATGGATAAAACGGACTATTACACAAGCATATTCATCCAGGGTTGTTTCTCCCCCAGAGGCGTCTGCCCATTCTACAAGAGCCACTATAGCCAGATGGATAAAACGGACTATTACACAAGCATATTCATCCAGGGTTGTTTCTCCCCCAGAGGTGTCTGCCCATTCTACAAGAGCCATGTCAGCATCTTGGGAAGAGAGGACTGGCGCCTCTTTGGAAGAGATCTGTAAAACAGCAATGTGGTCATCACCCCACACCTTCCTCAAACATAATAGACTTCATCTACTTTCTGCAAAACATCAGTCCTTCGGTAGAAGGTGTGACAGACTCTATGCCCTTTGGACTTTACACAGGTTCATTACTTTCCTTTTCTTAAGCATGTTACAGACTGCCAGTGTATTGATTGATTACGTTATTCATTGTTCTGACTGCCATTGTATTGATTGATTACGTTATTCATTGCTCTGACTGCCATTGTATTGATTGATTACGTCACAGACAATGGCATTGTTCGGATTGAGTGTATTACAGACGTCTGTTGTATTGCTGATTGCGTCACCGGCAGAGTTGAGGGATTGTGTGCCCTGCTGCTCTTGGTCGGTGTGTGTGTCATGCAATGGAGACTTGTGTATATAAGGCCTAGAGTGGCACTAATAAAGTCTACTTCACCTTCACCCTCAATACTGAAGTTCTGTCTCTTATTGGGGGAAACGCTATATTACAATCCACTAGCCCTTGTAAGGGCTGTTCCTGGTTCCTCACGGACGACTCTGGAATTCCAGCAGCACCTCTTACGATTTGGAAAAGGACGTCTCGGGCGGTGAAGCCCTTCGGCGATAAGGGTTATCGCTACAGAAGGATACTACTTGAGCTTCCCACCCCTAAGGTATAATTACTCGCCTAATTCTCTCCGTGTGGTCACGCTGAAGTATAATTCGGATTTGGATTTTTCAAGAATACTTCAGCATGACCACCTATTACCCACCCATAGGTTTGGAACCCCCCCCCGTTGGACTTACTGGTAATGGATTTTTCAAGAATACTTCAGCATGACCACCTATTACTCACCCATAGTCTTAGGGTTTCTTAGGTCTTAGTATGAGGTGGGGAAGAAGGGATGGGGCTTTTAACCTCTATTCAGTTTGTGTTTCCTCCCAGGGGGTGGAGCCTTCTCCCTCGTGTGGTCATGCTGAAGTATTCTTGAAAAATCAACGGAAAAAACAGCGATTTTTTCATATTTTTATTATAGAATCCTTTTGCAGTCAACATTAAATAAATCACAAAGCATATGTAGTTAACCTGTAAAAAGTCAGAAATCAAGGGCCCATACAGCAGATCTTTGATCTATCATTGATAGATAATGTAATTGGACAGTCATGGTAAGGTCTTAAGGTAACAGTCTCATTGATCTGGAGGGCAGACTCTATACCTATATCTCGGTTCAATCCAATGTATAGGTCCCATTCTTGCAGTCAATTTTACTTCCCATGCCCATTCCCACACATGCAGGAAGCAAAGACAATAAAATGAATAGAAAAGAGAGACCCAGGTGGAATCCTTCAGCGCCTCATATTGAGACAATCCAAATAAGGCATACCACCAGTCCCAATGATCCCCCCAAAAACGAATTACAAAGTCTGTTAAGATCGCTGCAGTTTTCTAATTTCTAATCTTTTTAAAGTGGACCAAAACCTAGGATTTTGACTGTCCTGGGTTTTGGTCCTTGGCCCCGCACCATCCCAATTGTCCGAACTAACTCGCCTCCCCCTGGTCCTGAGGCACATGCGTGCCCTCCTGTCTAATCAGTGCACTTGGATCTGCTTTCGTCCACTCGTCTAAGGATCGTCTAATACTCCAGCTGGGTCTAACAGTATCCTGAGGAGTGGCCCTGAGTGTGCCGGTGGCTGCATCCCTGCTACCCTCTAACAGGAAGCTTGCTCGTGCAGGCCACTCACAAATGCCTGGCACGGGCGCGCGCCCTGCTAAAGGTATAGCAGGGAGCACTTGCGTTGTTGGATCGTGGAGAAGGTAAGTTTATTGGGCTACGTGGGGGGGGGGGGGGTCCACTTTAACTTCTTCGAGCACCCAAGAAGAAGGCTTAGGTATAGTTTTACTGCCATGCAGATAAATCTCATCAGATTAAATTAGGAAATTATGCGTCCATCTGGTTTTCTGAGAGCCTCAGGGTTCTTTCAAAAAGTAATCCCTAGGGCCGAATAAAACATTTGATATGTGCTTTTATTTTTTCAAATAGCCCCCCCCCTCCGAAAATAAAATGTCTTACTAGCCTATTAGTTCCACTGGGGCCTTCCTGGTGGTCCATGCGCTGACTACTCCAATCATCTATTAGTTTGTACAGAACTTTAGTTAAGATGCAGTGTTTTTTCTTTACCATTTGTATCACCTAACCGCTATTGCACTAACCCCCCAGTTGAACAAGGCGCTGTTATAGCTGTAATATTTATTATAGGAAACAAGTCCATCTTGTGAAAAAATGTATATCCGATACTAAATAATTACCTATTTAAATCTATGGCGCGCACACAGTCCCTCTGATAATACAAGTAGTGGTGGTTGCTGCATATGGAGGCATTGCTTTTTCAAAAAGTACAGCATACAGGGTCTTTAAAAAAAAGATACAGGCTAAATGTACATTGTTTGTGGTTAATGTCGTGGTGTGTTGATTGTTCCGGAAATAGTTTTGAAACCCTAAACCTGCACTATTAAAGTAGCCTTATACCTATATGCTTAGAACTTTCTCATTCATTGTATGGTTGTAATCACGTGACTGCCGGTGACCAATCAGGATTATGGAATGGTTGCTGGCAGTCGCATAATTTGCTGCCAAACTACTGAATGGGGAAGTGGTATCTTGACTATAGTTCCTTTTAGCTTGTAAGATATAAGGGCTCTTTCACGCCTGCAATATTCTAAGCATGTCACACACCCCGCTTCAAACATTAATATTTACACTTGGGTTACTCCACCAGCAGGTGGCGACGTTGCAGAGAAGTCTTGAAAAACGAGCCCCTCCTGGTCTATACATACCTGGGACCTCCCACTCATCTCCCAGTGTTCTTCTCTGCAAGATGGCGACAAGACAGAAGAAAGAAGTCTCCTGCTTGCAGGTAGCCGGGGTAACACCCCGGCACCCCCCCCCATGGTCTTTCTGCCCAGCCTTTTTGTTTGTATGCCTAGTTAAATATTGGAAGCCTCCCAGCCCTGGCTGCTGGCTGGGCAATGGTAGATGGCACCTCCTGGTGCCTAGGAGTTTATCTCCCCCCGCTCGACCCCACGCGTGGGGCAATGCGGTTATCCGGCATAGTGATCCGGATTTGGGATGCCCCGTCCCGACGTTCCCCTTAGCCTCCCTTTCTCCCGCTTTGTCCCTTCTCCCTTTGCGTGGGGGGGGGGGGTGGCATGTGTGGTGTGTTTTACTTTTTTGCTGACTGATTGTCTGTGGTGAGTGCTGGCAGCTGCGGGGTCGTGGCCCGGGCTGTTGGGGCTCGGTTTTGTGTGTGGTGTGTTTAGGGTAGGGGTGCCTGTTTGGCTCTCGTTGGTCACTTGCGGCGCTGCCATTTTGCGGGCTCGTTGTCTAGGGGGCGGGACCGCACTCCTTCGCGGCCCACGCTGTACTGTCTCGGGCGGGGCCGGACCGCTTCGCGCGCTGTGCGCGGCCCGCCCTCCTTCTTCCTTGCTCCGGAGCTGAGGTTTGTTGTGGTCCTGGCTCGCTGCCATTTCAGGTTCCTTGGTTTTGTCATGTGCTGTGTAGTAGTTTAGGAACGGTCTTGCGTGGATGGCATCCTCCTGTGTAGGCCGCCCAGGATGAGACGGGGCATCCTTAAATGGGATTCCCCATATAGAGGCTCAAAGTCTTTGGGTTAGTGGTTGCACTTTTTTAAAGTGGACCTAAAGCCTATCTCTGCTGGCCTTGGAGCTGGACCTTCCCTAAGGGTGCATGATTGCCTTCTTGGGGATGTTATCGTGCATTTATATGTATATTATTGTAGATATATTTTCATAGTGCTTTATTTATTTTGTGTGTGATTACCAACCTTTTTGTAGTCCGGTTGGATGCTCTCTCTGGGGACTGATTTTTGTCTCTTTCCCTTACGGATCCTGGGATACCCTCGCTGCGGTGGGTCTCCCGGTCTGATATACCTGGCTAGTCTTATTTCAGAATTTGGGTTTTCCCTAGGCAAAAATCCTCCCACTCCCGGGACTTTAATTTTAAAGGGGCATCCCGGGTTGCATACTGCGTAAATCCCTGGGTTATTGCGAATACCATAATTTCACCATATGGAGGCTTCCACCAATACCGGAAATGGCAATCCAGGCGGGCGGGGGTTGTGGGGCTCCGCTCCCAGGGGATGATGCCATATTGTGCATTCCGTGCGCTCAGCAGAACATTGCGCGCCAGTCCGGCACTCCGGCTTCTGGCTATTCGCAACCTCAGTCATCTCCTACCCCCCCACGCCTATTCCGGACCCCGTGTGACGTGGTCATAGGTGGGGATTCGCAATCCGAGGTGTGTGCATGTTTGGCCAGCCTCGAAGATGTTTTCCGCTGTAGCTCAGAAGGCTACGGTTAAGCGGAAGCACCTTTCTCCGGCATTGCGGATCCGGAGAAGGAGGTGTTGGAAGTTTTGGATTGGTCCGATTGTCCCCCGGCTGAGGAGGGGGAGTTCTTCGAGGAGTCGGACGAGCCTGGCTTCCAGCATTGTTTGGTACTGCTGGCGATCAGGCTGCGGGGGTGTCTCTTAACACTCTCTCTATTTTGGCCCAAATGTTTGAAATTTTGGCTTTGGATCCACCTGTGGCGCTACCCCCGCCAAAGGGCGAGGAGTTTGATGTGCCCAAGCCGCGTTTGGCGTTTCCCAGGCAACTTTTTGAGAGGGTTGTCCTTAGGGAATGGGCACAGCCTACGTGCCTTGTTGGTGTCCCTCCTGGTTGGGATAAGCGGTATCCCTTTCCGGAGGACTTGGTAAAATGTTGGTCTGTTCCCCCTGCGGTTGATGCCCAGGTGTTGGGGCTTTCTAACACGGCTGTGTTGCACTCTCCTGACACTACCATTAAGGATGGTGAGGATCATCGGATCGATCAGTTGGATCGCCATGGTTTCGTCAGTGCTGGTTCGGCTTTGCGGCCGATTTGTGCTTCGGCGCTTTTGGTGTTGGCTGTCAGGTCCATTGTTAGGAATTTGTACGCGGGCCTTGATCCCTCCTGTGATGAGTTTACTTCTCTCAAGCAGTGTGAGTCATTTGTTGCCTTTGTTCTGGCCGCCCAGGATGATTCCATCGCGATGTGTAGCAGAACCACAGTCCTGTTGGTTGCTATTCGACGGTCGGTGTGACTACGACAGTGGACGGCTGACTTTAATTCTAAGAAATCGCTTACGGCTCTTCCCTCCTTGGGTTTGCGCCTGTTTGGCGACAAACTGGATTCGGTTGCAAGGGGGGTAAGTTGTCTCAACGCAAGAAGCCGCGTCGTTCCTTTCGGGGAGCGGCTTCTTTTAGTCCCTCCTTTTGGGGAGCCAGAGCGGGCAGGGGGGGCCTCCTTTCCCAGCTGCCAGAGGGGCAGGTTGGAACCGGGGGAGAGGACATGGCTGTCCCGGTGACTCCTGGGGCGCCAAGCCCAAGCCCGCTCAGCAATGAGGGGGCGCCCTCACCCATGCGGGTGGGGGGACGGTTGCGACACTTCTCCCAGATTTGGGACCAGGCGGTCCCGGACAGATGGGTCCGGGAGGTGGTGTTGTCCGGTTACAAACTGGAGTTGGAGTCTCGACCTCCTTCGAGGTTTTTCAGGTCTCGGGTGTCCACCGATCCTTCGGCCGCGCAGGGGCCCGGTTCTTTCCTTGGGTATTATTCCAATCTCTTCACAGTATCCAAGAAGGACGGGTCGGTTCGTCCCATCCTGGATCTGAAGTTCCTCAACGTGTTTATTCGTCCCCGGAAGTTGCGCATGGAAACTCTGCGCTCTGCCATCAATTCTCTTCGGCAGGGGGGCTTCATAGCGTCCATAGACATCAATGATGCCTACCTTCATATTCCTATCTTTCCGGCTCCCCAAAGTTTTCTTCGCTTCGTGGTGGAAGATCGGCATTTTCAATTTCTGGCATTTTCAATTTCTGGCATTTTCAATTTCTGGCATTTTCAATTTCTGGCTCTTCCGTTCGGCCTTACCTCGGCTCCAAGAGTGTTCACCAAGGTGTTGGCGGGCGTGATGGCCCTTCTCAGAGCTCAGGGGATTCGCATTGTGCCTTATCTGGACGACCTTCTCATCATGGCTCCTTCCTTCAGTCAAGCGGAGGTGGACACCAGGACGGTGGTATCCACTCTGTAGAGGTTCGGCTGGGTGATCAACTATCCCAAGTCCTCTCTTTTGTTCCGGCCAGGGTGGTTTCCTTCCTGGGGATGTCCTTGGATTCTTGCCAACACAGAGTGTTTCTACCTCAGGCCAAAGTTCTCTTGATTCAGGAATTGGCACAGCTTCTTCTTTCCAATCCTTGCCCGTCCATCCAGCTAGGGATAAGACTGGTGGGTTTGATGGTAGCTTCCTTCGAGGCAGTTCCCTTTGCTCAGTTTCGCACGAGGACGCTTCAGCTTCATCTGTTAGCGTCTTGGGACCGTCGACCGCGGTCGCTGGATCGGTCCTTCCGGATGTCCTCCCGGGTTCGGCAGTCTCTCCAGTGGTGGATGGTCTAGCACAATCTCTTGAGGGGCAGGTCCTTTCTGACGCCTCTTTGGGAAACTGTCACCACGGACGCCAGTTTGTCGGGATGGGGAGGTTTCTGGAAGGACCTTCAGTTCCGGGGGCGGTGGGGTCCTCTGGAGGCCCACTTGCCCATCAACGTCCTGGAGTTGAGAGCCATCAGGTTGGTTCTGTTTCACTTGACACAGGCTTGCCGGTTCAGGTTCGGTCGGACAATCGGACGGCGGTTGCTTACATCAATCACCAGGGAGGGACTCGCAGTCTGGGTGCCCTCAGAGAGGTGTCTCTGATTCTAGCCTGGGTGGAGGCTCATGTCCCTTGCATCTCGGCAGTGTACATTCCAGGAGTGGAAAACACGGAGGCGGACTTCCTGAGCAGGTGCTCTTCCCGCCGGGGGGAATGGTCTCTTCACCCCCAGGTGTTTCGGTCGCTTTGTCTCCGGTGGGGGACGCCGGAGGTGGATCTGTTTGCCTCTCGTCACAATTACAAGCTTCCGACATTCGTGTCGCTCTCTCAGGATCCTCTGGCTCTGGCGGTGGATGCCATGTGTCTGAGCTGGGGGGACCTGGGGTTCCTTTATCGGTTTCCTCCGATCCCCGTGCTAGGCAAGGTGTTGCGAAAGCTGGCCCTGGAAGGGGTTCCCGCCATTCTCGTGGCTCCAAGGTGGCCAAGGAGGGTGTGGTTCACAGACATCGTTCGTCTGGCGGTGGACCAGTTCGACCTGCCTCTTCGGCCGGATCTTCTCACACAGGGTCAACTGCGTTACCCCAATTTATCAACGCTAGCTTTGACGGCCTGGCTGCTGAAACCTCCATCTTAAGGGAGGAAGGTCTCTTGTTAGTGTCAGGAAGAGGTCCTCTTCTACCATCTACTATAGGACGTGGAGATCGTATATTGATTGGTGTGAGGCTAGATCTTTGCGCTGTCGGGTCTTTTCTTTTTCTAGGATTTTGGAATTTCTTCAATCGGGGCTGGACTCTGGTCTTCAGCTGAGTACTTTGAAGGGGCAGGTTTCTGCCTTGTCTGTCTTTTTTTCAAAAGTCATTTGCCCTTCATCCTTTGGTCAAGACTTTCTTCCAGGGGGTCTCGCATCTGCGGCCTCCTAGGAAGCCTTTGCTCCCTGTTTGAGATTTGAATTTGGTTCTCTCTGCTCTTCAGGCTCCTCCTTTTGAGCCTTTACAGGACATTGCTCTTTCTACTCTGATTCAGAAGGTTGCCTTTTTGGTGGCCATCACTTTGGTTCGGCGCATTTCGGAGTTGGCAGCCTTGTCGATTCAGGCTCCTTACTTTGAGAGACATCAGGACAAAGTGGTTTTCCGCTTCAAACAGGACTTTCTTCCTAAGATGGTCTCTGCTTTTCATCTTAACCAGGACATTGTTCTTCCGTCCTTTGTGTCCTAAGCCTAGGAATAACAAGGAGAGGGTTTTGCATTGTTTGGATGTGGTACGCTGAGTTAAGTACTATTTGCTTACTACATCTCCTTTTCGCAAGACTGATGCCTTTTTCGTGGTGCCCTGCGGGCCTAGGAAGGGTTTGGCTCCGGCTAAGTCTTCCATTAGCAAGTGGATTCGACAGGCTGTTGTTGGGGCCTATTCTGCTAAGGGGAAGGCTCCCCCTTTTTGTATCACTGCTCACTCTACTCGTGCTGTTGGGGCGTCTTGGGCTTTTCAGCACCAGGCTTCTGTTGAGCAAGTTTGTAAGGCTGCCACTTGGTCTTCTGTTTACACTTTTTCCAAGTTTTATAAGGTTGACGTGCGGGCTTCAGCAGATGCTGTGTTTGGCCGCAAGGTTCTGCAGGCTGCAGTGGTTTGAGTTTTACATTATTGCCTTGTTGGATACCCGCCCTTTCTGGACACTGCTTTTGGATGTCCCAAGTGTAAATATTAATGTTTGAAGCGGGGTGTGTGACATACTTAGAATAATACCATTTCGTGAATACTCACCTGTAAAATGGGTATTGTAAGTATGTCACACACCCCGCTTCTCCTGGATTCTTTATAGGGTGAAGTTTCGTTTACAGTTTGAGGGTTGCCAATGGTTTTTTTCCTGGTACCTTGTCTTCTGTTTGAAAGCTGGGAGATGAGTGGGAGGTCCCAGGTATGTATAGACCGGGAGGGGCTCGTTTTTCAAGACTTCTCTGCAACGTCGCCACCTGCTGGTGGAGTAACCCAAGTGTAAATATTAATGTTTGAAGCTGGGTGTGTGACATACTTACAATACCCATTTTACAGGTGAGTATTCACAAAATGGTATTTTTAGGCACTGTTCGATAGAGCACAAGATAGGAGAATGTGGTACAGAGCATTACTTATGTGTGCTGCGCTCCCGGTAGTGCCATGATGGGGTGGGTGGTCTTATGCCAACAGAGACCGAGCAGCGGGGCCTAAATGCCAGGGCTGTCCTTACAGACTGTCTGACAAATATTATAGAGAGAAATAGCACCGCAGGAGAAGGTAGAGGTCCACAGGCATGTATAAGGACTTATATACTCCTGCAGATAGATGCCTTCTCCTGCTCTACTATGCTCTCAATGCAGCACACCACAGATGTAGTACAGTACTGCGCTATATGTGCGAGGCCATTGCCTAGTATAGCCATGCACTGCAGTCCAAATGCTGCATACAGAGCCCCCATGCTTGAGTTGCATCAGAGTATTTTCCAAGTATACAGCACGTCCTGTTTCACTTATTCCTTACGTCTGGGTTATCCGCCACAAGGTGGCGCAGTGGACTGCAGAAAGACTTGTGGCATCTCCCGGGCCTATAAAAAGCCAGGAACCTCCCAGTTTTCTCCTGCAGTCGGACTGTGAAGATAGAAGATGTCTCTCTCTTGCGCAGGTGAGCGAGGCAACCAAGACTGTGGCCCTGCAAGTCTATTCCCATCCGATTCTGGACTCCCACTGCCTCCCAGCCTCAGCTGACAGATCTGGTGAAGGTAGAAGAGCACTAGGGTCAAGTGCTCCAGGAGCGCTGCTCCAAGCCGCAGCCCATGTACTACAAAGGGGAGCCGGCCATAGGCTTTATGGTTAGCCTGATTGGGATGCGGCGTTCATGCACTGCCTTCTGAGTGGTTGAGTTATTTGGGGACTATGTCCTCTTCTTTTACTTCTGGGGCTCCCCCCCTTCCTGGCCATGGATACTCGCCGCTGCATTCCCTCGTCTCCCTCTCTGACTCCGTTCGGGGGGCGGGTGGTATTGAGTGGTGTTTTTTTTTTTTCGGAGGTAATTTGTACTACGCTCCGTGGCTGTGGGCGCTATAACCTGAGGTAATTTTGCTTTGTCATGGCGCCGGCCAGGTCACGTGTGGTGTTTTCTGAGGTAATTGGGCGATTTTGGTGTTTTTAGCTGCCGCACAGCTTTGTATTACGCTCCGCGGCTGTGGGCACTATAACCTGAGGTCATTTTGCTTTGTCATGGCCCCGGCCGGGTCAAGTGAGCGCCGTTTTCATGCTCTTTGAGGGGGGCGGGGCCTGGTGATGCTGTGGATCGCGCTGTTCCCCTGCGGCCCGCCCCTCGAGGTACTTCAGCTGACGCCATTTTGTACAACCTGCGTGTCTGGATTTCTTCATTCCCGGCTGCAGCTCTGCTTTCCCTGGTGTATCGATTTACCTAGCGGTCTGTGCTTGAGTGACCCCGCTGTGTCTTTGGTCTGTGAGTCCCTCTTGGGGGGGAGGGGGGTTTATTGACCCTGGGATTTTCATGTGCTGCGGGATGCTCATGTGTATTTTTTCTTATGTCTTTCAGGCGGGATACCATTGGGTTGTGGTTCTCCCGGCTTACTCCTTCCTCCCCCTCACTCCCCCTTCACAAAATAGAGTTCTGGGGGCATCCTGTGGGAGGGCATCCCGGGTGGCTTCTGTCTTAGGCCTTTATCCACTACTGGTCTATTGCGCCTGTGTTAATCACCATATGGAGGCTTCAGGGGATAGCGTGCTTGGGGGCCCTGCGGGACAAGCCCGGCTATGTTCCATGTGTGGGTATCCCCTGTGATTAACAGTGTCACGGTGTGCGAATGCCATGTGCTGACAGTGTCATTGCGCTATAAGCTGGTTTGCCTGCTTCGCTTCCCAGCTCTATGCCTCCATCTGCTTCCCCTACTCCCCCGCTCCTGCAACTAGGCCCCTGTGAGGGCACTGCTAGCAGGGAGTCTCATTCTGATTTGGCTCTGCGGGTGGCTAACATTGAGAGGCAGCTTGCCAGGCCTGTTCCTAGGAAGGCCTCTGGCAAGAAGCGGCACCTGGATCCCAGACCCTCCCCCCTTGCTAAGGTGTATGTGGGGATTGATGAGTTTGGTGGCTGTCACCCCCTTGAGATGGGGGGACTTTCCCAGGATTCTGACTCCTCTGGGAACCAGCAGGAGGGTTGCAATAGTGACCCTGGGTCGGTGTCCGGAGAGGATTTATGGTACCCTAAGGACACTGATAATCTGCTGTCACATATTTTTGATATATTGCACATTGCTGCAACTGAGGTGGCTAAGAGAAAGCAGGGGTAGCACTTTCGCCCTGGTAAACGACGTCCAGAGTTCCCTGAGCAGGAACATTTTACCATTTTGGTACTTAAAGAATGGGAACGTTCTAGCAGGCTGCCTGCTGTGCCCAAGGGTTGGATAAAGGGTATCCCTTTCCTGCTGATCTTGTTAAGAAGGCTTGTCCAATACTTCAGTCATGCCTTCCCCTGACACTACCTCTCTGAGGGATGGTGAGGACCGGTGCATGGATCAATTGGCCTGCCATGCTTTTACCTGTGTTGGGGCTGGATTGAGTCCGACCTGTGCTGCTGCCATTACTGCTATTGCCCTCAAGAGGCTGTTCAAGTGTCTCCTTGAAGATGCTACAGCTGGTGGGGGGGGGACTATAGTACTCTTACTTTGTTCTGATTTAGAGGCCATTTTGGGGGTCCTCCATCCTCCTCCCTTCCTTTCCGCTCCCAGAGGAGGTCGTGGCTCCCTCTTCTCTAGTGGCCGCAGAGATTCTTGGGGCTGTGGCAGATCCCGTGGTCGTCCCGGTCTCTCCTGGATACCAAGCCCAAACCCTCTCACAAGCCCCCTCAGATATGAAGGGGCGCCCTCATCCATCCGGGTGGGGAGACGGTTTCGGCTCTTTGCTCACGTCTGGAGGCTTCACGTCTCAGACTGGTGGATGCAGGAGGTGTTGTCCTCCGGTTACAAGATCTGAAGGGACTTAACAAATTGTCAGATTCAAGCATTTTCGTATGGAGACGCTGCGCTCTGCTGTCAGTACCCTTCGCCCGGGCGACTTCATGACCACTGTGGACATCAAGGATGCTTATCTTCATGACCACTGTGGACATCAAGGATGCTTATCTTCATGTGCCTATCTTTCCAGGTCATCAGAGTTTTCTAAGGTTCGCGCTGGAGGATCAGCATTACCAGTCTGCGGCTCTGCCCTTCGGTATCACCTTGGGTGTTCGCCAAGATACTGGCGGGAGTGATGGCTCTGCTACGGATCCAGGGCATCCGCATCATTCCTTACCTGGACGACATCCTGATTGTGGCCCAGTCCTTTCCTCGGGCCGAGCAGGACACTCAGATGGTGACCTCCACTCTGGAGTCCTTTGGCTGGGTGTTCAACTTTTCCAAGTCTTCTCTGTCCCCGTCCTTGGTGAGGTCCTTTCTGGGCATGACTCTGGATACCTCTCAGATCAGGGTGTTCCTTCCTCAGCATAAGGTGGAGGATCTTCAGATGCAGGCTCGGGCTCTGCTATCAT
Organism: Gastrophryne carolinensis; assembly: GCA_027917425.1. Taxonomy (NCBI): domain Eukaryota; kingdom Metazoa; phylum Chordata; class Amphibia; order Anura; family Microhylidae; genus Gastrophryne; species Gastrophryne carolinensis. The sequence goes on from CM051234.1 coordinate 502,846,075, forward strand.
GTCCTCATCCCTCCATCCGTCAGGGGATGCAGTTGGTAGGCCTGATGGTGCCCTGCTTCGAGGCAGTCCCCTTTTTGTTCAGTTTCACATGAGACATCTTTAGTTACTTCTCTTGTCAGTTTGGGATCGGGACCCTGTGTCCATGGATCAAGAGTTTGCTCTGTCCCCTCTGGCCAGATGGTCCCTCTCGTCGTGGCTGGACTCAAGGAACCTTCTAGTGGGCAGGACCTTCCTGCCCCCGTGCTGGGAGAAGGTCACCACAGTTGCCAGTCTGACCGGTTAGGGAGGCGTCTGGAAGTCCCTGAGGTTCCAGTGGAGCCCACAAGAGGCTCATGCTTCCATCAAAGTCCTGGAATTGAGGGCGATCAGGTTGGTTCTTTCTCGCCTGACCACTCACCTTCGGGGTTGGGCTGTTCAGATCCGCTCAGTCAACCAGACGGCGGTTGCCTACATCATTCATCAGGGAGGAACTCGGAGCAAGCGAGCCTTCAAGGAAGTGTCCCTGATCCTGTCTTGGGCGGAACAGCATGTTGCCGGCATCTCAGCGGTCTACATTCCGGGGGTGGAGTACCGGGAGGCGCACTCCCTGAGCAGGGGGACGTCTTGTATGGGAGAATGGTCCCTCAACAACCGGGTGTTCTCTCCCTGTGTCATCGCTTGGGGCAGCCGGACGTGGACCTGTTTGCGTTTCGTCACAATCACAAACTTCCCAGGTTTGTGTCTGTCTCGGGTTCCTCTGGCCTTCGCCACGGATGCATTGGCTATTCCTTGGAAGATGTTTCGGCTTCTCTGTGTTCCCTCTGTTTCTTCTCCTGGGCAGGGTCATGCGCAAGATAGTCCAGAAGCAGGTACCTGCCATCCTGGTGGCCCCTTGTTGGCCAAGAAGGGTTTGGTTCGCAGACGTCGTGCAGTTGGCAGTAGACCGGTATGTCTTGCCCAAGGATCCAGACCTCCTCACTCAGGGGCAGCTACGCCACCCCAATTTACAAACGCTGGTTTTAACGGCTTGGCTGCTGAAACCTCCATCTTGATGGTAAAGGGGTTACTTGCTTCTGTTGTTGATTTTCTTTTCCCAGAATTCTGGAAATCTTGTAACATGGTTTGGATTTGGGCCTTTAACTTAGTACCCTCAAAGGCCATGTTAGCTCTGGCAATTTTTTTCCAAAGATTTTTTGCCAATCACCGACTGGTTAAAACTTTTTTCCAGGGTGTTTCTCATGTGCGTCCACCCCGTAAGCCTTTGCTACCAGTCTGGCATCTGAATCTGGTGTTGTCTGCTATGCAAGGGCCTCCCTTTGAGCCTATCCGTAAGGCCGCCTTGCCCATTTCTGATTCTTAAGGTAGCCTTTTTGGTGACTCACTTCTGTAAGGTGAGTTTCTGAGCTAGCGGCGCTTTTCTTCAAACCTCCTTATTTTGAGCGGCATCAGGATAAGGTGGTGTTTCGGCTTAAGCCAGATTTCTTGCCTAAGGTTGTGTCTACCTTTCATCTCAATCAGGACATTGTCTTGCCTTTATTGTGTCCCAATCCTGCTAATTCCAAGGAGCGGACACTGCATTCTCTAGATGTGGTCAGGGCTCTGAAGTTCTCTTTGGTTGCTACTGAGACTTTTAGGAAGTCTGATGCTCTGTTTGTTCTCCCTTCTGGGTCTAGGAAGGGTTTGCCTCCGGCTAAATCCACTATCAGCAAGTGGATCCATCAGGCGGTGGTCCAGGCCTATTCTGCTAAGGGAAAGGATCCTCCCTTCTGTCTTACTGCTCATTCCATTCGTGCTATTGGTGCGTCTTGGGCCTTTCAGCACCAAGCTTCTGTTGAACAAGTTTGTAAGGCCGCAACTTGGTCTTCTGTTCATACTTTTTTCAAGGTTGATGTTAGGGCCTCAGCTGATGCTGCTTTTGGCCGCAAGGTTCTTCAGGCGACAGTGGTTTGAACTGCCCACTGTTGCTTTTTGGGGATCCCACCCTACCTTACGCACACTGCTTTTGGATGTCCCAGACGTAAGGAATAAATGAAACAGGACGTGCTGTATACTTGGAAAAATACAATTCTGTAGAATTGTTTTTGTAGTATACAGCATGTCCTGTTTCATCCCTTCCTCATTATTATTCTTGGTCACCTTTGTTCTCCCGGCTTTTTTGCTTTGTAACACTGGGAATTTGTGGGAGGCTCCTGGCTTTTTATAGGGCCGGGAGATGCCACCTTGTGGCGGATAACCCAGACATAAGGAATAAGTGAAACAGGACGTGCTGTTTAGTACAAAAGCAATTCTACAGGTGAGTACTCACAGAATTGTATTTTCTTCTTTCTTTAACACAACATAAACAGGTGTGAACAGGCCCTAAAGATTGCATGGTATTTTTTATTCATACTCTTGTTTGGCATACTTTTGTACTCATCTATGGTAAACTTTGACTCTTTTTATTTCTTTTTTTTTTCTAGAGTGACAGATGAAGTTTTTAACTTCTTGTTAGTTTGGTACTACTGCACGCTGACCATCAGAGAAAGTATCCTCATTAGTAATGGATCAAGGTGATATGCTCTTGTTAATACTACACAACAATTAAAAGTATAGTACCTTTTATATATTTATAATTTGTTCATCCCCGTTATGGCTGGTGTACTACGACCAGCTGGAAATAATGTTTTGCATGGATCCTGGCAGCCACAAGGTTATTGGGATAATGATCTTAAAGTCTACACTCTATTTTTGTGTGCAGGTCCACAGGTTTGGAAGGTAAGGTAGCAGGATAGGAGGAGCAGGTATGATATAGCATGACATCGGAAGCTGTGTCAGGCCTAGAAGAGCCAACCCTCCCTGGCCCTGAGGAACTTTGCCAAGGGAGGAAACCTGGCCAGCACAGCAAGTCCACAGTTGTAGAATTGGAAAATGTTATTAAAATAGCATACACTTGCTGAGGTGATGGGGTATTTCAAGTTAACTACGGTATTTCATAATTTGTTTATACTGCTTAGAATTAAAATAGCAGCCCCTGGAAGGAAAAGTCTTGGAATTATGGAAATCACAGAATAGACAGACATGTTAATGATCTGCAAAATGCCGAAATGTGGCACTAATGCACTTGCACAACTTGCCATGCTATCAGCAAGCTTATGAATGGTTATCTGAGGAAAGTTATATCATGCAAATCAAGATTACTTGCTGGCAGCTCCCCTCGCAATTGTCTCCCATAGAGCACTTCTGGGACATCATTGTTTGCCAAGTCTTGATACACTACGGGTCATAGTTGCTGCAAGAGTGCTGCTCAGACACCCTGGTAGAAATGAATGTACCGCTGGTATTATGACCAAATCACTGTAACCCTTAGCTGTGAGTAAACTTGAGATGAAGACTAAAGGGGTCCATTTACGATACATTAGCTGAAATTCCCTTGTGAAGGGTTTTTCATGGCATAGCCCATATGGTCTCCAGACCTGATCTCCAGTTAACATTACACCAAAGACAGTGAGACTCATCAGTGAAGAAAACGGCCCCCCGTTGCCATTTTTCTGTGCTCCAATAGCCTTTTAAAGCGATGGCATGAGGGCAATGGGACCTCTGGAGCCGGACGCCTGTCTTGTATTTTCATGTCATACAAACACTTCTGATGTTTTGTGTTGACACTGTTTGCTGCCTTTGGTGGCCTCAAATTTCACATGCAGTACAGAATGGATGACACACCATTCTTCCAGTTAGACACTTGGTCCGTGCAGCGGTTCGTCTCCACTGCATGACAAGTAGCGTTGCATTGCACGCCACTTTGATTTTCTGGTTTAAAACAAGCTTTGCTTTTAAAGTGGACCAACACCCAGGGGGGATCGGCGCGGGAATCTATAAGATTCCCGGGCCGATCAGATCCCTCCCCGCGGGGCATCCGAAATCGGTATGTCCCGCGGGGTGAAACCCCCCAGGAAGCCTAGCAGGGCGCGCACCCGCGCCGGCCGTTTGTGAATGTGCTCCCTGTAAGAGTGACGCGCGGGAGGCGGCGGCGGGCACGCTCGCTTGTCCGTCGACGGACCCTCGCTTGTCCGGCGGCGGTGATTCGCTGGAGCGGTCACTTGGGAGCGGGGTCAGGTGAGTTTTCGGGGCTTTCTGGGGGGTTTCACACAGCGGGGCACCCCCGATCGGGGTGCCCCACTGAAGTGGACCAAAACCCAGGATAGTCAAAATCCGGGGTGTTGGTCTTTAAAGTGGACCAACACTCTCCTTGATCGGCCTGGGAATCTGTAAGATTCCCAGGCCGATCCGATCCCTCCCTGTTGTGCAGCCAAAATCGGGATGCCCCGCTGTGTGAAACCCCCAGGACGCCCTCTAACCTTACCTTACTCCCGGTCCAACGGCGCATGCGCGGGCCGCATCTCGCGCTTCTTTCTAGCAGGGCACACTCCCTGTTAGAGGGAAGCGTGAGATGCTGCCACCAGCGTGCTCGGACCCACTGTGGTTGGACGCGCATACCACAGCGGCTCAGAGCGCGCTGATTGGACGAGCGGCCGTGCATGCGCCATAGGAGCGGAATGAGGTAAGTTTTAGCAGGCGTTCTGGGGGGTTTCACGCAGCGGGGCACCCCCGATCGGGGTGCCCCGTGAAAGTGGACCAAAACCCAGGATAGTGAAAATCCTGGGTGTTGGTCCACTTTAATGTCGCTTTTATGCCCCTCACACTTGTGACAAATGGGTGATGCTTGAAAATGTGATCATTTGTAAATCTTGGCGACACCTGTTCTTTCTATGATTTACATAAATAGGCCTTACATAGGCCTTGTTCTTCTTGGTGTTTTAATGTGAGTTGTAGCTGTTTTTGCAGTTTAATTCAACTTTAAAGATTTAAACCTGGAGCATAGTCTTGCATACCCTGGGCATTGTGATTATGCCAGCTGGTTGGAGCCTGATGGACATCCCAAATAAAGATGCTTTTTAATTCTACCTATGCACATAGCTTGGTTGAACAAACTGTGTGAACAAAGAGAAAGTATGAAATAAATAATTAAAGATTTGTAGGCAATGAAAAAACATGCTCTCCTTTACTTCTAAACGCTCCTAGGTGTCTCCTGAGTATTGTAAACCCCTGACCCTGTCCCTCTGCTGCACTCCTGCTTTAAAGTTGGTGGCTCATCTAATCTGACCACAGTCTACTTTCTCTTTGGCAGTGGTGGGGGCTCTCCTCTTAACCTCTTACTGTCTCTGATCTGGGGCCAGGAACAATGTGCCTCAAGAGAAGATGGTCAGACGTATTTTCCCCACTGTTATGCAGGTTGCACTGTTTATTGCTCACTGGTCACCTAGAAGCCTTGTCTTAGCCCTGTATCCCTCTCTTATGTTTGTAGCCTAACCCGAGTGTTAAAGCCCAAGGAAAAAGACAAGGAGAAGAAAGAAAGACAAAGAGAGATCCTACAAAGTCTCGGGAGGCTAAGACCCCTAAGCTCTAAATTAATTGTCTCGCTATCTTGTTATATTCTTCTGTTGCATGGTCTGCTTAGAGCATATACTGGGAAATGAGGCTGCCAGTTATCTGGTTGATATTCTGAGCAACATGGAAGTGAACCTGGTTTCCACTATGGAAGTATGCAGGTCAGCTGTGAGATGATCACGGCATCCCTTCCGGTTACACCTTCACAGGTTTCGATACCCCCAGTTATCACCACTCATGTGGCCACAGTAAAGTAGCCAAAGAGGGAGGTTAGTGAGGGTCATATATCCTTAGGTGAGGATTCTCTTAACAGGGACTTAGGGCTAGCCTTGGATAAAGAGTCGACTTCTAGCTATGCTATAAGCAGGTTGTCTGAAGCGACGTCAGCATTGCTTCAGGATATTTGATACCATGCACGTTGATTCTGTGGAACAACCTCTTTCAGTACAGGAAGAGTATTGTGTTTACTCTTCAGGAACCTCTGAGACCGTTCATCATCCAATGTATTTTTATTTATTTTTTTCAACCCCGAGCAGGGCCTGGGAAGGTGCTCGGCAACCTCCTGGCTATACTTCCACAGGGCAGGGTACCTGTGGCAAGGGGGTCCACTGGAGCACCACATCACCTACCCTGGCTGGCACCTGATCTCCTGCAGTAGCTAGCAGGCTTGCGGTCCAGTCAGCGTGAGCTTCCCTCTCAGCGGCAGCGATTGGAGGCTTTGGCGCTTTGGTGTCCTCAGGTCTCCCAAAGGGGGTGTCCTTTGGTCCTCCAGGGGTGCACGGCCTTGGATGCGCCCCACACAGTGGGGGGACAGAGAGGCAAAGCTGACCAGGCACGTGGTAATCCTGGGACTCGGATGCTAGTGAGCTTTCCTGGCAAGTCGGCGATCCTCCCTCTTGCTGGCAGCGTGGGTGGCGCTTGGTTTGTGTTCCCAAATCTCCTCTTGGAGAACAGGACTGCCCTGGATGCGGTCACCTGTTAACGTACCTCTGGGTCCATGGATTGTTTCTTGTGCATAGCCTCGGCACTCGTGTGTTCCAACATACTGGAAGATGTGTGGCCAACTGGCTTCTATCTGCAACAAAAGAACCTGGGCTGCGGTGCTGCAGATCCAGGGGCATCTACAGTGGAGGAGCCAAGCCATGAGAATGCCTCTTCAGAAAAGTTGGTGAGATGTATACATCCGCTGTCATTTGGGGGGTCACATGTATTTGATCTTCCCTACATGTCACCTTGGAGTCTACTCTGTCCTTTTATACTTCCAGTCCTTATACCTAGTTGCTATATATAATGTGAAGGACCTCCTAGGGCTATGCCACAGGAGACTGAAATGGGTGTTGCAGGGTTTCCCACCCTTAATTGAACTTAGGACGTAGGAAGCAAATGTCCAATTAGTATTACCGGTAACAGTACGGCCCAAACATGGTAAATACATAGATGGTAAATAAGTTCTTCGTTTTTTTTGTGGTTTACTTGTGTTATACTGAGGACTGGGGGGAGGGGGTGGGGCTTTTAACCTGTCCCAGTTTGTTTTTCCTCACTAGGGGGAGGAGCTGCTCTCTCCATGGCCGTCCTAAGGGAGTAATAGAAATTCAGTTAGCGGTAAGACTAACGGGCATTTCTTTTTGTATTTTCCCTGAAGTGGTCTTTGATATATATTGTAAAGGGATTGTCCAAGCTAACTGTAGATTAGTGTTTGCCTACCTGCCATGCAGATGATTCACCCTGGTGTGCTGCTGAATGAAGCAGTTGTTGAGATTTTGCCCTTTTCCTGTAGCCTGGCCCCTGGATGTTATTTATTCATGGTGTTCATGGCCGTATTTGGCAATGGGCCTCTCCTATATCACTCTCCATGTGAAATCTCATCCTTGCTGAACCTCTTTTCGCACCAGTTCTATTTAACCTTTTCACCACAGCAGGTCAGGGACCACATCAGATGGCTCAGAGGGCCGCAGGTTGAGCATATGTGCTTTGTAATAAAAGAGCTGAATCTCGGCAGCAGCAGGGTTATTTTGCAGTTTGCCCGGATGTATCTTTTGCATGGCAGGTATGCAAACAATGTGTTCTTACACTGGAGAATACCTTTAAAATGTATAATTATTATTATATCTCTCCACTTAAGTCTTATTCTGGTGTCTGAAGTGTGTTGCAGAGTCAGCCGATTTCTGCCACGGGTTATGGGTATGCCCTATAATTAAAAGATTTTGGAGGAGTATCCCAATATACAAGCCAAAATCTTGTAACTTATGCTCCGCCTACACCAGAATAGGCAATATTTGGGGAATATAAGATAGATGGGCTGAAAATACCTAAAGGCACTAGGAGGCTATTAATCATCTCAGCGATAGCGAGGAAAACAATATTACATGCTTAGAAAAATCACAATTATTCTTCAAATTTGACTAGATTGACAAGGCATCTCAAAAAGAATCAAAGGTCGAGAGCTTTTTTTTAACACATGGGAAAGCTTTAACATCCTGACCCCTGAAATCAAAAATAGAGTTTGAAATACATAAAAAAATACTAACTGGTACATTACGAGACTAATAGCTGGTGACCCTCCAATTGTGTGTGTGTGTGGGGGGGGGGGGGGGGTCTGCTGTGGGGTGCCTCCCTTGCCCTTCACCAATGCGTTTGATGGGGATGGGGATTGAGCTCTTTTGGAAGTATCTATACAGTGTTGCACTCTTCTTGGATCCTTGATAACGAGATACACTGTCAGGAGGTGATGTTCATTTAACAATAAGACCAAAATAGAAATGTTGAGATACTTACATTCTGTCAATTGTTATTGTATATGTAATATGCCAGACCTCGATAAAAAAAAAAGTTTAAAAATAATATATATATAATTTACTTTTGCTAGATTGTGCAGTGATCGCTCACTCTTTAGGAGTATGTGGACATCTTTAGATTTATGCTTATTAGGTTAATTATATTCTATTTCTTTCCTTCTTCTTTTCAGAATAAAAGGATGGTGGGTCTCGCACCACTATGTTTCAACTTTTCTATCTGGGGTGATGTTGACATGGTGAGTTGAACGTGTACACTGAAAATGTTTCATTAGAAATCTGTTGGAACTTTTTAGAGCATGGATCGCAGCACAGTTGTGCTCTCTGCTTAACGTAAATAATGCAGTATTAATGGTGTCCCACAACACTAGCACACTCTTAGCCAGTTGCATAACTAAATGTGATGGAGCCCTGGTGCAAAAATTAAATGCGTCCATTTCAAGGCTCATACAGTAAATATCTGTCTTTTAACTCCATTGAATACAGCTAAGGACTGATAGCAGCAGGGATGAATGGTGCTTCTGTTCTTCAAATGAAGCTAAGTAAGCACAAAACAGATAAATAAGGTGGAGGCGCACCAATGATGGTGCTCCCTGACCATCTGGGTTCCAGTGCAGCTGCACCCTCTATAGTTATGCGCCCCTGCTCTCAGCCTAACTTTTTGAATGTGGTGAATTATTGGAAATTTTAATATAAAAAGAGATGTTATGCTGCGGCTGGCGACGTTGCCCATGGATGAAATGGTAAGTTGTGCCTTTTCACTTTACCTCAACCCAGTACAGGTAAAGTGCAATACAGGTGCTTTTCTGGGGATCCATAGACCTCTAGGGGTGGCGTTGGATTCACCTGCATGCACTATTTGAATTACTTACCTGACCAAACGGGAGTAGTTTGATTTCTGCACATCTGACGCATATTTGAGCATTCACTGTTGCAAGCTGTCAAGTGTAACTTTTTTTGGGGGGGAGCTGGGAATATTTGACATGATATGTTCCAGTTAATCATGCAATTTCTAGGCTAAAAAAGAAAAACGTTATAACCTGGCCTTTTTGTTAAGCCTCTGACTTGTTCATAACTAAACAATAAATATTGCACATTTACAATTAAATATCACCCCCTTTCTCCCTTTGTAATGTGGAATAGTATTTTCATTTTCTGAAAAAACATGTAGAGAGGAGGAGAGATGAGAAGGATCCATTGCTGTAAAATTGCCTTCTTATCCACTGTAGAGGTAATGACAACTAGCCTCTATGCTCTGAATATTCTGCTATGCTGAAGCATTATTCTTACTTAAACTATGTAAGTTGTAGCATATCTTATGCCACAGTTGCCACATTGGGGTATATTAGGGCTGTGTCTCTAATTTAGTTAGCGTTCCCTGTGTTTAAAAACAATTAGTGCAGGACCGCATTATGACAGATGCAGGGGGCACAGAGATTAAATACACCCCTGCAAACCTGAATTCGCTGCAATTTTTATTTTGTGGTACTATCACTGATGCATTAGACCACTGTTCCCCCCCAAGAAATTCCACGCAGTACTACTTACTATTTTCTAATTCTCAATTGCCACCCAGTATATACTTTTGTGGGTATAGGTTTAAAGGAATGCTGGCACCCATAAATGCTACACACCAGCAAGGATTTGACCGTCCAATGCATCCCATTGGAGGAACACGGTTATGTGGAGTGCAAAATGGAAATTTGAACAAGCAACAAAAGGCGGCTGTGCCACAGGGCAAGGCTTATCTGTACAATGCAGGTAGTTTTTATATTAATTACACCTACACCCTCTCTTTGAAGTCTATGCTCTTAAGCAGAACTATATTTTCTCTGGTACAATATCCCTGTGAGATCTTTTTCTAACGCACACGCAGTGGCAGCAGATGCATTCTCGTGTAAAAGGCTCTGGCTGCTGCAGTTCCCAGCCCTAGCTTCTTACAGTAACACGGTGTGGACCAAGTTAGTATTGCTCACTGCAGTATTTTAATGCTACTTCCCATCCCTCACAGCATGAATAAGCCAGTCCTCTCCCTCCCATTCCCGCTAGCATAAATCCTAATTACTCCTCTTTCCTATCATTAAATTGGAACAAAACCCACCCGGGCCGGCCCTGAAATCTAAAAGATCCCAGAGCTGGCTGCTGGCCCCCCCAAACCCCCCCATGGTATCCCGTATCAGGATGCACCGCTGTGTGAAACCCCCCCTGGCACCAGTAAACTCTCCTTTCCCTGCTCCAACAGCACATGTGCATGCACTTGTCCAATCAGAGCCATTTGCCGAAAAGGGGGAGCTGCCACATCCCCTGCATCTTTGGGCGGTCGCAGCCATTCACATCTGCTTGGGATGTGGCTGCACTTACTCCACATTTAAATCAATCAATCATAGCATTTTGCCGAAGGATGTAAACAAGGCAAAGGGATCTGATTAGACAAGAGCCCACGCATGCGCCGTTGGACCAAGGAGAGGTGAGTTTTACTGAGCGAACTGGGGTTTTTCACACAGTAGGGCATCCCAATTCGGCATGGAACAAAACCCAGGAAAGTAAAAATTCTTTAAATGAATAATCCCCTCCTCCATTCAGTTGATAACATCCGCCCACTGTTCAAATAACCGCCACATTTTTTTTTAACTGATAAAATGAGCAATATTCACCATGTCACTTCAGAGCAGTAAAACATTTCGTATCTCTCATAGCTTTAGAAAAGACAAAATGTCAGGATGTCCTTTTTCTTTAATTTGTTTTGTGGGGGTCCAATTGTATTTTGCCACAACAGAAATTGCTTTTGCAAAGGCTTCCATTATAGAAATCTCTTTCCTGTTTCTGATATATTTGGTCTGTCGTCAAAGTCGGTACATGAGGAAGAAGCACATGATATTTTGAGTCTGCTAATAAATTGAAGGTCTTCAACACATTTTACAACTCTGATGGCAGTGGAGATGAGCGGGCATCCCCTGTACCCAGGACCCTAGCATTTTTTGAATTTTCATTTCTCTTCTTTCCACCGGTGTGTCGCCTCAGCTACCAGATAGTGACCATGACCTACAAATGTGATGTTAGTTTACTGATTAAAGTGGACCAAACCCCAGGATTTAGACTATCCCGGCTTTTGGTCCTTGCCCCCTGGGGCACTCCAATCCGGGATGCCCTGCTGTGTAAAACCTCTCAGGTCACCCAGTCTAACTGTAACCCGGTTCTACTACGCATGTATGACCTCTCGTCCTGTCAGCATGGTCTTATCCTCTCACATCAACTCGTCTAAGACTCTGCTCGAGCTGAGTCTATCCGAGCAAGCCGGTGGCCACATCCCCACTACCCTCTAACAGGGAGCGCTTCCGTCCCGGCTGCTCACAAATGCCTGACATAGGCATGTGCCCTGCTAAAGATATAGCTACTCTCGCATGTGCGGTTGGATCGGGGGTGAAGTTGAGTTTAGTGGCGATTTCTGGAGTTTCACACAGCAGGGCATCCCCAATCTGAATGCCCCAGGGTGAGAAAATCAAGCAGCTGTGGGTTTTGGTCCACTTTAAGAAAGCCAAGTCTGTTATTTATAATTTTGAGTGGAGGGGAATAGGCCGAAGATATACTTTGAGCAGAGATTGAGAGAGCCCACCTTATGCCAGGAATGGCCCCACCGCCAGTTGCCCCGGCCAGGCCCATCATAGCAAAGCTCCTGTTACAGAGATCGAGATATTATCCTGCGATTGGCGAGGGATAAAGGCCCCTTGAGAGTGGAAAATACTATGGTTTCCATATATCCTGACTTTTCTGCTGCTACGAGGAAGTTTCGGACTGGACATCAACTAGTGAAGCAACAGCTGAGAGTATGTGGATTACAATATGCTATGTTTTTACTGCAAATCTAAAATTATTATTTGAGGAGAATTTCTTTACATCACCACAAGAGGTCGTGAGATGGCTGGAAACTATTTGTCTGGCTGGGAGATCTCCGAGAAGAAAAAAACCTGCCCTGAGTGGCAACGTCTGTGCGTGCTGTTCCAGGTGACACTGAATGGGAGCAGGGCGAACAGTTAAACACAAGTTGGACTGATTTCCCTGTTTAGTTTGTCCCAGCTCTGAATTTTGTTTCTTTGCTGGTGCTGGTCAGGGCTCCCGTTGATCAGCAATGCTTTGGGTACAAGGCCCGCTCTTGATTGGTATAAGGAATTTGGAGTTTGGCAGGGGCGTTCTAAGGGGAGTTTTTTTTTTAATGTTCTCTTGAATGTTACTAGTTTCATATGTTTGGATGGATGGTCTGCTCCCTTAACTATCTAAATGTGTGTTATAATTGTATACTCATCGTAACCTTGTGGCACATGCCCTCTGTCTTCCTATGTCGCAGCTAAGGCTATGTCCTGGAATGTCAGAAGGTTAAATTCGAAATTTTAAACAGGTAGCTCTAGTCCAATATCTAAAGAAATATAATCCCCATATGTTTTGCCTGCAGGAGATGCATATTACTGGGCAGAAGGTACGGGCTCTGAAGAGGCCATGGTTGGCTAGGGCCTTTCACTCAGTGTATTTGTCTTACTCTAGGGGTGTCTCTATTAGTGCATGAAGCACTTCCTTTTGTCTGATTAGATGTGTGAGTGAACAGAGCTGGGAGGTATGTGCTATTGCACTGCAAGATTCACAGTGTACAGTTGATTTAGAAGGTGATCCATCTACCGCCACTGGCTGATCCTTCACTGCTAGCGGAGATACAGGAAAAGATTTCCCAGCTTCTACCACTCCCGCTCTACTTGTTGGGGATTTTAACCTCATTATGGATCCCCTGCTGGATAGGTTGAATCCTTAGCGGGCCGAGACACCTGGAACACTGGGCTTTGGCACTCTGGCTGGTGGACATCTGGAGCTGGAAGCACCTGGGGATAAAATAATATTCATGCAGTGCCACATCCATGTCACATATAGATTATGCTCTGGCTTCTGTGTCCTTGTTGGCGGGGGTCACGGATGTGGGGTACGCTCCCCAGGCACTGTCAGACCATGCCCCATTGTATGTGTAGCTTTGGCCTTGGGAGCGCTCTATAAGCTCACTGAGTCCACTTTGGATAAACAATGAGGACATAGACGCGAGATTGCAGAAATCTATGGCACAGCAGATGTTCTGCACAACAGGCCCTTGAATTGCACGTGGTGGAACTTACCCAAAAGAAAGTACTGTATAATGCAGTGGTCAGGTTTGAGTTTGAGCAGGGTTGTGGCTTTTTGTCTAGATTGGAGCAGCCAAGCACTGTTATTTCATCTATACTAGACCGATCCTTGACCAGTAATGACTCCCCAGAGGAGATAAATGCAACATTCAGGTCCTTTTATGAGACACTGTATTCTACAAGGTGCGTTACACTGATTATGAAATGAAGGGTTTCCTGTCCTATGTCCAACTGAACTATCTGGAGGAACAGCAGAGAGGGTATTTGGATAACCTAATAACGTTAGAAGAAATTACTGATGCTATAGGGTCCTACCCAGGTAATAAATCACCAGGTTTGGATGGCTTGCCAGTTGACTGGTACTTTTAAGTATAGAGAAACACTGGCACTCTACCTGCTTAAACTTTATAACATAGCCTTAGTGGAAGGTGTGCTGGCAGCACCCATGCGTGAGGCATTGATTATTGTGATCCCAATGCCAGGTAATAATTTGCCATTATATGATTCTTATAGGCCAATCTCACTCCTCACTAAACATGTGAAGGTGTTAGCACACAGACTACTTGCCCTTGCGAAACAAGATGATTGAGCCTTTAACCCGGGGAAAAGCACTTTTATTAATTTGCAGAGATAGTTTATTATTGGTGAGGTGATGTGACAGCAGGTGTTTGCTTCACTTGACAGCAGTAAAGCTTTTGGTTCGTTTGAATGGGGATACATGTGGAAGATCATTGGTAGAACGGGGATAGGTCCCAATTTTTGCACTTGCGCTCCCCATTGCAGACTATCATAGTGTTTGCCAGGAAATTAAAGCTGTTACTGCTGAAGTGGTTTGTTTCACACAGTGGGGCATCCCAATTCCGGGGCAGTCAAAATCCATCTTTTTCAGATTAAAGCTGTAAGTGCTGAAGGACAGGAACAGCCATATTTAAGTATGAATGTGGAAGAATGGAAAGAAGGTGCAAAAAATGGAGGAGAGGCATATGGGACAGGCTTCAGGTGTCTCCCCTTGCTGCCTTATTGCCAATGCCTGGATTAGCTGAGCCACCCCCCCTCCCCAGCGGTCTTAGTAATAGAACAAAAATAGAAGAAAAAGGTTATGAACCATAGGAAAGGAGAAACTTTCTCTTTGGGTCCAGTATTCTAATAGGCAAGTCTGGCTAACACAGTACAACAACTTACTGACAATAGGCAAGTCTATATCTCAAGAGTAATATACCGTCTTCCTGTGATGATAAAAATAAAATTGTAATGAGTACATTTAAATACCATATTTCTCTTGTAGGCCAGATGGACTAATATACCAGATGTTCCGCAATCAATTTCTTGCATTTTCAATATATCAGAGTAAGTGTATATATGTTTACTAAACTTCTTTTGAATACAATTTTCAAGGTCTGAACCTTAACCATCTAAAATGTAGGTTGATGTAGTTGATGTTGTGTCCAGAGAAGGGTGGCACACATCCACCCATCAGTTAAAGAACTTCTCAAAGTTGGATGAAGCATAAATGTCTTGCCTCTCAGATTGTTGATTTCTTCTAAGCTGCTATGCCAGAAGAGTTTCGTTGTAGAAATTGCCGTACCTGCGATTTTTCTCTCTAGCCTGTGCGCCTCGCAGCCAGTATGTAAAGTTCAGTCTCCAAAAGAAAAAAGGCTCCTGTATCTTTTCCAGTCCAGTAAATGTATGCAACCGGAATCATTTTTTCATTTTATTTTAGTGTACTTTCCTACAGGCCTAGATAAGGGGTGCTTATTTGTGCTGATCTGTCAGCTCTGCTATCTAACATTGGTTACAGCATTTCTGGCTCTAGAAAATGAGCCCTGCTATTTTACACGTGGTCCTACACTTCTGGCATAGAAAATAATTGGCACCTCAGTCTGGCTTCACACTACACATGCTCTCTTGAGGTTAGGGGCCAGAACTGCAAGACCCAGCATAGGGCACCAGGGCTTTCTGAAGCAACTGGTAAGCCTGGGAGCTGAGTATCGGTGGTCTTTTCCATTAAATCTAACTAAATGGCCATGACCACGTTTACATATATCATATTATCCCACCCCCTGCTTTTGTGGCACTGTACATAGTAATTATTATATCCTATTTGTAATTAATAGGTGAGCCACTGATGCAGTAGAAATAAATAATAGGAATCCGGACACTGCTTAAATCTACATACAATCTCAGATAAAGGTAGAGACAATGTGTTGTCCCAAATAGTTAGGATGGTGGGAAATAGAGTATAGAAACATTTTAAAAGTCAAAGATGGGTCTAAAATACCAGAGGGGAGAAAGTTGTGGACAAAGCAGAGGTTGCATGTTATTCTAAGCATAAAGCACGTCCTGCTCCATCTAATAATAATTACACATGGGTAATCCTCCGCCAGAGGGCTCTGTTCACTGCAGACATGCAAAAACAGGCTCCTCCCGGCCCTTCATATACCGAGGGACCTCCCACAAATCCCCAGATTTCTCTGCAGTGCTTGACTGCGAAGACATGAAGTATCACTCTCTCGCAGGTGAGCGGGGCTTTTACAGCCTGCGGCCCTGCAGGACTACTACCACCCGTCCTCTTCGATAAAGATGTGCCTCCCAGCCTGGGCTGCGCTGGTCGGGTGAAGGTAGGCAGCACCTCGTGTGCTCACGGAGCTACGCTCCACCGCAATCCCCCACCATAGGGTAGGCGGTTTAGGCCGATGGTGAGCCTCCAATAGATGCCCCTCCCGCATTATTGCCCCGTGCCCCTCATAGCGATGAACCCTGGGTGCAGGTCCGCTTCTCCCTCGCTTCCTCCCGTAGCTCGGGGGAGAAGAAAGGGGGGGGGTATGTGTGTGGCGGTCCCAGCGTAATGTTAACACGTTATGGCCGTTGACTTTCATTTAAACTTGGGTGTCAGTGCCGCGCTCCTTGCCCCACATAAGCCTTGTCTGGTTGTGCGCGTGTGTGTCCTTACACTCATTCATTACATGAAGTGTGCAGCCCGGGCGGCAGCATCATTCCCAGCAGACTGCATGGCTCATCAGGTAGAGCATTTAGATATGGTATAGAGGGTCTAAGGTTCGAGCCCAGCTAAGAATTGTATTTAGTGTTGAGAGCAATCTCCTCATTTACACTCTCTGTGTGTCCTATCCACTACTGTCATGGACGTTGCGCTGGTTAGAGCTTCGCGCTCTTTGGGGGAGGCGGGGACTTGGCATGACGCACCCCGCGTCACGGCTAGATCAGGCCCGCCCCTCGAGGTTCGCTTGGCGCCATTTTGACGGTCTTCGCGCGCGTGGTTGCGATCCGCCTCCTCCCTTGGTTATGTAAGTGCCCTCCCGTTTTTTTGTTCCTATGGGCTGCGCATGGCACTGACACCCCCTCTTATCCCCTTTTATGTCTTTCAGACGCCAAGATTTCGGTTGTCTCCTGGCATGACATATGTTATAGCGGGTTCACATGTAAAATTCTCCCACATTCCTAGCGGGTCTTGGGCATCCAGGGTTGCCTATTGCGTAAATCCCTGCGGGCATACTGCTCAGATAATCACCATTTGGAGGCATCTCAGAATTATGTACCCGGGGTCCCTCGGGGACAGGACCGGACGTGTACAGTGTGTGGCCAGCCCCATGCTGATTCTGACAGAGCACGGGTCTGCGGACCGTGTGCTGAACAGGCACTGACCCTGCAATCAGGTTTGCCAGTGGCTGCACCGCACTTCAATACTCCCGTCTCCCCAGACCTAAATCTAACTCCGGATGAGTCTCACTCGAGCGGGGATGACCAGCAAGTCGTGCCGCGCAAGCTGCCTACGGCTGAGCAGGTGCTATCTAGTTAGGCGGAGCGTATGGGCCCTGGAAAGAAGCGGTCCCTGGCGCCTCCTGGTTCTCCGGTTCCTAACGAAACCGATGAATCTGCTGCTATGCAGGACCTGGATCCTTCTGATGAAGGTGAGCTGTTCCCCGATTCGGGCTCCTCGGATGGGATGCCCTGGAGCCGTGATGATTCTGGCCCCGGTTCTTGGGGCCTGTGTGACAATGATGAACTACTTATAAAGATCTTTGAGGTTTTGTCAATCTCCCCTCCTGGAGAGGCTCCCAAGCCTAAGAAGGAGAGTTTCCACACAGCGCCGCCGCGCTTGGAATTTCTGGAACAGGAGCATTTCCAGGCTCTTATATCCAAAGAATGGGAATCGCCTTGTAAACTTAAAGGTGTTCCAGGGGTCTGGGATTGGAAGTACCCTTTTCCCCCTGATGTGGTTAACTTTTGGTCAGCACCTCCCGTGGTGGATGCACCAATTATAGGGGTTACTAACCCCCCCCCCCTTCATGACTGCCCCTTCGGGATGCTGAGGACCGGCACATTGACAGACTGGCTTCCCACACCTTTTCGTGTGCAGGGACGGCTCTGCGCCCGGTCTGTGCCGCGGCCATCACTGCGGTGGCCGCCAGGACCCTCATTAGAAAGCTACTTGATCACTGACCGGAGGACCTCCCCTGGGAGATCTTTAATGCACTCTCAGATTGTGATGTGTTTGTGAGGTTCATCCTCTCAGCGCTGGATGACACCATTAAGATGTGTGCTAGAACCTCTGCCCTTGTGGTAGCTATTCGCCACCTGGTCTGGCTGCGACAGTGGGGTGCTGACGTTGATACGACAAAGGCTTTCACTGGCCTTCCCTTCAGAGGACGGCGTCTATTTGGGGCCCGTTTGGACTTTTTTTGAAAAAAGGGTAAGGCACCCCCTACGCAGAAGGCCGTCTCGGCCTCCTCGGGGCACTGACACCACTCCCCCTCCCTACGTTAGTGTCAATCGCGAACCTGAGGTGTGCTTCCAACTTTTCGGAGTGGATTTCCACCACGGGGTGGGCAGGCAACACCCTGGGCCCTCTGGCAGGGCTAAGTCCAAATCTGCCAAGACTTCCCAAGCATGAAGGGACGCCCTCGCCCTTCTGGGCGAGGGGACTGCCACAGCACCTGACTCCTATCTGGGAGTGTATCTTCTCCGTCTGATGGTTCCAGAGGTAGTTCCCCTGGACACAGGATAGAATTTGCTGGGCGGTCCCTCTCAGAGGTTGTCAGGGTGTTTCTGGCCCCTGTTTTCCCCTCAGGAGTTGGTGCAGGCCGTACTTGGCCTACAGAGTCTGGGCTTACTTACCGGTTGCCCCTCACAGAATGGGGCTATGACCTCTGTTAACCTTCCTCTTTCCCTCAAAAAGATGAGGCGGTCTGGGCCATGCTGGCCTATGGTAGGCTTGGCAATTCTACACTCACAGGTAGTCCCTGCGTGATATCTCTGTCTTGGGACACAGGCGCCCTGTGCAAAAGGGGGCTTCTGGCCTCCTGGGGAGATCTAGATCCCTTTAGTTCCCCCTGTGTCTTGTGGATACCAAGACCTTTACTAGTCAGTGTTGAAGGACCAACCCTGCGGATTGGGGCCTTATTTCTGGCCTGTCTTCTGCTCCCTAGCTACTCACCAAGGTGTGGATGGGGGTTATGTCTCTGACATGCCGGTGGGGCGTCCGCACTAGGACCTATCGGATCGGCCTTCCTTACTTCCCAATCTCTACGTCAGGCCGTGTAGGTTAGTCGGCCGGCGGTGTCCCCTGGGAGTTACTGGATGGGTGCTCAGTCACTTCAATCCCTCATGGTCCCTTATCTGCTATCTCCAGTCCGTGGATTCGGTTCAGGCTTGAGCCTTCTTCCTTGGCAACAAGTGGACTCCTGGTTACGGGGGCTCTGTCCCTCTTTGCTGTCATCTTACTTTCACCAGGCAGGATTGCAGCTGGTGGGCCCGTTGGTGGCGTATCAGATGATGTCCCTTATATAAAGAGCCCTTGGGCTCTTCAGCACAGTAGGGTATTGATCCTAGATGGGGTTCCAGCACCCCAGGAGCTAGGTCTGTGCTCATTCCCCCTTGGTACGGGGATTCCTCTTGAGCTGGTTATATTCAAGGACCCTGTCAGGGGGCACCCCCTTCGTTGCTTGCATCTTCCTGTGAATGGTCACCTTGGGTACCAAGTATCGCAGGTTGGCGGGGGGAATTTCTTACAAAACCCCCCGCGGTTCCTAGGTAGGGTCCCTTAGAGGGTCCATCTTACCTACTGGCTTTGTTAAAACAATGAGCCTTCAGTTGACTCTATACTGCTGGACTTCTCCTCTTCAGGACCTGTCTATCTGGGGACTCTTGGCCTGTTGGAAGACAATGGCCTGTTTTATTATTGGTCTGGAGCTTTAAGCAGGATGATTCTCCTGGAAGGTTCCTGATCTGGGTGGGGGTCTACGTCCCCTGTTCCTCAGTGGTATTCGCTCCAATGGATGTTTTTCAGTGGCAGGTTGTGCTATCCTGGTGTCCCTCTGAGAGCCAACTAGGGTGACTCTGGGTCTCGCTAATATCACAGGGGCTCTGCCCTTGTTTTTACTGCCCCAGAATATTCTGACTCTGGTCATGGGGGCTTAGTATATTTATGTATAGACTTTCTATTTTATATGTCTTCTCTTCATTCACCCTACTACGTGGGGTTCTGCGCATGATCGTGCTGAGAAAGAGACCCGTGAGATTGATGGCCCCTGGGTGGCCTAGTGAACTGTGGTTCGTAGATGCTTCTGCTGAGGTCAGCTGACCTGTACGCTCTCTCAGGAGTGCGGTTCTGCCCTTGTCAGGCTCCTTCTTATGTCGTCCCAATCTACAGACTCTAGTCTGAGGGCTTGACAGCTGATTCATTCACCCCTTTGGAGACTGGTTTATCTTCTGGGTGGCTTGGTCTATGGGGGGCTAGGAACAAGCTTCCTTGGTTTCTTCTTCCTCCGTCTATTGTGGGTTATGGTGTACCCATATTGATTGGCGTGAATCTTGGTCTCTCCCGTCGGACGTTCTCGGTTCCCAGGGTTCTAGAGTTGTTACAGTATAGGTTGGGGTTGGCTCCCCATCTAGGTACTCTAAGGTTCAGGTTCTGTCCTGTCTGCCTTCCTGTAGAAGTCTGGTTCAGTCTTCCTTGTTAGGAGTTCTTTTGGGAATTGCTCAGGGGCATCTCCCAAGTAGTTCTATGGTCCCGGTTGGGATCAATTTTCATTCTCTTTGCCCTGCGGATTGTTCCCTTGGGACTTATTCTGGATGCTGTCTGAGCTGTTTTGGAGTTCAAGTCGCCCCTCCGGGGGCTGTTGCTTCAGTCAGACCTGTACCTGAGAAGATGGCTCTGATTAGCCCTCGTTCATTATATATATATATATATATATATATATATATATATATATATATATTATATACACCATGATGTGGTGGTATTCC
Source organism: Gastrophryne carolinensis (assembly GCA_027917425.1). Classification (NCBI taxonomy): domain Eukaryota; kingdom Metazoa; phylum Chordata; class Amphibia; order Anura; family Microhylidae; genus Gastrophryne; species Gastrophryne carolinensis. The sequence continues at coordinate 502,866,689 of CM051234.1, forward strand.
GCCTTACGGACCCTTTTGTCCAAGATGGTGTTTTTATGGTCATTATTTAATTCCTTTTAGTGTGCCTATGGGCCTTATTCTTAGTAATGCTGAAGTAAGGGGTCTACATTCCCTCGTCAGGTGTTGAAATTTTCCTGGTGGTTTCTTGTCCCTTAGGGGGACTGATGCCCTTTGGGGTCTGCGGGCGCCTCCATATGTATGCGCCTGATCTCGTTTGCTTCCAGGGCCTATGCACCCTTTGGACTGATCTTACTTGGATGGTTTGCCTTCCTGGTCCTGAGTAAAGGTTTCGGCTTCTGGCTGATCCTTGTTAGTGAAGGGGTCGGTATCCCCGCCTGTCTTGCGGGAGACCAGTTTTCAATTCCCCGTTGGGGAGAGTTCTGAGTTTTACCGAGGCTCCTGTTGCTTTTGGGCTGGTTAGGCAGTTACTCTGGCCTATTCCTTTAAGGGGGAAGAACCTCCCTCTCTTTCTATTCTGTTCTACTTGTGCTCGGGTACCTTTGGCCCTTCAGCACCAGGTTTCTGTTAAGCAGGTTTGCTAGACCGCTGCTTGTTCATACCTTTTCAGAGGTTTTGTTATGAGATTGACGTTAGAGCCTTTGCTCATGTAGTACTTGGTAGCAAGGTTTGCAGGTGACAGCGCCTTTACTGTCTGCTGTGCCTTTTTTGTTGGGGATCCCACCCTACCTTATGGACACTGCTATTGGATGTCCCATGTGTAATTATTATTAGATGGAGCAGGACGTGCTGTATGCTTAGAATAATACAATTCTGTGAAATACTCACCTGTAGAATTGGTATTATACGCATACAGCCCGTCCTGCTCCACCTGTAGAATTGGTATTATACGCATACAGCCCGTCCTGCTCCACCCCACCCTGGTTTCACTTTGTTCTGGATCCCCTGTATGGTGATTGTTATCATTGTTATTATTACCAGTTTGGTGGTTGGTTTCTCCCGGCTTCTTTTTCTCACTGCTTTTCAATGCTGGGGATTTGTGGGAGGTCCCTCGGTATATGAAGGGTCGGGAGGAGCCTGTTTTTGCATGTCTGCAGTGAACAGCGCCCTCTGGCGGAGGATTACCCATGTGTAATTATTATTAGATGGAGCAGGACGTGCTGTATGCGTATAATACCAATTCTACAGGTGAGTATTTCACAGAATTGTATTTTTTGGTAGCTGTAGATTAGTGATAAAATGCATGGTGTGCCTCTTTGAAGAGTGCTTTTTAGGGTTATAAATTGTATTCTGAGGTATCCATCTGATGGAGGGGGATAGGGGAGGAATGCAAGGCGATTGAGAGGGAGAAGGAGAGGTTGATGAGGTGAGCTACAGAGTTAAGAATCGTGCCCACTGATGTGGGTACATGTACAATGAAGGAGGAAAGTTTCTGTGGTTAAGGCAAGAAATAAGTGGGGCAGGAGTGTCCTGAAAAAGGAAGCTATGGATACCAAAAAGAAAAAAAAGCTATACAGTTCTCGCCATTTTTCCCTGCAGCTGTGGCATCCTATCCCAGTTCGTGAAAATTTACCTGATGGTAAGCTGCATTTCTCCACTGTCCATTCATGGACCCATTGCTGTCCTATTCAACAGTACCACTCTGAGGGAATAAGGTTTTCAGAAAGACCCAGATAAATGAAAAACTTCACAGCTTGACACAGCCAGTTCCATTTTAGTCCATGTGATCAAAATGTACCTAATATAATCCTCAGACTTTCTCACTCCCCGACGAGCACCGGGTCACATGGCAGCCTTACTCTGTTAATTACAATGACTGGCCATGGCCACTCTATTAACCGCAATGCAAGTCTCAATAGACACACCTATGGATTTCCATACAAATATATATAGTTTTTTCAGCAGAGTTTGAGCCTTAAATGAAATGTCTTGTTTGTTTTTTTTTTTCCAGTGCTTTCACAAATTTTTGGATTAAATATAAAAAAAATATTCTTTAATTTTTGTAGCACTTTTTCAATTACAAATGTGTGTTTTTTTCAAGAAAATCATATTGTGTGTGTAAAAGCCCCATTCCACCTGATTAAATACAACTGCACTTTGTAGTTATCTATCAAGGGTTAAACCCTTAGAAAGATAAAAAAAACGCATGGGGTTAGTAGACCAGGGCTTGGAGGCCGATTGGCCAACTCTAAAGGCTACCAACCCACATGGGCACTGGTCTCTTGCAACCCTGTCCCTTTGGAGATGCAGGTAATGGGGTAAAGATATTTGGCAAGTCACCTGCTTACTGACAGGTGACTTGCCCGGCCCCTCCTTGTTACAGGTTCACAAAAGGTTACATGTAAAAAATAAATAAACGGAGTAAGTCCTTTATTAATTCCACACCACTTATCCCCTTCCATCCCTAGGACCTGTCCTTGCCGTCAGATCTACAGTCTGAAGTGAGCTCCGGGAGGGGGGCAGAGGATCGGCTTCCGACTTTTACTCTGTGCTTTGCCGCTCCCTCCCACTGCAGGGAGGGATCATTTATACCGGCGCAGTGTGCTGATGTCGGCTCACTCACTGGTATAAAAGGCCCCTCCCTGTGGCGGTGATGACTGACGCCACCCATGGGGCAGAGAATTCGTCTTCTCTGCCCTGTTGAAGACCGACCCCCGGCCTGACATTTGGAGGCCTGCCAGGGGATGAGAAAATCCCAGGCGCAGGATCCTGGAGGGAGGTGAGCTTTTTATTTATTTTTTTAAATCTAAACTGGGGAAAAAGCCAGCCACATAGATTCTACATGGCTGGCAGTTAAACCGTTCTGAAACAGGATGGCAGCAGCTGGCAGGACCCCATGGCATCGAACCAGTGGGTTGACGGGTAAGTTGCAGCTTGGACTGTCCTTTCTGGAAGATGTAATGAGAGAAAGGTTTACAGAACCTCAACAACAGGATTTCCCTTTGATGTGTAATCTTTTATTTTTCATGTGTATTCATGATAAAATGTGTGAATCATGGATATATTCTGCAGCATTTTACAGAGCACTTATAAACTTTCACGAGTCACCTTCTCTTTTGCTTCTCTGTAGGCTTTTTGCAGTTTCTACAATATTACTATCAAAGTGGATGTTTGTACAGATTACGTGCATTAGGCGAGAGAAACCATTTAGACCTTACAACAGGTAAGTAAATCAAGGACCTGTGTATATACACATTCCTTTGTATTATATGAAAGATTGTTGCCTTTACAATTGTCATTACCCTTTCAACCTTAGGCCCTCCTCCCTCAACTCATAAAGTGGACCAAAACCAAGGATTTTGACTATCCTGGGTTTTGGTACTTGCCCCCAGAGCACCCCGATCGGGCATGCCCCGCTGTGTGAAACCCCCCCTCCTCTCCGTGTCAACCGATCTGACTTGCCCTTGCCTGGTCCTACGGCACATGCGCAGCCTGTCATCCAATCGGCGTCAAGCCGATACGAGCGCGCTGGCTGCTGCATCTCCTGCTACCCTCTAACAGCGAGAGTGTCTGCGTCGGCCATTCACAAATGCCTGGTACGGGCACGCGCCAGCAGCTCGCGCATGTACCGTTTGGTCCGGGAAATAAGGTGAGTTTCCAGGCGACCTGGGGGGGGGGGGGGGGGCTGGAGTTTACGATTCAGGATGCGCCGGGCGGAGGGGATCTTAGCAGCCCTGTAATCGTATAGATTCCAGGGCCATCGGGGTGTGGATTTTGGTCCACTTTAAAGCAACAATATTGCGTTGGTAGATGGCTTTTACACTAAACATATCAAATGCATTGTTGGGGTACAGCACCACTTGTGACCAATGGCCATGTTGGACAAGGCTTCTTGTAGTAGCTGGACACTGGCAGCTTACTGTGTAATGGATTTGCTTGATTGTGCCTTTCACGGTAGAGTTATTGAGTCATCTGAACTGCTAATCTAGTGGTGGTGTTTTTTTAAATTGCATTTATACTTAGTATACAGTACGTCCTGCTCCATGTCGCTTATGGGGTTCTCTTCGCTTATGTCTTTCAGGCGGGTTGAACTCCATTTGTTTCTCCCGGCCCTATCCCCTCTATTTAGTCTTTAAACTTGTGAGGCCTAGTGTGCAAATTACTCCCACTCCCTTAGTGGGCTATTGGGGCACCCGGGGTTGCTTTTATAGCATGAATCCCTATCGGCCTATTGTGCCGCTATAATCAACATATGGAGGCGTCTCAGGATAATGTGCTCGGGGTTCCTTCGGGACAAGCCCGGCTGTGTGTAGCTTGTGGGGTGTCCCCTACTAGTGATGACAATGTGCAGGTCTGTATAACTTGTGCCCAGCAGGTGCTTGCACTGCAGCCTGGTTTACCAGCAGCTGGGCCTGCGCCCTGTATCGCTTCACCAACTCCCCCAAGCTTAAACTTGACTCCCATTGAGCTGCATACCAGTGGGGATTCTCAGCCTGATGTGTCTGCTAGACTGGCTAGTGTTGAGAAGTTGCTTGCTAATACCTTGGCGCGTAAGGCCTCTGCTAAGAAGCGGAATTTGACGCCTGATGTCACTCTTTTCCCTATGGAGGCTGAAGAGTTCTTTGAACTGTCTGGTTATACCCCCTTGGAAGAAGGGGAGTTATTCTCTGACTCCGAGTCATCTGATGAGAGGCCCAGGGGTCATGATGATTCTGGCTCTGACCCCTGGGCCCCAGATGATACTGATAGGCTGTTGGCTCAGATTTTTGAGGTACTGTCTATCTCTCCCCCGGTTGCGGCCCCTAGGCAGCAGGGGGAATTGTTTCATACTGCTAAGCCACGTTTAGAGTTTCCTGAGCAAGCCCATTTTAATAATCTCGTGCTCAAAGAATGGGAGCGTCCTAGCAGGCTCCCCAGAGTCCCTAAGAGTTGGGATAAGAGGTATCCCTTTCCTGCTGATGTGGTGAAGCTTGGTCATCCCCTCCTGAGGTGGATGCCCCGGTCCTAGGTTTATCTAACACCTCTGTCATGCATTCCCCTGACTCTACTACGCTGCGGGACAGTGAGGACCGGCGTATTGATCAGCTGGCGTCCCATGCCTTTGCCTGTTTGGGGACGGCGCTGCCCCCGATTTGTGCCTCTGCCATTACAGCGGTGGCTATTAGGACCCTGCTTAGAAGTTTCCTAGATGGTGCTCCTGATGATGTGTCTAGTGCACTCTCTCGTTGTGAGGTTTTTGTGACTTATGTCCTCTCTGCCTTGGATGATATCATTAGAATGTGTGGCAGAGCCTCTGCCTTGGTGGTGGCTATACGCCGCTCGGTTTGGCTGCGCCAGTGGGCTGCTGACACCGCTGCCAAGAGGGCTCTCACTGGTTTTCCCTTCAAAGGACTGTGCCTATTTAGGGACCACCTGGACCTGTTTGCTAAGGGGGGGGAGGCAGGTTACCCCAGCGCAGGAGGCAGTCCCGGCCCTTTTGGGGCCCAGGCTCCTTTTCTTCCCCCTACCGTGGATCCAGACAGGGGAGGGGGGTCTCCTTTACTGGGGCCCGAGGAGATTTCTGGGGTAGGGGCAGAGGACGTGGACGCCCTGGCTCATCCTGGGGCCCCAAGCCTAAGTCCTCTCCCAAGCCCCCTCAGGCATGAAGGGGCGCCCTCACCCATCCAGGTGGGGGGACGGCTTCAGCTTTTTGCTGACATCTGGAGGCTTCATGTCTCAGACCGGGGGATTCGGGAGGTAGTGTCCTCCGGTTACAAGATAGTTTGCTGCCTGGCCGCCCCCAAGATTCATCAGATCCTGGATGTCTCAGGACCCCATGTCAGCTCAGGCTCTTTTTCTGGCGGTGCAAAGCCTTCTGGAGCTGGGGGTCATCTGTCAGGTCCCCTTACGAGAAAGGGGCAAGGGGTTTTATTCCAACCTTTTCACCGTGCCCAAAAGAGATGGGTCAGTCAGGCCCATCCTGGACTTGAAGATCCTCAACTAATTTGTCAGGTGCAGGCGCTTTTGCATGGAAACTTTGCGCTCTGCTATCAGTTCCCTGCGTCCAGGGGACTTCATGACCTCTGTGGACATCAAGGATGCTTACCTTCATATTTCTGTTATTCCAGGTCATCAAAGATTCCTCAGGTTCGCTCTGGAGGATCAGCACTACCAATTTGTGGCATTGCCCTTCGGTCTCACTTCAGCTCCCAGAGTGTTCACCAAGGTGCTGGCAGGGGTGATAGCTCAGGTCCCAGGGCATTCGCGTGCTGCCCTATCTGGACGACATTCTCATCACTTCCCAGTCCCTCCAACAGGCAGAGCTGGATACTCAGCGAGTAGTGTCCACTCTGGAGTCATTTGGCTGGGTGATCAACCATCCCAAGTCTTCCCTGTCTCCCTCCTTGGTGACGCAATTCCTGGGAATGAATCTGGATACAGTTCAGGCAAGGATTTTTCTTCCTCAGCAAAAGGTGGACAGTCTGCTAGTGCAGGTTCAGTCCCTGCTATCTTGTCCTCATCCCTCCATCAGGCAGGGAGTGCATCTGGTGGGTCTGATGGTGTCATGCTTCGAGGCGGTCCCTTATGCCCAGTTTTCACATGAGGCCTCTGCAACTTCACCTCTTGTCAGTTTGGGACAAGGATCCTGCGTCCCTGGACCAGGTCCTTGTTCTGTCGCCCCTAGCCAGGAGGTCTCTCTCGTGGTGGCTGGATTCCAGGAACCTGTTGGCGGGCAGATCCTTTCTGGCTCCCTGCTGGGAGACGGTCACCACGGATGCCATGCTGACGGGTTGGCCGGCTTCTGGAAGTCCCTACAGTTCCAAGGGCGCTGGGGCCCTCGGGAGGCCCACACGCCCATCAACATTCTGAGGGCGATCAGGTTGGTTCTGGCTAATTTTACCCAGCACCTTCGGGGCCGGCCTGTTCAGGTACGCTCGGACAACCAGACGGCGGTTGCCTACATCAATCATCAGGGAGGGACGCGGAGCAAGGGGGCCCTCAAGGAGGTGTCTCTGATCCTGTCATGGGCGGAGGACAATGTTCCCTGCATATCGGCTGTGTACATTCTGGGGGTGGAGAATCTGCAGGCAGACTCTGAGCAGGGGGACCTCTCACCTGGGAGAATGGTCCCTCTGCGACAGGGTGTTTCACTATCTGTGTCATCGTTGGGGTCAACCAGATGTGGATCCGTTTGCATCCCGTCACAATCACAAGCTCCTGGCCTTTGTCTCCCTGTCCCAGGATCCTCTGGCCTTGGCCACAGATGCTCTAGCAATGTCATGGCAGGATTTTCAGCTCCTGTATGTCTTTCCCCCATTCCCCCTGTTGGGCAGGGTTCTGCGCAAGATAACTCAGGAGGGGGTGCCAGCTATCCTGGTGGCTCCCAGGTGGCCAAGAAGAGTGTGGTTCGCAGACATAGTGCAGCTGGCAGTAGATCAGTACGCTCTGCCCAGGGTTCCAGACCTGCTTACTCAGGGTCATTTACTCCATCCCAATTTACAAACTCTGGCTCTGACAGCCTGGCTGCTGAAACCTCCATCTTGATGGAGAAGGGGCTGTCTGCCTCTGTTGTTGACACCATGATCAAGGCTAGAAAGAAGTCTTCTTTTTCTATTTACTATAGGGTTTGGCGTACCTACATTGACTGGTGTGAGTCTAGGTCTCTTCCCTGTCGTGTGTTCTCCATTCCCAGGATCCTGGAGTTCCTACAGCATGGTTTGGATCTGGGACTTAAACTCAGTACTCTGAAGGGTCATGTCTCGGCCTTGGCTGTTTTCTTCCAGAGGTCTTTTGCTCAGCATTCTCTGATCGGGACTTTTTTCCAGGGTGTTACTCATGTGCGTCCCCCACGTAAGCCTATGTTGCCTTTTTGGGATTTGAACTTGGTTATTTCTGCCTTGCAGGGTGCTCCCTTTGAACCTGTGCAGGAGGCTGCTTTGGCTATTCTTACTCTCAAGGTGGTCTTTTTGGTGGCTATCACTTCTGTTAGGCATGTTTCTGAATTGGCGGCGCTTTCCATCCAGCCCCCCTACTTTGAGAGACACCAGGAGGTGGTGTTTTGCTTCAAACCAGATTTTCTGCCTAAGGTTGTGTCTGCCTTTCATCTGAATCAGGACATTGTTCTTCCTTCCTTGTGCCCTAATCCTAGTAATGCTAAGGAGAGGGTTTTGCATTCCTTGGATGTGGTTAGGTGTCTGAAATACTATCTGGTGGCTACTGCACCTTTCAGGAAAACTGATGCTCTTTTTGTGATCCTTTCTGGTCCTAGGAAGGGTCTGGCTCCTGCTAAACCTACTATCAGCAAATGGATCAGTCAGGCTGTGATTCAGGCCTACTAAGGGGAAGAATCCTCCCTTCCGCCTTACTGCTCATTCTACTCGTGCTATTGGTGCCTCTTGGGCTTTTCAGCACCAGGCTTCTGTTGAACAAGTTTGCAAGGCCGCTACTTGGTCTTCTGTTCATACCTTTTCAAGGTTTTACAAGGTTGATGTTAGGGCCTGAGCTGATGCTGCTTTTGGCTGCAAGGTTCTGCAGGCAGCAGTGGTCTGACCTGTCTGTTGTTACCTTTGGGGATCCCACCCTACTTTATGGACGCTGCTATTGGATGCCCCAAGTGTAATGAATTTTATCTGGAGCAGGATGTACTGTATACTAAGAATAATACCAATTACTCACCTGTAGAATTGTTATTATGAGTATACAGTACGTCCTGCTCCACCCCACCCTTGGTTTTCATTATCCTTGGATCCCCTGTATTGTGATTGTTCTCATTATAGTTACTAGTTGGTTCTGTTATAATTTTCCCGGCTTCTCGTTAACTGCTTTTCAATGCTGGGGATTTGTGGGAGGTCCCGGGTATTTGAGGGGCCGGGAGGAGCCAATTTTGCGGTCTCTGCAGTCCAGCGCCATCTGGCGGAGTAATACCCAAGAGTAAAGAATCTTATCTGGAGCAGGACGTACTGTATACTCATAATAACAATTCTACAGGGGAGTAATCACAGAATTGTATTTTTTTTTCTTTCAGAGGGATTTCAGTCATGGATGTGGCGAGGACTTACATTTATTCTCCCCTTCCTCTTCTTTGGACATGTAAGCGATCTCTTCTATTTGTTATGTGGCACATGATAGACCACTGTGTGTTACTCTGGAATAAAACAGTAATTTGAATTATGGATGTAAATGTGTTGCCTATAGGTGATCATCTCTATCTTTCTCATCTCCCATTCTATCCTCTAGGTATGTTGTGGGCAAAGGTCTGCTTTCAGACCTGGAGCCACCCTTCTTTTTCTATCTTACGTGGCTCTCCCTATTAATTGTGTTTCTTTGGTTAGCTGCTGGGTAGAAAATGCCTCAAAAATCAAAGCTTCATCACCAAGTAAACAGAAAATTATAATTAATATTATATACTTTCCATTGTTGGAATCTTTTTTTATTTTGTTGGTCCTTTTTAATAGTCTAGTTGGTATTTTTTAAAAGTTGGCAGCACTGTTTTGGGAATTTGCGTTTTTTTTACCTTGTATTTTAGAAGGTTTATATAGGCCACTTAGCGCTATAATTTGCAATATTATCTATTTATATCCACATATTAGATCTATTATTACATGCATGCATATTAATATTTGTTTTCTTTAGAATTCTCAATTTCTAGCGGTGTTAATTCAGGTGGTAGGGGGATGGTAGTAAAGTTCACAATTAAAGTGATTGGCAAATCAAACGTTAAAAAAAAAAAATCAGTAGCTTACCTTTAATTGAGTGGCTGGAGAGCTGTGATTCCTCTTCTGTTGGTCGCATTAGTGAGGAAATTGCTTCCTTATTCAGCTTTCAATCCCCACCCTGCTGACCTGGTCCTTTAACCCTTTAAATGCCAGCCACGTAAAATTTATGTGCCTGGCATTTACCCCTGCTAGTGGGCAAAAAAAAAAATACTCACCTGACCCCTCGTTGGATCCGGCCGGGTCTCCTCTTTAATTTGGTGCCATCCGATCCCCCGTGGGGGCTCGGATGGCTCCAGGAGAGCCCCCGGAATAGGCCGCCCCCCCCCCCGATTCTGCAGCAGCAGCTGCTAACTGTAAAAAAAAAAATAAATAAAAATGACATTCACTTACCTGGGTTTGCGCTGGCTCCCGCTGTCCCTCCTCTTCACCTGGGGGGCCTCCGATCCCGGGAGGCTCTCTCCCCTTTCATCCTCGATGGCGGCCGCCATCTTGCCTCTAATGACGTCATCCCGGCCCCGATCTCCGGCTTCAGCCTTCTCAGCTGTCAGATGCCAGTGATCGGTGCCGGGGAAGGAGGTGGCAGGAGATCCTCTGATCTCCTGCCTCTCCCGGTCATCAGAGCGGCGAGGGACAAGAGCTTACAATCGGAGATAAGTACAGTAAAAAAAAAAAATTTTTTTTTTTTAAATAAAATACTTTTATTACTTGTGTGGTGTTTTTTTTTCACAGTTAACCCTTTGTGAACTGGTAAGGGGTCCATGAGACCCCCTATACCAGTTCACAAGGCTCTGGGTCTGGCAAGTCACCTGCGGCTAGTGGGTGACTTGCCATTAACCCCCAGCCCCCCATTACCTGCCTCCCCAGCGGCCGGGGGGGGGGGGGGCAGAAGGGCCCGGGCCACTTAGTGGCTATGTGGGCTAGTAGCCTGCAGAGCCAGGGGCCACCAACGCTGGCCCCTGCGCCCTGTTCTACAAGCCCCCATAGCTGGCCCGGGTCGGTAATGCTGGGTAGGGGGGACCCTACGTCATTTTTGGGGGGATTTTTAAGGGTTTTTAATCCTTAAAATTCCCAAAAAATGGGGTCCCCGCCCTGTGAGGGGGGACCCTGTGTCATTTTTTTTTTTAATTAACCCTTTTGTGCTCTGTCATCCAGCAGCTATAAAAGGCTTCTAGCAAGTGAGCAGAAGCCAGTGATCGCCGAGGGAGAGAGTGCTCCAGTATGGATGGGAGGTAAGTATTAAAAAAAAATAGCCGGTGACTTGCCATTACCCCCTGGCACCCCCATTACCTGCCTCCCCAAAGCCCAGGGGGGGCAGAAGAGCCCGGGCCCACGGGCTATGCGGGCTTGTAGCCTACAGGGCCAGGGGCCACAAAAGCTGGCCCCTGCGCCCTGTTCCTACAAGCCCTGCATAGCTGGTCCCGGGCTGGTTACTTTGGGTAAGGGGGGGCCCCATGTAATTTTTTTTGGATTTTTAAGGGTTTTTAACCCTTAAAAATCCCCCCCAAAAAATGCCCCCCCCCCCCCCTCTGGGAGGGGGGACCCTATGTCATTTTTTTTCTCGGTTTAACCCTTTGTAGTGTGGGTGGTAGTTGTATTTTATTTGTAAATGTTAAAAATTACTTGTTTCAGTTAGGGGGGTCTCCTGGGCAGGAACAGGGGGCTACCGATAAATATGTGGTACCGTTCTAATCGGTAGAAATGGGGCTTTCACATGCAATATGGTTTTCCCTAATAAAATACATTTTTTATTTAAAATAAAGGAGGCAATTTTCTAAAAAAATTTTTTATTTTTTTTACTAAATAAATAAAATTAATAATAAATAAAATTTACAAACAAGACATTTCATGTTAAAGCCTAAACTCTGCTGCAAAAAATATATATATATAATTTTCCTGAAAATTCCAGCAAACATTTCGCAAAACATGGCGCAAAATGGGGAAAAATGACTTGTCAACAGAGGGTGACAAAATCTCAAGTAGGCTGGCAATTAAAAGGGTTAATAGTACCTCTGCATGTTGGGTATTGTTCTGTTCGGGGGACCTTGCGCTTTCAGACTTAGCTTGTTTTTTCTTGTTTGCATATTTATATTTTAGGAAAAGGTGTTTTTTTATTCAGCTTTTTTATACATTTTTTAGAGAAACCCTGCGCAACCAAAGAGTTCTTTGAGGGATTAATTCCAGAAAGATGAGCCCACTACAACAAGCTCAGTACGCTTAGAAAGCTTAACGTGTACTTTCAGGGAATATATGGTTTATGGGGGATATTCCAAATGTAAAGGGTTGTTTTGGTTGAAAAATCGCAAGGTCAAGAAAAATTACCGTTACGCACATGCTTTACTTTGGGGTGTTTGGCAACTCTTCCCTTGACAGTAACTATGCATGTTGGGTATCGTTCTGTTCGTTGGATGTTGCTTTTTCAGATTATACTTGTTTTTTCTTGTTTGTATACCAAAGAATACATTGAGGGATTACTTCTAGAAAACTGTGGCCACATCAACATGCCTGGTACAAATAGAAAGCCTGAGGTGTGTACTTCCAGGGAATATATAGTTTATGGGGGGTATTTCAAATGTAAAGGGTTGTTTTTCTGGAAAAACTGCAAGGTGCGTATATCACAGTTGTATTATTTCTGAAAATCCCCTAAAGCTCTGTTTCAGTTTGGGGGAGTCTCCTGGGCAGGAAAGGGTATCTACCTATACATATGTGGTACCGCTGTAACTGGGAGAAATTGGGGTTTCACACGCAATAAGATTTTATTGACAAACTTACATTTTTTATTTCAAAAAAACACTACAAATTGTAAAAAATAGATTTTTTTTTATTTTTTTGCACATATTTCGCCAAAAAATATTGAGAATACAAGAAAAAAATGACAAACAAGACATTTCATGTTAAAGCTCAGACAATATATCATTTTCCTGGGAAATCCCTGGAAATCCCTTAAAAAATCAACAAAGGGTGACAAAAACTCCAGGTAGGCTGGCACTTAAAGGGTTAATGAACCTTCATTGGACCAAGAAGAGACACCCCCACTCCCTCACCCAGACGTTCTGGTTCTCTGCAGCTATGAAACCCCGCCCTCTACCTCCTCCTCTCTGGTCACACTGCTGGCAGACTGGAAATGCTCTTAGCCTGCAGCATCTCTCACCCCCTTTTTCTGGTCACACTGTGTTGGCAGTAATAATTAGAGGTACAACAATGACTTTCTCACCAGATGTCAGTAACAACAACCCCATTTACACATGCAAAGAAAGCAAACCATAGATGCTTGTAAGTTACATTTTATGTGTAATAATGAAAAGTGACCCAGGGCAAAAAGATTGAACACATAAAGAAAGAGAAGTGTAGCCATGGAAAGTCATGGAACCAGCTGAATTTCAGTTAGTAATTAAAAAGCAATCCTGCCAATTAGTGATGATTAATATCAGTTGGTTAAACTGATGGCCTAATAAAAGGTGTCTCATTGCCAAGGTGCAACACAAAGCATGCAGCACAGGCCCGGTGATCCAGCGATTAGACACTGTTGGAGCCTGTAAGTGTAAAAAACAATATTCTAAGTGTGCCATACACTCCACTTCGATCTTCATGACGTGGGTAATCTCCAGTAGAGGGCGAACTTCTGCAGAGATGAATATGCAAAAAAGAAAGCCCCTCCTGGCCCATATATACCTGGGACCTCCCACCAATTTCCCAGTTCCTTCTCTGCAGGGAAGGCGACAAGACAGAAGATGAAGTACAGAAAAAATAAAACTTAACAGTTCTATAAAACCGCGCTTTTAAACAATTAATTAAATCAAAATCAAAGTAAAATCTTTCGCTCCAAGCCTTTAGGCTGTTGTCAATTCAGCCATCGGGAATTATTATTTGCAAACAAAAGGAGTTGCTATGGGCGCCAAGTTCGCTCCAAGTCTAGCGAATCTGTTTATGGGAATGTGGGAGGAATCATCCATATATGAGGCCAGACACCCCAATTTAAGATTATGGGGGCGCTATATCGATGATTGCCTGGTTGTATGGGAAGGTAGTGAGGAATCATTAGAACTATTTTTCTCTACTTTGAATGCCAATGATTGGGGGCTGGCATTTACAAAAGAAATAAGTAGGAGCAAGATCCACTTCCTCGATTTGGAAATTGAGATTAAAGAGAAAAGCATTGTAACAAGGACATATTTCAAAGACACTGATAGGAACTCATATGTTCCAAAAGAAAGCTGCCACCATCCTAGGTGGTTAAACAACATTCCAAGGGGGCAACTCTATCGCATAAAAAGAAATTGCACTAGAAAGGAAGATTTTGAGTGTCAGGCTAAGCTAGTAGGCAATAGGCTGATAAATAAGGGATATGAGGAATTGGTTGTTCACAAGGAAATTGAGAAGATTGCTGCCCTAGATTTGTCCACCATGGTAGAGACCCCTAAAAAGAGAAAGAACTTAGAAGAAAATAATTTTGCCACTTGTGCTATGATCACAAGATTTGGTGATGACTATAACGGAGTGAGTAAAATCCTAAGGAGGCACTGGCATGTTATTAAAAACGATGAGATATTGGGACCCCATCTCCCAGAAAAGCCTAGGGTAATATATAGAAAGCCACCTACACTCATGACTCATCTGGTTAAGAGTTACATAGAACCCCCAAGAAGAGGGGATAGCCTAATTTGCGATGTTTAAGGGTTTTTTAAATGTAAAAAGTGCTTGGGATGCTGCACCAGTGATATTGAGAATAAGAAGAGTATTAAGAATTTTATGTCTACAGTGACAAAAGAAGTTTTTAAAATAAATAATTTTTTGACTTGCAATAGTGAGAATGTAGTGTATGTATTGGAATGCCCCTGTGGGAAACAGTACGTTGGGCGCACAGGGAGAAAATTTAAAGTGCGACTCAGAGAGCATATTTACAATATTAAAAGAGGATATGAGTCCCACAGTGTTTCATCACATTTTAGCTGCTTTCATAATAAAGATCCCACGGTGTTAAAATTTTGGGTGATAGACCAGTGGACAGGAGGATTAAAAGGAGGTAACAATATTAGAGAGATATCTAGAATGGAATCAAAATGGATATATAAGCTTCAGTCTCTGCAACCGAAAGGGTTAAATGTGGAGTACGATTTAAATTGTTTTATAGGCGATAATTGAAGAAAAATTCCCATTCAAGTTGTTCCAAGATCCTTTTCTGAGCTGATTAGTGGACATGTTTATTAAAAAATTAAAAAATAAAAATATAAATTAAAAAGAAATAAATAGTTTAGATTTTATTAAAAGATGTACACATATATATAAAACAAAAGGTTATATATTATAGCTACCATATTTTAAATAGGGAGGAAAATGCTAACATGATGTTAATACAAGAGGATATAATAAGAGTAGCTTTTAAGAATGGTTTTGGTATTTTGCATAATTGCATTGGCTATTGGTTTTTAATAATCGTGATTTATATTTTAGAATTGTTATAGTACTAAGAAGGTGCCCTCTAACCCTTCTGGGGGACGCACACACCATTTATAGCATTAAATTGAATAGCCGCATTTGCGGCAACTGATCCTGAACCGAACAGGTTAATAAGAAACAACAACCACGTGACCGTTTGGAGTGAATAAATTAGTGACACTCCTAGCCCCGCGCGAGCCCATGAATAAGTCTTGACGACGAAACGCGTTGGGCGGAGCTAAGGAGTGTCACGTGAGTTGTATCCTGACGAGCAGCGCCGCGGACTACGGCCGGAGAAGGCGGTGAGCTGATACTCGTTCATTTCAGCATTGTGATGTGCGCGCCTATACTGGAAGGCTTAGATGACGCCTGCCCCATTGCTTTTTAAAGTTGAATGCGCATTTGTTTTAATATCTGGTGAGCGGCTTTTTAAAGGGCCAGTGGCCATATAGTTGATTCCCTTTGTGTGGAACGTACTTACGCTATTGGAGCATTTTATGTTTATGTCTTTGTAATATGTTACAATAAATCCGGAGCAAGCTGTTTTATTCCTGTGTGGAGATTGGAGTCCTTTGTGCTTTGCCTAGCGAGGTGAAAAACAGGCACCTAAATAGATAATTGGTTTCCTCTGGTCAAAGGAGAAATTGTGGAGCCTCTTAAACTAAAGGGAGATCATATGTGCAAATTACCAAGAATATATCTGGTACGTTATATATATGAAGGTGGTGGTGGAGTGAAGTCACCGGATTGATTTGAAGAGCACCTGTGGTGTTAACACTGCTTCGCTGAGCCTTATACACAGCTCTAGGGCTGTGTATATATTTATATAAGACAGAAGATGAAGACTTCTCTTACTTGCAGGTAAGCCGGGCTCGCGCCCGGCCCCTTTTTTGTCCCTATTGCTGCCAGGATTCATTCCAAATTTTCCCCTATTGAGCCTCCCAGCTTAGGCTGCGGGTCCTGGCAAGGGTAGGAGCACCCTGCGGGTGCATTGGGAGCCTTGCTCCACCGCGAGACCTCAATTGGGGCGGGCGGTAAAACCAGGTTGTGGTGATCCGTCCCTGCTACCATGAGGCCTTATTCCCGGATCCCTTACTCCCTCGGGGAGGGGGGGGGGTGGCTGGCACGTCCTAACAGGCCTCTCCTTTGCATTTATTTATTGTTTTGGATATGTGTGTGTGTCCGTTGTGGGTGCTTCACACACTGTGTGTGTGTGGTACACCTGGCTGTAACCCTGATGAATTGCTCGCAGATGGCTTCCTGTCAGCCTGAGTGAGATTCACTCAGGCTGTGTGTGTGAAAAGGGGGCGGGGCCGGGCGCTAGGCACGGCCGCGGTAGCCCTGCCCCCTCACCGGCACGTTTCTTCTAAGTATGTCACACACCCCGCTTCAAGACATTCATTACATGTGGGTATACTGACCTGTAGATGGCGATCTTGCAGAGATGGCAATAAAAAAAGGTAAGACCCTCCCGGTCCATAAATACCTGGGACCTCCCACTCATTCCCCAGTCTTTCATCTCTGCAGACTGCGAACAAGTCAGAAGATGGATGTCTCCTCCTTGCAAGGTAGCCGGGGTGACTCCCGGCCCTCTATCTGATCAATTTCTGCCCGGATCCCCTTACTTTATTGTACTTGCCTCCCAGCCTAGGCTGCTGGTCCGGGCAACGGTAGATGGCACCCTTGGTGCTTAGGAGCTACGCTCCTCCGTGAGACCCCATAACAAGGGGTAGGCGGTTAACCGGGTTGGTGATCCCGGTTTGGGATGCCCCGTCCCTTGGCCCTTCCACTCTAGCGTGGTTTCCCCCTCTCCCGGATTCCATTGGGGGGGGGGGGGCCTGTCCCTTGATGTTTGTCATGTTGGAGATTCTTTATTGTATGTGTATGCGTGTGGTTCACTGTCACGTGCTTTACTTAACCGGCGGTTCCGCGGCGCCGGTCTCTGTGTCTGCCATGGCGGCGGGGTGCTTCTTCCCCTCAGGCGCGGGGGGCGGGGCCGGGCGTTCGCGCGATCGCCTACGGCCCGCCCCCGTGCTGCTGGCGCTGCTGTTCAGGTCCCGGCTTCTGGCCAGGAGCGACGCGCGAACCGCACCGGCCCACCCTCCTCCTTCCTCTGCTTATGCGCCTTTCCTCCCCTTCGGTGTGCGTGTGGACGGTCTGGCCTTGGTCGGTGAGTGGCCTGTGGGCCCATTAGATTTCTTTGGAGATGTATGTATATTCTTCCATGCTCCTCCTTGGGGCTGCTGGCAACGCTTGTTTATTAACCCCTTTGGACGTTGTCACTGCGGTCTGATTGCTGTGTCTGTTTGTGTGTTCCAGGTCGACCATTGTCCTATTAAAGGAGGGCTCTCCCGGTCCTAGGGTCCCTGGTTAAATTTAGGGGTCTGTAAATTCCTCCCACGCGGGACTTAAAGGGGCATCCCGGGTTGCATTTATTGCGTAATTCCCTCTGGGCATTGTGCCTAATTTAAAAAAATCACCATATGGAGGCTTCCCCGGATACTGGGCTTGTGCCCCCCGCGGGGCAATCCAGGCTGTGTTTGGGGTATCCCTTTCGGGGTAGGATGTATTTCTCTGTGTACCCTGTGCGCAGCGGGCTATTACGCGGCAGTCCGGATCTCAGGCGTCTGGTTCTGCTCCGCCAGTCTCTTCTCCGTCTCCCCCTCGCTTGATACGTACCCCATGTGTTGTGGTCATGGGTGGGGAGTCGCAATTTGAGGTGTGTGCCAGATTGGCCAATCTTGAAAAAATTTTTTCCAGTGCTGTTGCCAAAAAGGCCACGGCAAAGCGAAAACATTTGTATACAGCCACGCAGGCTTTTTATATGGAGGAGTTTGACTCTCTGGATTGGTCTGATTGCTCCCCGCTTGAGGAAGGGGATCTGTTTGAGGAGTCTGAGGGCTCCGATGATCAGCAGTTTGTGGGTGCTGATACCGAGCAGGGCCAGGGGG
This sequence comes from Gastrophryne carolinensis, assembly GCA_027917425.1. Classification (NCBI taxonomy): domain Eukaryota; kingdom Metazoa; phylum Chordata; class Amphibia; order Anura; family Microhylidae; genus Gastrophryne; species Gastrophryne carolinensis. The sequence goes on from CM051234.1 coordinate 502,884,666, forward strand.
ATTCCATGGATACCTCTAAGGTCCAGGCTCATATGTTTGAGGTCCTGGCTATTTGTCCCCCTGAGGCGGCTCCTGAGGTGTCCCTCCGGGTTGGGACAAAAAATATCCCTTTCCGGTGGACGGGGTGAAGCACTGGTAGCCCCCCCCCCCCCCCCCGAGGTGGATGCTCCTGTTTTGGGGTTGTCCAGCACCTCAATCCTGCATTCTCCGGACTGCACTACTCTCAAGGATGGTGAGGATAAACGCATTGACCAGATGGCTTGTCATGGTTTTGCCAGTGTTGGGTCAGCCTTGCAGCCGGTTTGTGCTTCAGCGCTTTTATTGGTGGCTGCCAGGTCGGTTGTTAGAGGACTGTTGACCTCTTCCGGGCTTGACCCGGCTAGTGAGGAGTTTACCGCCCTTAAGAGATGTGAGTTGTTTTTGTCTTTTGTGCTGACCGCCTTGGATGACACATTGGTGATGTGTAGCAGAACTTCGGCCTTGCTTGTGGCTATCCGGCGGTCTGTTTGGTTATGCCAGTGGGCGACTGATTTTGTGTCCAAAAAGTCACTTACGGCCCTTCCCTTTGTGGGGTTGCGGCTCTTTGGAGAGAAATTGGATTCGGTTGCAAAGGGAGGTAAGTTACCTCAGCGGGGGGCGGCTTCCTTCACTCAGCCCTTTCGTGGGGCGAGAGTTGGCAGGGGTTCGGCTTTCCCCTCATCCAGAGGTGATTCCTGGTCCAGGGGCAGGGCCCGTCCAGGACACAGTTGGGGCTCTAAGCCTAAAGCCGCTGCCAAGCCGGCTCAGCAATGAGGGGGCGCCCTCACCCTTGCGGGTGGGGGGGGACGGCTGCAACTCTTCTCCCGGGTCTGGGTCCAAGAGGTCTCGGACAGGTGGATTCAGGAAGTGGTGTCTTCCGGTTACAAGCTGGAGTTCGAGTTCCGGCCCCCTCCCAGATTCTTCAGGTCTCGGGTGCCGTCAGATCCTCTGGCCGCTCAGGGGCTTCGGGCGGCAGTAGCAAGTCTTGGACATGGCTGTCATCTGCCCGGTGCCCCCCTCAGACCGGGGCCTGGGCTTTTTTTTTTTTTTTTTTAATTGTTTTTATTGAGGGAAGCAAAAAAAATTACAGAGCTTGGCAACGCAGTGCCACGAAAGTACACACATAGCATACAGCATGTGAACGGAGTCGCACAACAACAAATTTCAAAAATCAAGAAATGCGTGAATAAAATGCAGGGCCACAAGCCCGCTCAATGTATGCTGGGCTGCGAACCCGTTTAGTAGATCACTTTAGCCTCTGCAATCCATGCCCCCAACTTTTCTTTCAAAGGGTAAGACAACAAAAATAACCATATTCTACAGGAATAAGGGAGGAGGGGAAATTGGAGGGAGGGGAAGACTAGACAGACACGTTCAAGGAAGAAGCGGGAGGGATATAACAATATGGGGTAGGAAAGGAAAACAGTGTGGTGAAGGGACTATCCCACTAGCAACCTGCTCCGGCCATATTACATATATAGGGGAAAGTCGGGGGGGAAAAAGTGAAGCGATCCCATTCCTGACAGGTCCTTCTATGTTTTTCCAAAGTCCCCTTTAGTGAGGCAGTAAGTTCCTCCATCCTACAAATATCCTGAACCGCGGCCAGCCACTGTGCAGTTATGGGGGGTTCAGTGGACTTCATTTAGCCGGAATGCATGCTCTAGCAGCGCTCAGAAGCGGGGCGAGGAGGGACCTGCGCCTGGACCCCACAGACGCCGGAGCCAGGTTAAGCAGGTAACATGCCGGATCCTCGCCAAGGTCAACATCCGTTAGTTTCCCAACAACCTCCCTCACCCCCCTCCAAAAGCCAGTCAACTTCTCGCACTCCCAGAAAACATGTGTCATAGTCCCTCTGTCACGCAGGCACCTCCAGCAAAGGGGGGAAGAGGTAGGGAACATGGCAGCCAGTAGCGCTGGGACCCGGTACCAGCGAGAGAGAATTTTAAACGTGGTCTCCTGATACTTGCAGGATATAGAGCTCTTATGCGCCAACTGAATCATGGCGAGCCTCTGTTCGTCCGTGAAGGTTCTGCGCAACTCCCTCTCCCAACCCCTCACGTATGGGGGAACGAAGTCCTCCGGGGGCTCTACCAGCAGCGAATATGAATAAGACAAAGCTCCCCCAAAGTGGCCGGATTCCAGGCAGGTTTGTTCAAATTTTGTTAGCCGCCTAGATGTGGCAGCCCTGCACCCGACCGACCGCTGTGCCGACCGACCGTGCAGAAGCTGGAGGGTCTGCAACCGTATGATGGGCTTGAGGGCATGGTCATCAACCAGGGCCTCCGGCCTCCTCCACTCCCCGCCCACCTGCATGTGAAGTCTCCTAAAACAATTCTGTTGGATCCAAGCTTTAAAGGGGCCACCAGTTATCTCCACCGGAAAGTCAGGGTGACCCAGGACAGGCGCCATGGGGGACGGCCCAGGGGAGAGAGCCGGCCGAGGGAAGAATCTATCCACCACTCTCCTGGACGGGCCAATTGTAGGGTGTTTGTTCAGCTGTGGAAAACCATTCAGTGGGACCCACAGTAGGCCCGGGAAAGGGCAGGGAGAAGCAACCTGTTCCATCTGGACCCATTGCTTCAGGGCAGAGTATCAACACCAATCAATAACCCGGCTCAGGTGAGCCGCTGCATGATAGCACCTCCAGTCCGGCAGGCCCAGCCCCCCCCCCCTGTGTTTAGAGACCGTCAAAAGGGAGGCCGCCATACGGTGAGAGCGACCAGCCCAGACAAACCTAGTGCACATTCCTGTAAGCTGCTTGAAGAAGGTAGCGGGGATGTCTATTGGGAGGGCCTGGAATAAGTATAGCACCCTGGGGAGGATGTTCATCTTGACGACACTAACCCTTCCGAACCAAGAAAAGACTCCCCTGTTCCATTTCAGGAGGTCTTCCTCCAGCCTTTTTAACAAAGGAGGAAAATTTAATGCGAATGTTTCTTGCAGTTCGGAAGGGATTCGCGTACCCAAATATGTAACGGCCTCCCGCTCCCACTTAAAGTGGAAATTCTCCATGATGCGACGCAATCTCTCCGCAGGGACACTGATGTTCAAAGCTGAGGACTTCTGATAATTGATCTTGTAATTGGAGACCTCCTGGAAACTCCTAAGCTCTGCAAGAAGGTTTGGCGGGGCCTGGGCTTCTATTCCAATTTGTTCACGGTGCCCAAGAAGGACGGATCCGTTCGTCCCATTCTGGATCTGAAGTTGCTCAACAGGTTTGTCCGTCCCCGGAAGTTCCGTATGGAAACTCTGCGCTCAGCCATCCGCTCACTTCGTCAGGGGGACTTCATGACGTCCATAGACATCAAGGATGCTTACCTGCATATTCCAATCTTTCCGGCACACCAGAGATTTCTCAGGTTTGTCGTGGAAAATCGACTTTTTCAGTTTGAGGCTCTTCCGTTTGGCCTTACCTCGGCTCCAAGGGTTTTTACCAAGGTGTTGGCAGGAGTGATTGCCATCCTCAGAGCCCGGGGTATCCGCATCGTGCCATATCTGGACGATCTTCTCATCATGGCGTCTTCCCTCAGTCAGGCGCAGCTGGATACCAGGACGGTGGTGTCCACTCTGGAGAGTTTCGGTTGGGTGATCAACTATCCCAAGTCCTGCCTCTCTCCCTCCAGGGTGGTGGAGTTCCTGGGTATGTCTCTGGATACTTCTCAGGCCAGGCTGTTCCTCCCCCGGGCCAAGGTTCTAATGATTCAGGAATTGACTCAGCGTCTCCTATCTATCCCTCGCCCGTCCATCCGGCTGGGGATGCGACTGGTGGGATTGATGGTGGCATCGTTCGAGGCGGTTCCCTTTGCCCAGTTTCACACAAGGACGCTCCAGCTCCATCTCTTGGCGGCCTGGGACGGGTCCCCGCTGTCATTGGATCAGTCTTTTCTGATGTTCCCCCGGGTGCGGCGTTCCCTTCGGTGATGGCTGAAACCAAGCAATCTGACGAGGGGCAGATCCTTTCTGACCCCTCATTGGGAGACGATCACCACGGATGCCAGTCTGTCAGGTTGGGGGGGATTTTGGAAGGATCTTCAGTTTCAGGGACTGTGGGGGCCTCTGGAGGCTCACGATCCCATCAATGTTCTGAAGTTGAGAGCCATCAGGTTGGTTCTGGCTCACTTGACTCATCAGTTGCGGGGCCTACCGGTTCAAGTTTGGTCGGACAATCGGACGCAGCAGGCGTGCCCTCAGGGAAGTGTCTTTAATCCTGGCTTGGGCAGAGGGCAATGTCCCATGCATCTCGGCAGTGTACATTCCGGGAGTGGAGAACACGGAGGTGGAATCCCTGAGCAGGGGGTCATCTCGCCGGGGGGAATGGTCGCTCAGCCCCAAGGTGTTTCGGTCGCTTTGCCACCGGTGGGGGACTCCGGAGGTGGACCTCTTTGCCTCTCGTCACAATCACAAGCTTCCGGCATTTGTGTCTCTTTCGCGGGATCCGCTGGCTCTGGCAGCGGATGCCATGTCTCTGAACTGGAGGGATCTGGGGTTTCTATACCTGTTCCCCCTGTTTCCCATGGTGGGCAAAGTGGTGCGCAAGCTGGCCCTAGAGGGCGCGTCAGCAATCCTGGTGGCTCCAAGGTGGCCAAGACAGGTTTGGTTCGCAGACGTGGTAAGGTTGGCAGAGGATCAGTTAGATCTGCCCCTTCTGCCGGATCTGCTCACTCAGGGTCCACTGTTCTACCCCAATTTACCAACGCTGGCTTTGACGGCGTGGCTGCTGAAACCTCCATCTTGAAGGAGGAAGGTCTTTCTGATGCTGTCATTCAGACTCTGGTTAGGGCTAGAAAGAAGTCTTCCTCTGCCATCTACTATAGGATTTGGAGGTCTTATATTGATTGGTGTGAGGTCCGGGCCTTGCCTTGCAGGGCGTTTTCTATCCCTAGGGTTTTGGAATTTCTGCAACATGGTCTGGACCTAGGGTTGCAGCTTAGTACGCCGAAAGGCCATGTTTCTGCCCTGGCGGTTTTCTTTCAAAAGTCTTTAGCTCTTCATCCTCTGGTTAAGACCTTTTTCCAGGGGGTTACGCATGTGCGGCCTCCTTTGGTTCCCATTTGGTTCTTTCTGCTTTGCAGGGTCCTCCTTTTGAACCCTTGCAGGAAATTGCACTTTGTACGCTTACTCAGAAGGTTGTTTTTCTGGTTGCCATCACTTCCGTTCGGCGTGTATTGGAGTTGGCGGCTTTGTCCATTAAGCCCCCTTACTTTGAGAGGCATCGGGACAAGGTTGTTTTCCGCTTCAAGCCAGATTTCCTTCCTAAGGTGGTCTCTGCTTTTCATCTTAATCAGGACATTGTTCTACCCTCCTTGTGTCTTAAGCCCAGCAATGACAAGGAGAGGGTTTTGCATTCTTTGGTTTGGTTCGCTGAGTGAAGTACTAGTGGCTACTTCCTCTTTTCGTAGGACTGACGCCCTTTTTGTGGTGCCCTCTGGGCCTAGGAAAGGTTTGGCTCCCGCCAAGTCTTCCATTAGTAAATGGATTCGCCGGGCCATTGTTGGGGCCTATTCTGCTAAGGGGAAGATTCCCCCTTTTCGTGTTACTGCTCACTCTACTCGTGCTGTTGGGGCGCCCTGGGCTTTCCAGCACCAGGCCTCTGTTGAGCAAGTTTGTAAGGCTGCTACTTGGTCTTCGGTTCACACTTTTTCCAAGTTTTACAAGGTTGATGTGCGGGCCTCAGCGGATGCTGTTTTTGGCCGCAAGGTTCTGCAAGCTGCTGTGGTTTAAGTTTGTGCCTTGTTGCCTTGTTTTTTGGATCCCCGCCCTTTATCGACACTGCTATTGGATGTCCCACATGTAATGGATGTCTTGAAGCGGGGTGTGTGACATGCTTAGAATAATACCATTTTGTGATTACTCACCTGTAAAATGTGTATTATAAGTATGTCACACACCCCACTTCACCCTGCCCTTTGGTATTCTGGATCCTTTATATGGTGAACCTTTGTTAGTTTTCATTGGTTTTAATTGGCTTTTCCTGGTCCCTTTACCTTACTGCTATCTTTATACTGGGGAATGAGTGGGAGGTCCCAGGTATTTATGGACCGGGAGGGTCTTACTTTTTTTTATTGACATCGCTGCAAGATGGCCATCTACAGGTCAGTATACCCACATGTAACGAATGTCTTGAAGCGGGGTGTGTGACATACTTATAATACCCATTTTACAGGTGAGTAATCACAAAATGGTATTTTTGTAAGGCCTACCTCTGGCCAGATCCGCGCTGCAGGGAAGGGGACGTGGCCTGGAAAGCGCGCCTGCGGTGCTGGCACGCCCCCCTTCTTCTTCCTGGGTCCTTTTTTCTTCAAGGCCAGGGGCCATCTTGGTGCTTCCTGCGTGGCTGTGACTGTGCCTAGGGGACAGGTAGGGACCGGATGGCCGTTTTTTCATTGGTTTGGGGGTCACTCTCTGGTGGGGTGGGCCCTGGTGTTGGCAATTTTTTAATGTATATTCCTGTATATATAGATATATAGATATAGATATATATAAATAAAATGTGGTATGGTTGTACTTTTATTAATTGAGATGCCATTAATAGTAACTGATTTGCCTATTGTGTGTTGCAGATTGCTTCATATTGTGCATATTAAGGGGTCCCTAGTTTAAAACTGCTCTCCTCTGAATCCTCCCACCGGGACATTTAAGGGGCATCCGGGGTTGCTTAAGCGTAATTCCCTGCGGTCTTGCAACTGACCACTAAAAAAAAAAATCACCATATGGAGGCTCCGCAGGATACTGGGCTCGGGCTCACCTTGGGGCAAGCCCAGCCATGTGTGGGGCATCCCTTACGGGAGAGGATGTACCGATCTGTACTCCATGCGCTCATAAGGCCATAACGCGGAAGTCTGGTTCCCAGCCTTCTGGGTCGGCTCCTCCCGCTTCATCGCCTCCCCCCCCCCCCCCGCTTGATCCATACCCCGAGTGACATTGGTGCCAGCGGGGAGTCTCAGTCGGATGTTGGTGCCAGGTTGGCCAGCATTGAAAGGTTTATTGTTAGCACGGTGGGCAAGAAGGCCCAAGCTAAAAAGAGACATTTGTCGTCGGCCCAGCCCATGTGGGACGCGGACGACTCCTCTAATGGATTTGTCTGATTATTCCCCTTTAGAGGAGGGGGAAGTGTTTGAGGAGACAGAGTCTGATTTTGCACAGTCTGGTGATGTTTTTGTTGGACAGGCGCCTGGGGATGCCGTAGATACGGCTGCTGTTTTGTCACATATGTTGAAGGTGTTGGATATTGATCTCCCGGAGGCGCCTCCCCTAAAGAAGGGGGAATTTTTTGGGGTCCGCAAGCCCCGTCTAGAATTCCCTACGCAGGATCATTTTGACGCACTGATCCAGAAAGAATGGGAGAGGCCCTGTCGGCTTCCTGGTGCTCCCCAGGGATGGGACAAGAAGTATCCTTTCCCCGTGGAGGCGGTCAAGCGATGGTCCTCTCCTCCTGAGGTCGATGCGCCTGTTTTGGGCTTGACCAATTCTTCTGTGCTCAACACCCCTGAAGCTACCTCCCTTAAGGATGGCGAGGATAACCGCCTTGATCAGATGGCTTGTCATGAGTTTGCCAGTGTGGGATCGGCCCTGCGGCCGGCTTGTTCATCTGCTATAGTGTCGCTTGCTAACAGGTCCCTTATCAGGGACTGGCTGAATGATGGTCAGTTTGATCCGGATAGCGCTGAGTTCGCTACTCTTAAGAGGTGTGAATTGTTCATGGATTTTGTTTTGTCTGCTATGGAAGATTCTATCGTCATGTGTAGCAGGACTTCGGCTTTATTGGTGGCTATGCGCAGATTGGTCTGGCTGCGTCAGTGGGCGGTGGACTTTGGGGCCAAGAATTGGCTTACGGCTCTTCCCTTTATGGGTATGCGGCTGTTTGGAGATAAATTGGATGCTGTTGCTAAGGGAGGTAGGTTACCTCAGCGGAAGAAACAGCGCCGTCCCTTTCGGGGGGCTGGTTCCTTCACCCCTTCTTTTCGTGGAGCCAGAGCGATTAGGGGTCTGCCCGTCTCTGGTGTCAGGGGCTCGTCCTGGAATAGGGGCAGAGGTCGGGCGCGCCCGACGGCTGCCTGGGGTTCCAAGCCTAAGCCCGCCGGTAAGCCGGCTCAGCAATGAAGGGGCGCCCTCACCCGAACGGGTGGGGGGACTGCTGCGGCTCTTCTTCCAGGTCTGGGCCCGGGAGGTCAGAGACAATTGGATCTTGGAAGTGGTCTCGTCTGGGTACAAACTGGAGTTCGAGTACTGGCCGCCTCCAAGGTTCTTAAGGTCTCGGTGCCCTCGGACCCTCTGGCTGCACAGGGGCTCCTGTTAGCAGTAAGAAACCTTCTGGACATGGGAGTTATTTGCCCGGTGCCTCTGTCGGAGAGAGGCAGGGGTTACTACTCTACTACTTTTCACGGTACCCAAAAAGGAGGGTTCGGTGAGACCCATTCTAGATCTCAAGGTTCTAAACGGGTTTATCAGAGCCAAAAAGTTCCACATGGAGACTCTGCGCTCCGCTATCATTTCCCTTCACCAGGGGGATTTCATGACATCCATAGACATCAAGGATGCGTATCTGCATGTTCCCATTTTTCCAGCACATCAGAGATTCCTCAGGTTTGCGGTGGGGGATCAACATTTTCAGTTTGTAGCTCTTCCCTTCAGGCTGACTTCGGCGCCGCGGGTCTTCACCAAGGTCTTGGCGGGAATGATGGCCCTGCTCAGGGCATTCGCATTGTGCCTTATCTGGACGACCTGTTGATCTCAGCTTCTTCCCTCCGTCAGGCGGAGCTGGACACCCACCAGGTGGTGTCGACCCTGGAAAGGTTTGGGTGGGTGATCAACCACCCCAAGTCTTCTCTCTCTTTGTCACGAGTGATTTCATTTCTGGGTATGAATCTGGATACCATTCAGGCCAGAGTGTTTCTGCCCCAGACCAAGGTGCAGGGGATTCGGGGTCTGATCCGTTTTCTTCTGGCCAATCCTTGTCCATCTATCCGACAGGGGATGAAACTGGTGGGATTGATGGTGTCCTCCTTCGAGGCTGTACCATTTGCACAGTTTCACATGAGATCTCTTCAACTTCACCTATTGACGCATTGGGACAGGTGTCCGCAGTCATTGGATCAACCTTTCAGGATGTCTCCCAGGGTTCGGCAGTCCCTTCGGTAGTGGCTGGAATCGAGTAACCTGTTGAAGGGCAGATCCTTTCTGGTGCCTTGTTGGGAGACGGTCACCACGGATGCCAGCATGTCGGGCTGGGGAGGTTATTGGAAAAGTCTTCAGTTCAGCGGGGTGTGGGGTCCTCAGGAGGCTCACACCCCCATCAATGTCTTGGAGCTCAGAGCCATCCGACTGGTTCTAGCTCGGCTGACCTCACATTTACAGGGTCTACCGGTTCAGGTTCGTTCAGACAACCGAACGGCGGTAGCTTACATCAATCACCAAGGAGGGACTCGCAGCAGGAGTGCCCTCAGGGAGGTCTCTCTGATCCTGCACTGGGCGGAGAGCAATGTTCCTTGCATTTCGGCTGTCTACATTCTGGGACTGGAGAACATGGAGGCGGATTCCCTGAGCAGGGGATCCTCTCACCAAGCAGAGTGGTCTCTCAATCCCGAGGTTTTTCTGGATCTTTGCCGCAAGTGGGTCTCTTTGCCTCGAGGCACAATCACAAACTTCCGGCCTTTGTGTCTCTTTCTCAGGATCCTCTATCTCTGGCAGTGGATGCCTTGTCCCTTGCTTGGAAGGATCTGGGTTTTCTGTACCTGTTTCCGCCCGTCTCCATGCTGGGCAGGGTAGTTCGCAAACTGGTTCTAGAAGGGGCACCAGCAATTCTGGTGGCTCCAAGGTGGCCAAGAAGGGTTTGGTACGCAGACTTTGTAAGGCTGGCCGTAGATCAGTACCGGCTTCCCTTGTTGCCGGATCTGTTATCTCAGGGTCAACTACTTTACCCCAATTTACAAACGCTGGCTTTGACGGCTTGGCTGCTGAAACCTTCATTCTGAAGGAGGAAGGTTTGTCTGCGGCGGCTGTTCAGACCTTGATTAGGGCCAGGAAGCGGTCCTCTTCTGGCATTTACTATAGGACTTGGTGGTCCTATATTGAGTGGTGTGAGGCTAGGGCCTTGCCTTGCAGGGTGTTTTCGATAACTAGGATTTTGGCGTTTCTTCAGCATAATCTGGATCTTGGGTTCCAGCTTAGTGCTTTGAAAGGACAGGTTTCTGCTCTTTCGGTTTTCTTCCAGAGGTCTTTTGCCTCTGGAAAAAGACCTTGGTTAGTTAAGACCTTTTTCCAAGGGGTCGCGCATGTGCGGCCCCCTCGGAAAGCTGTGGTTCCTGTTTGGGATTTGAACTTGTTTCTTTCGGCTCTCCAGGGTCCTCCTTTTGAGCCGTTACAGGATATTGCTCTTTCGGTTCTCACTCAGAAGATTGCTTTCTTGGTGGCTTTTTCCTCTGTTCGGCGTGTCTCTGAGTTGGCGGCTCTGTCGATTCAGGCCCCTTACTTTGAGAGACACCAGGATAAGGTGGTTTTTCGTTTTAAGCCAGATTTCCTTCCTAAGGTGGTGTCTGCTTTCCACCTCAATCAGGATATTGTTCTCCCGTCCTTGTGTCCTAAGCCTAACAATGACAAGGAGAGGGTTCTGCACAATTTGGATGTTGTTCGCTGTGTGAAGTACTATTTGGTGACTACTTCTTCCTTCCGCAAGACGGACGCTTTTTTCGTGGTGCCCTGCGGGCCAGGAAAGGTTTGGCGCCTGCTAAGTCTACGATTAGCAAATGGATTCGTCAGGCCATTGTTGGGGCCTATTCTGCTAAGGGGAGGACTCCCCCTTTTAGGGTCACTGCGCACTCTACTCGTGCTGTTGGTGCATCCTGGGCTTTTCAGCACCAGGCTTCTGTTGAACAAGTTTGTAAGGCTGCTACTTGGTCTTCCGTTCATACTTTTTCCAAGTTTTACAAGGTTGATGTGCGGGCTTCATGCTGTTTTTGGCCGCAAGGTTCTGCAAGCTGCAGTGGTTTGAGTTGGTACTTGCCTTACTGTTTCTGGTTCCCACCCATGACGGACACTGCTATTGGATGTCCCATATGTCATGAAGATCGAAGTGGAGTGTATGGCACACTTAGAATAATACCGTTTTGTGAGTACTCACCTTTAAAACGGGTATTATGAGTGTGCCATACACTCCACTTCGCCCCACCCCTTTTTTTCAGGTATTCTGGGGCTTTTATATGGTGAACCATTGGCTTTGATTGTTAGGGTTATAATTGGTTCCTCCTGGTCCCCTTACTGCTTTTTTACACTGGGAAATTGGTGGGAGGTCCCAAGTATATATGGGCCAGGAGGGGCTTTCTTTTTTGCATATTCATCTCTGCAGAAGTTCGCCCTCTACTGGAGATTACCCATATGTCATGAAGATCGAAGTGGAGTGTATGGCACACTCATAATACCCGTTTTAAAGGTGAGTACTCACAATACAGTATTTTCTCCTATATTTCACTCCAGGGTGTCAAAATTGAATGGATTAACTCTCATCCAAAGGGTGGGGACTGCAGGATAAAAGGTGTGGTTTCTCCCAACCTATATATATCGCAATCCAGTTTCATTCTTGCTGTTGGACTGGACTTTGAAAGTTGTGCCTGGATTTATTTTCCACTCCTTTGCTTGTTTTTTCTTTTATATAGGTTCTTATTTGGGAATCTGTGGTTATAACCCTGTCTGCCTTCCAGGCCCTCACAGTCCTGGCGGACCCACATATGCCTCCCATGGTCTGTTAAACCGATCAGGGTAATTTAAGGGTAGGTGCCAGGGTCCTATGGGCGCTACGTGGTATTGCCTTATTTTTGAAGCTGACCTTCAAGGGCTGGATTTTCCTGCCTGCCGGTTTTTGTCTGGTGGGCCTGCAGGAAGGACCATGGGGGTAATATTCCCCTTTGCCTTTTTTCTTTCCACATTTTTGTAATGTAAATTTTATGTAAGTGTTTTCACATAGGTCATGGCACCTTTTGATTTGAATTATGCGCCATGGAAGAGGACGGGAACGCACTGGTGATGAGCGGGGTGGCACTATTATTCCTACCCTTTCACAGTGCTTCCCAAAAAGATTCAGTGGATAAGCGTCTGGATCAGGTGGTCAGACATGCATTTTCTATGGTTTGGTCGGCCTTATGCCCAGCCTGTGCTACAGCCATGGCAGGCAGAAAGTTGTTAAAACAGTTGTGTTCTCAAACTCATTCAAATCACTCCCGTAATATATGCTTTCAGTTGTTTAAGTCCAGCATGGAACTTTATAGGTATGTAATCTCATCTATGGATGATATAGTCATGCTAGAGGTTTTCCCTATATCCAGTCCAGGTTGTCCCAGTGATATGTGGGTATTCCGCCCCCAGGGGGCGCTCGACTGCAAGATAAGACGCAGCTCCTCCTGGCCCCCTATAAAGGCAGGTGTCCCTCTATCATTCTCCAGTTCATCTTGCAGTCTTGGCTGCATAAGATCGTTTGACACTCTTTCAGATAATGACAGCAGAGCGGGGGCCACCTAGCCCGTCGGCCGCTGCTGGCCCTATTTCCACGGATCCTTTCTGACCCACTCCTGCCTTTCAGCCTCTGGCTGCTACTGGATGGTGACGGTAGGGTGAACGCCGGGGTCGGTCAGCGTTCGGCAGAGCTTGGCTCTGTGCCACAGGCTTATGGTGAGTCTGGGGGGGGGGGAACCACTATATTCTGTCTTGTAATGTACCCTCCCTGCCCACAAGCTTTATTGGAGACTTGGTGCATAGTTTTGTGTGTTTTTACTGTTGGTTGTTTTACACTTCGGCTCCTCGCCGGCTCAGCTGGGTCTTATTGGAGCACGTTGCACACTTCGCTCCCTCGGCGTTGCTGGCTCCGGGGTCACAGCACCCCGTTGGGCCTTCGCACCGCCACTGGTGCGGCGCTGTCTGTGAAGGGGGGGAGAGCTTGCCGCTGTGGAGCACGGTGGGCCGCGTTGTCTCCGCGGCCATTGCTCCTTCTGGGCAGCGCTTGGAAGGGGGCGGGCGCATCTTCTCGAGGGGGGTGCGGCTCAGGTCAGACGTGATGACGCAGGCGTGCGTCGACATCAGGCTCCGCCCCCTCCGACGGCGCACGCCTGCGTCATCACGTCTGACCTGAGCCGCACCCCCCTCGAGAATCCTTCTAGAGCGGGCCTGTGCGCTGCTGCTCTGCTGCTGGGGCCTGCTGGAGGTTCGGAGCCTGGCCTTGTTCCTGCTGCTGCTGCTGGGGGATCTCGCTCGTCATCGGAGGCTGTGCTGTCCCTCTGTCGGTGTCGTGAGTCCCTCTTTCTTCTGACTGTATATTTTGACCAATTGCACCCTGATTATTCTGATCATGGTTTCTCCTCTCTTGTATAGGTCGTGGGCTTGAGGTTAAGGGTTGTGGCTCCTCCTGGTCCCCCTTTTTATTAAGAGGGATCACCTTTAGGTTTGGGCCATTAGTGTCTTGTAACCTTACTGATTTTGACCATTTTTAATCACCATGATGGAGGCATCAGGGGATAGTGAGCTGGGGGCCCCGTTGGGGCAGGAAAGGCTCTGCCCCTTGTGCAGTAGGAATCCTCTGAGCGGACCATGAACGGGCGGGCGTCTCTGCCCCTAGCCCTTCGCTGCCTGTGGCCTCTCCGGACCCTCTGCTGCTGCACTTGGCCCCCAGTGAGGGGGGAGCCAGCAGGGGGTATGGGTTGGTGCATAGGCTGGGCAATCTCGAGAGACAGATCTCGGGGACGGCTCCCAAGAAAGCCACGAGTAATAAACTGCACATCGAGCCCGTTTACTCGGATAATGACGATCTCTTTGATGATCTGGGCTCTGTGGAGGAAGGTGAGTTGCCAGATGATTCATGCTCCACTGTGGATTTTTCGGCTGGCGAGACAGTTTGTCTGGTTATTCCTTGTACGAGGATGCTTGCTCTCGGATGATACAGAGAAATTGCTTACCTCAGTGTTTGAGACTCTACACATTGTCCCTCCCAGAGCGGCTAAGAGGAAGCAGGGTGATTTTTTTTTTAGGCCTGAAAGACAAAGGCGGGTCTTCCTGGAGCAGGCCCATTTTTTTAACATGATTTTTAAGGAATGGGAGAGGCCTAACAAGTTACCGTCGGTTCCTAAAGGCCTGGACAGGCGGTACCCCTTCCCTGATGAGCTGGTTCGGCTATGGTCTCGCCCTCCCCCTGTGTCAGGGTTGTCCAACACTACTGTTATGCCGTCACCTGATACTGCTTCCTTACGTGACCCGACTGACAAGCGCATGGATCAGCTGGTCTGCCATGCGTTCACCTTTGCTGGTGCCCTTTTTCGCCCTGTGTGTGCCTCGGCGATTGTCTCTCTAGCCATCAGAAAGAAGGTTTGAAGGTTGGACTCCCGGAACTTGCTGGTGGGCAAGTCCTTTCTGACTCCCCATTGGGAGATAGTTTCCACGGATGACAGCTTGACGGGCTGGGGAGGTGTTTGGCAGACCCAGAAGATCCAGGGTCAGTGGGGTCTGCAGGAGAACCGTTTACCCATAAATCTAATGGAGCTGAGAGCGATCCGGTTTGTGCTTTTTCGCTTGACTTCCCACTTAAGGGGTCGTGCGATCCAGGTTCGCTCGGACAATCAGACGGTTGTCGCCTACATCAATCACCAAGGCGGGACTCTGAGCAAGAGAGCCATCAAGGAGGTGACCCAGATTCTGACTTGGGCAGAGGAGAATGTTCCTGCATCTCGGCGGTTTACATTCTCGGAGTAGAAAACCTGGAGGCAGACTCCCTGAGCAGGAGCGCCTCGCGCTTGGGGGAATGGTCTCTCAACGGCAGGACCTTTTCACGCTCTGTCTCCGTTGGTGTCAGCCGGACGTGGACCTGTTTGCGTCCAGACACAATCACAAGCTTCCAAGGTTCATCTCCCTCTCAAGAGATCCTCTGGCCATTGCAACAGACGCTCTGGCGATTTCTTGGACGGAGTTCAATTTTCTGTATGCATTCCCTCCTTTTCCACTCCTGGACAGAGTGCGGCGCAAGTTAGCCCAGGAAGCTCCTCGCTGGCCGAGAAGGAGTTGGTTTGCGGACATAGTTCAGATGTCAGTAGATCGCTACATCATGCCCGATGACCCAGAGCTTCTCACTCAGGGGTCGCTGCGGCACCCCAATTTACGGACGCTGGCTTTGATGGCCTGGCTATTGAAACCTCAAACTTGACGAAAAAGGGGCTGTCGGCCACGGTTGTGCATACCATGATTCAGGCACGGAAGAAGTCTTCTTCCATGATATACTACAGAGTTTGGCATGCTTATATTCTTGGTGTGCCACACACCCCGCTTCACTTCTAAATATTCATCACTTAATGGGTTAATCCACCGCCAGGTGACGTAGTGCAGAGAGGAAGTCTTGTAACGAGCCCCCTTCCGGCCTATATATACCTGGTACCTCCCTTCAATCACCAGTATTTTTCTCTCTGCTTGCTGACAAGTCAGAAGATGGAAGTCTCCTGCTTACAGGTAGGCCGGGGTATTCTTACCCCGCCACCCCCCTTTTGGTCTATTTCTGCCCGGTTTGAGTTTCTATACCTTTATGGTGGAATGGAAGCCTCCCAGCCTAGGCTGCTCACCGGGCAAATGGTAGATGGCACTTTAAGTGCCTAGGAGCTTATCTCCTACCGCTCGACCTCATGCGTGGGGCAGTGCGGCTATCCGGCATGGTGATCCGGAAATGGGATGCCCCTGTCCCGAGGGTCCCCGTAGCCCCTTTCTCTCCCGTTACGGTCCCTTCTCCCTTCACTATGGGGGGGGGGGGTGTGAGGGTGTGCTTTAAGTATGTGTGTTTCACTTGTATCACTTCATTTCAACATGTGTGTGTGTTCATGTTATGCATTCAGTGTTATTCAGCATGTGTATACATTCGGTTTAGGTCTGCTTGAATGGCAGACTGCGCTGGGTAGGTGGCTGGCCGCTTTTTAGCAGACTATTGCTTTAGTGGCCCCCTGCCCCCTCCCCCCTTCCCCGCTGGCTTTTCATGTGCTCTTTTAGGCTGTGCTATGCGGTCTTTATTATTATCCTCCCCCCTCCGCTGCCTGGGCGCACGTGTAGTGGCCCATCTGGAGTAATCTTCAGCTGTATGGCTGTACTGATTGGCGTAGGGGGGGTGGGTCCTGGTGACGCGGCATCGGGAGCGCAGCGCCGACGTCATGCGGCGTTTTGCGGCGGGCCCAGCGTTTACTTCCCTTCAAAGGGAGGAGGTCGCGTGGGCGCGCGGCCGCACTTAGTTGTCTGTGCTGTGGCTGCTGGCTGCAGTCCTGCTCTCTGGCTGCTGCCTTCGCTGGGCCAGGTAAGCGGCCCCACCCGTTGGGGCCGTTAAATGGGGAGTGCATATCTTTTTGTAGTTAGATATGGTGGGGAGTCACATTTTATTAAGGGGGCATGATTTTGCTCATATTTAAAGGCACTTTGGTGCCATGCCTGTATGATTCTTATACACATGTGAGGATCTGATTGGGGTTTCTTTTTCCTTACAGATCCCGGGATCCCTGCTTATGGTGGCCCTCCGGCTCTATGTTGCCTGGCTATTTATTGGGATATCTATTAATGCATTTATATATATATAGACTATATACTGATATATATATATATATATATATATATATATATATATATATATATATATATTAGTTTATTAAAGGGGACCTTAAAATCCTCCCTTCCGGGACATTACTAATAAAGGGGCATCCCGGGTTGGCTTATGCCTTAAAAGTCCCAAGTATTGCGAATACCATAAATCACCATATGGAGGCTTCCGTAAATTCCGGAAACGGTTCTGCTGAGCCGTTCGGGGGGTGCGTAGGTTGTGGGGTTCCACTCCCAGCTGATGATGTCTTTATTTGCATCCCTTGTGCAAAACAGACTATTGCGTGCCAGTCCGTTGCAACACCACTTTGAGAGGGTGGTCCTTAAGGAATGGGAACATCCCACGCGGTTATCTGGAATTCCTTCCAGTTGGGAAAAGCGTTATCCTTTTCCGCCAGAATTGGTGAAGCTTTGGTCTGTCCCTCCTGACGTCGATACCCCTGTACTAGGGCTCTCCAGCACGGCTATGGTACAGTCGGCTGAGACCACTGTCCCTAAGGATGGGGAAGATCGTCGGATTGACCAATACGCTCGCCATGGTTTTATTTATTCCGGGTCAGCGTTGCGCCCGGTATGTGCTTCAGCCCTTCTTCTATTGGCAATTAAGTCCTTAATTCAGGGGCTATATGAGGATCTTAATCCCGCTTGCAAACAGTTCACTGCGCTTAAGCAGTGTGAATCTTTTGTGTCTTATGTCCTGGCCGCTCAGGACGATGCGCTGGCTATGAGTAGCAAGGCAGCGGCTATGCTGGTGGCTATTCGCAGGTCGGTATGGCTGCGTCAGTGGTCAGCGGACGCAGCTTCTAAAAGGGTGCTTACAGCTCTCCCCTTTTTGGGGTTGCGTCTGTTCGGGGAGAAAATTGATTCAGTCGCAAAGGGTGGTAAGATGCCACAACGCAAGAGGCCTCGTGTCCCCTTTGGGGGGGCAGGTTCCGGTAGGCCCTCCTTTCGAGGATTCAGAGCGGGCAGGGGTGCTTCCTTTCCCGCTACCAGAGGTGCAGGTTGGACTCGGGGGAGGGGCCGTGGCCGGCCCACTCAGTCCTGGGGCACCAAGCCCAAACCTGCTGATAAGCTCACTCAGCAATGAGGGGCTGCCCTCACCCGTGCGGGTGGGGGGACTATTGCGACACTTCTCCCAGGTTTGGAACCAAGTGGTTCCAGGCAGATGGATCCAGGAGGTAGTGTCGGCCAGTTACGACCTGGAATTCGAGTCTCACCCTCCTTCGCGGTTCGTTCGGTCTCGGGTGCCCATCGTTCCTTTGGCTACGCAGGGGCTCCTGGCGTCGGTAAGGGATCTATTAGAGATAACGGTCATCCGGCCGGGGCCGCGCTTAGAGATGGGCCTCGTTTTCTACTCCAATCTTTTCGTAGTCCCCGAAAGAGATGGGTCGGTTCTTCCCGGCCTGAACTCTCATCAACACAGAGTGTTTCTTCCTTTTGCCCAAATTCACACGAGAACGCTTCAGCTTTTTCTGTTAGCGTTTTGGGACCAGCAACCTCAGTCGCTGGATCAGTCCTTCCAGTTGTCCTCCTGTGTACGGCAGTCCCTCCTGTGGTGGTTGGTCTCGACCAATCTTGTGTAGGGAAGGCCTTTCCTGACCCCCCTTTGGAAAATTGTCACCACGGACGCCAGTCTGTCGGGATGGGGCAGATTCTGGAAGGAGCTGCAGTTTCAGGGGCAGTGGGGTCCTCAAAGGCCCCACTTACCCATCAATATTCTGAAACTGAGAACCATCTGTCAGGTGCTTGCTCTCCTGACTCAGCACGTTCTGGGCCTTCCGGTCCAGATGTGTTCAGACAATCAAACAGCGGTTGCTTACGTCGGTCTTCAGGGAAGGACTCGCAGTCTGAGTACTCTCAGAGAAGTGTCCCTGATCCGGACCTGGGCAGTGTTCCATGTTCCTTGTCTCTCGGCGGTTTTCATTCCAGAGGTGAAGAAACAGGTAGCGGACCGGTTGAGCAAGGGCTCTCCCCGTCTGGAAGAATAGGCTCTCCATCCTCGGGTGGTTCGCTCACTGTGTCTCCAATGGGGGACCCCGGAGGTGGACCTGTTGGCCCCTCATCACTATCACAGGCTCCCGAACTTCGTGTCGCTCTCCCAGGATCCTCTGGCTCTAGCAGTGGACGCCATGTCCCTGAACTGGGGAGTTCTGGGATTTCTATACCTGTTCCCTCCGATGCCCATGCTGGGCAGGGTTCTTCAGAAGTTGGCTCTGGAAAAGGTGTACGCCGTTCTCGTGGCCCCAAGGTGGCCAAGACGAGTGAGGTTCGAAGACATCGTTCGGCTGGCAGTGGACCAGTTCGTTCTGCCTCTTCGGCCCGATCTGCTCACTCAGGGTCAATTGTGTTACCCCAATTTACCAGCGCTGGCTTTGACGGCCTGGCTGCTGAAACCTCCATCCTGAAGGAGGAGGGTCTTTCTGATTCTGTCATTAAGACTCTGATCAGTGCCCGGAAGAGGTCTTCTTCCATCACCTACTATAGGACTTGGAAAGCCTATATCGCTTGGTGTGAGATAAGATCTTTTCCTTGTAGGGTCTTTTCGGTCTCCAGGATTCTGGAATTTTTACAATCAGGGCTGGACTCTGGTCTCCAGCTAAGTACGTTGAAAGGGCAGGTCTCTGCCTTATCTATCTTTTTTCAGAAGCGTGTTGCGCTTAAACCTTTAGTTAAAACTTTTTTCCAGGGGGTTACGCATGTGCGGCCTCCCAGGAAACCATTACTCCCTGTTTGGGATTTGAATTTGGTTCTTTCTGCTCTTCAGGCTCCTCCTTTTGAGCCTTTGCAAGATATTGCTTTGTCTACCCTGACTCAGAAGATTGTCTTCTTGGTAGCGATCACTTCGGTCCGGCGTGTCTCGGAATTGGCCTTGTCTATCCAGGCGCCTTACTTTGAGAGGCATCAGGATAAAGTGGTTTTTCGGTTCAAGCCAGACTTTCTTCCTAAGGTTGTTTCTGCTTTTCATTTGAACCAAGATATTGTTCTTCCCTCCTTGTGTCCTAATCCTAAGAATGACAAAGAGAGGGTTTTGCATTGTTTGGATGTAGTACGCTGTGTTAAGTACTACTTGATTATCACGTCTCCTTTTCGTAGGACGGATTCCTTTTTTGTTGTGCCCCATGGGCCTAAGAAGAAGGGTTTGGCACCAGCCAAATCTGCCATTAGCAAGTGGATACGTCAGGCCGTTACTGTGGCCTATTCTGCTAAGGGAAGAGTTCCCCCTTTTCGTATCACTGCTCATTCCACTCGCGCTGTTGGGGCGTCTTGGGCATTTCAGCACCAAGCTTCTGTTGAACAGGTTTGTAAGGCCGCCACTTGGTCTTCTGTTCACACTTTTTCTAAGTTTTACAAAGTTGATGTGCGGGCCTCAGCGGATGCTGTTTTTGGCCGCAAAGTTCTGCAGACTGCAGTCATTTAAGTTATGCTTCACCTGGCCTTGAGATGCCCTTCCCTTGTGGACACTGCTTTTGGATGTCCCATTAAGTGATGAATATTTAGAAGTGAAGCGGGGTGTGTGGCACACCAAGAATAATACCATTTTGTGAGTACTCACCTGAAAAATGGATATTGTTGGTGTGCCACACACCCCGCTTCACCCCCACCCTTTTCGGTATTACCGAAGCCTTTATATGGTGAAGCCTTTTTTATTTATATCAAAATTGATTTTGAGGTTACCGGTGGAATACTGGTGATTGAAGGGAGGTACCAGGTATATATAGGCCGGAAGGGGGCTCGTTACAAGACTTCCGCTCTGCACTACGTCACCTGGCGGTGGATTAACCCATTAAGTGATGAATATTTAGAAGTGAAGCGGGGTGTGTGGCACACCAACAATATCCATTTTTCAGGTGAGTACTCACAAAATGGTATTATTGCCTGGTGTGAGACCAAGAGTCTCCCTTGCCGCACATTTTCTATTTCCAGGATTCTGGAGTTTTTGCAGCACGGCTTAGACTTGGGTCTCCAGCTGAGCACCCTCAAGGGTCAGGTCTCGGCTTTAGCCATCTTTTTCCAGAGATCCATTCGCAACCATAGGTTGATCAAGACCTTTTTTTCAGGGAGTCGCCCATGTCCGGCCACAGCGTAAGTCAGTATTACCGGTGTGGGACTTAAATTTAGTACTTTCTGCTCTTCAGGGTCCTCCCTTCGAACCATTGTGGTTTTTTTGGTAGCGATCACCTCGGTGCATCGTGTATCAGAGCTGGCTGCACTTTGTATGAAACCTCCCTATTTTGAGCGGCATAGGGATAAGGTGGTTTTTCGCTTTAAACCTGATTTTTTGCCTAAGGTCGTTTCTCCCTTACTCCCTCACTTTAATGAGGAAGTTGTCTTGCCTTCCTTGTGTCCAGCACTGCCTACTTCCAAGGAAAGGACCCTTCATGCCTTGGATTTGGTCAGAGCCATAAAGTATTACCTGGCTGCGACTGAATCCTTCAGGAAATCGGATTTGCCCTTTGTCTTAACAGAGGGCTCTAGGAAAAGTTTGCCACCAGCCAAGTCCACTCTCAGTAAGTGGATCAGACAGGCGGTGGTGCAAGCACCTGATCACAGCTCATTCTACCAGAGCTATTGGTGCCTCTTGGGCTATTCTAAGTATGCAGCACGTCTTGCTCCAAATAATGATTCATAACAGATGGGATTACCTCCACCAGAGGGCGCTTGACTGCATAGATCGCAAAAAGAGGCCCCTCCCGGTCCATATATACCCGGGACCTCCCACAAATTCCCCAGTTGTTACTTTGCAGACGGCTGTGAAGGTCAGAAGATGGCTTCTCTTATCGCAAGTGAGCGGGGCTTAACAGCCCGCGGCCCTGTAGGACTATTCCCACCCGTTCCACTTATTACTTATGCCTCCCAGCTTTGGCTGCGCTGGTCGGGTGACGGTAGGCAGCACCTATCACAGGTGCTCTTCTTTGCGGAGCCTAGCTCCGACCGCAATCCCCCACCAAAGGGTAGGTGGTGCAGGTTATGGTGAACCTGATTTGGGATGCCCCGTCCGCTCTTGCCCTTCCCTGCCCTGCTCATTGGTGGGTCTTTTATTTGACATCCCCTCTCCCCCCTCTCTCGTTATACTGTTCGGGGGGGGGGGGGGTGTATGTGCGCTTATTGCCTTTTTGTGTGTGTGTGTGTGATTGCACTTCATTCAGGGCTCCGCGCTCTCTTTCACTTTGTAATTTTGAATTTGCCGCCACTGACACGCACGCCTTCTGGCGGCCACGGTCAGCGGCGGCATCATCATCAAGAATCCCTGCGTGCCCATTGGCTGTAGCGTCTGGCCAGTCTCTGCGCTTCTCGGAGGGGGCATTGCTTGCTCTGTTGGCGCGTTCCACGTCGGACCCTCCTGCGGCCCGCCCCTTAAGGTTGCCCCCAGTGCCATTTTGTCCTCTCCTGGTGTGATTGCTGGCTTCCCACCGCGGTCCGTGAGTGCCCCTGTGGGCTTGGCCCTTATACATTTGTCATTTCTGTGTGCTTATGGGGTGTCACTATTATGTCTTTCAGGCGGGATAACTGTTTTTAAGAGGTTTCTCCCGGTCTTGTCCCCTCTATTAGTTATAATAATTTTATTAGAGGCCTACACTGTTTAATCCTCCCACTTTCCTGGCGGACATTTGCGGCATCCCAGGTTGCTTATACGGCGTAATTCCTATTGGCCAGTTGTGCCACCTTAATCACCATATGGAGGCTTCACAGGATATTGTGCTCGGGGGTCCCCTCGGGACAAGCCCGGCTGTGTGTAGTGTGTGGGGCATCCCCTGTGAGCGATGATGTGCGGGTCTGTGTACCCTGCACCCAGCAGGCGCTTGCGCTGCATTCTGGGCTATCTGTGACTGGGCCTGCGCCCACGATGTCCTCACCCACTCCCCCTCGCTTGATTATGACTCCCAGTGAACTAAATACTAGTGGGGAGTCTCAGCCTGACGTGTCTTCCAGGTTGGCTAACACTGAGAGGCTGATTGCTAGCTCTGTGGCCCGTAAGGCCCCGGCTAAAAGGCGGCATGTGGCTCCGGGTGCGTCTGCCTTTCCTGTGGAGACTGAGAATTTCCTTGATTTGTCTGATTATACCCCACTTGAGGTGGGGGAATTATTCTCGGATTCAGAGTTATCTGATGATCAGCATTTCAGTGGTGCCGACTATGGCTCTGATCATTGGGATGCTGATGACACCAATAGACTGTTAACTCGGATTTTTTATGTGCTTTCTATCTCCCTCCCTGCTGCGGCTCCCAAGCAACAGGGGGAACTTTTCAGTACTACTAAACCACTTTTGGAATTTCCAGAACAGGCCCATTTCAATAATCTTGTTCTCAAAGAATGGGAGCGTCCCGGCCGGCTTCCCGGAATCCCTAAGGGCTGGGATAAAAGGTACCCTTTTCCCACTGATGTGGTTAAATGTTGGTCAACCCCCCCAGAAGTGGATGCACCAGTATTGGGGTTGCTATTACTGCTGTTGCTGTTAGGACTCTCCTCAAGGGTCTGTTGGAAGGCGCCCCTGATGATACTTCTAGTGCCGAGTTCAGGGCCTTGTCACAGTGTGAAATGTTCATTGCATATGTTCTTTCTGCCTTAGATGACACCATTAGGATGTGTAGTAGAACCTCTGCCTTGGTGGTTGCTATACGCCGCTCTGCTTGGCTGCGTCAGTGGGCAGCTGATAACACTGCTAAGAAAGGCCTCGCGTTCTCCCCTTTAAGGGGCTGCGCCTATTTGGTGATCGCTTGGACCTGTTTGCCAAGGGGGGTAAGTTGCCTCAACGTAAGAAGCAGCGGCGGCCCTTTCGGGGTTCGGGTGCCCCCTCCTACCGTGGATCCAGGTCTGGGAGAGGGGTTTCCTTTGCAGGTCCTAGGGGAGACTTCTGGGGCAGGGGCAGAGGTCGTGCCCGCTCTGGACCTTCCTGGGGGGCCAAGCCCAAATCTGTCACCAAGCCTCCTCAGCCATGAAGGGGTGCCCTCAACCATCCGGGTGGGGGGACGGCTGCGGCTCTTCGCTCATGTCTGGGGACAGCAGGTCTCAGACAGGTGGATTCTGGAGGTTGTGTCCTCCGGTTACAAGCTAGAGTTCGCTGCCTGGCCGCCTCCAAGATTCCTCAGGTCTCGGATTCCTCTAGAACCCCTGGCAGCTCAGGGTCTGTTTCTGGCTGTACAAAACCTATTGGACATGGGGGTCATCTGTCAGGTCCCTCCCGGGGAGAGAGGTCTGGGTTTTTTTATTCCAATCTCTTCAGTACCCAAAAGGGATGGTTCCATCAGACCCATCCTTGACTTAAAGCTTCTCAACAAGTTCATCAGGACCAGACACTTTTGCATGGAGACCCTGCGCTCCGCGATCAGCTTTTTGCGTCCGGGGGACTTCATGACCTCCATAGACATCAAGGATGCTTACCTTCATGTACCAGTCTTCCCAGGGCATCGGAGATTCCTCAGGTTCACACTGGAGGACCAGCACTACCAATTTGTAGCACTGCCCTTCGGTCTCACCTCGGCCCCCAGAGTCTTCACCAAGGTGCTGGCAGGTGTTATGGCTCTCCTCAGAGCTTGGGGCATTCGCATTCTTCCTTATCTGGACGACCTCCTCATCACTTCTTATTCTTTCCAGCAGGCAGAATTGGATACCCAGCAGGTGGTGACATTCGGATGGGAGATCAATCACCCCAAATCCTCCCTGTCTCCGTCTCTGGTGACCTCCTTCCTGGGCATGAATCTGGATACTGTTCAGGCCAGGATTTTTCTTCCTCAGCAGAAGGGGGATTCTCTTCAAGCTCTGGTTCATTTCTTTCTGTCCTGCCCTCGCCCTTCCTTCCGGCAAGGGATGCAGCTTGTGGGACAAATGGTGTCCTGCTTCGAGGCAGTTCCTTATGCTCAGTTCCACGGATGCCAGTCTGTCGGTTTAGGGGGGCTTCTGGAGAACCCTACAATTCCAGGGGCTGTGGGCCCTCATGAGGCCCATGCCCCCATCAACGTCCTGGAACTGAGGGCGGTTCGGTTGGTACTGGCCCATTTGACTCCTCACCTTCAGGGCCGGCCGGTCCAAGTTCACTCAGACAACCAGACAGCGGTTGCCTACATCAATCATCAGGTAGGGACTCTGAGCAAGAGTGCCCTCAAGGAGGTGTCCATGATTCTGTCCTGGGTGGAGGACAATGTTCCTTGCATCTCAGCAGTGTACATTCCAGGGGTGGAGAAACTGGAGGCGGACTCTCTGAGCAGGGGGACCTCTCGCCTGGGGGAATGGTCTCTCAGCAGCGAGGTCTACCTGTCCTTATGTCACTGTTGGGGGGTACCGGAAGTGGATCTGTTCGCGTCCTGCCACAATCACAAGCTCCCAGTCTTTGTCTCTCTGTCCCTTGCGGTGGATGCTCTGGCTCTATCCTGGCAGGGGTTCCGTCTCCTGTATCTTTTTCCTCCGTTCCCCCTGCTGGGCAGGGTTCTGCGCAAGCTGGCTCAGGAAAGGGTACCAGCAATCCTGGTGGCCCCCCGGTGCCAAGACAGGTGTGGTTCGCGAATATCGTTCAGCTGGCGGTAGATCAGTACGCTCTGCCCCTGGTCCCGGACCTTCTCACTCAAGGGCGGCTATGCCATCCCAATTTACAAACGCTGGCTTCGACGGCCTGGCTGCTGAAACCTCTATCTTAAGGGGTGGGGGGGGGCTTTCTGAGTCTGTGGTTAACACTCATCATCATGGCTAGGAAGAAATCCTCTTCTACCATCTACTATAGGATCTGGCGGGCCTACATTGACTGGTGGGAGTCTAGGGTCCTTCCATGTCGGGTGTTTTCCATTCCTAGGATTCTGGAGTTCCTTCAGCATGGTTTGGATCTGGGACTTCAGCTCAGCACGCTCAAGGGTCACGTTTCTGCCTTGGCTGTTTTCTTCCAGAGATCTTTCGCTCAACATCCTCTGGTCAAGACTTTCTTCCAGGGGGTTGCTCATGTGCGTCCCCCTCACAAACCTCTGTTGCCAGTTTCGGACTTGAATTTGGTTTTGTCTGCCCTTCAGGGCCCTCCTTTTGAGCCTGTGCATGGGGCTGCTCTGTCTATTCTTACTTTTAAAGTAAGCCTTTTTGGTGGCTATCGCCTCGGTCAGGCATGTTTCGGAGTTGGCGGCCCTTTCTATTCGGGCCCCCTACTTTGAGAGACACCAGGACAAGGTGGTTTTCAGGTTTACACCTGATTTCTTGCCTAAGGTTGTCTCTGCCTTCCATCTCAATCAGGACATTGTGCTTCCTTCCTTGTGCCCTAATCCTGGTAATTCCAAGGAGAGGGCCTTACATTCCCTGGATGTGGTCAGGAATTTGAAGTTCTACTTGGTGGCTACTGCACCTTTTAGAAAAACTGATGCCTTGTTTGTGGTTCCTTCTCGTCCCAAGAAGGGCCTGGCACCTGCTAAGTCTACTATTAGCAAATGGATTCGTCAGGCTATTTTTAGGGCCTATTCTGCTAGGGGAAAGGATCCTCCTTTCCGTGTTACTGCTCATTCTACACGTGCTGTTGGGGCCTCCTGGGCCTTCCAGCACCAGGCTTCTGTTGTACAAGTTTGTAAGGCTGCTACTTGGTCGTCTTTTCATACCTTTTCCAAGTTTTACAAGGATGATGTTCAGGCCTCAGCGGATGCTGTTTTTGGCCGCAAGGTTCTGCAGCCCGCAGCGGTGTGAACTGCGCGTTTTTGCTTTTGGGATCAAACCCTGTTTATGGACACTGCTATTGGATGTCCCATCTGTTATGAATCATTATCTGGAGCAGGACGTGCTGCATACTTAGAATAATACAATTCTGTGATTACTCACCTTGTAGAATTGGTATTATAAGTACGCAGCACGTCCTGCTCCACCCCACCCTGTTTGCATTATCTTGGATCCTCTGTATGGTGATTGTTATCCTTGTTAACGTTGTTAATTTTCATTTGCTTCTCCTTACTGCTTTTCTATACTGGGGAATTTGTGGGAGGTCCCGGGTATATATGGACCGGGAGGGGCCTCTTTTTGCCATCTATGCAGTCAAGCGCCCTCTGGTGGAGGTAATCCCATCTGTTATGAATCCTTATCTGGAGCAGGACGTGCTGCATACTTATAATACCAATTCTACAAGGTGAGTAATCACAGAATTGTATTTTTCAGCACCAGGCATCGATTGAACAAGTTTGTAAGGCCGCTACTTGGTCTTCAGTTCATACTTATACAAAGTTTTACAAGGTGGATGTTAGGGCCTCAGCTGACGCTGTTTTTGGACGAAAGGTGCTTCAGGCGGTAGTGAAATGAACTACATGCTGTTCCGCACTGGGGATCCCGCCCAAGTTGACACTGCTTTTGGATGTCCCACATGTCATCACTGGAACGACCTGGACTGAATATAGGGAAAAATACAATTCTTTGAAACTCACCTGTAGAATTGTTTTTGATTATATCCAGTCCAGGTCGTCCCACCCCGCCCTTGTTGTTCATTGTCTCCTGTTTGCCTATTATGGTGATCACCATTTTTATTCTTGGAATTTGTTTTCAAAATCTTGT
This sequence comes from Gastrophryne carolinensis, assembly GCA_027917425.1. Classification (NCBI taxonomy): domain Eukaryota; kingdom Metazoa; phylum Chordata; class Amphibia; order Anura; family Microhylidae; genus Gastrophryne; species Gastrophryne carolinensis. The sequence goes on from CM051234.1 coordinate 502,911,777, forward strand.
TAGAGAGAGTACAAGCTGAAGCTCTTTGAAGTAACATGGTTTCTTGGGCCTCCCGGCCTGTCCTCTTTTTGTCTACTGCTTTTTAACCACTGGAGAATGATAGAGGGACACCTGCCTTTATAGGGGGTGGGAGGAGCTTCGTCTTTGATCTTGCAGTCGAGCGCCCCCTGGGGGCGGAATACCCACATGGACTGGATATAATCAAAAACAATTCTACAGGTGAGTTTCACAGAATTGTATTTTTGCTCTGTTAGTGGCTCTGAGGTGTTTGTTATGGCTTAAGCAGTGGTTGGAAGATGCAGCCTATAAGTGGACCCAGATGGGTCTTCCCTTTCTGAAGGGGGGCATCTTTGTTTTGGGTGCGTTTGTATAACCTTGTAAAGAGAGCCACATGGGGTAATTCTACCCATCTTCCCACAAAGAAGATCTAACACCTTCTTTCGCAGATCTTCAATACCTTTTCGCAGAGGTAGAGGTTACTCCTCTAGACACTGAGAGGAATTTTAGAATAACCCTAAGTCCCAGAACAAGGCCAAATCCTTCTGACGAAATAAGGCTTAGCCCTCTCAGGCATGAAGGGATGCCTTCACCTATTTTGGAGGCTTCATGTAACCAATGCCTGGATACAGGAGTTAGTTTCTTCAGGTTACAAGAATGAATTCGGAGCCAGACCTCCTCAAAGGTTTTTTTCTGTCAAGGGTATCCCGGAATTTGGGAAAGTCAGAATCTCCTGACATGAATCTATTTGAAAAATGTATGGAAGGAACCAAGGGCAGAGTTCATAGAAGGAACCCAGGGCACTTTTAGAATTTCAAGTTTGGAAGATCGGACCAGAATTCTACCTGACCAATGTATGCGACTAGTTTTTCCATATAGGAGACGCCTTGAAGCTGTCGTCATCAACAAAGACTTTTGCATGGAGTATTAAATACATTTTAATAAGCATGTTCAATACTTTTTCCCTGTGTCACTTCTCATTATTACACATTATTTATGGACATCTATGAATTGCTTTATTTGCAAGTATGGATTTGTATGGGTTGATTTTCTATAGCATCTATAGAAATATATAGAAAATCTGTAGTATTCAATTATATATATATATATCATTGCTTTATAGTAGAGTGGGCACTAAAAAAATGATCAGTGTCTGGTATGTTTCCAGCTTAAATAAATTTGATAAATGTTACTAATTATCTGTGTATTTATTACTACGTTTTTTATCTTTAACCCTTCTAGTGCCAGCTGCGTGAGTCTCACGTAGCTGCCTCTACTCCACTTAAGTGCCAGCTACGTGAGACTCGCGTAGCTGACTTTAACCCTTTAACCGCCAGCCTACCTTGAGATTTTGTCACCCTTTGTTGCCAGTCCATTTTGCACTATTTTATGCTCCCCATGTTCAACTGTGATTTTTGAAGGTATTTCCAGGGATTTCCCAGGAAAGTGATATATTGTTTTTTTCAGCAGAGCCTGGGCTTTAACATGAAATGTCTTGTTTGTCATTTTCTAAGTGTATTCTCAATATTTTTGGGTGAAAATTGTGCAAAAAAATAAAACAAAACTATTTTTTACAATTTGTAGTGTTTTTTTGTAATAAAAAATGTAAGTTTGTGAATAAAATCTTATTGTGTGTGAAACCCAAATTTCTCCCGGTTACAGCGGTACCACATATGTATAGGTAGACACCCTTTCCTGCCCTGTAGACTCCCCCAAACTGAAACACCGCTTTAGGAGATTTTCTGATAAAATACAACTATGCTACGCACTAAGCGCACCTTGCAGTTTTTCAAGAAAAAAAACCCTTATATTTGAAATACCCCCTACAAACTATATATTCCATAGAAGTATACACATCAGGCTTTCTAGGCGTACCAAGCTTGTTGACATGGGTGCAGTTTTCTGGAAGTAATCCCTCAATGTATTCTTTGGTTGCACGGGGTTTCCCTAAAAATGAATAAAAAAGCAGAATCAAAACCACATTTTCCTAAAAAAAAAATGCAAACAAGAAAGAAACTGAAAATCTAAAAAAAGCAACATCCCCCGAACAATACCCAACATGCATAGGTTATGTCAAGGAAAGAGTTGCCAAACACACCAAAGTAAAGCATGTGCATAATGGTAATTTTACTTCAAAATTTCAGCTCTGCAGACAAAGTGTGCAACTTGTGCTTTTTCTACCAAAACAACCCTTTACATTTGGAATACCCCCCATAAACCATATATTCCCTGAAAGTACACATGTTAAGCTTTCTAAGCGTACCCAGCTTGTTGTAGTGGGCTCATCTTTCTGGAAGTAATATCTCGAAGAATTCTTAGGCTGCACAGGGTTTCACAAATAAATGTATAAAAAGGCAGAATAAAATACACCTTTTCCTAAAATATCAATATGCAAATAAGAAAAAACAAGCTAAATCTGAAAGCGCAAGGTCCCTCGAGCAGAACAATACCCAACATGTAGTACCTGTCACCTTTTAACTGCCAGCCTACTTGAGATTTTGTCACCCTCTGCTGACAGGATATATTTCACAATTTTGCGTGATGTTTAACTGTGATTTTTGCAGGAATTTCCAAGAAAATGGCATATTTTCTTTTTGCGGCAGAGTTTAGGCTTTAACATGAAATGTCTTGTTTGTATTTTTTCTACTTTTTTTAATATATTTTTAAGTAAATAAGTAAAAAAAAAATTAAAAAAAATATATATTTTTTTAAATTGTCTCCTTTATTTTAACAAAAACATTTATTTTATTAAAGAAAACCATATTGCATGTGAAAGCCCCATTTCTCCCGATTACAATGACACCACATATGTATCGGTAGCCCTCCGTTCCTGTCCATGTGATCCCCTAAACTAAAAAGAGACTTTTCTAACATTTACAAATAAAATACAACTACTATCCACATAATAAAGGGTTAAATAAAAAAAAAAATTGGTGTGGGGTCCCCCTTCACGGGGGGGGGGGGGGGGCACCATTTCTTGGAATTTTAAGGGTTTTTGGGGAGGCAGGTAATGGGGGGTCTCGGGGTTAATTGCAAGTCACCCACTAGCCGCAGGTGGCTTGCCAGACCCAGAGCCTTGTGAACTGGTATAGGGGTCTCATAGATCCCTTACCAATTCACAAAGGGTTAAAAGTAAAAAAAAAGACACACTTTAAAAAGAACTTTGTTAAAAAAAAATATATATATTTTTTTTATTTTTTTTAAATACTTATCACCCATCCATCCCTGTGTCCCACGCTGATCACTTAGGCTTCTGCTCTCCTGCTGCTGCTGGATGCCTTTTATACCTACTGGGTTACAGGTAACATAGGGTTAATAAAAAAAAGACATAGGGTTAAAACCCTTAAAAATCCCCCCCAAAAATGGCGTGAGGTCCCCCCTACCCAGCATAACCAGCCTGTGACCAGCTATGGGGGCTTGTAGAACAGGGCGCAGGGGCCAGCTTTAGTGTCCCCTGGCCCTGCAGGCTACAAGCCGGCATAGCCACGGCTCTTCTGCCCCCCCGGGCTTTGGGGAGGCAGGCAATTTGGGGAGCTCAGGGGTTAATGGCAAGTCACCCGCTAGCCGCAGGTGACTTGCCAGACCCCCGAGCCTTGTGAACTGGTATAGGGGTCACATGGACTTCTTACCAGTTCACAAAGGGTTAAAAGTAAAAAAAACACAGACACACTTTAAAAAATAACTTTATTACAAAAAAAAAATTTGTATTTCTTTACTCACCTCCGATCTTCATCTCCTGTGTCCCGCGGCGATCTGATGCCAGTGACGGCTGGGCAGAGAAGGGGGGAGGCAGGCGATCAGAGATCTTATAGATTCCCGGGCCGATCACCCCTGGGTGTTGGTCCACTTTAAAGATTTAAACCATTGGGTATCTAAAATAGACTGTTGCCACTAGATGTCCTTTATAACTGTTAGTGTAGAGTAGATTGTATTTTGATTGCTACTTATATGTTATTGCCATCTTTAGCTCAAAGTTCCATTCCGCTTTAGATTTTACAGTGGATTGTTGCTGGGGGTGGCTATAGATTCTTATAAATAGTGAATATTTTCTTGAAACATTCAGTGCTATGCTTTAACAGGCAGGGGGCAGTAGTGTCACACACAGAAACAAGAAACCATTTTGTTACAAGCACCCGTGTAGTCTGTCTGTATTTTGACTTGAACAATTTTAATTGGTTCCATCCTTTCTCTTTTGCTAGTTCTGGCAGCTGTACAATGCAGTCACACTGTTTAAGCTATCAAGACATGAAGCGTGCAAAGAGTGGCAGGTAATGTATTTTTTCATGCTTTTACATTGTGCCAGTTTCTGTTATAGTGTATGTTTGAAAGAATTATGTTAATATCATAAAGTAGTACTGGGGCGGGACCACGCACGCCGCGCAAGATGGGGTAGCACGCTCCCCATTCTAGTCGATGAGAGCCGTTTGCCGAATGACACCATGAGAATATTTTTTTTTTCTCGCGTTTTTGTGATAAACCATGTTTCTCATGCTTTTTTCCTCTGCAGTTCAGAACTATATTTAGCTGTGCAAATTTTTAAAATATTCGTACGACAAAATATGGTGCTGATTTGCACCAAGGAAAAAATGTTAAAATTATTAAAAAAAAAAGTGAGGAAAAAAAAAATATTTTCGCAGTGCTGAATCAGTCCTATAGTCACAGCAGACAGCTTCTGGGGGGTTTTACACAGCAGCATCCCAATTAGGTAAAGTCAAATTCCTGGGTTTCGTTCCGCTTTAAGCTATTTTCCCACTGCTCAGAACGTTCCCAGGCCAGATGGACAATGGCCTTCTGTTGTGCATTCCCAGCATCTATTCAAGGGAGTCTGCTTTACCATGGTCTCTGAGGGTTCAACTTCCTGAAGAAGGCCCCTTGCTGTAGCTTAGGTACACTCCTCCCGCTCTTGTCCAGGCCTCATTCTTGTGGTGCCTTGTAGCGGGCTCCTCATGCTGGCTGCAGCATTAGACTCCCACACAATAAGAATCCAGTGACCTCGGCCTAACCTCCACCACAACCTTCAGCTCAGGGTTCATAGGGATAGGCAGAAATAATGGGAAAAGGCATTGTAGCGCTTCTTCAGGGTTCTCTGATAGTGAAATAAGATTCCATATACAACTCATCTTCATTTAAGGTGGACCAACATTGGACGACACTAGGTCCAGGTGGATACACACCTCTGATACATCCCGATTTGTGAAGCCCAATATTCTTACCTTGCCAACGTACCAACAGCAGCATCTTTGTGGGGCTGTGCACACCTATGCCCCCTGCAACTGAATGCCTGGTGTGGCTGTGCACAGCCATAGTTGGATACGGGAGGGGGTGATTGCCGGTGTGGCTAAGCTCCTATTCAGTTTCTTTAGCCATACATTAATATGCACAGCCAAATAAGCGGATTGAAACAGAGCTGCGTCTTCCCTGCCCTGTACAGATCAAACCGTGGGGTAGTGAAACATCTTAGCTGGAATTTGGATTGACGAAGTAGTGTTTATAGAGTATTATAATTGCAGACAATATTCCCTGACATCAGCTAGACTTATGGAAAGCACAAGAACAGAGTGGTGGTCCTGGTAAATAAACCCAACTATAAATATTCTGAGGGATGTACATTTATGGGGCCAAATTTAGTCATTTATGGTTTGTCACAAAGTGTTTATCACTAGTCTATCAGTAGTGCAGTGTGTCATGTTTTGTCAAATGTTAAAAAAGCTATCCTGTCCAGAGGCTGGCCAGTAATTCTTTGCATGTTTTCATTGGGCGCCTTTTGTTACAAATACAGTTCAGTTTATTCAGTTTGCCATGGGCGGGGCCTGGGCCAGGCACAGCTTAACTAGTACAAACACTTGCTGGTGACACATGTTGCAGTTGCCTGACTTGCAGAATACTAAAATGTTTCAACGGAAAGGCATTTTTGTGCCACAATGATCTTGTTCTAAAGGTGCTGAGCTTATTTTTCTTATTTTAGCAAATGTGCATTTTATTGATCAGTTTTCACTATCTGCATTCTGTTGCTATTGGCAACTTTAAACCAAGTCTCTACAAGGAGAGAAGCGAGTCCTCTACACACAGAACACTGTGTGTAGAGAACACATGTTTTCCTCCTTTTGGAATGTAAAACAAACATTTGTGTTAGGATTGTGCCCCCAGACCTGTGATTTACTTATCAGCATGCTGTCCATGATTCTCAAATTCCTAGGACTCTGTTTTGCCACATCGGGGGTGGTTTTCATGGCCCTGAGTAAAACCCATGGACTACAAGTCTCACAATTCTTCCATTGTAACAGGTGAACTCTTTAGCAGCTTTGACTATCAGCTGAGAACCCCGCCACTAACCCTATGGCTACTAGAACACAAGACTGCTGAAATTCAACTACTTCAGTTTGGAACGACCACAGAGTGTGCTCCGTCGCCTCAGCAGCGGCCATAGCAGCAGTGTTCTATGTGTGCAGGACTTCTGTAAAATACACACTTCCTTTATTAAAGATCTTGAAGGTGCAGTGCTTGCCCGCAAGCATGTCCTAATAATAGTGTTTGACTGTGTCTTCACTGATGTTTGTGCACTAGACTATGTTCCAATTACAGATTGGTAATGTTTAGAAATGCCAGGAATGTTCCCTCTCTGTATATGACCGCACCTCTACATGGGGGCAGCTGGATACACCGCGTGCACAATCATTAGGCAGGTTGTATTTTTGAGGATTCAGTTTATTAATGGACAACAATGCTGTTGGTAAATCTGCACTTGTGCGGGCACTCACCCAATCAGAGCTTTATGCCATACATACTAATGCACGGCATAAAACCATTGTATTCTTAGTATACAGTACGTCCTGCTCCAGATAAGATTCTTTACTCTTGGGTATTACTCCGCCAGATGGCGCTGGACTGCCGAGACATTGAAATTGGCTCCTCCCGGCCCCTCAAATACCCGGGACCTCCCACAAATCCCCAGATCTGGACTGCGAAGGACAAGAAGATGGCTCTCTCTTCTCGCAGGTGAGCCGGTCTATTAGCCTGCGGCCCTGTAGGACTATTCCCACCCGTTCCATTGTTAATTTGCCTCCCAGCCTTGGCTGCGTTGGTGCGGGTGATGGTAGGCAGCATCGCCGTGAGGTGCTTAGGAGCGCTGCTCCACCGCAATCCCCCACCAAAGGGTAGGCGGTATAGGCACATGGTGAGCCTTATGGGATGCCCCATCCGCACTATTGCCCCTTGCCCCTGTCTATCGGTGGGCCCTACGTGGGTGGCCGCTGCCCTCCCTCGCTCGCCCTTGTCGTTCTCGGGGGGGGGCGCGGCCCGCCCCTCCAGGTATAGTCGGCGCCATTTTTGCTTCTTCGTGCTACGTGGCTGGTGCCTACCTACCGCGGTCCGTGAGTGCCCTCGCAGGCTGTTTGTATATATTTTTAATGTCATGTATGCATGTCGCTTACAGGGTTTTATGCTTATGTCTTACAGGCGGGTCAAACTCAATTGGTTTCTCCCGGCCCTACCCCCTCTATTTAACTTATTGAGGCCTAGTGTGCTAATTCCTCCCACTTCCCTAGCGGGCTACTGGGGCATCCCGGGTTGCTTTTATAGCGTGAATCCCTATCGGCCTATTGTGCCGCTATAATCACCATATGGAGGCGTCTCAGGATAATGTGCTCGGGGTTCCTTCGGGACAAGCCCGGCTGTGTGTGGCGTGTGGGGTGTCCCCTACAAGTGTTGACAATGTGCAGGTTTGTGTACCTTGTGCCCAGGCGGTGCCTGCACTGCAGCCAGGTTTACCAGCAGCTGGGCCTGCGCCACGTATGGCTTTGCCTACTCCCCCAAGCTAAAATGTGTAAGGCCTCTGCTAAGAGGCGGCATTTGGCGCCTGATGTCACTCTTTTCCCTATGGAGGCTGAAGAGTTCTTTGATCTGTCTGGTTATACCCCCCTGGAGGAAGGGGAATTGTTCTGACGCAGAGTCATCTGATGAACGGTCCAAGGGTTATGAGGATTCTGGCTCTGATCCCTGGGCCCCAGATGATACTGATAGGCTTTTCGTTTAGATTTTTGAAGTGCTTTCTATCTCTCCCCTGGCAGCGGCTCCTAAGCAGCAGGGGGAATTGTTTCATATTGCTAAGCCACGTTTAGAGTTCCCTGAACAATCTCATTTTAATAATCTCGTGCTCAAAGAATGGGAGCGTCCTAGCAGGCTCCCTGGAGTCCCTAAGAATTGGGATAAGAGAGATCCTTTTCCTGCTGATGTGGTAAAACGTTGGTCATCCCCTCCAGAAGTGGATGCCCCAATTCTGGGTTTGTCTAACACCTCTATCATGCCTTCCCCTGACTCTACTACCTTGAAGGATAGTGAGGAGCGGTGTATTAATCAGCTGGCTTCCCATGCCTTTGCCTGTGTGGGGACGGTGCTGTGCCCGGTTTGTGCCTCTGCCATTACAGCTGTGGCTATTAGGACTCTGCTTAAAAGTGTCCTAGATGGAGCTCCTGATGATGTTTCTAGTAAAGAGTATAATGCACTCTCGCATTGTGAAGTATTTGTTGCTTATGTCCTCTCTGCCTTGGATGATACCATTAGGATGTGTGGCAGAGCCTCTGCCTTGGTGGTGGCTATACGCCGCTTGGTTTGGCTGCGCCAGTGGGCAGCTGACAATGCTGCCAAGAAGGCTCTCACTGGTTTTCCCTTCAAAGGCCTACATCTATTTGGGGACCGTCTGGACCTGTTTGCTAAGTGAGGCAGGCTACCCCAGTGCAGAAGGCAGTCTCTGCCCTTTCGGGGCCCGGGCTCCTTTTCTTCCCCTACCGTGGATCTAGAACGGGGAGAGGGGTCTCCTTTACTGGGGCCCGAGGAGAGTTCTGGGGTAGGGGCAGAGGACATGGACGCTCTGGCCCATCCTGGGGCTCCAAGCCTAAGCCTTCCCCCAAGCCCCCTCAGGCATGAAGGGGCGCCCTCACCCATCCGGGTGGGGGGACGGCTTCAGCTCTTTGCTCATATCTGGAGGCTTCATGTCTCAGACCAGTGGATTCAGGAGGTAGTGTTCTCCGGTTACAAGATAGTTTGCTGCCTGGCCTCCCCCAAGATTCATCAGATCCTGGATGTCTCAGGACCCCATGTCAGCTCAGGTTCTGATTCTGGCTGTGCAAAGCCTTCTGGAGCTGGGGGTCATCTGTCAGGCCCCCTTACGAACAAGGGGCAAGGGTTTTTATTCCAACCTTTTCACCATGCCCAAAAGAGATGGGTCAGTCAGGCCCATCCAGGACTTGAAGATCCTCAACAAATTTGTCAGATGCAGGCGCTTTCGCATGGAAACTCTGCGCTCTATCAGTTCCCTGCGTCCAGGGGACTTCATGACCTCTGTGGACATCAAGGATGCTTACCTTCATATTCCCATCTTTCCAGGTCATCAAATATTCCTCAGGTTTGCTCTGGGGGATCAGCACTACCAATTTGTGGCATTGCCCTTCGGTCTCACTTCAGCTCCCAGAGTGTTCACCAAGGTGCTGGCAGGAGTGATGGCTCTGCTCAGGTCTCAGGGCATTCGCGTTCTGCCCTATTTGGACGACATTCTCATCACTTCTCAGTCCCTCCAACAGGCAGAGCTGGATACTCAGCGGGTAGTGCCCACCCTGGAGTCATTTGGCTGGGTGATCAACCATCCCAAATCTTCCCTGTCTCCCTCCTTGGTGACACCATTTCTGGGAATGATTCTGGATACAGTTCAGGCAAGGATTTTCCTTCCTCAGCAGAAGGTGGACAGTCTGCTAGCGCAGGTTCAGTTCCTTCTATCTTGCCCTCATCCCTCCATCAGGCAGGGAATGCAGCTGGTGGGCCTGATGGTGTTGTGCTTCGAGGTGGTTCCTTATGCCCAGTTTCACATGAGGCCTCTGCAGCTCCACCTCTTGTCAGTATGGGACAAGGATCCTGCATCCCTGGACCAGGTCCTTGTTCTGTCCCCCCCCCCCCCCCAGCCAGGCGGTCCCTCTTGTGGTGGCTGGACTCCAGGAACCTGTTGGCGGTCAGATCTTTTCTGGCCCCCTGCTGGGAGACGGTCACCACGGATGCCAGTCTGACAAGTTGGGGGGGCTTCTAGAATTCCCTACAGTTCCAAGGGCGGTGGTGCCCTCAGGAGGCCCACACACCTATCAACATTCTGGAACTGCGGGCGGTCAGGTTGGTTCTGGCTCACTTGACCCAACACCTTTGGGGCCGGCCTGTTCAGGTACGCTTGGACAACCGGACGGCAGTTGCCTATATCAATCATCGGGAAGGGACCCGGAGCAAGGGGGCCCTCAAGGAAGTGTCTCTGATCCTGTTCTGGGCGGAGGACAATGTTCCCTGCATCTCAGCTGTGTACATTCCGGGGGTGGAGAATCTGCAGGCAGACTCTCTGAGCAGGGGGACCTCTCGCCTGGGAGAATGGTCCCTCAACGACAGGGTGTTCCACTCTCTGTGTCACCGTTGGAGTCAGCCAGATGTGAATCTGTTTGCGCCCAGTCACAATCAAAAGCTCCCGGCCTTTGTCTCCCTGTCCCTGGATCCTCTGGCCTTGGCCACAGATGCTCTAGCAATGTCATGGCAGGACTTTTCAGCTTCTGTATGTCTTTCCCCCATTCCCCCTGTTGGGCAGGGTTCTGCGCAAGATAGCTCAGGACGGGGTGCCAGCAATCCTGGTGGCTCCCCGGTGGCCAAGAAGAGTGTGGTTCGCAGACATAGTGCAGCTGGCAGTAGATCAGTACGATCTGCCCAGGGTTCCAGACCTACTCACTCAGGGACATTTATGCCATCCCAATTAACAAACTCTGGCTTTGACGGCCTGGCTGCTGAAACCTCCATCTTGATGGAAAAGGGGCTGTCTGCCTCTGTTGCTAACACCATGATTAGGGCAAGGAAGAAGTCTTCTTCTTCCATTTACCGGACCCTTCTGCCTCCCAGCCTTTGGCTGTCGGATCCGGTGACTGTAGGGGAGTGCCTGGGTCGAGCTGCTTGGTGAGCTCTGCTCCAGAGCTCAGACCCTATTACTGAAGGGTAGGCGGTCCATAGGCCTATTGTGAGCCTAGGGGTATGGAGTAACCACTGCTGACTGTGTTGTGTATTCTGGGGGTGAGTCTTTATTGGGGTCTGTGTTGTGGGGGTCATCTTTTATGTGGGGGCTCCGTCCTACCCCCCCTTCTCTCCCTGCTGGCCTATCGTTCACGCGCGCTCCTCCCCCCCCCGTTGCCCCCTCCCTCTTCCTCCCCTCGCCTCACGCTCCTTTATTCTGCGGTCCGGTCGCGGCGGGCGGGGCGGGGGGTTTGTGGTGTGGGTGCAGGGTCAGGCGCGGGCGGGCTTTCCGCCGCTTGTGCGGTGGGTGGTTATTCCGCCGCTGAGAGCGCCTTGCACTCCGTGGCGGGATTCACTTCTGGGCAGGGAGCCATTATTCTAAGCATACAGTACGTCCTGCTCCATATATAATACTTACACATGGGTAATCCTCCGCCAGATGGCGCTGTGCACTGCAGACATTCAAAAAACAGGCTCCTCCCGGCCCTTCATATACCAAGGGACCTCCCACAAATCTCCAGATTTCTCTGCAGTGCTGACTGCGAAGACATGAATTATCACTCTCTCGCAGGTGAGCGGGGCTATTACAGCCCACGGCCCTGTGGGACTATTTCCACCCTTCCTCCTTGTGATATGCCTCCCAGCCTGGGCTGCGCTGGTCGGGTGAAGGTAGGCAGCACCATGTGTGCTTATGGAGCCATGCTCCACCGCAGTCCCCCACCATAGGGTAGGCAGTTAGGCTGATGGTGAGCCTAGTGGATGTCCCTCCCGCATTATTGCCCCGTGCCCCGTATAGCGGTGGACCCTGCGTAAAGGGTCGCCATCCTCCCTCGTTACCCCCCCCCCCTTTCTTTTCCCCCTAACTACTGGGGGAATGTGTGTGGCGGTCCCAGTGTACTCTAATGTCACGCTTATGGCTATAGTATTGCCCTTGATTTTCAACTGGGTGTCAGAGCCGCGCTTCTTGCCCCTTATTTTTGTTTGGCTGCCGCCGTACGTGTGTCCTTTCTTTTACTGAATAGTGTGCTGCGCGGGCGGCGGCTTCGTATAGACGCTGCGGCGTCTTCTTTTTGCAAAGGCTTATATTTAGTGATTTTATCCTTTGCGTGTTTCGTGCTCTTCGGGGTGGGTGGGGACTTGGCTTGGCGCGCTCCGCGTCACGGCCAAAGATTGGGCCCGCCCTTCGAGGTTCGCTTGGGCGCCATTTTGATGATCTTCGCACGCGCGTGGTGGCGTTCCCCCTCCTCCTTGGTCTGTAAGTGCCCTCGCGGGCGATTCTTTATTAAATATTTTACCAGCTGCGCATGGCCCTGACGCCCCTTATTCCCTTTATGTCCTGATAATCACCATATGGAGGCATCTCAGAGTTATGTGACCGGGGTCCCTCGGGGACAAGACCGGCTGTGTTCAGCGTGTGGACAGCCCCATGCTGATGCTGACAGAGCACGGGTCTGCGGACCCTGTGCTGAACAAGTACTGGCCCTGCAATCAGGGTTGCCAGTGGCTGCACCTCGGTTTAATACACCTGTTTCCCCGTGCTTAAATCTCACGCCTGATGAGTCGCACTCGAGCGGGGATGACCAGAGGAGTTCGCTGCTCCACAGGGCTTTGCTCCTTTTGATGAAGGTGAGCTCTTCTCCGACTCGGGTTCCTCTGATGAGATGCTGTGGAGTCGTGATGATTCTGGCCCTGGTTCTTGGGGCCTGTGTGACACTGATGAATTACTGATAAAGATCTTTGAGGTCTTGTCTATCTCTCCTCCTGGTGAGGCCCCCAAGCCTAGAAGGAAGAGTTTCCACACAGCGACACCTCGCTTGGAATTTCTGGAGCAGGATCATTTCCAGTCTCTAATATCCAAGGAATGGGAATCCCCTTGTAAACTTCCAGGGGACTGGGATTGGAAATACCCCCTTTCCCCCTGATGTGGTTAACTGTTGGTCAGCACCTCCCGTGGTGGATGCACCGATCATAGGGGTTGTTAACCCCCCCCCCCCCTTCATGGCAGCTCCTACTTATTGTACCCTTCAGATTGCTGAGGACCGGCGCATTGATAGACTGGCTTCCCACGCCTTTTCTTGTGCAGGGACGGCGCTGCGCCCGGTCTGTGCTGCGGCCATCACTGCGGTGGCCGCTCGAACCCTCATCAGAAAGATGCTTGATAATCAGCCTGAGGATCTCCCCTGGGAGGTCTTTAATGCACTCTCCAATTGTAATGTATTTGTGAGGTTTATCCTCTTAGCGCTCGGCACCATTAAGATGTGTGCAAGATCTTCTGCCCTTGTGGTAGCTATACGCCGCCTGGTCTGGCTGCGACAGTGGGGTGCTGACGATGTTACAAAAAAGGCTCTCACTGGCCTTCCCATTAGAGGGTGACTACTATTTGGGGCCCGTTTGGACCTTTTGGTAAAAAGGGCAAAACACCCCTACGCAGAAGGCCGTCTCGGCCTCCTCGGGGCAGGGACACCCCTCCCCCTCCCTATGTTAGTGTCAAACACGAACCAGGGGTGTGCTTCCAGCTATTCGGCGTAGACTCCCGCCCCAGGGTTGGCAGACAATGCCCTGGCCCCTCCGGCAGGACTAAGTCCAAACCTTCCAAAACCCCCCAAGCATGACGGGACGCCCTCGCCCGTCTGGGTGAGGGGACGGCTGCAGCACCTTGCTCCTATCAGGAGGCGTCATGCCTCGTTCTGGTGGATCCAGGAGGTAGTTTCCTCCGGATGCAGGATAGAGTTTGTGGGGCGGTCCCTTCCCGAGATTGTCAGGGTGCTTCGGGTCCCTGTCTCTCTTCAGATGCTGGTGCAGGCCTTGCACGGCCTGCAGGGTCTGGGGTCACTTGCAGGTTGCCCTTAACAGGCAGAGGCAGGGGCCTCTTCACCATCCTTTCCACATTCCCCCAAAAGGATGAGGCAGTCTGGTCCATTCTGGCCTTCCATAGGTTTGACATTTCTACATTCACAGGCAGTTTTCTGCATGGAATCTCTGAGTTGGGCCGCCAGCGCCATGAGCCCAGTGGGCCTCTTGCCGTCTGCAGAGACCTAAAATGCTTATTTTAATACCCCTGTGTCTTCTGGACACCGAGGCTCTTACAGGTTAGTGTTGGAGGGCCGAGGCACGGACGGGGGTGATGCCTCTGATGAGACCAAGGGGCGTCCGTGCGAGGACCTACCTGGTCGTCCTTCTTTACTTCCCAATCTCTACGCCAGGCCGAGTTCGTTTCTCGGCCGGTGGTGATTTTTGGGAGTCATTTGGATGGGTGCTCGGTCACCTCAATTCCTCATTGTCCCCTTATTTGGTATCTCCATTCCTAGGGTTGTATTTGGATTCGGTTCCTGCAAGAACCTTCTTCCTTGGCAATAAGTGGACAATCTGGTTACATGGGCTCTGTCCCTCATTGCTGTCCCCGTACTTTCACCAGGCAGGATTGCAGCTGGTGGGCCCGTTGGTGGCTGCTCAGAGGATGTCCCTTATACTCAGTGCCCTTGGGCTCTTCTGCAGCTTATATTGTTAATACTGGACAGGGTTTCAGCACCCCTGGAGCTGGGTCTGTGTACCTTCCCCCTTGGTACGGTGGTTCCTCTTGAGTCGGTTGAACTCAAGGAACCAGTCAGGGGGCACCCCCTTTCTTGCATCTTCCTGTAGATGGATACCAAATCTATCAGGTTGACAGGGGGGGGGGGGTTCTTTTTTAAATCTCCTGTGGTTCCGGGGGAGGTGGGGCCTTTAGGGGTCCATACACCTTTCTATTTTCTGAAGCGGCGAGCCTTCAGTTTGGCTCTATCTCGCTGGACTACTCCTTTTCAGGACTGGTCTATTTGGGGGCTCTTGGTCTGTCTGACGACAGTGGCCTGTATTATTTATCCGTGTGGGACTCGGAGCAGGATGATCCTCCAGGAAAGTATCTGATCCTGATCTGGGTGGAGGACAGCGTTCCCTGCATATCAGTGGTATTCGCTCCGGTGGATGTCCTTCTGCGACAGGATGTGTTGATCCTTGTGTCACCTATGGGATCCATCTAGTGTGGATCTGTTGGGGCCCCCGTCACTTTCATAGGTTCTCGGCCCTTGTTCCCTGTCCCAGATTATTCTGACTGTGGTCAGGAGGCTTAGTTACGTTATGGCTGGACTTTGTTCTGTATGTCTTATCTTCATTCACCCTGCTAGGCGGGGTTGTGAGCTAAGTTTGCTCTGGAAGGGGGGACCAGTGATACTGGTGGCCCAGTGGAGTGTGGTGTGCAGACGTGGTACTATGGACAGAGGACCTGTACATTCTGTCAGGAGTGCTGATCTGCTCACTCAGGCCCCCTTTTTTATTTCACCCCAATCTACAGGCTCTGGTCTAGATGGCCGGACGGCTGATTCATCCACCTTGATGGAGTCGGGCGTATCTTCTGGGTGACTGTGACTATTGGAAGTCTAGGAGCTAGCTGCTTCTTCTTCTGTCTATTTTAGGGTATGGCGTACCCATATTGATTGGTGTGAGTCTAGGTCTCTCCCCTGTCGGGCGCGCTCTGTTCCCAGGGTTCTAGAGTTATTACAGCATGGGTTGGAGTGGGCTCTCCAACTCGGTACTCTGAAGGTTCAGGTTCTGCCCTGTCCGCCTTCCTGTAGAAGTCTTTTGCTCTCCTTTTCCTTGGTTAAGCATTCTTCGGGGATTGCGCATGTGCATCCCCCACGTAATTCTATGGTCCCTGTTGGGATTGAATATTATTCTGTTTGCCTTTGGACCTATTACGGATACTGTCTGATTGTTCTTACTCAAGTTGTCCTTCTGGGGGTTGTTGCTTCAGTCAGACGTGTGCCTGAGCGGGCGGCTCTGTTTAGCTAGCCCTCGTTCATTGATATATACACCATGATGTGTTGGTGTTCTGCTTTACGCCGGACCTTATGCCTGAGGTGGTGTCTTGTGCTCATGTATTCAAGACATTTTTCTTTCCTCTGGGCCTTATTCCTAGTAACGCTGATGAAAGGGGGTCTACATTCCCTCAACAGGTGTTGGAAGTTTTTCCTGGATTGATGCCCCTTGGGGTTTGCGAGCGTCTCCATCCGTATGTGCCTGATCTCGTTTGCTTCCAGGGGTTATGCGCCCTTTGGCCTGGTCTTTCCTTGAATGGATTGTCCCTTCTGGTCCTAGGGAAGGTTTCGGCTTCTAGCTGATCCTTTTTAGTATACTAGTCCGTATCCCCGCCTGTCACGCGGGAGACCAGGGTTCAATTCCCTGATGGCGAAAGCTCTAAAATTCCCCGATAGCCTTTGCCAAGGCTACTGTTAGCATTTGGGCTGTTCAGGCCGTTACTCAGGCCTATTCTTTTAAGGGGAAGAATCTTTTTCTCACTTTATTTCTGATTCTACTTGTGCTTTGGTATCTTTGGGCCTTTCAGCACCAGGTTTCTGTTGAACACGTTTGCTAGACCACTACTTGTTTTCTGTTCATACCTTTTCAAATGTTTTTATGAGGTTGACGTTAGAGCTCTTGCTCATGTCGCTCTTGGTAACAAGGTTGCAGGTGACAGTGCTTTTAACTGTCTGCTGTGCCTTTTTTGTTGGGGATCCCACCCTACTTTATGGACACTGCTATTGAATGTCCCACGTGTAAGTATTATATATGGAGCAGGACGTACTGTATGCTTAGAATAATACAATTCTGTGAAATACTCACCTGTAGAATTGGTATTATACGCATACAGTACGTCCTGCTCCACCCCACCCTGGTTTTACATTATTCTGGATCCCCTGTATGGTGATTGTTATTATTACCAGTTTTGGTGGTTGGTTTCTCCCGGCTTCTTTTTCTCACTGCTTTTCAATGCTGGGGATTTGTGGTGAGGTCCCTTGGTATATGAAGGGCCGGGAGGAGCCTGTTTTTTGCATGTCTGCAGTGCACAGCGCCATCTGGCGGAGGATTACCCACGTGTAAGTAGTATATATGGAGCAGGACGTACTGTATGCGTATAATACCAATTCTACAGGTGAGTATTTCACAGAATTGTATTTTTGCTGTGCTGCGGTGCGGCTCAGCTGGTCCGTGAGTTCATCCGACGGGGGTTGTTTTGGGGCATGTGCTGCGGGATACTCATGATTGTATTGCTTATGTCTTCCAGACGGGATCAGCATTGTGGTTTCTCCCGGTCCATTACCTCCTCCCCCCCTCCGCCTGTCCCGGCTCTGTGGGGCATCCCTTGGGGGCATCCTGGATGGGCTCTTTTAGCCTTTATTCCTGGGCTGACTGTGCCCTATCTGATAATGACCATATGGAGGCTTCTGGGGATAGCGAGCTTAGGGGTCCTTCGGGGCAGCCTCGGCTGTGTGTCATGTGTGGGGCATCCCTTCTGAGTGGTGGTGGCGCGGTTTGTGTATCATTGCGGACCTGGATGGGCTGAGTGTTTCTCTTCCCAGTTCTGCGCTCCCCGCGGCATCCCCTATTCCCCCGCGCCTGCATCTATCCACCCGCGCCTGCATCTATCCCCCAGTGAAGGGAATACTAGCAGGGGGCCCCAATCAGATCTGGCGCTGCGCGTGGCCAGTATCGAGCAGCAGCTGGCCCGACCGGTATCGGGCAAGGCCTCTTGCAAGAAGCGGCACCTAGACGCTGCATTGTCCCTCTTTGCCCCCTAAGGTGGCGAAGAGGAAGCAGGGCGAGCTTTTCCGCCCTGGCAAGCAACGCTTAGAGTTCCTGGAACAGGGCCATTTCTCCAATATGGTGCTTAAAGAGTGGGA
The DNA here is from genome assembly GCA_027917425.1 of Gastrophryne carolinensis. Lineage (NCBI taxonomy): Eukaryota > Metazoa > Chordata > Amphibia > Anura > Microhylidae > Gastrophryne > Gastrophryne carolinensis. The sequence goes on from CM051234.1 coordinate 502,929,509, forward strand.
ATGTCCTAACAGATTACCCTCGGTGCCCAATGGATTGAACAGAAGGTATCCCTTTTCGGCTGATTTGGTTAAGCGCTGGTCGTGTCCTCCTGAGGAGTTGGGACTGTCTAACACATCTGTCATGCCGTCCCCTGACACTACTACACTGCGTGATGGCGCGGACCGGCTTATGGTCCAGCTGCCGTGTCACACTTTCACCTTTGTGGGGGCAGGCTTGCGCCCAGTCTGTGCTGCAGCCATTACTGCTATTGCCATTAAGAGGAAGCTCAAGCGCCTTGCTGAGCCCACCATGTCTGGTAAGAGAGAGGAGGATTATAGGGACCTCTTACTTTGCTCGGATTTTGTAGCCTTTGTGCTGGCTGCAATAGATGATGCCGTCAGGCTGGGCGGTAGGACCTCAGCCCTCCTGGTGGCTATGCGTCAGTCTGTTTGGTTGCGCCAGTGGGCAGCTGACACTGCAGCTAAGAAGTCTCTCACCGGGTTTCCCTTCACGGGTCCCCGGCTTTTTGGTGAGCATCTGGATGTTTTGGTGAGCATCTGGACCCCCTTTCGGGGGTGGTCCTCCTCTTCCTTTCGTGCCTCAAGGGGAGGTCGTGGCCGCCATTTCTCAGGTAATCGCAGAGACTCTTGGGGCCGAGGCAGATCTCGCGGTCGTCCCGGTCTCGCCTGGGGTTCCAAGCCCAAACCTTCTGCCAAGGCCCCTCAGGCATGAGGAGGCGCCCTCACCCGACCGGGTGGGGGGGACGGCTTCGGCTCTTTGCTCACGTCTGGAAGCTTCGCGTCTTAGACCGGTGGATTCAGGAGGTGGTGTCCTCCGGTTACAAGATTTTGAGTTTGCAGCCTGGCCCCCTCCAAGATTTCTCAGATCTCGAATATCCCAAAACCCTGTGTCTGCTCAGGGACTCCGTCTGGCCGTTCAACGTCTTCTGGCGTCAGGAGTCATTTGTCAGGTACCTCGTCTGGAACAGGGTCAGGGGTACTCCAATCTGTTCACGGTCCCCAAGAAGGACGGCTCTCTGCGACCCATCCTGGATCTGAAGGGCCTCAACAAGTTTGTCAGGTTCAAGCACTTTCGCATGGTGACGTTGCGTTCGGTCGTCAGTCCCCTTCGGCTGGGCGACTTCATGACCACGGTGGACATCAAGGATGCCTACCTTCACGTCTTCTTAGGTCACCAGAGGTTCCTGAGGTTCGCACTACTAGTTTGTGGCCTTGCTGTTCGGTATCACATCGGCCCCTCTGGTCTTCACCAAGGTCCTGGCGGGTGTCATGGCTCTACTGAGGAGCCAGGGCATTCGCATTCTTCTTTATCTGGACGACCTATTGATTGCTGCTCCATCCCTTCATCAGGCCAAGAAGGATACTCAGGTGGTGACGTCCACTTTTGAGTCCTTCGTTTGGGTGATCAACTAACCCAAGTCTTTGGCGAGGTCCTTTCTGGGCATGATGCTGGATACTTCTCTGGTCAAGGTATTTCTCCCTCAGCAGAAGGTGGAGGGCATTCAAGCGCAGGCGCGGGCTCTGCTGTCGTGTCCTCATCCCTCCATCCGTCAGGGGATGCAATTGGTATGCCTCATGGTGTCCTGCTTCGAGGCGGTTCCCTTTGCTCAGTTCCACATGAGACCTCTTCAGTTACATCTCTTGTCTGTTTTGGATCGGAATCAGGAGTCCCTGGATCAGGAGTTTGCTCTGCCCCCTCTGGTCAGGCAGTCCCTTTCCTGGTGGCTGGACCCGAGGAATCTTGGGCAGGTCCTTTCTGCCTCCGCACTGGGAGATTGTCACCACGGATGCCAGTCTGACCGGCGGGGGGGGGAGTTTGGCAGTCTCTGAAGTTCCAGGGTCAGTAGGGTCCCCAGGAGGCCCACGCGCCCATCAATATCCTAGAGCTGCGGGCGATCCGGTTGGTTCTCTCCCAGTTGACCCCCCACCTTCGGGGTCATGTTGTACAGTTCCGCTCGGACAATCGGACTGCGGTTGCCTACATCAATCATCAGGGAGGGACCCCGAGCAAGCGAGCCTTCAAGGAAGTGTCTCTGATCTTGTCTTGGGCGGAGGAGACTGTGTTCCATGCATCTCGGCGGTTTACATCCCAGGGTTGGAGAATCAGGAGGTAAACTCCCTGAGCAGGGGGACGTCTCGCATGGGGGAATGGTTCCTCAGCATCAAGATCTTTCACGACCTATGTCGCCGCTGGGGTCAGCCGGACGTGGACTTGTTTGCGTCCCGTCACAATCACAAGCTTCCAAGATTTGTCTCTCTGTCAAAGGACCCTCTGGCCTTCTCTATGGACGCGCTAGCAATTCCTTGGATGGAGTTTAGGCTCCTCTATGTATTTCCTCCCTTTCCTCTGCTGGGTCGGGTGCTGTGCAAGATTGCCCAGGAGGGGGTACCGGCCATTGTGGTGGCCCCCCGCTGGCCGGCGAGGGTATGGCTCGCGGACGTCATACAGATGGCAGTAGATCGGTTCGTCCTGCCCAACGATCCAGAGCTTCTCACTCAGGGACAGCTGCGCCATCCCAATTTACAAATGCTGGCTTTCACGGCTTGGCTGCTGAAACCTCTCTTGATGGACAAGGGTTTGCCAGCCTCTGTTGTCGATACCTTGATTCGGGCTCGGAAGAAATCCTCGTCTTTTATCTACTACAGGGTCTGGCATGCTTACATTGCTTGGTGCGAGTCCAAGTCTCTTTCTTGTTGGGAATTTTCCATTCCCAGGATTCTGGAGATTTTTACTTAGTACTTTCAAGGGACAGGTTTGGGCTCTGGCACAGGCTTGTTAAGACCTTCTTCCAGGGGGTTACTCATGTGCGTCCGCTGCGTAAGCCTCTGCTACTGGTTTGGGACTTGAATTCGGTGTTGTCTGCTCTACAGGGTCCTCCTTTTGAGCCCTTGTGCAATGCTGCGCTGTCCATAATGACTCTTAAGGTGGCCTTTTTGGTTGCTATTACTTTGGTACATCGAGTCTCTGAGTTGGCGGCGCTTTCCATTAAACCTCCTTATTTTGAGCGGTATCAGGATAAGGTGGTGTTCCGTCTTAACCCGGAATTTTTGCCCAAGGTTGTATCTGCCTTTCATCTCAATGAGGACATGGTCTTACCTTCCTATTGTCCTGCCCCTGCTAATTCCAAAGAACAGAACCTTCATTCTCTGGATGTGGTCAGGGCGTTCAAGTATTATTTGGTCGCCACTGAGCCTTTTAGGAAGTCTGATTCTCTTTTTGTTCTTCCTTCCGGTCCTAGGAAGGGCTTGCCTCCGGCTAAATCTACTATCAGCAAGTGGATTAAACAGGCGGTGGTGCGTGCTTATTCTGCCAAAGGGAAGGAACCTCCCTTCTGTGTAACTTCTCATTCTACTAGGGCTATTGGTGCCTCTTGGGTGTTTCAGCACCAGGCTTCTGTTGAACAAGTTTGTAAGGCGAGAGAATGGGGTTTTTTTTCCTGGTGGGGTTACACTGGGGGGGGGGGGGGGCTTCCGTGTGTCCCTTAGGGAAAAACTTTTAACCTCTACACTGTACTCTGATTGATTGCTTTTATTCTAATTAACAAGTGTTATTTACAATAGTGCGTACACATCAAATATTATCCTAGTAAAAGTCCTTGGCAGAAACTAGTGTTTAGTTTTCATAGTGGTAATAAGGCGATATAAATAGTCTCTAAATGGATGAAGAGGAAAGGAGGGGCTCAGGTTACTTGCCCGTCCTCAGTGTCCTAAGGTGTTTGCCTCACGTTTGTAGCAAGGTTGGGTCATTGCTCCTCAGTTTGTAGCCAGCTGTTAACCCTTCAAGGTTTGTAGCAAGTGGTTGTAGACTCCTTACAGACGCGTTTCGCCTGTGGCTTCTTCAGTGTGGGAGCCTATAATTCCTAGTGATGAACATATGCAGGTACATACATAGAGATTGCATACAGTGGATATATGCTTGGGCTATTATTTGTAAACGGAGGCAGTAGTAAGACTTTGTTACTCACTGGCTGATGAGGGTGCCCCGGTGCCTGGATTGCTGGCATATTGGAGGTTGACCATAAGTATGTTGTTTGTGTTCCTATAAGAGAACCCTATGTGTTGAGAGGTGTACTGGTTATTTAGCCGATTAGTTTGTGTCATTCATATATTGGTCAGGGCTTACCTCATTATTTTGATGTGCCCAGTGTGTAGAGATCCGGGCCCTCCATGCCCCCCTCTGGGGTTTATATATGGAGGGTAGCGCTGCTGGAGTGGTGCGCTTGGTATGCGCTTGTTAAAGTATCCGTTGCGCGCGGTAGGTAGTAAGCCCGTGGTTTCGGTGGGGTGCGCGTTGGTAAAGGTGTCCGTCTCAGCGCTCGTCAGACCGCCAGTGCAGAGTGGGAGGGATTTATTTCCCTGCCGGTACATCTGCTAAGTCCCTGATTGGTTGAATGATCAGGGACGGAAGTGCGTAATCGTCGCCATTCATTTCTGGCGGTCCCGCCCGGATCTCCTGTGTTAGTGTGTTTGTGTATGTCTCCGCTCCTGACTGCGGCCATTTTGTTGGTTTACAAATCTAACTGCGCATGCGTGCCCTTCTCGTGACTTGCTGTGTGTTCAGCTGTCGCTGCTTACGGCGGCGGCCATTTTTTGGGTTGGTATGGACATCTGATTGGTCGCTGCATATGGCGGCGGCCATATTTAGGGTTGGTTAGTGTATATTAAACTGGTTGGGGCTGCGTCTGTTTGTTGTATCTACAGGTGTTGTGGCATTCGTATTGGAGTCGGAGTTAAGATTAGCTTGCAGGGCGGTGTTAGCCAGGCCGCTACTTGGTCTTCTGTTCATACTTTTTCTAATTTTTACAAGGTTGATGTTAGGGCCTCCGCGGATGCTGTTTTTGGCCGCAAGGTGCTTCAGGCGGTAGTGGTCTGAACTGCCTGCCGTTACTCCTTGAGGGTCCCACCCTACTTAAGGACACTGCTATTGGAGGTCCCAGAAGTAATAATTGAATGAAACAGGCCATGCTGTACACTTGGAAAAATACAATTCTGTGATTACTCACCTGTAGAATTGATTTTACTGTGTACAGCACAACCTGTTTCATACCTCCCTTGTTATCGTTGCCCTTGGTTGCCTCTTTGTTGATTGGTTCAAGTTAGCCTTTCTAGGCTGTGTATTCTTTGCTTATGGTTTATCTCCCAGCTTCTTGCATAACTGCTTTTCAACACTGGGGGTTTATTTGTGATTCCTGGCTTTTTATGGGGCCGGGAGGAGCCACAAGTCCTCTGCAGTCAACTGCGCCACCTTGTGGCGGAATACCCAGAAGGAATGATTGAATGAAACAGGCCGTACTGTACACAGTAAAATCAACTCAATTCTACAGGTGGTTAATCACAGAATTGTATTTTTGCATTGCCCATAGGCACGGGGAATACTGATGGCCGCATCCCCAGTTCCCCTGTGGAGTGTGTGCTCCTGCGTTCTTGGCCTATCTCAATGGCTGGTCATTGTAGCATGCACTCCTTCAGGAGTGCTGGGGATGCGGCCCATGATTGCAGTGAGGAATCGGCGGAAAGGTAAGTTGTTTGCGGTCCATTTGGGAGTTCACACAGTGGGGCATCTAGTTGGCCGGCTCTGGAGCTGCGGGGGGTGATTACTTTAAGAAAGTAAATGTGAGGTTTTGAGAATATTCATGTGTGCATAATTGTTTGGCAGTTATAAGTGTGATGAATTTTAAAAAAGAAACACTATTATAAAGGCAAAAGATAAGTTTCAATCAGATATTTCTTATGTGGTGAAAATGTGATGGATTTCTTTTACATATTGGGGTCCATTCAGAGTCAGGTGAGAACACTCATTCCTTTTTAGGAAAGAAAACTGCCATTCCCTTTTATTGTCCACTTTGGGACTGATTGAATAACTGGATGCACATTTTCATCTGGTGTTGAATCATTCCCAAGTTGGACAGTTAAAGTGAATGGCAGTTTTTTCTCCTAAAAATGAATGCATGTTCTATCATGGCTCTGTATCGAGCCGCCTGCCTTTCATACTTTCAGGCATCATCTGTGTCTATAGGATAAACTGTGCGTCTCTTTTAAAAAGCAAAGCTTGAGGAGTTGTTCTTGCTTTCCAAAGCGGACCAAAACCAGTCTGAGACTTGAGGGCTGGCTAATTTCCTCTCCTCGCATCTCCAGGATGCTCTGCTATGAAACCCATCGTTCGCCTTGTTTTCTTACCTGTGCAACGAACCCATGGTGCATCGTGTCTGGCGGCGTATTACTCGCATCCTATTCCGGCTGTGCATGACCACGTCCACCACAACTTGAATGGCTGTACATGGCTGCACACAGTGGAAGGATGAGAATGACGCCTTGCACTGCTTGGGTGTGCAGCTGGGTTTCCATGCAGCTTCTCCAGCCACCTATCAATATACGAGGCCGGGGTAGCTGATTGGAGGAGAGCCACACCTGTGCCGTGGACTCATTGGACAGGTAGTAAAACATAGTGGACAGTGGGGTTACACACAGACGGGCATCCCAAACTAGAATAATAATGGCCAGAATAATGGCTTTATTCGTCTCAAATCTTTGGCAGAAAATGTATTTTTTTCTCAACACATTTCTTGCAACTTTGTTGGTAGTTTGTAACAGTAAGTTGGTTCTTTGATCAAACCCCAATTTCAAGACTGTTTTGGCTGAGGAAAACCAGCTTCCTTGATATAGGGCTTTTGATATCCTTAGGCCACACCCTCTAATCATTACTCGCCTCATATATTATACACATCACCTTCAATCCAAAAGGCATTCAGGTTTATACAAATGGTGGAAAGGATTTGAGAATGATTTTGTCAAGATACTCGCTTGCCTAATGTGTATACAGGAATGTACCTACACATAGAAGTGTATGATGAGCTGCTTTACATACCTGCTATACGCCACTGTCAGTATGTTTAAAATGTTTTAGTGTTTTTATGCTGTCGTCCTATTAAGTATGCATTTTTTTTTTTTATTCTCCACAGGTTTTTGTGCTGGCTCTGACTTTTTTTCTCCTGTTTTTGGGAAACTTCTTGACAACCCTTAAAGTGGTCCATACAAAATTTCGGAAGAATAGAAAAGAAAAGAAGCCTTGATGTTGAACAGACCCTGGACTCATTGACTGTTACTTGCTAAATGACCTTACATGAAGCCTGTTTAAAATGAAAAAAGGGATTATGAGAAGCTACTTTGGCCTCTCCAATACTGAAGACTTTCTCCAATGATCACATGCTGCTCCCCATTTCTCTCCGGGAGAGACCACTACATTAACTATAAGAAAGCGCTAATCTTTGTCATCCGTGTGATGAGACCTTATATGCCACTGAGGGCATTACAGTGTACTGCTCCACTCTGTATCATTAGTGGCACGTAATACCTGATTGCTGACAAATGTGCCGAGTGTGAAATTCAGTTTCCTAGATGCATGCATCATATGCATAACTGCGTAATTGAAACATTTTACTGGTAATGGTTTTGACAGATTTTCTTTTCTGTAGGCAGTTTGTACAGTGAAATGTAATTAATGTGAGAGGTTAGAATGCATGTTTACACAGGGAAACAGTTCATGTTGCTGCCTGTGTATGGGATATGACTGAAAAGAATGGCAAATAAAAGTAAAGATGGTTTTTCATATAAATTCGCAGTCTTGACCATATAGCTTATCATGGGCTTTTCCAGCTGCCGTTGCATTTTTTTCAGGTTCAGGATTCCGTGCAGTGACTGCTGGAATCCCAGTGGCCCATATCGTATATAACTGGAGTTGCAGTAAACATTTAAAGCTTACCAAAACCTGCTGAACTTGCGAAATACATTTGGCCGAAGACCCTGCTGATATTTCCTTCTTAGGGTGTAGAACTAGAAATGGATATTTCCCAAGACATCCTCCAGGACGGCCCAGCCGAGTACCTCCCCCCTCCTACAGGAAACACGACTGAACATCATAAATACCCCTCCCCTTCCTCCAGACACTCAGTGTTTTGTGTTTCCTCCTGAGGAACTGGACTCCCTCTCCGTGCTCTTGCAGGCAGTTTGGGTCCGGGTGGCCCCTGGCCAGCTACAGACGGAGATGCCCCCCCTGGAAACCGATCCAGAGGAAATTCCTCATTCTGGAGCTAGTCCGGGGCGGCAGGAATGGGACCCCAGGGATGGGCTTTGGATCCCATTTAATCCACTACAGGTTAGTAGGATTATGGGGTTTGGGTGAGGACCCACCGATTCCAGGGACTCGTGCGGGGAAGAGGTAAGTAGGGGGCCTGGGAGGACTTACCTGTTCCTTCTGGGCTCCAGGTCAGGGGTCCACTGGAACGCTGCTGCAGCTGTTCCAGGTGATTGTTCAGGCCGGCCGGAGCACACGTGCAGAAGCCGGCCGGCGTTGGCCATACTGTTTCCTGTTTGGCCAGCAAGGCCTCAGGAGGACCCTGGCCTCGTGCTGCTGAACAAAGCGCTCCGGACTGGGCAAATTGGTACTGGCGGCACCCCCGGTGGCTTTGCTGAAACCAATGGCAGGGGACGGTTCTCCGAATGGGGCAAGTCGGGGAATAAGGGGGGGGGGGCCTTCGGGTTCTCCTGAGTTCCCCCAAACCCCCTTCCCACCCCCCCACTCTCACAATAACTAATATGTTGAAGTGTGTCATTGTAGGCTAAAGAGCCCAAAGTAAAGGAGGCTAAAGCCACTAAGGACCCCAAAAGAGACTCCTGAAGCCACAGGGAGTCCAGGGAGCAGAAGGAGCCCAGGGATAGAGTGGGTCACCTTAGGTCATGCTCTAATTGTTTAGGTCCTCTCCCCGGGGGGGGCAGTCCAAAATGCTATGTAAGGAATGTTTGGAGGAGACTGCGGGGGATAGTGTACCAGAGGTCCTGAAAAGATATTTTGAGAATATTGACTCAAAATTATCTGACACTCTGGAGCAGTTCAGGTCCCTGGGGATAACTTAGAGCCTGGGCCCTCTTGTTCGCAGGTACCAGCCGCTCAGGAGTTACCTTCCACCCAGATTCCGGGGAATCCACTAGAGTGGTGCCGGAGGGGGAAGTGGAGCGAACGATATCTTCGGATGAGTCGATCCATTCCTCTGCTATAGAGAAGGGATCGGAGCCCTCAGCTTTGGAACAGCCAGGAAGATTTAGATGTTCCCAATCTTGCTAAGGCTGTTCGGACTTCTCTTAGTTATGGGAATGAGAGCAGAGCACTTTCACTTCATGGCTCTCAGTATAGAGGTTTAACTGAAGGAAGAGCTGCGTTTCCCTATACACCAATCTCTTAAAGACATTTTGGTCAGGGAATGGGGAGCTCTGGAAGCTCGCTTTTTCTGTTCTAAATCCTTGTTGAGAAGATCCCCCCCCCCCCTTGAGGAATCGGATGTTGAACAGTGGGCAAAGTGTCCCAAAGGGGATGCCCCTCTGGCATCCTAAAAGATCAGGATCTGTCCTTTGATGATATGGGTTCACTAAGGGATCCAATGGATAAGAGAGCAGATATCCCCCTTCAAAAGAGCCTGGGATACTGATTCTTTTTTGCTTAGACCGCTGCTTGCGGTGTCTGAGGTATGGTTAGAGGAAGTAAGGACTAATAGTAAGGAAGGGGCTCCCAAGGAGGAGCTTGAGGATGCTTTAATGTTTGTGTGTAAAGCAGTGAATTATATGTCTGATGCAGTGTCAGAAGCAGTCAGAGCCACAGCAAAGAATATGGCTCTGATTAATTCTGCCCGCCGAGCACTCTGGCTCAAGACATGGCAGGGCGACCAAACTTCCAAGTCGCACCTGTGTAGTATTCCTTTTGAGGGAAAACTTTTGTTTGGTTCTGAGTTAGAAAGGGTATTAACCAGATCCACAGAAGCAGGAAAGAAATTCCCTGCTAAAAGAAAGCATCTTCAGCCTCCCAGATGGGAGAGGAAGACGCCTAGACTTATGCAGAGAGCGGGCCGGGCTCAGGATGCTGGGAAGCCATGGGCTTCTCAGAGATTGAGGGGGAAGGGAGGTTTATGGTTTAAACCCCCACAATCCCCCAAACAGCCCTGATACAGGCCCGGTAGGGGGGAGACTTCTGTCATTTCTTCCGGCCTGGCAGAAGATATCTCAGAACCCCTTTGTGCTTCAGACAGTTCAGGACGGCCTGCGTCTAGAATTTGTCTCATGGCCGAAGAATCATTTTCAGGTAACCCAGTGCCCCAAGGAACGGGACAAGGCAGAGGCTCTTCCTTTAGTGATTACACAACTAAAGGAGATGGCGGTTATAGAGGAGGTCCCATGGCACCTGAGGCGGACAGGAGTGTACTTGCATGTATTCCTGATTCAAAAGCCTTCAGGAAAGTTCAGAATAATTCTGAAACTATTCCTGATTCAAAAGCCTTCAGGAAAATTCAGAATGATTCTGAATCTAAAGATTAAACAAAGATATCCGGTACAAAAGATTCCGGATGGAAACAATTTTTACCATCAAGGAAATTCTGTCCAATGGGGCCTGCATGGCCTCCATAGACCTTCAGGATGCGTATCTACATATCCCGATCCTGCCAGCACACAGAAAATTTCTAAGGTTTGCAGTGATGTTAGGTGGAGTAACCTTTCACTGGCAATACAGAGCAATGCCCTTCGGTCTTTCATCCGCTCCAAGGATCTTTACAAAGGTCCTGTCAGAGGTGATGGCTATGATGCCTATCTGATCCTATTTGAACGACCTGTTACTGTTTGCACTGTCCAGTGAGCTCCTAGAGAGCAATGTGAAAAGAACATTGTCTCTTCTGACGGAGCTAGGATGGATAATAAACAAAGAGAAATCAAGTTTGCTTCCCCAAACAGATTGTATATATCTGGGGTATCTGATCAACAGTTTGGAGGAGAAAACTTACCTGCCTCCTCCAAAAAATACAGAAGATTGCCTCCCTGTCCTCTTGCGTGCAACAAGATCCCAAAGTATCCTTGAGAAAAATTCTGGGGTTGCTAGGTCTAACGGCTTCTGCTATTCCGGTCAGTTGGGCTCAGTTTCACTCAAGGCCCCTGCAGGAATTTTTCCTAAAGACTTGGAACAAGGATCAGAAGTCATTAGATATAAGAACTCTCCCAGAAAGAGTTTGCAGGTCCCTTCAGTGGTGGACAGTTTATGCAAATCTGGAAAGGGGAAAGCCTTGGCATCAGATGGACCCCATAAGGATCACGACCGATGCAAGCACCTGGGGATGGGGGGCTCATTGCTCCCAACATCAAATACAGAGTGCATGGTCAGACGATCTGTCACAAAGATCATCACATTTGACCAAATACAAAATCAGGATGTCCTGATTGTGTCGGACAACACCACTGTGGTGGCCTACATCAACCATCAGGGCGGCACCAGGATCATTTGTGCCAAACTGGAAAATTGGGTAAGGTCTCTGAGAGTGGTACATATCAAGGGACAATTGAATGTACTGGCGGATTTCCTCAGTCGGGGTCAATTGAGGCCTTCAGAATGGGAGCTGAACCAGAGGGTCTTCGAGCAGGTAGTAGACCTTTGGGGCTCACCAGAGATAGATCTGTTTGCCACAAAGAGGAATTCCAAATGCCATCTCGCTGTACCAGGGTCAGGGAGCCCTGGCAGTGGATGCATTCTCCCAAGATTGGGGGAGATTCAGCCTTTACTATGCAGTCCCACCTTTTCACCTGCTTCCCAGAGTATTGAAAAAGATAGACAGAGGCAGCGAGAGTAATTTTGGTGGCACCACATTGGCCCAGGAGGCTGTGGTTCTCTCTTCTGATTCAGATGACATCCGGTCCACCTTTTATTCTGCCAGAGTCGGTAATCTTGCTTCAGCAAGGCCTCATTCTTCCTCAGGTCCAGAACCTTCGGCTGACAGCCTGGATCCTGAATGGAGTTTAAGGAGTAAGGGCTTATCAAGCAGAGTTGTAAAGACTCTGCTTTAGAGTAGAAAGGAGGTGACCAGGAAAATTTATGGTAAAGTTTGGAAAACATACAATTCTTTCTGTAAGAGCCATAACCTACTGGAATTTTTTACAAGAAGGTGTGGAAATGGGCTGAGCCATAAGCACTTTGAAAGTGCAGGTGGTGGCTCTATCTGTATTTTTGGACACAAGGCTTAGAGCCAATGGATTGATTGATACATTTTTCATTTCAATAGCTTGGAAAAGGCCAGTGAATCCTAAAACCTTTCCACTTTGGGATCTATCCATTGTTCTTTATGGATTGGCTAAGACACCCTTTGAGCCAATTGCTGACTCAACTCTTAAATATTTGACGCTGAAAGTTGTGATTACTTCAGCAAGAAATGTGATTTGCAGGCATTATCTATTAAGGAGCCTTATTTTCGTGTATTTTCGGATCATCTTTCGATCAGACCCAATCCGCTTTATTTGTCAAAGATTTCTACAGAGTTTCACAGGTCCCAGGAGATTTATCTTCTTGGACTTGGGCCTGAAGATATTGGTGATCAGCAGGAAATGCAGCTTTTGGATGCTAGGAAGATTGTATTAATGCATTTGGAGAGATCTGCTGGGTGGAGAAAGTCAGATCATTTATTGATAACATTTTTTCAGGTAGAAATAGAGGGTTGCAGGTTTCTAAGGCCTCTATTGCTAGGTGGATTAGGGGTGCCATACAGATAGCCTATGATAGTCTGGGTAAACAGGCCCCTGGTTTATTAAAAGCTCCCTCTACTAGGGCAATTTCTGCTTCTTGTGCTAATCACAGGAATTTCTCTGGAAGAAATCTGCAGAGCAGCAACATGGGCTTCCCCACACGTTTTTGAAGCACTACAGAGTGGATTTGGCTTCGGCTTCAGACACCAAGCAAGCTATTCTTGGTGTGCCACACACCCCGCTTCACTTCTTAAATATTCATCACTTCATGGGTTAATCCACCGCAGGTGACGTAGTGCAGAGAGGAAGTCTTGTAACGAGCCCCCTTCCGGCCTATATATACCTGGTACCTCCCTTCAATCACCAGTATTTTTTCTCTCTGCTTGCTGACAAGTCAGAAGTTGGAAGTCTCCTGCTTACAGGTAGGCCGGGGTATTCTTACCCCGCCACCCCCCTTTTGGTCTATTTCTGCCCGGTTTGAGTTTGTATACCTTTATGGTGAAATAGGAAGCCTCCCAGCCTTGGCTGCTCACCGGGCAAATGGTAGATGGCACTTTAAGTGCCTAGGAGCTTATCTCCTACCGCTCGACCTCATGCGTGGGGCAATGCGGCGAACCGGCATGGTGATCCGGAAATGGGATGCCCCTGTCCCGAGGGTCCCCGTAGCCCCTTTCTCTCCTGTTGGGGGGGTGGTGAGGGTGTGCTTTAGTATGTGTGTTTCACTGTATCACTGCATGTTAACATATGTCATCTTTATACATTCACTGTAGCATGTGTATATTTTGGGTCTGCTTTAGGGCAGCTTGCGCTGGGTATGGGCTGGCCACCTCTCTGGCAGTTGGTTGCTTGTGGCCCCCTACCCCCTCCCCCCTCTCCCCTCTCCTCGCCTGGCATTCATTGAGCTTTGTCAGCACATGCGGTTTTTACCCTCCCCCCTCCGCTGCCTGGACGCGCGTGCTGGATCAGCTGTAAAGTGTTCCAGCTGATCAGCGTAGGGGGGGGGCGGGCCCGCTGACGCGGTGCCGGGGGCGTGGCGCCGACGTCATGCGGCGTCAGCGGCGGGCCCAGCGTCCCAGCTTCCTTCAAAACAGGAAGGCACGTGGGCGCACGGCCGCACTTTGTCTTCTGCCGACTCATGGCTGCTGGATGCAGGCTTACCGGCTGATTGCGGTACAGGTAAGCGGCCCCTCCCGTTGGGGCCGTTAAATGGGAGATATTGTTTAATAATACAGTGAGAAATCACTATTATCAAGGGGGCGTCATTTAAGGGCACTTGGTGCCATACTTATATGTTATACACATGTGAAGGATCTGATGGTTGTTTTCTTGCCTTGCAGATCCGGGGATCCCTGCTTATGCTAGCCCTCTGGCTCTATGTGCCTGGCTAATTATTGGGATTGATTTGAATGTTTATATACATAGACTATATATAAGTATATATATATATAGTTTCTATTAAAGGGGACCTAAACTTAAAAAAAAAAAAATTTTTTTTATATAAATCCTCCCTTCCGGGACATTACTAAAATAAAGGGGGCATCCCGGGTCGGCTTATGCCTTAAAAGTCCCATTATTGCGAATACCATAAATCACCAGATGGAGGCTTCCGTAGATTCCGGAAACGGTTCTGCTGTTCCGTTTGGGGGGTGCGTAGGTTGTGGGGTTCCACTCCCAGCTGATGATATCTTTATTTGCATCCCTTGTGCAAAACAGACTATTGCGCGCCAGTCCGTTGCTTCGGCTGCGGTGCCATCGCATCCTTCATCATCTCCTACCTCTCCATCCCTATTCCGGACCCCGCATGACACTGTCAAAAGTGGGGATTCGCATTCCGAGGCAGCAGCACAGCCCTGCCCCCGGAAAATGATGCCCGTTAAAGCAGCGTTTAAAACCGCTACAAAACGAAGGCACCTGACTCCGGTACCTTCGGCTCCACAGGACCAGTTTTGTGAACCTGTGGAATGGTCCGATGGATCCCCTGACGAGGATGAACTCCCGTCGGAGTCAGATGAGCCGACAGGTCAGCATGTGGCTGATGAGATCGGCGATTGGTCAGAGGGGGTTGTTTTTGACACCCCCTCCATTCTGGCTCAAATGTTTAATATTTTGAGTTTAGATACGCCTGAGGCGGCCGCCCCGCCAAAGGGTCAGTTATTTAAAGAGCCTCAGCCGAGTTTGGTCTTTCCCAGACAGCACCACTTTGAGAGGGTGGTTCTTAAGGAATGGGAACATCCCACACGGTTATCTGGAATTCCTTCCAGTTGGGAAAAGCGTTATCCTTTTCCACCAGAATTGGTGAGGCTGTGGTCTGTCCCTCCGGACGTCGATACCCCTGTACTAGGACTCTCCAGCTCGGCTATGGTACAATCTGCTGAGACCACTGTCCCCAAAGATGGGGAAGATCGCAGGATTGACCAATACGCTCGACATGGTTTTATCTATTCCGGGTCAGCATTGCGCCCGGTATGTGCTTCAGCCCTTCTTCTATTGGCAATTAAGTCCCTAATTCAGGGGCTATATGAGGATCTTGATCCCGCTTGCAAACAGTTCACTGCACTTAAGCAGTGTGAATCTTTTGTGGCTTATGTCCTGGCCGCTCAGGACGATGCACTGACTATGAGTAGCAAGGCGGCAGCTATGCTGGTGGCTATTCGCAGGTCAGTATGGCTGCGTCAGTGGTCAGCAGACACGGCTTCCAAAAAGGTACTCACAGCCCTCCCCTTTTTGGGGTTGCGTCTGTTTGGGGAGAAAATTGATTCAGTCGCAAAAGATGGTAAGATGCCACAACGCAAAAGGCCTCGTGGTCCCTTCAGGGGGACAAGTTCCGGTAGGCCTTCCTTTCAAAGGTTCGGAGCGGGAAAAGGTACGTCCTTTCCCGCTACCAGTGGCGCAGGTTGGACTCGGGGGAGGGGCCGTGGCCGGCCCACTCAGTCCTGGGGCACCAAGCCCAAGCCTGCTGATAAGCCCACTCAGCAATGAGGGGCTGCCCTCACCCGTGCGGTTGGGGGGACTATTGCGACAGTTCTACCATTGGAACCTTGTGGTTCTAGGCAGATGGATCCAGGAGGTAGTGTCGACAGGTCACAACCTGGAATTCGAGTCTCACCCTCCCTCGCGGCCCATTCAGTGGTCGGTTCATCCCGGCCTGAACTCTCATCAAGACGCTGTGTGTCTTTCTTTTGCCCAAATTCGCACAAGAACACTTCAGCTATTTCTGCTAGCGTGTTGGGTCCAGCAACCTCTGTTGTTGGATCAGTCCTTCCAATTGTCCTCCCGTGTACGGCAGTTCCTCCTGTGGTGATTGGTCTCGACCAATCTTGTATAGGGCAGGTCTTTCCTGACCCTCCCTTGTCACCACGGACACTGGTCTGTCGGGATGGGACAGATTCTGGAAGGAGCTGCGGCTTCAGGGGCAGTGGAGGCCCCACTTACCCATCAGAGAAATGTCCCTGATCCAGACATGGGCAGTGTTCCATGTTCCCTGTCTCTCGGCGGTTTACATTCCAGAGGTGATGGAACAGGTAGCGGACCGGTTGAGCAAGTGCTCTCCCCGTCTGGAAGAATAAGCTCTCCATCCTCGGGTGGTTCTCTTATTGTGTCTCCAATGGGAGACTCCGGAGGTGGACCTGTGGGCCCCTCATCTCTATCTCAGGCTCCCGAGCTTCGTCTCTCTCTCCCGGGATCCTCTGGCTCTGACAGTGGACGTCAGGTCCCTGAACTGAGGAGCTCTGGGATTTCTATACCTGTTTCCTCCGTGGCCCTTGCTGGGCAGAATTCTTCAGAAGTTGGCTCTGGAAAGGGTGTACGCCGTTCTCATGGCCCCAAGGTGGCCAAAGCGATTAAGGTTCGCAGACATCGTTTGGCTGGCAGTGGACCAGTTCATTCTGCCTCTTCGGCCCGATCTGCTCACTCAGGGTCAATTGTGTTACCTCAATTTACCAGCGCTGGGTTTGATGGCCTGGCGGCTGAAACCTCCATCCTGAAGGAGGAGGGTCTTTCTGATTCAGTCATTAAGACTCTGATCAGTGCCCGGAAGAAGTCTTCTTCCGTCACCTACTATAGGACTTGGAAAGCCTATATCACTTGGTGTGAGATAAGATCTTTTCCTTGTAGGGTCCTTTCGGTCCCCAGGATTCTGGAGTTTTTACAATCAGGGCTGGACTCTGGTCTCCAGCTAAGTACATTGAAAGGGCAGGTCTCTGCCTTATCTGTCTTTTTTCAGAAGCGTGTTGCGCTTAAACCTTTAGTTAAAACTTTTTTCCAGGGGGTTACGCATGTGCGGCCTCCCAGGAAACCATTACGCCCTGTTTGGGATTTGAATTTGGTTCTTTCGGCTCTTCAGGCTCCTCCTTTTGAGCCTTTGCAAGATATTGCTTTGTCTACCCTGACTCAGAAGATTGTCTTCTTGGTAGCGATCACTTCTGTCCGGCGTGTCTCAGAATTGGCGGCCTTAACTATCCAGGCGCCCTACTTCGAGAGGCATCGGGATAAAGTGGTTTTTCGGTTCAAGCCAGACTTTCTTCCTAAGGTTGTTTCTGCTTTTCATTTGAACCAAGATATTGTTCTTCCCTCCTTGTGTCCTAATCCTAAGAATGACAAAGAGAGGGTTTTGCATTGTTTGGATGTTGTACGCTGTGTTAAGTACTACTTGATTATCACGTCTCCTTTCCGTAGGACAGATTCCTTTTTTGTTGTGCCCCATGGGCCTAAGAAGGGTTTGGCACCAGCCAAATCTGCCATTAGCAAGTGGATACGTCAGGCCGTTACTGCGGCCTATTCTGCTAAGGGAAGAGTTCTCCCTTTTCGTATTACTGCTCATTCCACTCGCGCTGTTGGGGCGTCTTGGGCTTTTCAGCACCAAGCTTCTGTTGAACAGGTTTGTAAGGCTGCCACCTGGTCTTCTGTTCACACTTTTTCTAAGTTTTACAAAGTTGATGTGCGGGCCTCAGCGGATGCTGTTTTTGGCCGCAAAGTTCTGCAGACTGCAGTCATTTAAGTTATGCTTCACCTGGCCTTGAGATGCCCTTCCCTTGTGGACACTGCTTTTGGATGTCCCATGAAGTGATGAATATTTAAGAAGTGAAGCGGGGTGTGTGGCACACCAAGAATAATACCATTTTGTGAGTACTCACCTGAAAAATGGATATTGTTGGTGTGCCACACACCCCGCTTCACACACGCCCTTTTCGGTATTACCGAAGCATTTATATGGTGAAGCCCTTTTTTATTTATATCAAAATTAATTTTGGAGGTTACTGGTGGAATACTGGTACCTTGTTTTACTGCTTTTTGAATATACTGGTGATTGAAGGGAGGTACCAGGTATATATAGGCCGGAAGGGGGCTCGTTACAAGACTTCCTCTCTGTACTACGTCACCTGCGGTGGATTAACCCATGAAGTGATGAATATTTAAGAAGTGAAGCGGGGTGTGTGGCACACCAACAATATCCATTTTTCAGGTGAGTACTCACAAAATGGTATTTTTGGCAGAAACATACTTCAGAAAGTTACCCCTCCCTGAGGTAGGACGCATATATAGTTACTCACTTATCATTGGCTGGGCCGTCCTGGAGGACGTCTTGGGAAAATTCGAATTATCTTACCGGTAATTGGTTTTCCGGTAGTCCTCCAGGACGGCGTCCTACTACCCGCCCAAGATAAGTATGATTAGAGGTGAAGTATTTTTTTTTTTTGTTATATGAATGTTTCCTTCGGGACTACTCGGTTAAAACACTGAGGGCCTGGAGGAAGGGGAGGGGTATTATGATGTCCAGTTGTGTCTCCTGTAGGAGGGGGGAGGTACTCGGCCGGGCCGTCCTGGATGATTACCGGAAAACCAATTACCGGTAAGCTAATTGGGATTTTTTGCTTTTCAAATTTTCCTGGAACTCTGTAAGATGGCAGGTGATCAGTCATTGCATGGGTGTGGCAATGAGCTCATTACCACATGGAGTAGGCGGAGCTTTACAGCTAAAACAGGTGCCATTATCTGGGATTAGAGTGAAGCATGAGCAGTGGAAATAGGCACAAGTTGCTCTTCATAGGGGAAACAATTCAGAGGATGCTAGTTAAAAATGTGGGTTTTGGTCTGCTTTAAATGCGACATGTCTATAAAAGGTTCTTCATCCTATTACACTTTTAAGATTTGTGTACCTACTTCTAAAGCACACAGGATTATGTTTCTATCTGCACCTTGGATACAGAGGATGTTTTAGTTAAGAGGTGTGAGAGAAGTCATGGTACAATGATGAAGCCTAGATTGAAAATATATGGGGGTGCAACATAGTGACTGCTACATATCGTGCTGTGTTGACACCTGTACAATGACCGCTTAGAGGAACAAAAGTCAGGCAATGCTTACCACTTCCTCATTCACTGGCTGCCAATCACATAACTGATGTGACCCTTTCCTAGCGTTGAGGCAGGATGGGGGTTTTTTGCAAAGAAAAAAATTAAATTCTGTGATTACTCACCTGTAGAATTAGTATTATATGTATACAGCACGTCCTGTTCCAGAAGATATTCCTTACACTTGGGTTATACATCCAGTAGATGGCACTGGACTGCAGAGACAGAAAAGTGGCTCCTCCCGGCCCCATATATACCAGGGACCTCCCACAAGATCCCCAGTATTGAAAAGCAGTTAAAATGAGACCGGGAGAATTAAAACCATTATATGAAAATTTGAACATAAAAACAAACACCATAAAGAGGTAACTAAAGATAATGATAACAAGGGTGGGGTGGAACAGGATGTGCTGTATACATATAATACCAATTCTACATGTGAATAATCACAGAATTGTATTATTATAAGTATACAGCACGTCCTGTTCCAGAAGATATTCCTTACACTTGGCACATCCAATAGCAGTGTCATAAGGTAGGTTGGGGTCCCCAAAAGTAACAGCAGACAGTTTAAACCACTGCCGCCTGCAGAACCTTGCGGCCAAAAGCAGCATCAGCTGAGGCCCTATCAACCTTGTAAAACGTGGAAAAGGTATGAACAGAAGACCAAGTAGCGGCCTTGCAAACTTGTTCAACAGAAGCTTGGTGCTGAAAAGCCCAAGAGGCACCAATAGCACGAGTAGAATGAGCAATAAGGCGGAAGGGAAGCTCTTCCCCTTAGCAGAATAGGCCTGTATCACAGCCTGACGTATCCACTTGCTGATAATGGACTTAGCCGGAACCAGACCTTTCTTAAGTCCAGATGGAAGCACAAAAAGAGCATCAGTCTTCCTGAAGGATTCAGCAGCCACCAAATAGAACTTCAGAGTTCTGACTACATCCAAAGAATGCAAAACCCTTTCCTTAGGGTTACTGGGATTAGGACACAGAGAAGGCAAAACAATGTCCTGATTGAAACACGCCTAACAGAAGTAATAGCCACCAAAAAGACCACCTTAAGCGTAAGAATGGACAAAGGGGCCCCTTGCAAGGGCTCAAAGGGAGATCCCTGCAGGGCAGATAAGGCCAAGTTCAAGTCCCAGACTGGTAACATAGGCTTATGTGGGGGACACACGCGAGTAACCCCCTGGAAAAAGGTCTTGACCAGGGGATGCTGAGCAAAGGATCTTTGGAAAAAAAATAGCCAAGGCAGACACATGGCCTTTCAGAGTACTGAGCTGAAGACCCAGATCCAAACCATGTAGGAGAAACTCCAGAATCCTAGGAATAGAAAACACACGACAGGGAAGCGAGTGGGACTCGCACCAGTCAATGTAAGTACGCCAAACCCTGTAATAGATGGAAGAAGAGGACCTCTTCCTAGCCCTGATCATGGTAGGCAGCCCTTTTTCCATCAAGATGGAGGTTTCAACAGCCAGGCCATAAACTGGGTAAATTGGGGTGGCGTAGGTGTCCCTGAGTGAGCAGATCTGGAACCAGTGGCAGGGCGTACTGATCTACTGCCAACTGCACAATGTCTGCGCACCACACTCTTCTTGGCCAACAGGGGGCCACCAGGATGGTTGGCACCCCTTCCTGAACTATCTTGCGCAGCACCCTGCCCAGCAGGGGAAAAGGGGGAAACACATACAGGAGCTGAAAACTCATCCAAGACATTGCCAGGGCATTCGTGGCCAAGGCCAGAGGATACTGGGACAGAGAGACAAAGACTGGAAGCTTGTGACGGGACGCAAACAGATCCACATCCGGCTGACCCCAGCGGTGGCACAGGGAGCGAAACACCCTGCTGCTGAGGGGCCACTCTCCTAGACGAGAGGTCCCCCTGCTCAGAGAGTCTGCCTACAGATTCTCCACCCCCGGAATGTACACAGCTGAGATGCAGGGAACATTTTCCTCCGCCCAGAACAGGATCAGAGACAGTCTCCCAGCAGGGGGCCAGAAATGACCTGCCCCCCAGCAGGTTCCAGCCACCACACTAGAGACCGCCTGACCTGGGTGGACAAGACAAACACCTGATCCAGGGACACACGGTCCCGATCCCTTACTGACAAGAGGTGAAGCTGAAGAGGCTTCATGTGGAACTGAGCATATGGAACTGCCTCGAAGCAGGACACCATCAGGCCCACCAGCTGCATTCCCTGCCTGATGGATGGATGGGGAGATGACAGCAGGAGCTGAGCTTTCTCTTGAAGGACCTCCACCTTCTGCTGAGGAAGAAAGATCTTGACCTGAGCTGAATCCAGAATCATGCCCAGAAAAGACTTCATCATGGAAGGAGACAGGGAAGATTTGGGGTGATTGATCACCCAGCCGAATGATTCCAGTGTGGACACCACCCTCTGAATGTCCAGCTCTGCCTGATGGAAGGACTGAGAAGCAAACAGCATGCCATCCAGGTGGGGACGAATGTGAATGCCCTGAGATCTCAGCAGGGCCATCACTCCTGCCAGCACCTTGGTGAATACCCTGGGATCCGAGGTGAGGCTGAAGGGCAAGGCCACAAATTGGTAGTGCTGATCCTCCAGAGCAAACCTGAGGAATCTCTGATGACCTGGAAAGATAGGTACGTGAAGGTAAGCATCCTTGATGTCTATGGAGGTCATGAAGTCCCCTGGGCGTAGGAAAGTCACAGCTGAGCGCAGTCTCCATGCGAAAGTGTCTGAATCTGACAAACTTGTTGAGAAGCTTTAAATCCAGGATAGGTCTGATGGACCCATCCTTTTTGGGCACAATGAAAAGATTGGAATAATAGCATTGGCCCCTTTCCTTCAAGGGCACCCAGCAGATGACACCTAGGTCTAGAAGGCCTTGGACAGCCAGGGAGAGACACTGAGCTGACAAGGGGTTTTGAGCTAACCGAGATTTGATGAATCTTGGGGGCAGCCAGGCTGCAAACTATCTTGTAAGCGGAGGATACTTCCTCCTGAATCTACCGATCTGAGACATGACGCCTCCAGACGTGATGCCTGAGGGGGCTTGGGGGAAGACTTAGTCTTGGGACGCCAGGGGGGCCACGTCCTCTGCCCCAAAAATCTCCATGGGCTCCAGCAAAGGAAGCTCCCCGTCCAATTCTGGAGCCCCTGAAGGAAGGAGAAAAGGAACCTGAACCCCAAAAGGACCGGGACTGCCTACTACGCTGAGGTAACTTGCCTCCTTTAGCAAACAAGTCCAAACATTCCCCAAAGAGGCGCAGCCCCTTGAAGGGAAACCCAGTGAGAGCCTTTTTGGCAGCGTTGTCAGCTGCCCACTGGCACAGCCAGAATGAGCAGCGTATTGCCACCAATAAAGCAGAAGCCCTGCCACACATTCTAATGGTATTATCCAAGGCAGAGAGAACATATGCAACAAATTCATCACAACGCAGAAGAGCTCTATACTCTTCACTACCAGCATCATCAGGGGCCCCATCTAAGAGACCCCAGAGCAGGCTTTTAATAGCAACAGCCATGATAGCAGAGGCACAGACCGGACGGAGCACGGTCTCAACACAGGCAAAGGCATGGCAAGCCAGCTGATCCATGAGCCTGTCCTCCCCATCTCTCAGTGTAGTAGAGTCAGGGGAATGCATGACGGATGTGTTAGACAACCCCAGAACTGGTGCATATACACCTCTGGAGGACATGACCAACGTTTAACCATCTCAGCAGGAAAGGGATACCCCCGGGAACCTGGCTAGGCCGTTCCCACTCCTTGAGAATCAGATTATTAAAGTAAGTTTGTTCAGGAAACTCCAAACGTGGCTTAACAGTATGAAACAGCCCCCCCCTGCTGCTGCGGGGCCACGGCCGGAGAGGAGATACAGAGCACTTCAAAAATGTGAGCCAAAAGTCTGTCAGTATCATCTGAAGCCCATGGGTCAGACCCAGACTCAGCATAACCCCTAGGCAGATCCTCAGAGGATTCTGAATCAGAGAATAATTCCCCTTCTTCCAGGGGGGTATAACCAGTAATATCAAAAAACTCCTCAGCTTCCACAGGAAAGAGAGTAACACCGGGTGACAGATGCCGCCGCTTAGCAGAAGCCTTATGCGGACCAGACCCAGCAATATGCCTTTCAATGCTGGCTACCCGGGCAGCCAAATCAGGTTGAGACTCCCCACTGGTATGCACCTCGCTAGGAGTCAGATGTAAGCGTGGGGGGTAGGCGAAGCCAGAGGGGGTGCGGAACTAGGCCCAGCCGCAGGTAACCCAGACTGCAACGCAAGTACCTGCTGGGCGCAGGGTACACACACCCTGACATCATCACTTATAGGGGATACCCCACACGCAGCCGGGCTTTTCCTGAGAAGCCTCCATATGGTGATTATCACGGCACAACAGGCCAATAGGGATTGACGCCAATAATAGCAACCCGGGAAGCCCCAATAACCCACTAGAGAAGTGGGAGTAAGGGAATATAATAAGAGTTAACACTAAATAGAGGGGATAGGACCGGGAGAAACCACAAAGTTTGACCCGCCTGCAAGACATAAGCAAAAAGATCCCATAAGCAAAATGCAATACAGAGAAATATAAAATAAATCAGCCCGCAGGGGCACTTACGGACCACGATAGGAAGATGGCAGGCACACACAGCAGAGAACTAAAATGGCGCCCGCATATACCTTGAGGGGCGGGCGGCGGAGACAGTGATGCAGAACGCGTCAACCGCAAGTCCCGCCCCCCCGAAGAGCTCGAAAAATGCGCCCACCTGACAAGGCCAGCCAATGATGTCGCCGCCGATCGCGGAGCGTAGTACAAGCGTGCAGCGGTAAAAGAAACCAGTGCAATCAATTCAAAAGGGATCAAAACACAACATATAGTAAAGATATGCCCCCCCCCCCCGAGATCTCCAGGGAGAGCGAAGGGGAAGCAGCGGCCAGCCTAAAGGGAGCCAACTGCGGGTACAGGGGGCGAGTGGCATAAAATGCGGGAGGGGCATCCCATAAGGCTCACCATGGGCCTGTACCACCTACCCTTTGGTGGGGGACTGCGGTTGGAGCAGCGCTCCATAGCACCTAGCAGCGATGCTGCCTACCTTCACCCAAACCAGTGCAGCCTAAGCTGGGAGGCAGTAAAAGGAAACGGGTGGGAATAGTCCTATAGGGCCGCAGGCTAATAGCCCCGCTCACCTGCGAGTAGAAATAGCCATCTTCTACTCATCGCAGCCAGGACTGCAGAGAAGAACTGGGGAATTTGTGGGAGGTCCCTGGTATATATGGGGCCGGGAGGAGCCACTTTTCTGTCTTTGCAGTCCAGCGCCATCTACTGGATGTATAACCCAAGAGTAAGGAATATCTTCTGGAACAGGACGTGCTGTATACTTAGAATAAACCCTTACCTTTGCCACGTTCCAGCATACTCTGGTTCCATGTGTGCGCCCACAGCCGGGGAGGATACTGCTTTATGTCTGTGTGGCTGCACAGAAAGGACCAGGAAAGACGCAAAGCAACACCCGCCTGGCTCTGTGCGTGTGCCCTTTGGATGCTATGGGATAGATGATTCTCCCCTTGGGTAGTGGCAACCTTGATTCAGTCCAGAATGCAGTTACCCAAGTGGTCAACTCCTTGTTTTTGAAGTGTGATGGCTCAGACTTGGAACTGTGACTTTGTTCCTCATTTTTTCCTGACTATGACAAAGTAAGCTGCATGAAGCAGCATGTCCGTCATCTATGAGACACTGTCTAAAGTGAGGCTTATCCAGACTGGGCCTGTATATGTGGAGGAAGGTCGGTCTCCAGCCTAAGCCCAAGTGTAATGATAGACATGTTATTTTTCCAGTGTATCATGTAATGAATCTAGCAGAACCGGGGCCCCTGCAGGATGCAAAAAAAAGTGGAGGTGTAAAGACAAGTCTAAGACCTCAGCCTTAACGTTGCCCATCAGTTTTTAAGAGCTAGCGCCAGATATGGACACACTGCTCATACAGCTTGCTTTTATTCTTTTTTCTGAACAGCTGACATATCTGTAAATATGGAGCCCGTATAATGCTTTAGCTCTACATCATCCAACCCCCCCCCCCCCGCAATATACCTAATGTAGTAGTTTCTTGCTAACACAGAAAGTGGATAAATTACAGGATGTGCTGAAGGATGTTCGTGTAAAACTTTCATAAAATCCAAAAACATATTTTTTTTACAAACCAAAAGTTCAATTACATGTCAGTTAAAAAAATCACCACAATGGCCTAGGTTCATGTATTACCATTATGTATATATCTGTTTAAAAGCAATGACCCTCAAATTGGAGGCCGCTACCGTATTCATGTTATGCGTTAAACTGCTGCACACTTTTTTCCCCACTTACGCCACCTTCGCTACGTCTGCGGTAATCACTCTAGATGCTGCATTCTTGTGTGAGTACCTGTACTGATGCCATGTGTGGAGGATTTCCTGGTCTGGCCTAATAATACGTTCAGCAGGGACCGCCCCCAGAAGACAGCGGGGAACGCACTCTTGCGTCCGGGAGACTCACAGCGACGCCGTACATGTGTGAGATCTTGTGCCGCACGCGGGAGGATTCTGAGATACATACATTGCCCTGGTGAAGCAAGATTGAGGCACTGGAGCAAGATACTCAGAAGCAGCAGGCAGGCAAAGTTGGTGATCTGGAAGGTCAAAGCCATATGGGCCAGAAACACTGCAGAAAATTATAAAGCCAGCTTTTCCTTAGATAGGACAAACGAAGGTGCTTAAAAGAGCTGCTAATTTAGGGACTCCACAGATCTACAGTAATGGCCACATTCTGAGGTGGGAAGACCATGAAACTGAAAAATCCCTAAGGTGCAAGACACAATTAACCAAAGTCTCAGTCCAGGCGGAGCTTAAAAAAAGGAAGACCCTTATCTCTACCTCTTATTCCTTGCAGCTGTGTTTTGTGCTGTAAAACTTTTTTTTTTTACCAACCACATTTCATAAAAGCCTTAGGCACTTAAAGCACCATTTTCAGGTGATGGTGTTTACCTTGGACACAATACTGCAGATAGCGTCAATGCTTAAGCACCTATATAGTCTAGTTTTCAAATTTTAGAACAAATCAGGCAAGGTTTGGAAAATACCATATATTACTTAAAACAAAACTTATTTACAATAAAAGGAGTCCAGAATATTTAAAATAGTCCCAGAAAGTCACACTGAGACACCATGGCCAGTCTCAGAGAAGCAGGCAGCTCCTGTGTTTCTTCCTCATTTTCTGTTCCTTCTTCATGCCGTTCAGTGCAATCAGTGTGGCTTCTCTAAATACGTTATCTACATTCTCCTGAAATTTGGCTGAACATTCAAGATATTCCTCAGCTTGTATACTTTTGCAGGTTGCTTCTCCCTGGAGAGAAAGACGGTAAGTTATGACTACACCACATAATAACCAATGCATGAAACCAATTTCCTTATTTTGTCTTTGCAGAGGCCAATAGAGGACCCTATACTGAAGTTTTTATAATGTCTTGTCTAAAACAGATTTCTGTTAACGGTGTCCTTTAAAATAAGCATATTGTAAAGAATTTTTAGGGGTAAAGACCACCTAACTCAGACAAAGCAGGTTATAGGGCAGAAGGCAACATCCAATTAGGCATTCATGATATCTTTGGCTCTTTCCTTACACTGGTAGGCGGGTGGTATTCAGTTTTCTAAACAAAAAGTGGGCGCAACATAAACTCCTCTAAAGAAGCAGCAGACCTACACCTGCCCTCCCAAAAAAAGGCTTCCTGCCTAAAAGGCACGCTCTTCAGTTTTATACTTTCCTATTCCCCATGTTATACAGATTCACTTTCAGTTGGTCACTAGGCGGTCAGACACATGCCCCACCTGTTCCATAGGAACCCCCATAAGAAGAGCTGATTTTCCCGGATCCAGAAGGTCAAGTGGTCAGCAGCACAGAGCCACCCAAAGACAGCCCAAGAAGAGGAACCAAATTAGCTATTTTCGGAAGTAGGCATTTTACATTCTACAAGTGAATCGGTCAACAGGTAGGATCAGGATGGCAAAGGGTTCTGGGCATGTGACAGCAAGTGAGCCCTCATAGGAAGCAAATGGCATGGTTATATCAACATACTAGGGACGGAGCCTCATCTGAAAAAAGGAAAAATAACTATGCATAAGGGGATTTATATAGGTGTCCAGTTCGATTTGGTGACAGAGGTGCTAAATCTATACTTCTGTTTACCACCTTTTTCAAAATACCATAATGTGCAGATTTAGGACTGCACAAATGGATGATTAAGGTGGTATGTCCTATAAAGTGGATTACGTTGCTAAGTATTACAGTCTGGACTTTCCGTTAATGGATGGGTGACTATATAGAAGATCATAGCCATCTTTGTGCGGCATTTTCTAAAAACTATGGTTATACGGTTCAGGTGCCTCGTGACTTGTATTCTCATAAATGCCATGGCAGAGGAAGAGAAATGCTACAAGCAACTTCTTCCCTAATAGCTGCCATGAAGCTGCAGTAGCCCCTAGGCTCTTTGCTCATTTAGACCAGCTGTGAACTCAATAAGAACAAGCAGGAGCCTCTTGCCAATGGATTAGGAACCTATATAATGCCCTTGTAATAGATAAACATAGCCATCAGCCATTTTCCCCCACTCGGTAAGGTTAACAGATAACTAAAGTTTCTGCATTTCAGTATTTTCTTGCTTCTGAACATCATTGTCTAGCTTGTGAGATGAAGGCAGCTCTTTAGATAATTATTGCCTATTTAAAAAAAAAAAAGGGCAAATAGCATGTCGGGGTAATGCAGCCGATCTCAGAGATCATCTGTGCACGTTTAATTGGAACGGTCTGCCTGCCGTCATAGCAGATGCTGACAGCTGGCTTCTGTGCGCACCCGTCTCCAACCAAAAGGAAGCAGGCTCACTTGTAGACTGGGCAAGAGGGGGTGCACCATGTGATGGCTCATGCCGAGATGCTTAGCTCAGTGGTGGATGGTAAAATGCACCATCGATAGCAGAGGAATCAGGTTTTGTTTAGGAATTGTCTGGTCGAACCCAAAGCATGGTGACACATGCTCTCAATGCCATTCCCTCGGGTGTATGTATCAGGACTATGGGGTGCCTTTGCTTTAGACCAGAAGACCTGTCATACTACACTGGTACCTGACACAACCGCCCAGTGCTGCAATTGATTAACCCTACCGAGATTTTTTGTCACACTCTGTTGCCCGACGACTTTTCACGTTTTTGCGCTACACGTGTGCAACCTTGATTTTTTAAGGGATTTCCATGAAAATTATATATTGTTTTTTTCAGCAGAGTCTGGGCTTCAACAGGAAATGTCTTGTTTGGCCTTTTTTTAGTGTATTCTCAATACTTTTGGGTGAAATGTGTGCAAAAAAATGAAAAAAACCTACTGTTTACAATTTGTAGTGTTTTTTTTGTAATAAAAAATGTAAGTTTGTTAATAAAATATTATTGCGTGTGAAAGCCCTATTTCTCCCGGTTACAATAGTACCACATATGTATAGGTATACCCCCTTTCCTGAAACAGCAGTTTAGGAGATTCCAGATAGGATACAACTATGCAATATGATTGCATAGTTGTAAGGGGTTAATAAAAAAAAAAAAAATGACATAGGGTCCCCCCTGCAGGCTACTAGCCCACATAGCCACATGGCCCGGGCCCTTCTGCCCCCCCCCCCCGGCCGTTGGGGAGGCAGGTAATGGGGGGCTGGGGGTTTTGGCAAGCCACCCGCTTGCCGCAGGTGACCTGCCATACCCAGAGCCTTGTGAACTGGTATAAGGGGTCTCATGGACCCCTTACCAGTTCACAAAGGGTTAAGTTAAAAAAAAAAAAGACACAGACAAATATTTTATTATTCTTTTTTTGACTTATACTTACCTCCCATCCAGTGTCCCACGCTGCTGCAGATGACAGTGGTCGGTAGTGATCGGAGCAGGGAGGGTGGCAGGCAGGGAGATCAGAGCCTCCCTGCCTGCCACCCTCCCTGCTACGATCGCTGCTGACAACTGACAGATCGGAGCCCGGGTGCCGGTAACCCGAGGAGCAGGATGACTTCATCAAGCGGGCGGGTTAGGGGCGGGGCCAGCGCCGGCCGAAGAGGATGGTGAGGGCCTGTTTCTGGGCCCTCACAAGCAGCGTGGAAAGCCCAGGGCCCCCCCTGGTGAAGAGAAGACCCGGGGAGAGCCATCGCGCTGCCAGGTGAGTAAATGTCATTTACTGATGGGTGGGGGGGGTGGGGGGGTGCCTATTCCAGGCCCCCTCCTGAAGATCAGAGGCCTGGGGGCGGAAATCTAACATTCTTGTACAGAATCGCTGGCCCTTTCAAATGAGGGGTAAGGTAAGTCTGTATGTTTTTTACTTTTTTTTTTTATGGGCCTCTAAAGTCAGCTACGTGACTCTCACGTAGCTGGCACTTAACGGTTGGAGAGGCAGCTACGTGAGAGTCAAGTAGCTGGCACTAGAAGGGTTAAACTTTAAAAAAAAATAAAAGTGTCTTACCTTACCAGACACGATGGGGAAGCTGCTGCCAGGGGAATGGGCATTAGTACTGGTCAGGTTATGTTTGTGTACCATTTTAATTGCCCAAATCCATGTCAGCAACTTTCACACTCTATGGTGTCTTTTTTCCTCAAACAATGAAACCATGTCAATTTACATAATTCAATGCTGCCCTGTCACATGATCATGATTAAGCCAAAATCAATTGTATTACGTGTCTGCAATAACTAAGCAGGCGTTTCCTTCTTTACCTGGAAGTATGTGATTGGTTCTTGTTGAGAGGATTTTAGTTTACGCAATCGTTCTTTATCCATTCGTAGATCTGTTTTACAACCAATCAGAACTATAGGAACTCCCCGGCAGAAGTGATGAACCTCTGGATACCACTGAAAAAAGATAACAGCAGCATGATTCTTTGTTTAAAGCAAGTGATCCTATGGTTAGATAATCCTACAAGACTTGGATAGAAATGTTGGCGATACCTGCAACAAAACTATTCACAAGGTCAAGTATGAAATACACTTCTGCTATGCATATGGCAATTGGTTCACATATAAAAACAACCAGATTGCTAACTATATTGACCCACAAGAGAAGAAAGTGCAATTTAGTTCTGTATAAGAAACTCAAAAAAAGCACTTGAAGCACCACAATAGTAAAGTCAGCCAACTTCTTTATTCACTGTATGGCTGCCAATCTCATGATTGCTGGTAACCAATGGGTTTGCCGAGTGGATTTGCTCAGGAAACCTGAATGGTTGCCATTTGCATCCCTTGAATGATTTGACTATAATGTTCCCTCAACATTGTGGCTGGGCTCTGGCTGAGAAGTTGAGGACCAGGTGATTTCCATTTATTACAGTTATTTGGGTTAGTGGGGCTTCTTGCCACAAACTCAGGAGTAGTCCGCTAACGCCACATTATTAAATGGACCTATTTATAAATTAATGGTCTACTCAACATGAAAATTCTGTCTCCTTATTGATAAAGTGGCCACAAAATGTCGCAGTCGGGCATTATACAGTAGGTTAAAGCAGAAAGTATGGTTGTGTAATGTGATCAGGAGTGAAAGTGGACATGAAGTCAAAACACTTTACCCTAACCCCGCAGCATGAGCAACCTGTTTTGAATCTCCCTCTGCCAGAACCAGAAGTTCACAGCAGCCTGCACATTGGGTGAACCAGATTAGGTGGCAGTGGTCATGTGCACACAGCAGTGGCCGCCGGATCGCAAAAAGTGGGTAGTGACCTGGAGTGTACATACCATATGGGCATTGCAGGCACCTCACCCAGCCTCCCTGATGTACGCATGCCTGGAGTCTCAGTCTTCTGAGCCGCACAAGCTCCCTGCGGCCCATGTCTCTGGATCATCTTCGAAGACATTTGTGGGCTGGCCCCATGAGTGTTGGGGAGGCATCCCGAACTTTGATGCCCCACTGTGTGAAACCCCCCAGGGCGCACAGAAAACTCTCCTGAGCATGTATGAACTAGTCAAATACAATGAGTTGGCATCCCGTGCTATACTGTATGCATTTATGTATATTTATTACTGTGCTCAAATTGCAATCATTTACAGCATGACATACTATACATAGCCTGGTATGTCCGATTAGGTCTGGTCAAAGTTCCACTTTCATCGGAGCATATGGATATCTGCATACCTTACTGTGGTGTCAGCAAACACACCCTATACTTCCACTCTTATCAGATTTGACATTCACAAGTGTTAGGTAATCACCTTTCTGGGTGTACAATGGAGATAACCTGACTTAAACTATTTCATTCTGACAAAACATGTCTAAAAAATCATTATTAATACAGAATTCTCATCAGTATTTACAACTAGAAATGGTCTTTAAAATATGTCAGGATAAGTAGGTAGAATGTCAACAGAGCCACTGGCAGGTGCTTTGGAGGACATTCTAGGCCGGTCACTGGCAGCCAATGAGAAGTAAGAAATGCCTCTATATTGAGAGAGACTGATCACAGAGGCAGCTGCTGTCTCTACCCCTCACTGTAACATGTAACAAGCAGGATAAGTAATGCTCCTACATTGTAAAAAAGCCAGCCAGCTGTGCTACTTGTGGCCGATATACATTGTAACAACGGTAGCATCCTGCTGTGATACCTTGTATATCAGGCTCCAAGTCATAGTTTTACAAATGTGCAGAGCATGGGGTCAAGAAGTTTTTACAGGGGTAATTCAGTTTTTTTTACACTGTGAAAACATCCCTAAATCAGGATTTCACTAGAACAGGGAATAACCCAGCCCTAGAATCTAGAGCCAACTGCAATGTGTCTTCAACAGAACAAATGCAGTTGATAAAATATAGTCTGGATTGCACTTAATCATTTTGACCACGTGGGGGGGGGGGGGGGGGGGCATTTGGCGCCAAACTTCGTTTTTAAGAGAAATAATAAACATGGTTATATCCATTATAATGTGTGTGTGATTAATATATATTTATTTTTCATCTTACCTTTATTAAAACATTATCAAAGCTTGTGGGGTTGGTCACATCATAACAAATTAGAACCAAATTAACATCTTGATAGGAAAGCGGTCGCAGCCTGTCGTAATCTTCCTGTCCTGTAACAGTTAAAATGCTTTAGATAATATTTCTAATGTGTGGAAATACACATAGATCACTTTAATTTGCTGAATAATGCTCATAGGACTGGCTGGATAGGATATTCGAAAGGAAAATATGCAATGCCCAAATATCACACTATTGGTTACACATTTAGAAACCAAGCCAAATGGCGCAATGTTCAGGATGAGGTCAGTGTTGGCGAGATGAGAAGCAGATTATATATCACAGGGATTGCACATTTTAAAGGTCTAGATAACACAACATCCCATCGAAGACAAACACAGGGTTATTCTTTTGGAAATTTTAAAAGTAATTAGGTGAACTAAATATCTATGGTCATATACAATTAAATAGCAAAAAGAGGGGTTACATTGCCGCCAAGCTGGTTTCTTTTTCCTTAAAGGGTAATTCCACTTTCAATGGCATTTTTAAAAGTCTCCATAATCCTGTGCCAATATGATGTGTTCAAGGTGCTGAGCTTATCTGTGAACTCTCGCTTTTCTATAGTATGTGTTTGGAACTCTGCATTATAAAAAAAACCCATTTCCCCTAGCATTACCTTAGAAATGTACATCAAAGTGGTGTTCTGATTTACATTTCGGAAACTTCTGGACTCTGGCATTCTGACCCCATCTGCATTAGTTCAACTTCTTCAGATTGGGGGTGGGGAAATCACAGTCTTTTGCTCCATTAGCCAGGGTTACCAGCAACATTCTCGGCTAGGGAGGCAATTACTGCTGCTTTGTTTAGCCAAAGTTGTGACAACTGAAGGATTCTGGGATTTGGGATTTGGAGTCCGAAAATATACTGCAAGCTTTACTAAATGGACAGGAGAGCCACCCCTACGTTACCAAGATGGACACACAGGAATTTAGGAAACAGCATGCAGGTAAGTAAATCACAGGTCTGGGGGCACAATCCTAACACACATGATTATTTTACATTCCAGAAGAGGAAAACAATAAGGCAGAACACAAACCAACATGACAAAGGGAAACTTCCTTGAAAGAGGAAGTCCAAGCGTCACACTGCTGCACAGGATTGGGTGACTGCCCTGTCACTCAAGGTCCCAGCTTCTGCGCAGATTGTCCCTCCTAGTGAGCTGTCCTTTAGGTTATTGGCCTGACCGGGCTCTGCAGGGGAAGAGAGGGATGGATGGAGTCTTACAAAATTCTTGGACATCCCAATCAGAGGTGGCAGGTTTTGAATTCTGCATTTATGGAGGAGAACGTCTCACCTATAGCGGCCTGTCCCATAAGCCAAGCCTGTGCTAGAATAACAGCTTATTGCTATTGCAATTCTTCGGATATGTGCAGAGGCTTTTTACCCAACATGCAATGCTTTGGGCAGATATTCGAGTACATGATTCTACCATGTTCCACAGACTGGCTCAGGAGACTGATACTGAAATGGAGCAGATCAGCCCTGTAAAGGTGGCATGGTGCGCTCCAAAAAAAACCCTGACTTTTATTCCTGCTAGTAGAAGAAAGAAAGATGTGTTTGGTGAGGATTTTACACAATTTGGGTGTATATAAGCAACTATTCAGCATCTTAATATGAGGAGACAGTTTTGCAATACAGCTCCTTTAAAGTGAACTAAAACCCAGGATTGGGACTATCCCGGGTTTGGGTCCTCGTCCCCGGGGCATCCCGATGCGAGATTCCCCACTGTGTGTAACCCCCAGGTTGCCCACCAAAACTCTCCCTTATCCTACGGCGCATGCATGGCCTTTCGCCCAATCAGAGTGCCTGACTACTGTAACGTCAAATAGTCAATGCAGTCATGGGATTCTCCATCTCTTACTGGTTAAAAGGCGCAAACAAGAGGGACCAGGTCAGACTCCAGCGTATTTTTAAAACTGCTGAGATCATCGGCACTCCCTTACCACCCATAAACGACATGTATGTGAAAAGCTTCCTGTCATGTGCCTGCCTGTCATAATTATCTCTGACATTTCACACCCTGGATATTCACTGTTCAAATCCCTTCCATCGGGTCACCGATATAAAGTATCACCATGCAGAACCTCCAGAGCCAGGAGCAGATTCTACCCCTCTGCAATCCACCTGCTGAATAGTGCTTGGTCTGTTCCAGAACCACACATAAGTGCCACCTATTGAAACATGCTTGAACTGATACCTGAACTACCGGGGATACTGGCTATTAACTCCAACTAGCTGTAGTGTGTAAGGAATGAGGTCTCTTGTCGGACCCCTCTGCATCCCTGCTAGCAGCCCTTACATCCTTACTGCTTCCCTGCCTTGTGTTTACCTACAATGTTTTTCACCTGTATGATGCTTGCACACCCTGTCAGGCTTCCCTAGCTGCTTGCTACTGGCAGTGTAATGATACTTTGTAAGCCCTACATGCGTTCCCTGCCTTGAGTACCTGCATTGTCATGATTATAATGGTGTAATATAACTGCCAAAAAGAATTCCTTGTGTACTAGGCGAATAAAGCTCTATTCTATTCTAAACAAGCAGGCAGTAGGTAAAAAAAAATATATTCAACCAGGAAGATACCGATTAGCCAACACTTTCTCCCCTAGGGTGGATTCGTCACACATACTCATTCAAGAGAGATGGGTCTTGTCTTGCACCCATTGGCTTTTCTAGTCTGCCCATGATAAAGGATATGGTAGTGCCTAGAATGCCACTACATGCTGTACTCACAGTAACCCGAGCGTCCAGCTCCATTCAGTGTCCAAGCACAGCCTTGGTGGGCTCCCTCTTCTGTGGCAGCGGTGGTCACACACCAGAAAACTGAGGCCAGGTCTCTGGAATAGTTACATTATGAAGAAGCTGACCAGGACAGATGGATCAGCTGGCAGGGAGGTAAGATGTATATGTCGTCCTCGTCCAGGGTCAAGTTAAATCTGACCACCTGCAGAATTGATCTCACGCAGTCCTATAGAGCAAACACCCAACTGAATGGCAGAGGTCAGTTGGGAGCACGTTTTAGCACCAGCTCAGCCCACAAGACTATGTAGGATCAAGCCTGTGGACGGACAGGTAAGTAACTTTTTCCCCCCCATTAGCCTGGGCTCTTTAAGCCTACATATACCCTTTAATGCAACATCTTAAGTGTATAAAGTGTTTTGTTAAATGTCATTTAAACCAGGAATTATTTACAAGGGCAATACATACTACAGGGTTCACAAGCATCACAAGTACCACCAATTTGCAATCCAGCTTATACAAGCCTACAGCAGAACCTCAGGTGGTGGTTTCTGGACACACACTCTACAGAATTCTTAACTCAGCACATTTAAATTCACAGAGCTCAAAGAAAACATTTTTCCAAATGGCGTCCTTTTAACCTTCTGTCAAGCGCAAAAGCCTACAGCAACATTCAGTGTTAATGGCAGGCTACAGATCTCCCAAGCCAACTGACCTCACATAATTACCAGTGTGGCGCGCCACATCCTTCACTTTTCTTGCTTCACAGATGGAAAGGAATTTTAAGCACCACTTCAGTCTGAATAGCAGCCAGCCAGGTAAGAATATTAAAAAATATAGCAATTCTAGGTCCCAAGATGATTTTTCTTCCATCAATAGAATGTCTGCCAAGCTATGTCCTGTCCCTAATCTCAAGTGTTTTGGAGGGATGCACATGCTAAGAGGTTGGCTAGCAATCTCTGTAGTCTGGGTTACCAAATAGATTACGGGCAGGAAAACCAGTGATATAACCCAATACCCCCCATTGATTCTCTTGAATGTACATTTACATTTATACCCCCTCATTCCCAACCCATCTCACCTTCCTGCTGTCCCTTCTAGTTAGGGGTGAACGTAGCCTCTCTGTAGTATAGGCATACAGTAGGCCGGACATATGGCTACCAAAAGAACACATCCTTATTTGCTTGTCCGTCTGTCTGCCCATCCCCCCCCCCCTTAAAGGTTAGCAGGGATGTGGCCACCGGCACACTAATTGGACAAGGCCCAGCGCAAGTGCCATAGGACCGGGAAAAGGTTAATTTTTATGGGCGACCTGGGGGGGTCCCAAAACAGGGTGTCCCAGGTTCAAGGATCCACTATAAGTGCATTGCCATGTTTATTGTGAGAAATCCACTGTTTTTGAGTTGATTGTGTAGCTAGTGCAACTTCACTGAATTTCAGATCCTTAACAAAACAGAGGAAGAATCAAGATACACATTTTATCTCGACCTCTGCTACTGTCTGCAAACAAATTACAGGAGCTAAAGAGGGCTTCTAATTTTACTCAGGAAATGCATTTTATTCAAGGGAACTCCAGAATATACAAATGTCTTATAGTGGGCTGCTATCTTTTTCTTTGGTTAAAAGGGGACCCACACCATTATCTCCAAATGAATTACGGGCTTTAAATACAGTACATAGAGCTGCCCAAACTCCATCTGAATTTCACCAAATTCAGTTCTGGTACATTTAAGTTGAATTGTAACCGGATCATCAACACTAGGAAGTATGCCGCTTTTTTGTGGGGCCATGGCATCTTTATTCTAATAGTTGTGGTGTAATCATCAGGCCATTTGTTGGCATTTCAGTGTATTTACAACTACTGAACCCGCTTAGACACTAATCACATACCAATCTGTATTCTGGTGGGGTTACTAATCTTAGAACAGGGTATTTTACAAAAAAATAAATAAAAATGTAACAGTGGTATCAATTTAAATAAGGGTGCACTAGAGGAGAGATGTTCTTTAAAATACACCCAACTTTACTTCAAACCCTTTGTGACTTGAAATAAAAAGTGGCGGAGGGGAGATCATGTGTTCTCAGAGGAACCAGTTGCTAGGTCCTATTTAAGACAAGAGAGAAAAGAACACTCTGTTCCAATTCATGGACGAGCTGCATAGACTATAAAACAGGAGCATGTTGGATGAAAAATAACATTTTGAGATTAATCGCCTTTAAAATGGGTATTATAAGTATGTCACACACCCCGCTTCCACTATTCATGACATATGGGTTATGGTCCAGTAGAGGGCGAACTTCTGCAGAGATGAAAGCAAAAAAGAAGCCCCTCCCGGTCCATAAATGCCTGGGACCTCCCACACATTCCCCAGTATATGACAGCAGTAAGGGGACCAGGAAGAGCTAATAAAACATTCTTAACCATAAAAAGGTTCACCATATAAAGGATCCAGAATACAAAAGGGCGGGATGAAGCGGGGTGTGTGACATACTTATAATACCCATTTTAAAAGGTGAGTAATCACAAAATGGTATTATTCCAAGTATGTCACACACCCCGCTTCCACTATTCATGACATATGGGACATCCAATAGCAGTGTCCACTGAGGCCCGCACATCAACCTTCTAAAACGTTGAAAAAGTATGAACGGAAGACCAAGTAGCAGCCTTACAAACTTGTTCAACAGAAGCCTGGTGCTGAAAGGCCCAAGAAGCCCCAACAGCAAGAGTAGAATGAGCAGTGATCTTAAAAGGAGGAACCCTCCCCTTAGCAGAATAGGCCCCAACAATGGCCTGACGTATCCATTTACTAATGGTAGACTTGGCGGGCGCCAAACCTTTTCTGGGCCCAGAAGGCACCGCGAACAAGATGTCCGTCTTACGAAAAGGAGAAGTAGCAACCAAATAGTACTTCACACAACGAACCACATCCAAAAAGTGCAAAACCCTCTCCTTGTCATTGCTAGGCTTAGGACACAAGGAAGGGAGAACTACATCCTGATTAAGATGGAAAGCAGAAACCACCTTAGGAAGGAAATCTGGTTTAAAACAAAAAAAAACACCTTGTCCTGGTGTCTCTCAAAGTAAGAGGCCTGAATAGACAGAGCCGCCAACTCAGATACACGCCGAACAGAGGTAATAGCCAAGAAAAAGGCAACCTTTTGAGTGAGCACAGAAAGAGCCACATCCTGCATCGGCTCAAAGGGAGGCCCCTGTAGGGCCGACAGAACCAAATTTAGGTCCCAAACGGGAACCAAAGGCTTTCTAGGGGGCCGAACATGAGTGACCCCTTGGAAAAAAAAGTCTTGACCAGATGATGCAAAGCAAAAGACCTTTGAAAAAAAGACTTGACCCTTCAAAGTACTGAGCTGGAACCCCAGATCCAGACTGTGTTGAAGAAACTCCAAAATCCTAGGAATCGAAAACACCCTGCAAGGTAAGGCCCTAGCCTCACACCAGTCAATATAGGACCGCCAAGTCCTATAGTAAATGGTAGAGGAAGACCTCTTCCTAGCTCTAATCAAGGTTTGAATAACCGCCTCAGACAAACCTTCCTCCCGCAGGATGAAGGTCTCAGCAGCCACGCCGTCAAAGCAAGCGTTTGTAAATTGGGGTAACGTAGTTGACCCTGAGAGATCAGATCTGGAGACAGGGGCAGCCTGTACTGATCTGCCGCCAATCTTATGATGTCTGCGAGCCAAACCTGTCTTGGCCACCTTGGGGCCAGCAGAATTGCTGGTGCCCCATCTAGCGCCAGCTTGCGCACTACCTTGCCCACCATGGAGAAGGGGGGAAACAGGTACAGAAACCCCAGATCCCTCCAGGCAAGGGACAAGGCATCCACTGCCAGGGCCAGAGGATCCTGAGACAGAGATACAAAGGTTGGGAGCTTGTGATCCACCTCCGGAGTCCCCCACTTGTGACACAGGGCCCGAAATACCCTGTGGTTGAGAGACCATTCCCCTCGGCGAGAGAATCACCTGCTCAGGGAGTCCGCCTCCGTGTTCACCACTCCGGGAAAGTATACTGCCGAGATGCAAGGAACATTGCTCTCCGCCAATGTCAGAATCATAGAGACTTCCCTGAGGGCACTCCTGCTGCGAGTCCCTTCTTGGTGATTGATGTAAGCTACCGCAGTACGATTGTCTGATCGAACCTGAACCGGTAAACTCTGTAGGTGAAGTGTCAGACGCGACAGAACCAAGCGGATAGCTCTGAGCTCCAAGACATTGATGGGGTTGTGAGCCTCCTGAGGACCCCACAACCCCTGGAACTGATCTTTCCAGAAACCTCCCCAGCCCGACAGGCTGGCATCCGTGGAAACCGTCTCCCAACGAGGGGCCAGGAACGATCTGCCCCTCATCAGATTGCCCGATTCCAGCCACCACTGAAGGGACTGCCGAACCCTGGGAGACATCATAAATGACTTATCCAAGGACTGTGGACATCTGTCCCATTTCAGCAATAGATGGAGTTGTAGCGACCTCATGTGGAATTGAGCAAAGGGGACTGCCTCGAAGGAGGCCACCATCAAACCCACCAGAGTCATCCCTAGCCGAATGGAAGGGTGAGGGTTGGTCAGGAGAACACGTATCAGATCCTGAACCCTCTGCACCTTTGGCTGGGGTAGGAACACTCTGGCCTGAATGGTATCCAGATTCATGCCCAGAAAGATCTCCCTTGATGGGGAGAGAGAAGACTTGGGGTGGTTGATCACCCATCCGAACCTCCCCAGCGTCGTCACCACCATCCTGGTGTCCAACTCCGCCTGGCAGAGAGAAGAAGCTGTAATGAGTAGGTCGTCCAAATACGGCACAATGCGAATGCCCTGGGCTCTGAGTAGGGCAATTATGCCCGCCAGAACCTTGGTAAACACCCTCGGTCCCGAGGTCAGCCCGAACGGGAGGGCCACAAACTGAAAATGCTGATCTCCCACCATGAACCTGAGAAATCTCTGGTGTGCTGGGAAAATTGGTACATGAAGGCAAGTATCCTTGATGTCTATGGACGTCATGAAATTCCCCTGACAAAGGGAACCGATGGCTGAGCGCAGAGTCTCCATGCGGAACCTCTTGGTTCTGATGAACCTGTTGAGAAGCTTCAAATCCAGAATGGGTCTTATGGAGCCATAAGTGAAAAGGTTGGAATAATAGCCCCGGCCTCTCCCTGAAAGAGGCACCGGGCATATGACCGCCATGTCCAGAAGATTCTTTACAGCCAACAGGAGCCCCTGCGCCGCCCGAGCATCCGATGGCACCCGAGACCTTAGGAATCTGGGAGGAGGCCGGGACTCGAACTCCAGTTTGTACCCAGACGAGACCACTTCCAATATCCACTTGTCTGTGACCTCCTGGGCCCAGACCTGGAAGAAGAGCCACAGCTGTCCCCCCACCCGCAAGGGTGAGGGCGCCTCCTCATTGTTGAGCTGGCTTGGGCCTGGAACCCCAGGTAGAGGCCGTACGGGCACGTCCTCTACCTCTGTTCCAGGAATCACTTCTAAAGCCAGAGTAGGCAAGACCTCTGCCCCCTCTGGCACCGCAAAAGGAAGGATTAAAGGAGCTTGCCCCCTGAAAGGAGCGATGCAGCTTCTTACGCTGGGGTAGCTTCCCACCCTTCGCCACAGAATCCAATTTGTCTCCAAACAGCTGCGTTCCCAAAAAGGGGAAAACTGTAAGTGACTTCTTGGCCACAATGTCTGCCACCCACTGGCGCAGCCAGACCAATCGGCGCATGGCCACCAACAGGGCCGAAGTTCTACTACACATGGTAATAGTGTCGTCCATAGCCGACAAAACAAAATTCATGAACAATTCATACCTCTTAAGGGATGGGAATTCAACGCTGTCGGGGTTGAGCTGGGACCCATTTAACATGTCCCTGATCTCCGACCTGGTGGCCACAGCCACGAGTGCCGATGCACAGACAGGCCGCAAGGCAGAACCCACACTGGCAAATGCATGACATGCCATCTGATCAAGGCGCTTGTCCTCGCCATCCTTAAGGGTAGTGGCGTCAGGAGTATGTACAACGGAGGTGTTGGACAATCCTAAAATGGGTGCGTCAACCTCGGGAGGGGAAGACCAGTGCTTCACCGCGTCCACCGGAAAGGGATACTTCCTATCCCATCCCTGAGGAACACTGTGAAGGCGACTCGGCTTCTCCCATTCTCTAAGAATCATGCTGTCAAAGTGATCCTGATTTGGAAACTCCAAGCGGGGCTTAGAGAACCCAAAGAATTCCCCCTTCTTCGGAGGGGCCTCCGCTGGCGGGGAAATATCCAGAACCTCTAAGAGATGGGTCAGGACCCTGGGGGTATCAACAGCATCCCCCAGCGCCTGCCCGGCATCAGAATCAAAGGACTGCAATTCCTCAGATTCCTCAAACAATTCCCCCTCCTCAAGCGGGGAATAATCCATCCAGTCAGGGGAGTCATAACCATCAAAATTAATTACCGGTGTAGCCGGTGACAGATGCCTTTTCTTAGCAGTGGCCTTTCTGCCCACTGAGCTAGAAATAATTTTCGAGGTTGGCCAGCCTGGCACATACATCCGAGTGCGACTCCCCACTAATGACTGTGTCACCTGGGGTAAGGATGATGCGGGTTGGGGTAGGAGAGGCAGGCGGCACTGACCCAGACGCCTAGGGTCCCGACTGCCGCGTTATGGCCTGTTGCGCACATGGTATGCAAATAAGTACATTCTCCCCCGTAAGGGATACCCCACAACCCACACATAGCCGGGATTGTCCCGAAGGGAGCCTGAGCCAGGTATCCTGTGGAGCCTCCATATGGTGATTTTAAGGTAGTCGCAATGACCCGAGGGAATTACGCTGGTAAGCAACCCGGGATGCCCCTTTAAGTCGCAAGTGGGAGGATTTATAATTGCCCCAAATTTTTGCTAGGGACCCTAGGACCGGGAGAACCCCCTTTTAAGCAATTGGCACAGGGAGTCCTCCTGAAAGACACAAGGGATGTCCATAAGCACATGCACACACACAACTACATAATAAAAAACATGTAAAGGGAACAAAAAAAGCAGAGAGGCCAGCTCTGCCCCAAGCGCGACTGGGGCATTAAGCCTAGTGAGAACGGGGGGAAGCCCGGCAGGGCACTCACAGACACAGAAAATGGTGTCCAGCTAATCCGCAGCTCCTGAGGGAGAGGGAGGGAGAAGAAGGGGCGGGCCTGGCCCCGCCCCCTTCCCTCCGAGTCCAGCAATGCGGTTCCCAGCCAGAAGATGGGCCTGCAATGGCGCCAAAACAGAAGGGGGCGGCCCGCGGCAACGCGAACGCCTGGCCCCGCCCCCTTACACTCTGAGGAGGAGAAGCTCCCCAGAGTGCATGCAGAGCGCAAGGCGGCAACGTGATAAGCACACTCACACGTCAAGTGAAAAAATAGCAGAACAAAGTCATCCCCCCCCCCCCTCGGAGGGTTAGTGAAGGGGACCCGGAAGGGTGAGAACCCTTCACCGTAAAGTGTAAGGGAAGTAAATGGGGACAGGGCATTCCAAACCGGGATCATCAACACGGATACCGCCTACCCCCTTGTGTGGGGTCTCACGGGGGAGCATGGCTCCCTAGGCACCTATTAAGGCGATTCCTACCCTCACCGGGACCTGCAGCTGAGGCTGGGAGGCTAA
The DNA here is from genome assembly GCA_027917425.1 of Gastrophryne carolinensis. Classification (NCBI taxonomy): domain Eukaryota; kingdom Metazoa; phylum Chordata; class Amphibia; order Anura; family Microhylidae; genus Gastrophryne; species Gastrophryne carolinensis. The sequence goes on from CM051234.1 coordinate 502,971,803, forward strand.
TAAAGGGCTTAAAATATAAAGGTCCGGGCAGAAATAGGGCAAAAAATGGCCGGGCGCAAGCCCGGCTTACCTGCAAGGAAGAGCAGCATACATCTTCTGACTTGCTCGCCGTCCTGCAGAGAAGGAACTGGGAAATATGTGGGAGGTCCCAGGTATTTATGGACCGGGAGGGGCTTCTTTTTGCTTTCATCTCTGCAGAAGTTCGCCCTCTACTGGACCATAACTCATATGTTATGAATAGTGGAAGCGGGGTGTGTGACATACTTGGAATATCTTGTTTCGCATTTCCAGGAAAGGCCGGAATTCCTAGGACATCTCAAAGGTAAAAATATGTAGACTGACACCTACCTAACACAACCTGTGTTTATGTACATTTAACACAGGGAGGTGCCGCCGCATCCGCCACTGCAGACATATTATCCTGTAATTATCAAAGCAGACAAAAGTGCCTGTATGCAATATGCATCTGTAACTCTGCCCATCCCTATACTAATGAAGAGTTTAAAGTGACAGCTACACTTCTACAGCATCATCAGACACTGATATTTAACCTCTTAGGGGACAGGGGTGAACCTCTGCTGCCTGAAGTGAACATCAGGACCTCAGGTGCCCCCCCTCCCCCCTCCACAGGGCTTTATCAGGTTGAAGACTATGGGCTTGATACAAACAGATAAAAACATGCTGGCAGTTGCTAACCTGGCAATCTTGCAGCAAGCTCCATTTAACTGGACAAACACCCTTAAAACAAATGTGCTCATACGTATCCCTCCCAAGGGCAATTCAGATTGCTGCACATTCATTTACTATTTTCTCATTTTCTTACCACAACTCCTGCTGTGGTAAATTTTAGAAACAAAATAGTAGCTCATGTTTACAGGTGGCCTTGCAGATACAGGAAGTGCTGCTGGACTTCCTGTTACTGCGCATTGTCAATTATGTCAGTTGACTCCAGGCAGCAGCATGGCTGAGATGCTGGGAAAAGAAGCTCCAAAATGGCCACTACCATGAGAAAATCTTTGAGTGGATGCAGGAGCGAATGTAAGTGCCGACAATGGTTCAGTATCATGCATGCAGATGGGGCAGGGGGGTTTTGGGGAGTTTTCTAACTGTGCCAGGCTGTTGGTCCAGATTAACTGTAAAGGAAGTTAAAAAGGGCATGCCGAGTACAGAGGAGCCTTAATGGGTGTCCACGTTCTCTGGTGCCACTTATCTGCTTATGGTAGATGCAGAGCAGGGCGGAAATGCCATCTTAGAAAAAGGAGGAAAATCAAATCTCTCACGCTGGGCAAGGTAGCGTGGTCTCCAGTGCTGTACACGGTAGAAGAAAAAGGGGAGTAGTCACTGCAAGAGGCTCCTGCTGCCAGGCCTCTTGGTTGAACGTTACATATATAGTAACATAGTTAGTATGGTTAATAAGAGACCTATATCTATAAGTAAGTATGTCATTGAGCATTTGAACGGTAACTAAAATGGCCATCAGTCACCAATCTATTTTTGTTCATGTAGCTCATGGCCAGCTCCCTCATTGTTAAATGCCGCTCTCAAAAGTAAGGTTGGAAACCTCTGCACTAATCTAGAACAATCCACATTTTTTATCAAGGGATGTCATCATTTTGCCTAGACTTACCAGGTGGTCAGTTTGGCCAGCTTTATCCACATCAATACCAATGCCATAGGGAATGTTGTGCAGCTCTATTCAGTGTGAACAGAGACGACGCACAGATAGTCTCAGGATGGTTGGGGGCAGCAGGCCACACACATGAATTGTGGAGTATTGAAAGGCCAGATCTGGAGGAATGTGCTGCGGGAGGAAGAAAGCATGGATCCTCTTTATTAGACGCATTTTCAAGCATCTGAACTTTAACATGAGGGAATCCTGAGTTGCAAGCCCATGCAATATCAGATCTCTTAAGAATCCTGGATCTGGGTTTTGGTCACCCCGATCAGGGATGCCCCGCTTTGTGAAACCACCCTAGTTCACCTAATCTAACTCACCTTTCCCCGGTCCCACGGCACACGCGCGGCCTCTTGTCCAAACAGCGTGCTTGGATCCGCTCCCGTCCCTTCATCTAAGGAATTGTCTAAGCGTGCGGACACAAGCGCGCCCAGCGGCCGGATCCACGCTACCAATTCACAAATGCCTAGAGTGCGCCCTGCTGAAGGGACAGAGTGGGGGGGTCGCTCGCTCGTGTGCCAAGCAACCGGGTGACCTGGGAGGTCTCACAAAGCAGGGTGTCCCCAATTTGGATGCCCCGGCGGGAGGGGGGATTAAGCAACCTGTGGGTCTTGGTCCATTTTAAAATTCAGACATGATCCCCACCATCCCAGCAGCCTAATGGGCCATGGTAGTTTTGTGGGCGCACAATTTCTAGACACCTAATGGGTGGGATGCCACCCCGTCCCCTGTGGAGCTGCTGTCAGAGTTTATACTGGAGCCATGCCTTAATTATATTGATTAATTTCAACTTGTCAGCACCAGCAGAGGCAGCTGGTAAAAGATGTAGATGGATGTCTTGTCAGCGGCAAACATGGGAGCACCAAGAATGTAAGTATATTATTTTTGGGGGAGGGGCATGCTGCACACTGCCTGTAATGTGGGATGCCTCTCACACTGCCAGTAATGTAATAGGGTTATTGGGGGGAGATTCATCACATGGTGTGTAATGGGGTGATTGGGAGGGGGCATTTTAGCACACCATTTGGTTCAGAATTTTTTTCTCTTTTTTTCCTCCTCCAAATCCTGGGTGCATTTTATAGGGAGAAAAATACTGTAAGCCATGGCAGCAGTTTAACTGCCTATTCCTGACAACTGCCTCAGAAGTAATCGCACATTCACTGGGGTGTACTTTCTTTACCTGTGCTGTGATAAAGAGGTGCAAAAGTATAAAAGGCACACTGACAGATATGCCATGTCTGATTAAAACGATAGAAAACACACACAAGTCTACCTGTCGGCATCAAAATTGCACACTATTATGGCCTCTTCCTACTTTCGACATTGGCTGCATGTTGCTCAAGAAAGAAGCAATATGTCATGAGCTGGCTTGGTGGGTACATATGGTGTTTGATAGGTTGTCTACACACATCTCTCATTGCTGTCATGGGTAAAATGTCTTGGGTAGGCTGTACCAGACTTGCAAAAAAGGCTAGTTATTTCTGAAACTGCAGTTTGTGAAGCACTAGTGTGCTGCTGCAGTAAAAAAGTATAAGTGGACATCACCTCCGGGTGAACATCAGCTATGAGGGTGGAATACAATGGAGACACTTCCTGACTAAATCAGCCAGGGGCTACCAGACGTGTCTGAACAGTTCCAAAGCACACACTTCATATTTCCTGGCAATATTTAAATTGGACCTCGGCTGACTGGTAAAGGGTCGCATTCTATGAAGAGTCACGCCTCCTGCTTCATTAAACTGATTGACGTTGGCATGTCAGATGAGGAACTTCAGCTACCATTGCTGGAAGAACACAAGGTGATGGTAGCATTATGGTCTGGGGAATGTTTTGTGGCATTCTTGGGGCACGCTGATTCATGTGAAAGGCACTGGTCACAGATCACATTTACAAATACATACGGATTGTATTTCCTGGGGTGGATGGGATTTTCCAGAAAGACAATCCAACATGCCAAAAGGCTAGACGTGTCCAACATTGGTTGGAAGAGACACAACAAGACTTACAAGTACTACATTGGCCCTATAATGAATCCAATAGAGTATCTGTTGGACCACCTTGATCGCAGTGTTCGCTCGCTCACCCTCGCACCCTCCCGTCCCAGCTGTGGGATGCACTGCAGTCAGCATGGCTCCTCATACCTGTGACAACCTACCAAGTCCTAACAGAGTCGCTCCCAGGCCATCTAGCTACTGTCCAAGCTATATAAAAGGTAACCATCTGGATTTAGCCACTGGTCATAATAATGCGAATTCCCACCGAAAACCACATCTAAGGAGCAGTGGAGAGAAAACCTGAGCGAGAGAGATTGGGGAAGGCAAATACTTGCTTTTGTTTGCGACTATAGAGGACATAATACAGAAACAGTTCTGTTTATTTCACAGGAAATGGCAAATACAGATAACAAGTGACAAGCTATGTGTCCACAGAAAACTAAATTATAGTAACTTCCTAGATTGAAAGCTTGTGCTCTCTCATTATGCTAACTGAATATTGCAAGAATTTGCCCTTTCTTCTACACACCCTCACAGGTTAGCAGAGCTCTTTCTTTAGAACATGTCAGGCCTGCTACAGTCATTTACAAGAGCTTTTCTGGAGTTCTCCAAATAGCTAAACTATGGGACACATTATTCAGCTTCTTTTAAACAAACAAAACTGGTTTAATTTTCTATTACAAAATTCCACAGATGTCTTGTAATTAGCCAAAAGCAACAACAATATAATGTGCCTTGACACCTGCAGATTAGAAACAAATGAGTACTGGTATATCCTGCATCAATTCCGAAAAAAAAAAAAAGTTATCTATGGGTGTATGGGAAACACAACTCTTAAAGTAGACCAAAACCCACTGAAATTGGCCCAGGAATCTATAAAAGATCCCTGGGCCGATCAATCCACCCCCCCCCCGGGGCATCCAAAGTCAGCATGCCCCGCTATGTGAATCCCCCCAGGACGCCCATAAACTCACCTTCATTCCCGGTCCAACAGCGCATGCGCGAGCAGCCGCATCCCCAGCTATCCCTCTAGCAGGGCGCATTCATTTGTGAATGGCCGGTGCGGACACGCTCCCTGTTAGAGGGAGGCAAGGAATACGGCCGCCAGCGGGCTTGGATCCCCTTACGTTAGTTTATCTAAGCCTTCGTCTAGCGTGAGCGGATCCGAGCGTGCTGATTAGACGAGACGCGGCAACCTAGGGGGCTTCAGAGGGCAGACTCAGGGAAGTTAAAAATGTATTTTGCCCTCCTCATCTGCCCTTAAATTGGACCTCACGTGGGAAACAAATATAGATCTTGCGTTACAGTGTGCAATGTTAACCATTTGTCTCAATCACAGCTTCCCTTGACCTTCCTAAAGGGACAGTGCAGGCACTGTACCAACTTCTTACCGCTTTTGAGAACAGTGGAAAATAAGCCATCTCAAAGTCTCTGATTATAGGTAAATAAATTAAGCAAAGCCACTTTTTCCCCCCTTTCATTTCAGTGCTGGGCTGAACTGGGAAGGACCCGTCATGGGGCAACCTTTTGTTATAATCCTGCTATGCTGTGGTCAGACACAGCTGTGGGACCACTGTGGCTTGCCGTTTGCTCCCGCCGAGAGCACTCTGGGACAGTGTGGCCATTTTTTGTGTGGTCCTAAAGGAATGAAATTGAAAGGCAGGGCACATATTGGAGTCCTGCTATGGCTTCTACCCTGCACCACAAGAAATGGAGGAGAGGCAAGTGGGGCAGGCATTAAGTGAGCTGCTTGCTCAGCTAATATTGTTGTTAGGACACTAAAGGGACTGTAAACCTAAGTCATTTGTTAGCTTCCACTTGTGTGGGAAGCAACCCTGCAGTGAACCCAAAAATAGATGAGTGATGGGGGATCAGGCTTTCAGTATCATTATGTAAAGTGGGGCATCCCTCATGGCAATGAACCCCGGCACCCCTAGTTCGGGGAGGCTCCAGTCTTACTCTAATCTGAGTGCGGGTTCTATCCTATATGCCACAATTCAACCCCATTTCAAGCATTTCTCTTTTATTTACTTTAGAGCTAACAGGCATCCCAAACTGGAATGTGCAACCCAGGGGCTATTGCTCGAGGTCTACTTATAAATGTGTGTGTATAATACATTTCAGTTTCAAAGTAGCCCTAGCTACCAAGACATAGAACCTATTAGATATCAGCTCAGCTGCTTGGCTGAATGATGATGCCCAATATAAAAGGTTCACCCATAACAAAAAGCCGTTCTTCCATTCATGGTAAACTCTGCTATGACAAAGAACAGAGAGACAGACAAATATTTCCAGTTCTCATGCACAGAATGTAGGACCATATTTCAAGGTGTAGACATAATGCCTCTGCTTCAGCTAAAGAATTCCCAGCAGCCCCGCTCTATACGTTTCATGTGTAATAGATCTCCAATGAGCTTGGTTAAATCCAGCAATTAACGCTCATGCCAGAGATTGCTTAGAGGTTTTCATTCATGCGGCCATGATAAACCTATAGTAAGAAGCCAAAGCAACTGGTCTTTTTCCATTCATACACTTTGCTGGTCATAATGTATCCAGTACCTGAAGAATTAGGATCATAATCTTGTTCCTATCGCCCTCTTTATACACACAATCCTATACACTGGGTGCTCTCTACCCGCTATGAGTATATTTATTTAAATAACATATGGAAGGTTGAAGCCTTTCGATGTTGACCTCATTTGGCCTGGAGCTCCTACAACCTTAGCTTGTTCATAGGATAAGTAGATAGATACATTCCTGATCATTTTAGATACTGGTCCTTTTGTTTTACTAATATACAAGTGTTTAGCAAAGAATAAGTTACAATAAACCGTAAAGGGTAGAGAATTTTCACAAAATAAACATAACATTAGGTCCGAGATAGAACAAAGTTGTTAATAGCTGGGTTAGAGCGTTGATGGCAGAAAGAGACCATATGGTCCATCTAGTCTGCTCTTATGTGTATACTGTATGTACATCAGCAACTTATAAAGGCTTTATCACACTGAGACAGGTTATTAGAGCGGACTACCCTCAACACCTCTGCATCGCCCACCCATAGGGATACTATTATTTCAAAAGTGAAACTAAAGTCATATCAGACCACCTAAACCCCTGGGAGATAGGATTAGAAGAACCCACCACTCTGCACTCACTGCTTGTGTTTGTCTCACAGGGGAAATGTGGAGTAAACTGCGTGTGTGTGTGTGTGTGTGTGTGTGTAAGTACCCTGAACCAGCATGAATTATATGAAGTGGGTAATTGGTTAACAATGCTTAAAAATGGTTTGGGGGATTATTTTAGACCTTAGGGCCACTTTAAGTATAGGCATAGCAAACGCTGGCTGCATGCTCTTGGAATAATGAGCGTGTCAGTCTGGATTGCTATGACCCACTTTGGGTTTCCTGTGCAGTGAATGAAACAAGTCATCCAGGTATCAGATGTTCCAGAACTGGTTAAACAAGATTGTATTTATATATACACACAAGGTCACCCAAATCTCTACTAACCAAAAGTCTAGTGTGCTTATGTAAAAACTATTAAATGCTAATAAGACAGCCAGACAATTACTAGGTTTGAAATATTGTTATTCATCTGCATGTTGACGGCTATAACAAACTATTCAGAATATACAGGCATGTACATGACATTACTGCCTTATACATTGCCACCATGGTAGCTTGGTCTTTGCAAATGTTTAACACACAGCTTATAACTTATAGTCCTTACATACATATTATATCTGCACAGTCTGAAACCCAACTACCGGATACAGTAAAATAATTGATCAAATGTAGACCCTCTTAGTACCAAAATAATTGATGGCCAACATGCAGCCACAGACTCCTCCCAGCTGCCATCAATGATATTGTGGTAGTGTTGCTCTTCATATAAAAATGAAAAGGGCTTATATGTCACTTCACAGGAAGGTAAGGACTAGATAAGACTAGATGAAAGAAGGCAGCAGATGCATCAGGGGCCACAACTAAGATTTGTTGTACAAAAACTTCCAACCCACTATGCATCATGCTCTGGATGATTAAAAACTTCTGGCTTGGAATGATTCAGTCTTGTATCTCGTTTCTGATTTCTACTTTCCTTTACCTAATATCTTCTGTCTGAACGCAGTGCAAACTTACTATATCCAGTTGGAGGATTCAAGTAGATATGTTGCACATATTTCACGTTTATTGGCTGCAACTGCTAAACGCATCCTGATGGAAAAGTGGCCCCTCATTGTGCACACCGCTTAAATGTATTAGATTGCATTTATTTCTAGTCTTTGTTCTGTGTTTGCACTCTTCAATGCCAGTAACATAATTCTAATGAAAGTACAACAAGCCTCTGGTAAACAATATTAGTCAGCTGTTCTTGAGGCCAATACCCAACAAAAAAAAATCTTTATTCTTATTGTCATGTATATACATTGCCACCTACCAATTTGTCATGCATATGACAAAAGATTGGAATTCTCTGGCCAGTGAAAATATATATATAATTTTCCACTATTTGTCTGCCAACACCAAAAGCTGGTAATGGTTTGACCACACAGTATAATGTATGCGCTTATAGGTCTTGCACTTGCTGAGGATGTAGAACTCACCTGTAGAGGCCTACTACTGCATTTTTTTATTATTGTGTGTATACAATTTTTGGTACAGAATATGTATGACTACAGTCCATTTCAAGCTATGTGCAACGGTATAGATTACAATAAAATCCAAGGGACTTGACAGTCCTCCCCTACTCAATTTTACACCGATACCGTATTTTTAACCCAATAAGATGCACCTATGATTTGGAGGAGAACATTTTTAAAAATCAAATAGTCAAGGTGCAGAATCCCATAATTACAGGCAGAGTGGCACCCCCCTCCGTTTCCCCCACTTCAAGTTGATTTCTTTTCTTTTTTTTTTACACATTTACCCCATAAGACGCATGCACCCCCCCCCCCCCCAATCCACTTTTGAAGGAATAAAAATACAATTCTGTGATAACTCATCTGTAGAATTGGTATTATGAGTATACAGTACGTCATGCTCCAGATAGATTACTTACACTTGGGTATTACTCTGCCAGATGGCGCTGGACTGCAGAGACATTGAAAATAGGCTCCTCCCGGCCCCTCAAATACCCAGGGACCTCCCACAATCCCCAGCATTGAAAAGCAGTTAAAGAGAAGCCGGGAGAATTAAAAACAACCCAAACTGGTAACTATAACAATGATAACAATCACCATACAGGGGATCCAAGATAATGCAAACCAAGGGTGGGGTGGAGCAGGACGTACTGTATACTCATAATACCAATTCTACAGGTGAGTAATCATAGAATTGTATTATTCTTAGTATACAGTACGTCCCGCTCCAGATAGATTACTTACACTTGGGACATCCAATAGCAGTGTCCATAAAGTAGGGTGGGATCCCCAAAGGTAACAGCAGACAGGTCATACCACTGCCGCCTGCAGAACCTTACGGCCAAAAGCAGCATCAGCTGAGGCCCTAACATCAACCTTGTAAAACTTTGAAAAGGTATGAACAGAAGACTAAGTAGCGTCTTGCAAACTTGTTCAACAAAGGCCTGGTGCTTAAAAGCCCAAGAGGCACCAATAACACGAGTAGAATGAGCAGTAAGGCGGAAGGGAGGATTCTTCCATTTGCTAATAGTAGACTTGGCAGGAGCCAAACCCTTCCTAGGACCAGATGGGACCACAAAAAGAGCATCAGTTTTTCTGAAAGGTGCAGTAACCACCAGATAGTACTTCAGACACCTAACCACATCCAAAGAATGCAAAACCCTCTCCTTAGCATTACTAGGATTAGGGCACAATGACGGAAGAACAATGTCCTGATTCAAATGAAAGGCAGACACAACCATAGGCAGAAAGTCTGGCTTGAAGCAGAACACCACCTTGTCCTGGTGTCTCTCATAGTAGGGGAGCTGAATGGAAAGCGTTGCCAACTCAGACACACGCCTAACAGAGGTGATAGCCACCAGAAAGACAACTTTGAGAGTAAGAATGGCCAGGGCAGCATCCAGCACAGGTTCAAAGGGAGCACCCTGCAAGGCTGACAAAACCAAGTTCAAATCCCAAACAGGCAACATAGGCATACGTGGGGGACGCACATGAGTAACCCCCTGGAAAAAAGTCCTGATCAGAGAATGCTGGGCAAAGGACCTCTGGAAGAAAACAGCCAGAGACATTACCCTTCAAAGTACTGAGTTGGAGCCCCAGCTCCAACCCATGCAGCAGGAACTCCAGGATCCTGGGAATAGAGAACACACGACAGGGAAGAGACCTAGACTCACACCAGTCAATGTAGGCACGCCAAACCCTGTAATAAATGGAAGAAGAAGACTTCTTCCTAGCCTTTATCATGGTATCAACAACAGAGGTAGACAGCCCCTTCTCCATCAAGATGGAGGTTTCAGCAGCCAGGCCGTCAAAGCCAGAGTTTGTAAATTGGGATGGCGTAAGGGACCCTGAGTGAGCAGGTCTGGCACCCTGGGCAGAACGTACTGATCTACTGCCAGCTGCACCACGTCTGCGAACCACACTCTTCTTGGCCAGCTGGGGGCCACCAGAATTACTGGCACCCCTCCAGAGCAACCTTGCGCAGAACCCTGCCCAGCAGGGGGAATAGAGGAAAGACATACAGGAGCTGAAAGTCCTGCCATGACATTGCTAGGGCATCCGTGGCAAAGGCCAGAGGATCCTGGGACAGGGAGACAAAGGCCGGGAGCTTGTGATTGTGACGGGACGCAAACGGATCCACATCTGGTTGGCCCCAACGGTGACACAGAGATTGGAACACCCTGTTGCAGAGGGACCATTCTCCCTGGCGAGAGGTCCCCCGGCTCAGAGAGTCTGCCTGCAGATTTTCCACCCCTGGGATGTACACCACTGATATGCAGGGAACATTGGCCTCCGCCCAGGTCAGGATCAGAGACACTTCCTGGAGGGCCCTCCTGCTCCGGGTCCCTCCCTGATTATTTATGTAGGCAACTGCTGTCTGGTTGTCCGAGCGCACCTGAACAGGCAGGCCCCGAAGGTGATGAGTCAACTGAGCCAGAACCAACCTGATTGCCTGCAGTTCCAAGACCTTGATAAGTGTGTGGGCCTCCTGAGGGCCCCACCTCCTTCGGAACTGCAGGGACTTCCAGAAACCCCCCCCAACCTGACAGACTGGCATCCGTGGTGACCGTCTCCCAGGAGGGGGTCAGAAAGGATATGCCCCCCAACAGGTTCCTGGAGTCCAGCCACCACGAGAGGGACCGCCTGACCAGGGGGGAAAGCGCAAAGACCCGGTCCAGGTACGCAGGGTCCTTGTCCCATACTGACAAGAGGTGGAGTTGCAGAGGCCTCAAGTGGAACTGAGCATAAGGGACCGCCTCGAAGCACGCCACCATCAGGCCCACCAGCTGCATTCCCTGCCTGATGAAGGGATGACGACAAGATAGCAGGAACTGGACCTGCACAATCAGACTGTCCACCTTCTGCTGAGGAAGAAAAATCCTTGCCTGAACTGTATCCAGATTCATTCCCAGGAATGAAGTCACCAAGGAGGGAAACAGAGAAGACTTGGAATGGTTGATCACCCAGCCAAATGACTCCTGGGTGGACACTACCAGCTGAGTATCCAACTCTGCCTGATGTAGAGACTGGGAAGTGATGAGAATGTCGTCCAGGTAGGGCAGCACACGGATGCCCTGAGACCTGAGCAGAGACATCACTCCTGCCAGCACCTTGGTGAACACCCTGGGAGCTGAAGTGAGACCAAAGGGCAATGCCACAAATTGGTAGTGTTGATCCTCCAGAGCGAACCTGAGGAACCTTTGATGACCTGGAAACACAGGAATATGAAGATAAGCATCTTGTCCACAGACGTCATGAAATCCCCTGGGCGCAGGGAACTGATGGCAGAGCGCAGAGTTTCTGTGCGAAAAAGCCTGCACCTGACAAATTTGTTGAGGATCTTCAAGTCCAGGATGGGCCTGACCGACCCATCTTTTTTGGGCACAATGAAGAGGTTGGAATAGAAGCCCTTGACCCTTTCTCGTAAAGGGACCTTGCAGATGACCCCCAGCTCCAGAAGGCTTTGCACCGCCTGCACTAGATCCTGAGCTGACACAGGGTCCTGAGAAATCCGGGATCTGATGAACCTTGGGGGGGGCAGGCTGCAAGCTCTATCTTGTAACCGGAGGACACTACCTCCTGAATCCACCGGTCTGAGACATGAAGCCTCCAGACGTGAGCAAAGGTGAGGGCGCCCCTTCATGCCTGAGGGGGCTTGGGAGAGGACTTAAGCTTGGAGCCCCAGGAGGAGCCAGGGTGTCCACATCCTCTGCCCCTACCCCAGAAGTCTCCTCGGGCCCCAGTAAGGGAAACCCCCCTCCCTTGTCTAGCACCACGGTAGGGGGAGGAAAAGGAGCCCTGACCCCGAAAGGGCCGAGACTGCCGCCTGCACTGGGGTAACCTGCCTCCCTTAGCAAACAGGTCCAGGCGGTCCCCAAACAGGCGTAGTCCTTTGAAGGGAAAACCAGCGAGGGCTTTCTTGACAGCGTTGTCAGAAGCCCACTGGCGCAGCCAAACCAAGCGGCGTATAGCCACCACAAGGGCAGAGGTTCTGCCACACATTCTAATGGTGTCATCCAAGGCAGAGAGGACATAGGTCACAAAAACATCATAACTAGAGAGTGCATTAAACTCCTCCCTAGACACATCATCAGGGGCACCATCAAGGATACTTCTGAGCAGGGTCCTAATAGAGTAGAGCGAGGGGAGTGCATGACAGAGGTGTTAGATAACCCTAGGACCGGGGCATCCACTTCAGGAGGGGATGACCAACATTTAACCACATCAGCAGGAAAGGGATACTTCCTATCCCAACTCTTAGGTACACCGGGAAGGCTGCTGGTGCGCTCCCATTCCTTGAGCACAAGGTTATTAAAATGGGCTTGCTCAGGAAATTCCAAGCATGACTTAGCAGTATGAAACAGTTCCCCCTGTTGCCTGGGGGCCGCAACAGGGGGAGAAATAGACAGAACCTCAAAAATCTGAGCCAGCAGTCTATCAGTATCATCTGGGGCCCAGAGGTCAGAGCCAGAATCGTCATGACCCCTGGGCCTCTCATCAGATGACCCTGAGTCAGAGAATAGCTCCCCTTCGTCCAAAGGGGTATAGCCAGACAAAACTCATCAGCTTCCATAGGGAAAAGAGTGACATCAGGCGTCAAGTGCCGCTTTTTTGCAGAGGCCTTACGCGCCAAGGTATTAGCAATCAACTTTTCAACACTAGCCAGTCTGGAAGACACATCAGGCTGAGAATCCCCACTTGTATGCAACTCCGTGGGAGTGAGATTTAAGCTTGGGGGAGTAGGTGAAGTCATACGAGGCGCAGGCCCAGCCACTGGAAAACCAGGCTGCAGCGCAAGCACCTGCTGGACACAAGGTACACAGACCTGCACATTGTCAGTGCTAATAGGGGACACCCCAGAAGCTACACACAGCCGGGCTTGTCTCGAAGGAACCCCAAGCACGTTATCCTGAGGCGCCTCCATATGGTGATTATAGCGGCACAATAGGCCGATAGGGATTGATGTTATAAAAGCAACCCGGGATGCCCCAATAACCCACTAGGGAAGTGGGAGTAATTACACTAGGCCTCACAAGTTAATTAACTAAATAGAGGGAGTAGGGCCGGGAGAAGCCCGGTAAATAAAGCCGCCCGCGAGGGCACTCACGGACCGCAGTAGGTAGATGCCCGTCACGTAGCAGCCGGAACCAAGAAAAAATGGTGTCGGGTATACCTCGAGGGGCGGGCCGCAGGGACAGTGACGCGGAACGCGCCAAAAGCGGGCCCGCCCCCCCGAAGAACACGAAGCCGTACACGTGACAAGCAGCCAATAACGACGCACCAGCGCCTGAGGTAATGCCGCCGCCAAGCACGGAACACAGTGGAAGACGGCAAATTTTAGAAAGACAATCAGTGCAACCAAATCAGCGCGGCGACTGACACCAATCATAACATAATACAGTGAAGCACAAAGGCCAATACACATACACCCCCCCTCCCCCGAGGGCTACAAGGGAGAGAGAGAGGACAGCGGCCACTTAACAGGACCCACCGATAGACATGGGCAAGGGGCAATAGTGCGGGAGGGGCATCCCATAGAGGCTCACCATATGCCTATACCGTCTACCCTTTGGTGGGGGATTGCGGTGGAGCAGCGCTCCTAAGCACCTGACAGCGGTGCTGCCTACCATCACCCGACCAGCGCAGCCAAGGCTGGGAGGCACATTACTAATGGAACGGGTGGGAATAGTCCTACAGGGCCGCAGGCTAATAGCCCCGCTCACCTGCGAGAAGAGAGAGACTTCTTCTTGTCCTTCGCAGTCCAGACTGCAGAGAAGATCTGGGGATTGTGGGAGGTCCCTGGGTATTTGAGGGGCCAGGAGGAGCCTATTTTCAATGTCTCTGCAGTCCAGCGCCATCTGGCGGAGTAATACCCAAGTGTAAGTAATCTATCTGGAGCAGGACGTACTGTATACTAAGAATAGTGTGTCTTATGTGGCGAAGATGCGGTAGGTATTTGAAAGGTTATTGACCCTTCAATAGTTTGGACTTACATCTAATGTTGCATCTCCACTTCCACTGCATTATAAAAGGATGATCTGTCAGCTATGGCTATAGGGTGTGCAAAGGTCACTACATCTACACACCCTATAGCCGTAGCTGACAGATTATCCTTTTTCTGTTGTATTCATATTATGATGCAGATGTAGAGATACAACACAAGAAGCAACACGAGAACCCATCAAGTGTTTATGATTACAGCAACAATTGTCTTCCCTTTCAATCCAGTTTAAGCTTCATTTGGCTTATAATAGGCAATGCCAGGAATACTTATAACCCAGCCCTCTATTACCTACCCAGGCTTGCGTATTCTATCCCACACAGTGCAGTGAAACGCTGGCAAGTTAGCGGTTCAAACCACTTCCTTGCTATTCATACACAGCCTTTCCAGAACAGGTACAGAAAGTATACATCTGTTTAAATGAGCTTTAATACTTCCTTAATTCCAAAAAAACTGCACTTTAAAGTTGGACAAAGCATGTATTAGGGTTCTTTCACTTCTGTCTGTGACAAAGCCATTTACAACAATGAAATGCATTCCACAAAGTGGGGTTTCCGAATCAGTGGTATGCGGCTAGACTACAGATTGACATGAACCCCAAACAGAATCTGGTACCATCTACAATTCACCCAAACCTGAATCAGACTTGCACCATAAATATGAAACTGCTCCAAAAGTTGATTAAAACTTTATGTGGGACGTTTTGGGCACCTAAATATTAGAACACAATCCTGATAAAATAAAGTTTGCCCTTGCTGTCCATTACTAATGTACTTAACTCTTATGGCTCTCCCTGGGTTGGTGATCACACTGCCCTTTAGCAAGGGTTGGATCCTATTGACCAGTCAATATAGAGGTCACCACCCCTTCCCTACTTCACAGCTCCATTCTCTTCAAGTTACATTCACGTTGGGTGTAGGGAATGTGGGGAGCTGGCAGCGCACCATGCATCTGGTTATGCATGAAGCCAACCAAATAGGCGATTGCGGGAGAGGAAGACTTTTTCTGAACTTTAAATTTATATTCAACATCCTGCAAAGTAACATTGGAATAGATTTACCTGCCGTATCATATAAATGTAGAAAGATCTCCTTGTTTCCAATAGCGATAGTGGTGGTGTATTTCTCAAAGACAGATGGAGCATATTGCTGTCGGGAAACAAACACATTTATGTAAGACAATCCAAACACCAATATGAGGTAAAGTAATCATTTTATTTACTCACTGTAAAATGCTTTCTCCCCAAATCCAATATGTGACACAGACATTACACTTGGCGTCATGTAAATAAGAAGGCCAGTTTGGAAGTCAACAAGAAAAGTAGGGATTCTAACATCAGCTTAAAATCATCGGCCAGGCACTCTCAAAAGTATTCCATTTTAAAAACAAAGCTATATTGTAGTAATTATCAAATTAAGTTTCACCTCACGTTCCTTATGTCCTCTGTAAGTAATACAAGAAAACTGCATTGCATTGGATTGACCTGGGATTAGCTTTCTAGCTAAGAGAGGGGTGTGTGAACCAGTCACTATCCTCAGGTTTGTATTTGTGACCTGGATCGGGGGGGGGGGGGGGGGGGGGAGGTGCTGGAGGCAGAGGAACAAGACATTGCCCTTCCTTTAGTGACTGGAGCAAAGAGACTGCATCAGATAAGCTGCCTGACAAATGGTTTTAAAATGGATTGGTCAATCACTTTGAAGAAGACCAATCCCCATCTTTTTGACATCTCCTGCATCCCGTATCCCACAGGCAGTCTAATCTGGATGGTTTCACCATCCTGTCTTCTCTTCCTTCCAAGAATATACCTGTCAATGTTTCCACATTGGCAGGAGGTTGAAGTGACAAGACCAATGATTGTCAGATTGCATTATGACCCAGCAACTGGCATTTGAACATTCGGGTTAAAATCTACCAGCACTGGGTGCTCTCTTATTGGGGTTGATTCAGAGCCAGGTGAGAACACTCATTCCTTTTTAGGACGGCCATTGACTTTCATTGTCCACCTTGGGGCCAATTCAGGGCCATGTTACAATTTACACCTGGTAGACAATGAAAGTGAATGGCAGTTTTCTCTCCTAAAAAAATAGGCAGTGAGAATTCTCATCTGGTCTGAATCGACCCCATTATGTATAAAATGTAAGTCCTATTACAGTAGCACACTCAAGTTCTTGCTTTCACAAAATGTTTGTAAAGGCAGCCTGCATGACTAGGTGCTTGGTTTCATCCAGCTGTAGCAACGGGACACTTAATTTAATGAGGTGTATCCTAATAATATGGTCCATAAAATGTGACATGTATCGGTAAAGAAAAAAAAGAAAAGTTGTATTCCTGGGGATCGGAGCATGTTAAAGTGGACCAAAACCCAGCTTTTTGACTATCCTGGGTTTTGGTCCTTGCCCCCGGGACACCCGATTGAGGGTGCCCCGCTGTGTGAAACCCCCCAGGTCGTTGAAACAAACTTACCTCTTCCCAGTCCTACGTGGTCGCTCGTCCAGCGCAGCTCACTTGGATCCACCAACACCCCTTCGCCTAAGGCGAGCTGCTCTGACTGCTGCAGCGGGCGCATGCCCTGCTATGGGGGGGGGGGGGGGGGGCAGGGCCGCCACTAGAAATTTTGGGGCCCCATGAAGCCGCAATGTCTGGGCAACCCAAAGAGTTAATCCTATGTAAATACAAGACTTTTTGGGTCTTTTTAAATACAAAAATTGTAAAAATTGACCAAAATATTTAAACCTACTACCACAAGGTTGACTCTTTCAGCAGGGCCCTAACATATCCCCTCACCTCTTCCACATGTCTGCATTGCATCTCATGGCTGCAAGCCTAGCATACCAGGCAGGAATGTGATTGTTGGAAGGTGAATTTATACAGGAGATCTAGGGGTTTTCACACATTGGGGCATCCCTAACTGGAATACTGTGCTAGGCATGAACATTACATGTACTGAATAAGTCTTTTAAAGCAGACCAAAAATACTGCTTTAAAAGACTTATTCAGTTGTGTGAAACCGACAGGATAAAAAAAAAAAAAATTACCATCCACACTCCCACAGCACATGTGCGTGCTCTCCTTCGGAATAGATTGCTGTGCATATTACTGCCTGCCAATTTATTCTGAATGCACGGTTTGCCAGGGTACCTTCATCTGGCTGCATGCGCCTTCCGGTAGCCATTCAGATATGCCTGACAGGGATGTGCGCATTAAGATTTGTGGTGATCCTGGTTTCACACAATGGGGGGGGGGGGTCTCCAGGAGCAGGATGACACATCTGGAGGGGGGGCAGAAAGAAGCAGATACTAAAAATCACCAATGCGCTGTAACGCACCCTGTGCACGCAAGGTACACTAATCTCGCCCCCCCATGGGCCCTGGGGGTGGGGGAAATAGTCCCTCTCTCCTAGATGGTTTGTCCATAGGCAATCAGTAAACACACTGAACCACAGGGGGTCTCTGCTTCAAATTATTAACCCCGGTTGAAAGCCTGCTCTCCGCACACAGCTTCAAAGCATAAAGGCAGCCACACCGGTGCCAGAACTTTCAAGTGGACCAAAACCCAGGATTTTGACTATCCTGGGTTTTGGTCTTTGCCCCCAGGCACCCTGACCAGAGGTGCCCCGCTGTGTGAAACCCCCCACAGGTTGCACGATCGTACTTACCCTTCCCCGTTCATATGGCGCATGCACAGCCCTTTCGTCCAATCATTACGCTCGGATCCGCTACAGCCCCTTTGTTCAGGAGTTTGTGTAATGCGAGTGGATCCAAGTGCGCTGGCGGCCACATCCCCTGCTATCCTTTTACAGGGAGCGTGCCCACGCCAGCCATTCACAAACACCTGGCACGTGCCCTGCTAAAGGGATAGCAGTGATGGTGCTGCTCGCGCTGTTGGACCGGGAACGAATGTGAGTTTTCGGGTGACCTGGGGGGTTTGACACAGGGGGGAATCCCGAATCTGGTTGCCCCAGGGGGAGCAAGTATGCCTGTGAGTATGCCTGGTGGATTTTGCGAGTATGCCTGGTGGATTTTGCGAGTATGTCTGGTGGATTTTGCGAGTATGTCTGGTGGATTTTGCGAGTATGTCTGGTGGATTTTGCGAGTATGCCTGGTGGATTTTGCGAGTATGCCTGGTGGATTTTGGTCTACTTTAAAGAATTACGAATTGCAGTAAACATTCATTTGGAATCTGCAAATCATTAAACATCCATGCATATTTTAAAACCATTCTAGGATGCTTAGGGACCAACTTCTGCAGAACTCGGGCTAGAACCCATGTCACAGTGCTGTTTGGACTCAAAGCATGCCCAGAACCCAGCTAGACCCACTGACACCAGAACCAGCATTCTAGGACCTTCCAACTAAATATTACTCTGTAAGTTAGTTTTAATAGTTCTTAGCCAGGAGGGAGCGGACAAACTCCTCCCAATTAGATTTTTCTGGTCACACTATGTGCTGGCAGTAATAACTAGAGGCAGCACAATGCACTTATTTTTACTATGATATATGTAAAGCACACAGTGTGCTTACATCACATCGCAACATGTAGCCTGAGACAATGGGACAACAATCGGGCACTCGCCTTTAGTATAACTAACTTCCTTATTCAGGAAGCTTCATTATTTTAAAACACTGTTGCAAATGATTTATGGACAAAAATTAAATACAAAATGTAATGACTGGAAAGTAGAAAAGATATATTAATGGAAATGGACACACTATGGCTGCTGCGTATTGAATAGTTCCGCAGCAGCAGCAACGTTACTTAGTAATAAGTAGATAAGGAAAAGGTTTAGTCTGAAAAGAACTATTGCAACACAATATATTTTACCTCAAACAGATGAGACACTGCAGTCAACTTCCTTAGTGACATGTTGGTGTGTTTCACAAGTGGGAAGATACATACATGAGCTTAGTGTAAGCCTGTGCTGGAGGTGTACTAACGCGATCAGGCTTCTTCTTCTAGCACATCAACCTAAAACCACAGGAAGGATGACTGGTTTTGTGGTGGGTGCAAGGAGACCCGCTAGAGAATATGCATACCCAAACACACATTGCTTACCTGACAACCAGACATTGTCCCTCGTAGTCCTGCAGACTGCTCCAGCTTCTGGACCTCGAGCTCTGTTGCCTTGTGTTACATCCCTGCTTGCAGTCATAAGAAAGCAGATTCCATCATTAGCTGGCTGCAAGAGCTGCATCATGTGACCACCTCTTATTTTTGCTGTACCCATAAAGATAAAGGGCATTTGTAGGCCAACTGTAAAATCAAAGGATGCTTGCCTTGCCAGTAGCTAATCGCTGCTGATCTGCTTGCGCTAAACCAATTCAAGCCCTCATTATATAACCACGGCATCTTCTCTCTCTAGTTCGGTCACCTTCTGCTAATAAGTGGTGTGAACCCAGCCCCCCCAATGACATCACAAACCCACAAGTTGGCAGCCCAGGAGTTTAAAAGACTCCAGTGCCTACCCCAGAGACACCCCACTATGTGAAACCTCCTGGGATCATCGCTATAATTCCTGGGGTTGCATGCCTGGCCTCTAGCAGTTGAGGTGTTCCAGCACCCATTTATTTAGTTAGGCTGGCAGGGAGCACTTCAGCCAGAGGGAGACCAGGGATGTGGCTGCTCCCCTCTCCCTATGCTGGAGCTCCGTTTCCAAACATCTTAATTCCAAAAGCATATGTGTCCATAGTATGCCTGTGCGCAAGCATACAATGGCCATGTGTTTCCAAAAATCCCTTAAAGTGGACCAAAAACCCCTGGATTTTGACTATCCTGGTCTTTCTGTAAATAAAAATGGATAGAATTACCGCGCTAGACCTTATCTGCAGATTAGTGGTTCAAAATACTACACCTTACACAGTGCAACTGCTCTACGTGCTCTAGCCTGGATATCCAACAGGTTCACATAAATATATAGTTATATAGCACAGAGCGGTTATAAAGATTATTCCAAACAGAACTATCCTGACAATTAAAACGTCCAAATGTTTAAAAAAAATCCGGTATTATCCCACATGCGCATGCACAATTCCTCGGTGACTATACTCCATCCACTGTGACTACGGTCAATCCAACTCAAACCACCATGTGCCCGTCACCTTATGAATTGAACGCTTACCAGAAGAAAATTCAATTAAACACCTTGTTTTAAAACTCCAGAGATCTTCTCATGTATTATATTAAAATTCTCCTTCCAATCATAAAGTGACATGTGGAGCTTATGCCTCAAACTCAGCTCAATCCCATGTTCAGCATAAAAGCAAGAAGGAAAAGAGAGGATCTAGCGTAATACGTTATTTTAATTTAAAAATCCTTTATAAAAAAGTGCCAAATGCACACTTACAATAAAAGTCTGTATATAGACACAATCTGTACAATAGCGGTTCTCACCCAACCTTTGATTCACCTCGGCCGATGGTGGGAGGGGAGGATGAGTGCTCTGCTTGCATGTGTATTCCTGAGGATTTAGCAAGATGATATCACCGCCGCCGCCTCCCGCGCACCCCTCTAGACGTGCGCGCGCCCGCGCCGGCCGTTTGTGAATGGCCGGCGCGGGCGCGCGCCCTGTAAGAGTGACGTGTGGGAGGCGGCGGCGGCGGCTGATGGAGGCATTGGTGCATTAAGCAACAGGTAGGTCTCTATAGGATTAAATAGGCTGGTCTGATATTTGACAGTAAAAATTGGTACATTTACTTGCAAAAAATATATAAAAGCAGAACAGTTATGCATTAGGCGGCTTGTACATGTGCTGTCCTTTCAGAGACTGAAGACCTACAATGGCAAGGCTTGCTCTCCAATTGTATTTTGCATTACAAATCTTGAAGTAGTTGCAATAGTCTATTTACTGTATGTTTTCTGCTGTAATCATGACTTTGTACAGCGCTACGGAAGAGGATGGCTGCATCATCTTTAGTCGAACCCTCCTATAGAATACCCACTCGCTAACTACAAGTTACTAGAGGTGGTCAGTTGCTGGTACATGTCACTAAAGCAAACAATACAACTGACGTAGAAAGCAGCGCATAAGCAGTGCAGGCCCGCAATATAATGTCTTCATTATACTATTTCCTTAAAGCGGACCTTCACTCTGAATAAGAGTATCTTATATGTTTCCCACACCCTGTACAGATTGTCCACATTAAAAATCATCCTACCTGCATCTACTGCATGTTATGAGCCTTTAAACATCCAAGATGGCGGCTTATGGAAGCCGCCATCTTATCAGGCAGACTGCAAACAGGAAGTGCCTCCTGACTGTGTCGCTCTGCATTCTGGGACTGCTGACCTTTACCTGACCCCAGCTCTGCTCTGTCTGTGCAAAGCACAGCTATAACCCACCCCCCTGTAGCTTATCCCACTCTCCTCTCCTCAGTAAGTGTGATGCTTCTGAGTCAAGATGGCGACGCCTGTATCCTAAATTCCTGAACAGAGTTGCAGCCCAGTGGGGGGAAAGAATAATAAGTTAAGTGACTAAAAACGTAAAATATTAATTTTAGATGCTGGGGAACCGTTTTTTAAGAGTTTGGGCATTTCATTAAATCACACTGAAGGTCCGGTTTAACTACACTTCTGCAAACAGCTGAAACACTTCAGGCCTGAGGCAATTAGAGCGAAAACAATGACAGCTATGAAGATGGGCGCAATGTTTACATTCTTAACATTTTCTCAGTGATACTTGATTCTGAAATCTTCACAACCTGAAGCCATATGTAGCACGTAGCCAGAGATAAGGATTTTACTGCTTACAGAACACCGAACTTTGCTTCCTCTATTCACTTACATGGCCATCACATATTGTTCTGCACAGTCAAATAGATCCGAGATCTCTTATCTGGCTGCTCCTATGACTCCACGCGATTTAGCCATAAATAAACCTGTATCCTGTACATGAAAGCATGTGAAAACAAAGGAGATGACACTGGCAGACGGGAGCCTGGCACCATTCTAACTTATAAAAGTAAGGCATCACACATAGCAGAAGTAGATTCAAATCTGATCATGGGAAATGTGTCTGCATTGAAGATTGTGAAGGGAGTTTCTTGCAAAACATGTAGCAGCCATTTGATAAATGGTCACATATCTAAACATGCAAATGTATCACGATTTGAATTCAGGCCTAAGACCTAGCTGCTGCCAATGTGCAGTCATAATTGATTTTATCAGCTGATTTTTAAAGGCTACAGCACAGGTTTGCATATTTTTATTTTTGAAATCAAGAACTACCCAGCTTGCTAATTACTTCCAGTACCACCTCCTATACGTGTTGGATGTCAAGCACCTAAAACGATGATAAAAAAAACTAACAAAAAAAGCTATTTAAAAATGCACAACAAGCTTTTTCAAACCCAATTTTGTACGTATTCAGCAAATCAGCTTGGATAAAGTATAGATGGCAGCAGATCAGGTTGTGGTACAGATGAGTCTACAACCTTGACCAGTACCACTAGTGGTCTACAGCAAAAAGCCACACCTAACATACCAAGCACACTATCGGGACAATCCTATGGCACAATGTATAATATGCTTGAATCATTCAGACTTGTGTATCAAGCTGTTGGTAACACTGTACACAGATTGTGTTGAGGTCAGTGCCCAGCTTACAATTTCCCCATAACCTGAAAATGTGCCACAACCTTTGTGGCACAAAGGTTGTCAACCCATGGTGACAAAATTATAAGGACTGTTCAGGCAAAAAATTAAGAAGTGCAGCTCCACCTGCTATATTGTAAAAATGTATGCCGCTAGTCCTTTTCATCTTCTATATACCTCCCCTGCGCGGGATGGCAGTACGATGCTGTATGCTTTGCAGAATTGTATCGTTGAAAATTTCAATAAAAATATTGAAACAAAAAGTGCAGCTCCAAATTTAGGTAGTGGAGAATGAGCGCCCCATCACTCCTCTCACCCCCAGAAGAAAACCCAATCCTTTCATTGCTGGGAGGATGAGCAAGCACATGGCTGCTATCAGAAATAGCTTGTCATGCACTGGGAGTGATTCATGGCGTCACATACACGTCTGTGGTGACTGGTGATATGAACAAGCTGCGTGTTACACTTCCTGTGTATAGAGATGTATACATACACCACACAAAAGCTAATGGTTCAGCTTTGATGCTAGATGATATATATGAAAAAGAAAACCCCTGAAATAATCAAGATATAAGCACAATTCAGGCTGTTCTGCTGACCTGACAGTGCTAAGCTAAGCTTTTGAGGGTAATGAAAGGGGCTCCTAGCAGGCCTATGTGTGTAGGTTCTTTACAAGTATGAGAAGTTTCTATAGAGCTGATAGGGTATGTTACAAAGGGTTTTATAATGTATCCTGGCCTATAAAGGGATTTTATTTTATTTTAAAGGGGAGCACATCAACAAAACTATAGTGTGCATGTGCACCCTCTTAAAAAGTCATATTTTCGTCACAATTTAAAAAACGCTATACTCCCCCTTTCATTCCCCCACAGGCTATCACTGCTAATCCAATGCTTTCAAACTTACTGGATAGCCTAATGTCAGAGTCCCGCCACACACAGCATTGTCTTTTAACACCGCTGTGCTATTGGAGACAATGCGCGCGTCACAGGAACACTGCAGTGAATGGAGAGGGACATGCCATAGTTCATGTGATGCGCCGCATCATCTCCAATAGCATAGTAGTATCTTGAGAGGACATATGACTTTAAAAGGCTCATTGTGGGCAGAAACAAAATGTTACACTGACCTTTGATACCCCAAAGCCTAGGGCCTACATGGTAAGCATGTGTTCAACTGTTTGCCAACCTACTTATTTATACCTCTACTGCCCTCTAAATGTGTTTACTGGTTCCCTATAGAAGATAAGAGGGATTTGTCTCCCAATTGGCTTGATATGATCCCGACGCCTTTCACTGAAAACTATCTCTGAGAGTAAAAATCAAGGATATAGCCAGGGCTATAGTGGGTACTATGCTAGGTGAGCCCAGGGTGTCCATAAACACTCACTACTGTGCCCCACCGCTGTGCCTGCCTTTGCCTCTTCCTCTGGGCCAGTTATCGGCCAAGAGATAACTGTCTGGGAGGACGCATAAAGGGGATCAACAGGGCGGAACACAGTAGTGAGGGTATATGGATAGCCCCATGATCACCTAACATCTGAGCCCAATATAGCTCCTGCAAGGATACAGCAAGACCATCCCACAATCCTGGCAACCCTTTACTTTGATAAAGACATTGAGATAATTTGATATTTAAAATTCTAGACAAGCAAACATGCAGCGATTTCCCCTGGTAAATGGAACAAACAATTTTTGTTTTTTTCCTCGAGAAAGCTGGTTTTCGGCAAAAGGCATCAGAATCATTTCAAGCTAAGGGGGGGGGGGGGGGGAGAACAATCACGGTTATTGTCTATGGGAACCCAGTAAATCTCAAAAATTTAGGGTACATTTTTTTGAATTATTGGATATGGATTCTTCTTCAGGACGGCCACAGAGAGGATAATCAAGAAATTACAAGTCTAAGAATACCGCCTGTAGTTTATTTCTACCATAGCTTATTTGTCTGATAAAACAGTAGTGCTTATGGAAGGTGTGGGGCGTAGTCCTAGCAGTAGCTCAGCAAAGTACTTCTATGAAAGCTTCTGATCTTTCACCCCAGGAAGTGGAGACTGCTATGGTATGAGCGGAAACATCCATACAAGTGTAGGCCCAGTATCTGCCCTGTATATTCCATAGCTATAGTGGCTTTAGAAGCAGAAAGTCGCCTATTCCTCGGAATATAAAAAAACAGGTCATCTGTGAAGAAAACTTGGTGTGTCTAATAAAATTAAAATTTTCTCCAAAAAACAAGAACACGAAGATTGGTATAACTGCTGTTTTAGGCTGAAAAAGGGGTTCTGAATCTAGTTTCTGGTGACCCTCAACCAGAAACTAGATTCAAGTGTTGAGATGTTACCTGAAGTTGAGGGCCCGTTAGGAACCAACAATAAATCCCAGGAAGGACACTCTACAAGCCACCGGCATCTTGTGGGATCGACAAATCTGGCGGAGAACAAATTCAAACCTTTGACTAACAAGACCGATAAGTCAGAAGCCTGAGTCATTAAATTATTTAGGACTTAAATCAAATCCCTTATGCAGGAATCCGAGGAACTCCAACATAAAATTTCTACTTGTAGTTGTCTTCCTACTCATCAAAAATGCATAGGTCAGATTCTGAAAGGCTGCTGATGTGGTACCTTCATGGCGATTCAGATATGCCACTTATCGACTTGGTAATCGAAGTGGCTCAGTGAGTAAGCAACTGCTGCTCTTTGTAGTTTGAGGATTCAATCATCAATTCTGATGCACTATGCCCCTGGATGTGGTGAGAGTCAGATATGCTCCAACGCCCAAGCACTGGAATCTGTTGCGATAACTGGTACCTCTTGTCTCCAATGACTACCTTGCAGTGCTAGAGAACCCAACCACCACTTCAGGCTTACCCTGACCTCTTGGGTAAGCAGCAGTGTTCCCCAATGGACGTGATCCCATGTCTGTAGGGAAAAAGGCTTGTAACTGCCAGTAGTGAAGTTAAAGTTATACTAAAAGCAAGCCCAAGAGTTGTCCAATTGTCTCAGGCTACACATTGCACTGTCCTAAACGTCAATCTGTTTCCAAAAAGACCCTGTAGATCCTAAGTGGTTTTTAAAAGTAATAGAGAATTGGAGATTCATAAAAATGGAGAAACAGTGGGTGTGGCAACAGCGATGTGATATTAGGTAATTGCCAGTATGTTGAACGTCATAGAGCCAGAACCTGGGGTGTAACTATAGTGGGTGCAGAGCTGGAATCCATAAGGTCAGGGGGAACCATGATTGTTTTATTAATAATCTCATTCCATCAAGTACAGAAAAAGAAGCATCATTTTTCTGTCTCCAATTTAGCTAAAATGATGGGAAAAAGGTTACCCAACCAATGCTTGCACTGAGCCCCCTTCACAGTTACACCATTGCCAAGGACCATCAAGATCCATGCAATGTAAACCAACTGGGCGATGGTGAAGTCTTCTGTTGTGTGCTGTCTAGGTGAGCAGAGAAGTATCGATTCTCTTGCAAGATCGCCTCTGTATTAGCTAATAACTGGAGGTCATCTAGGTAAGGCATGATAGAAAATCCTTTTGACCTCCGACAGCCCATCACTCTAGTCAGAATCTTCTTAAAGTGGCCTTTCTGAATGGGCGGTGTGGGCACACCACAGCTACAAGGTGGGTGGGGGATGCAGCTGGCTGCGCCGCTTGGCTGCTTAGCAGTCCACAGAGCTGAAGGAAGCTGAAGGGAGTGACTACAAGTGCGCATCTCAGCCAATAAGTGTACTCGCAAGAGTCTGCGCCGTGGGAGCAGAAGGAAGGTGAGTGAAACGGGTTGACCTGGGGCAATTTGGCACTAGGCAAAGTGAAATTCCTGTGTGATGTTCCCCTTTAAATATTCATGGGCCCGAGGAAATCCCAAAAAGGTAGTGGCCCCAGGCAGTCTCCCATCCAAGTACTGACCAGGCCCGACCCTTTCTTAGCTTCCGAGATCAGGCGCATTCAGGGTGGTGTGGCCATAGGTCACAAAAGGTACCTGTATTAATGTGCTCCCGCAAACATACAAGGTCTCTAAGATTATAATCCAATCGGAAGGTTCCCCAGGTTTTAGTGGGGACTGCACTCTTTTGGATAACTGGTGCTGGGGCAAGACCTGGCTGTCTCAGTGGGTGTCTGAGTCTGCGACAACCACTGCTTATTTGGTTATCCCTGAGGATCTAGAGTGTGTAGCTTCTAATTCAAAACCAAACATTGGTTTCATTTAGAAAAGGAAACCACCTACATTTTTATACATTAAGAAGCCCTGCCAGGATTATGAACAGAAAGGCTCTTCTGACATAATTTAGTAAGGCCTTTGAAATAGCGGTGGCTAATCACCTCATGGATGCATCCTCTAAAAAGTCAGGCATAAGTTATTGTATTTATCATTGATATATCTATTGATGCTTCTTATAATAATAACTGTTTACATATTTGGCCATATTTAGTGGGTGGTCCCTCACCCTTAGGAAGCGGCATGGGAAGCCACGAGCGTAGGTGGTCTACACTCCTGCAGCCCCCTAGACTCTCTCCCCATTGTTCCATGGGCTGACTTTACCAGAATTGGTAACAATATCGTCTGTGACCTGGCACTGCACTCTGTAATTACTTTTTTGTATCCACGCATTTGTCACTTTATCTACTTGCACTCTCTTTTGCCTATGGCTTGTTTTATTATGCATTTGCTACATTTTGTCATTTTTTGAAAAATATTCTGTGCAATATCACTCCTTATTGATAGATTTCGGATTAGTTAGAATTTTAGCGTATTTATTGTTTTCATATGGTGTTATCTGATCATGGGGTTATTAATTTAATTACAATTGAGTGTGTGTTTTCTATTATATATTGATTCAATGTGAGGATTATTTCTATGCACTATTTTTTCTTTTTTGTGCCGGCACAAAAAATAACAAATAAGGATATATATATATATTTTTTTTTTTTTTTTTTTTTTTTAACCTCGTTGGTGGTAATTGGGGTAGTAGCCTCAAATTCCTCCTTGTTTTGCATAGTGGGAGATATTGGTTATAATTGTTTGTGTTTATAATGGTTTACAAACACTGAGGTTCAGAAGGAAGGGGTGGGTATTTAATGCTGTCCAGTTTGTGTTTCCTAAGTAGGTGGGAGGATTTGTGGAAATTGCCCCGGATTGCATTCTCACCTGTAGAGGTAATGACTGCTGTGTGATTTAGCAAGTTCACCTGTTAAAGTGAAAGGCCAGGAAAGCCGCACCCACCTGAGCATCACAGACACAGAAATATAAGAAACTTGGACACACAAGCGAATCACAGGTATGGGGGCAATCCTAATTGTTAAATTTCAGAAGAGGAAAACAATGGCAGAACATCAAATGCCCCGGTACTCTGGCAGCTCCCCCCTTCAAAATCCAGGTACCGGGGGGGGGGGTCCCTGGGATGCTCTGCCCCTACAAATTTCCAGTGAAGAGACCACATCCACATAGCAATGCAGTAGTCTTAAACTGGCAGCTTCACTCACTTTGAATTCAACAATAAAATGGTTTCATACTGGTTAGGCATATTTTTGGGTCCCCTGGGGGAGTGTAAGCCTTGGCTTAGTGTAGCTGGTCACACAAATAATAGTAATATTCTCTGGACTGTTTTATACCAAGCCCTTAGTTAAATGAGAGTCATTCAGAGAAGTATAGTTTGCCGTTTTCCTGCTTTGTAGTTTTTGCGGCTTGTGTAAATGTCCACATGGGCAGTGTGTGCAGGTCACTGACCCGGAGAACTCGCGGAAGTGTTTGATCTCTACGCAAACAAAGCACACGTGGCGTTTATTATATACATTCTTTTCTCTGTTCAAGGTTAATAATGAAATCATTTTGGACTGCGGTAAACCTATTCCTAGGGGGCATCCCAAATTGCGGTGCCCCACAGTGGTATAGTGCTAAAATATGAATTTCCATTCCCTTTGTTCTTCATTATCTGGGATGCAGTAGCATAAGGCAGGCTGGAGGTTTAACACTGTGGGACATACCAAATCAGGGTTGCTTATTAGGAAAATGTTAATTTGAGACCTACACATGGACCAACCCAGATCTTGACCTGGAGAAATATGTTAGGAAGGCTAAAATGTTATCCTCTTGAACAGTCTTGGTGCATTCCCTCTCAGGTTATGGGGATGTATGTTAATCCTGTGTATTGTAGGAATGTATTGTAGGCCCATAGCCATAGCGTTTAGTTAGTGCTCCCATAAGTAACTGTACATTAATTGCTGCCCGTACTATTGTTTTTAAACTCTGGAATGATTCGATTTTAGGCCAATGGTTAGCTTCAAGAAGACCAGGAAACTTTGCCCAAAGAATGTTGTAGGTCTGCAAGAATTATCGCTGCCTCCAAACCCAGTTTTGCAGAGACAATCACCTATTCCTTGCACCATCACAAGGGGGACAGAAAACTGCTGCATAGGGGTATGCCTGCGCAGCATGCTCAACAAGTATATCCTAGCAGCTGATCTGGCCAGGTTTGCAACTTTAAAACTTAAAGCAGAACAAAAACCCTAAGGGTTACTTACCCTTATCTAGGAGGGCTACATATGATCAGGAAACAGCTGCACACACGTGAGGCAAAAGAACCTCCACCTACAGAGACATGGCTTACTGCGACACTATCCAAATTGAGAGTTCCGTGCCAAATGCTGATCAGCATCCTATGTCATTAGGGTCCTGGGGGCGATTGTTAAAATGGACCAACACCCTGAGGTGATCGGCCCGGGAATCTATAAGATTCCCGGGCCGATCACCTCACACACCGCGGGACATCCGAGATCGGGATGTCCCGCGGGGTGAACCCCCCCTGAACACCCCAAATCCACCTACCTGGTCTTCCTCGCGCCCCTCTAGGCGTGCGCGTGCCCACGCCGGCCGTCTCTGAATGGCCGGCGCGGGCGCGCACACGTCAAGAGTGACGCGCGGGAGGCGCCGACGGGCAAGCTGCTTGTACGTTGCTGTCAATCAGCTTGTCCGTCGGCGCCGATTGGACGGCACGGCCACGTGGGAGCAGGGAGAGGTGAGTTTTGGGGGCTTTCTGGGGGGTTTCACACAGCGGGGCACCCCCGATCGGGGTGCCCCGGGGAAGTGGACCAATACCCAGGATAGTCAAAATCCTGGGTGTTGGTCCACTTTAAAAGGGACTGAATGTTATTTTTTACTTTAGGGCTCATTGTTTTAATAAGGATATCTATGTTTATAGGTAATCTTACTTTGTGCAGTGCTCAAGTAAATGATGCATGCAGATCTCTTGCATGAGTCTTAGCCGCTAAGTGCTCCATTTGCATTAAGAGCAGGCGTTTTGTAAATATGCCAGGAGGGGCATTGTATCAAAACACTGTTCTCTTGATGCATTAGCAGTGCGTTTGCATTGCGTTTTTTTATATTGTACGTTTTTATTAAGGAAGACACAAGGCACGAGCCAATATCATCGGAAACAATAAGTACGGCATCAGAAGCGACTGAGCATGAGATTATATGACAACTGAGTTACTTCACAGGGATTGCCCAGAACAACATCGAATCATATATAATAAAGCTTTTCCGGACATCGGCAGCGTCCTGCCCCTCCCCAAAACATTTTTAAAGGATAACAACACAGGCAAAACTAAGAATGGCGACCAAGACATATGGTGGACAATGGTGCGTCAGAGAGGAAAGAGGAAAAAATAAAGGAAGAAAAAGGGAGGGGGGAAGGGAGGGAAGGGGACAAAGGCGGGCGGGGGACTCCCCCAGCAGCCACCCCCCCACCCCGATCACTCCTGGAGGAATTGAAGATATTCCGCAGATAACGTGAACTGGGCCCAGGAACGCCAAGTCTCCCAGTGTTTCCCAGAGTCATCCCTGAGAGAGGCCGTGAGCTCCTCCATCCTGCAGATGTCTCCAACCCGTGACAGCCACATAGCCGTAGTGGGAGGAACCGAAGATTTCCAGCAAGTGGGGATGCAGGTTTTGGCAGCGAGTAGAAGAGGTGCCAAGAGGGATTTCCCCCTAACTCGCAGGGAAGTGGGCGCTAGATTCAAGAGATAACTTGCCGGGTCAACCCCCAAATCAACATCTGTGAGGCGCTCAACGATCACCCTCACATTGGCCCAGAACTTTGATAACCCTGGGCAGTCCCAGAAGATATGGATCATAGTACCCCTATCCTGTGAGCACCTCCAACACAGGGGGGAGGCAGAGGGAAACATCCTCGCCAATTTGGATGGAGTCAAGTACCTCCTGGAGAGGATTTTATAGGAGGCTTCTTGAAAGCGATTAGATATGGAGGATTTGTGAGTGAGCTGGAACATCGCTCGCCTCTGGTCAGACGAAAAAGTCCGAGTTCCCTCTCCCACCCCTCCACGAAAGACGGAACAAAGGAGTCAGGGGGGTTTACCAACATCGCATATGTGCAGGACAGGGTACCTTTAATATGACCCACCCCAGTGCAGATTTTCTCAAATGGCGTTAAGGCTCTCTGTATCTGGGATGGACTTGAGATAGATTTTTGATAGTGGCGAAGTTGGAAGGCTTGCCACTCGCTGAGGGGCCGTAAAGAAAACCTCTCAGCCAGTTCCCCCGGCCCGCACCACTCCCCCCTCTCACTCAAATGTTGAATTCTAAAGCAGTCTTGCTTCGCCCAAGCCTGGAAGGGAGCATTGCGTTTTTTAAAAGAAAATTCTCTTTGCATAATAAGTAGTAAAGTCTATGGCGATGCAAGCGTTATGCTTGTGTTGCTGCGCTGTTACAACGTTGTGCTGAAAAGAATGTCTGCAATTCTTTTTAATTCATTGCGTAACAGTGCAGAGGTGTGAACTATCCCATCTAGAACAATGCACATGTTTCCTCTACATTGTAACTGCATTGCAACACAGTACAACGATGCAGAATAAGTACAGCGGTGTGAACAGAGCCTTAGACAACAAGCAAGACCAGACAAAGTTATACCGCATGCAAAGGTAATTGTTACACCATTGCGTGGTGCTACCTTTGGCGCGGTCCTAAACTGTTTTCCATTGTTAAATTGAAGCAGAAATAGCCAAGATATCGGGGTTTACAGGTTCAACCAATGAACGCATTAAAATGCATTCTCTTTTTCATCCTGTCCCCCAATCAGCTCAGCAGAGCGGGACAGGATTGCTGGTCCCTCCCTCCGCCTTCAGATTCATCACATTGATGTCAGCACAGAGAGACGATTATTAAGCAGCATCACAGATTCAAGGGCCACATGCTTCACAAAACACCAGGAGAAAACACAGAGCCTGAGAAGTTAGACCCCAGGAGAGAACACACACACACACACACCACTTTCTTTTAAACATTATGAACAATAAAAAGTAAGAAACACTTTTTGGGTAAATATATATTTCAATATTAAACCTTGTGAAAAGGACATTGCCCATAGTAAAGCTGGTAAGAGCTCACTATTCTTTGCCTCGATCATGGCACCGCACTCAACAGCATGTCGGCAGATCCTCCTACTATTCCACTGGTAATTTAATATGCCGGAGCAGGTCAACATAGGAGAGCAGCAGTTAAAGGGACATTACAGGCAAATAGGTGAATTATTCTGCTTTCTGCTTGCCTTGTGCTGGATGTTAGGGCCTTCATCTTTCATTCACCAATACTTTGCATTCCCTGATAAATGCTAAAGAATGGTCTCTCTTCTGCTAATTTAAAGGATCCCTAAAATGATTTGACTTCTGAAGGGACCCTCACATTGAAACATGCATGAATCGAGTCATTATCTGCTGCTGAGGAGGCCCTGCAGAAGGGAGAGAATTCCCTAGGAGTTATTGAGAATTATACAGTGAATGGGTGAAAGATGCCGTCCCTGGCAGAGCAGAAAGTAGGCTAATTGAACCATTTGCCCGGAATACCCCTTTAAGGCAAGAAATATATATACCACACCTGTTGCACGAGCCCAGTAGGCTAGTGGATGACCATATTTAAAAAGAGTTTGTCTAGCACTGAAATAAATAAAAACCATACTTACTACAGACTTTATCCCAGAGTCCGGCCAGCTGAATGTTTCCCTCCTGCCCAGGTGGCTGCCATTAACCTGTTTCTATTCAGGGTGGAGCAAGTTTCCTTGATGACTGGGCAGAGGGGCCCACCACTGTGATGCTTGTCTGTGGCCTCTTAAAAGAAGGCAGGGGGATATCAGGGGGTACAGGCTGCATCAGATTACAGCATAGGAATGGGGGATGTTTAGACCCCATGAAGCCTGCAGAAAGTAGGGCAAGTAGAGCCTTTTTTTTTTGGCTGGAAAAACATTTTAACTATAACAACAAGACCGGCAAATGGTTCAGTTTGTTTTTGATGTATTTCTTGTCCTGACTGCTGCTTTTCTCTGCTGGTATTAGCATGTCACACAGTAGGAAATTTGTACAAATAGACACCAGAACCTACTAACTCCCAAGTTATTCAGTTTATGACATATTAGCCCAAATATGACAGATCGCTTACAGTTATGGGTATGAGCTGGGATCACAACATAATTGCAGGTAGGGTTTGGGGGACTTGCAGTAAAAGGATTTGAGAGACAGGGCAGAATAGGGCTCTGCTGTATAAGAAGAGGCTTGGGGTAATTCAGAGGTATGGATACATGGCAGAGCCAGCAGCACTAACCAAAGAACTGCCAGAAAGCAGAGCACTAATACTTCCACATAGCCCAGCATCAGCTATGTGAGGAAATCTTTCCAGCATGACAAATACAACTTCCCACAGACTATTCATAGTTATGCAAATGAAAGATTTTATAAATGCAGGGGTAGATGCCATGACCCAATTAGACCTGGGCATAAAGGAGACAGGAGAGGGGAGAGCTTGAAATGTCCAAGGCAATGGTGGGTATGTAAGTGGGTGAATGTGGATGGGCTTTGGTGGAGATAGAGCGAGGTGAAAATGGATGGGCAGTGGTAGGTATGGAGAGGGTGAAAGTGGATAGGCAGTGTTGGGTATGGAAAGGATTGATGTGGAACAGCATTGCCCATTGCCCATCCATATTCAACCTCTACCCATCCACATTCACCTGCTCCACCCCCCTCCATACCCACCTCTGCCCATCCACATTCACCTGCTCCACCCCCCCCCATACCCACCTCTGCCCATCCACATTCACCTGCTCCACCCCCCCCCCCCATACCCACCTCTGCCCATCCACATTCACCCTTTCCATATTCACCACTGCCCAAGTTATTCAGTTCATGGCATGTTAGCCCAAATATGACAGATGTGTGTATGAGCTGGGATCACAACCTTAGTGCAGGTAGGGTTTGGGGGACTTGCAGTAAAAGGATTTGATAGACAGGGCAGCATAGGGCTCAGCTGTATAAGAAGAGGCTTGGGGTAATTCAGAGGTATGGATACATGGCAGAGCCAGCAGCACTAACCAAAGAACTGCCAGAAAGCAGAGCACGAATACTTCCACATAGCCCAGCATCAGCTATGTGAGGCAATCTTTCCAGCATGACAAATACAACTTCCCACAGACTATTCATAGTTATGCGAATGAAAGATTTTATAAATGCAGGGGTAGATGCCATGACCCAATTAGACCTGGGCATAAAGGAGGCAGTCTGTGGATGTGGTTGGACAGCGATGGACAGAGAGGGCAGTATGTACCTGAGGTGGAGTGGGTAAATGTGGATGGGCAGTGGTGGCTAACAAGAAGTGAGATCTTGAACGTCCAAGGCAATGGTGGGTATGGAGAGGGAAGTGGTTGAATGTGGATGGGCTTTGGTGGAGATAGAGGGCAGGGGGTGAGAATGGATAGGCAGTGGTAGGTATGGAGAGGGTGAAAGTGGATGGGCAGTCATGGGTATTGAGAGGATTGATGTGGAACAGCACATGCCCATATTCACCTTTGCCCATCCATATTCACCTCATACCTACCTCTACCCATCCACATTCACCTGCTTCCACCCCCGCCCATCCACATTCACCTGCTTCCCCCCCCATACCCACCCCTGCCCATCCACATTCACCTGCTTCCCCCCCCCCCATACCCACCCCTGCCCATCCACCTGCTTCCCCCCCATACCCACCCCTGCCCATCTACATTCACCTGCTTCCCCCCCATACCCACCCCTGCCCATCCACATTCACCTGCTTCCCCCCCATACTCACCCCTGCCCATCCACATTCACCTGCTTCCCCCCCATACCCACCCCTGCCCATCCACATTCACCTGCTTCCCCCCCATACCCACCCCTGCCCATCCACATTCACCTGCTTCCCCCCCATACCCACTGCTGCCCACCTACATTCACCTGCTACCCCCCCATACCCACCCCTGCCCATCTACATTCACCTGCTACCCCCCCATACCCACCCCTGCCTATCCACATTCACCTGCTACCCCCCCATACCCACCTCTGCCCATCCACATTCACCTGCTTCCCCCCCCATACCCACCTCTGCCCATCCACATTCACCTGCTTCCCCCCCCATACCCACCTCTGCCCATCCACATTCACCTGCTTCCCCCCCCATACCCACCTCTGCCCATCCACATTCACCTGCTTCCCCCCCCATACCCACCTCTGCCCATCCACATTCACCTGCTTCCCCCCCCATACCCACCTCTGCCCATCCACATTCACCTGCTCCCCCCCCCATACCCACCTCTGCCCATCCACATTCACCTGCTTCCCCCCATACCCACCCCCTGCCCATCCACATTCACCTGCTCCCCCCCCCATACCCACCTCTGCCCATCCACATTCACCTGCTTCTCCGCACCCACCACCAGTGTTCTAAGCCCTAGCAGCAGCTGTGCAGAGCACTGAATGAGCTGAGCAAGACGGCCATATAACTGATTGGCAACCTGGGCATGGAGAGCAATCGGTAGGAGACCCCAGGCACTCCATTCATCAGAATAGATTGCCAGGGGGGCTACATACTCGTGGGAGTGTGGAGCAAGGCAAGAAAAGCGGTGATCCCGGATGTTTTACACAGCAGGGCTTTTGCAATTAGGGATCCTCAGAAAAGCAAACCAAAATCAATTAACAGTTAATGGGAAATCTGGGTTTTGGTCCACTTAGTTTGCCTGTGAGCTGGACTGTATTCAGCAATCCAACAGAGGTGGGTATGGAGGGGGAAGCGGGTGAATGTGGAAGGTCAATGGTGAATATAGAGAGGGTGATTGTAGATGGGCAGAGGTGGGTATGGAGGAGAAAGAAGGTGAATATAGATGGGCAATGGAGAATAAGGAGAGGGTGATTGTGGATGGGCAGAGGTGGGTATGGAGGAGGAAACAGGTGAATATGGATGGGCAACTGTGAATATAAAGCAGGTGAATGTGGATGGACAGAGGTGGGTATGTGGGGGGAAGCAGGTGAATATAGATGGGCAATGGAGAATAAAGAGAGGGCGATTGTGGATGGGCAGAGGTGGGTATGGAGGGGGAAGTGGGTGAATATGGATAGGCAATGGTGAATTAGGAGAGGGTGAATGTGGATGGGCAGAGATGGGTATGGAGGGGGAAGCGGGTGAATGTGGATGGGCAGAGGTGGGTATGGAGGGGGAAGCGGGTGAATGTGGATGGGCAGAGGTGGGTATGGAGGGGGAAGCGGGTGAATGTGGATGGGCAAAGGTGGGTATGGAGGGGGAAGCGGGTGAATGTGGATGGGCAGAGGTGGGTATGGAGGGGGAAGTGGGTGAATATGGATAGGCAATGGTGAATTAGGAGAGGGTGAATGTGGATGGGCAGAGGTGGGTATGGAGGGGGAAGCGGGTGAATGTGGATAGGCAGAGGTGGGTATGGGGGGGGGAAGCGGGTGAATGTGGATAGGCAGAGGTGGGTATGGAGGGGGAAGCGGGTGAATGTGGATGGGCAGAGGTGGGTATGGAGGGGGAAGCGGGTGAATGTGGATGGGTAGAGATGGGTATGGGGGGGGAAGCGGGTGAATGTGGATGGGCAGAGGTGGGTATGGAGTGGGAAGTGGGTGAATATGGATAGGCAATGGTGAATTAGGAGAGGGTGAATGTGGATGGGCAGAGGTGGGTATGGAGGGGGAAGCGGGTGAATGTGGATAGGCAGAGGTGGGTATGGGGGGGAAGCGGGTGAATGTGGATAGGCAGAGGTGGGTATGGAGGGGGAAGCGGGTGAATGTGGATGGGCAGAGGTGGGTATGGAGGGGGAAGCGGGTGAATGTGGATGGGCAGAGGTGGGTATGGAGGGGGAAGCGGGTGAATGTGGATGGGCAGAGGTGGGTATGGAGGGGGAAGCGGGTGAATGTGGATGGGCAGAGGTGGGTATGGAGGGGGAAGCGGGTGAATGTGGATGGGCAGAGATGGGTATGGAGGGGGAAGCGGGTGAATGTGGATGGGCAGAGGTGGGTATGGAGGGGGAAGCGGGTGAATGTGGATGGGCAGAGATGGGTATGGGGGGGAAGCGGGTGAATATGGATAGGCAATGGTGAATTAGGAGAGGGTGAATTTGGATGGGCAGAGGTGGGTATGGAGGGGGAAGCGGGTGAATGTGGATAGGCAGAGGTGGGTATGGGGGGGGGGGAAGCGGGTGAATGTGGATAGGCAGAGATGGGTATGGGGGGGAAGCGGGTGAATATGGATAGGCAAAGGTGAATTAGGAGAGGGTGAATTTGGATGGGCAGAGGTGGGTATGGAGGGGGAAGCGGGTGAATGTGGATAGGCAGAGGTGGGTATGGGGGGAGGGGGAAGCGGGTGAATGTGGATGGGCAGAGGTGGGTATGGGGGGGGGAAGCGGGTGAATGTGGATAGGCAGAGGTGGGTATGGAGGGGGAAGCGGGTGAATGTGGATGGGCAGAGGTGGGCATGGAGTAGGTAAAGGTGAGCACATATCATATGTCAGGGTGGCACCCACCTCTGGGAAGGATCCCTTGGCGTAGACCATTAGCAAGGAAGTCTTGCCGCAGCCTCCGTCCCCCACGATGACAATCTTCACTTCCCTCCGGGCCTTGCTGGGCTCCCTGGTGCCGTTGCTGAGCGTGCCGTTGCTTTGGTGGGTCATGGCGCCCGGGGTCAGTCCATGGGGCAGAGGAGAGACACCGAAACACTGCAACTCGCCAACACCTCTGACAAGTGCAGGAGAGCCGCGAGCGAGAACTCACCAGCC
Source organism: Gastrophryne carolinensis (assembly GCA_027917425.1). NCBI lineage: Eukaryota > Metazoa > Chordata > Amphibia > Anura > Microhylidae > Gastrophryne > Gastrophryne carolinensis. The sequence goes on from CM051234.1 coordinate 503,009,781, forward strand.
CTCCCCGTGATTGGCTGACATTGTCACGTGTCCAGGGAACACGCCCCCGCCCCTTTTAAAACACAGTGAATAAAAGTGCGGGGCTATGCGAGCGGAGCCCGGAGTGACGCTGTGTGGAGTGTGCTGCGGGGGATCAGGCTGGGGATTGCGCTACCTCATGTACCAACACAAACCTCAGTCATTCCTTTACTTCGCCACTGTCTGAGATAAGAAATGTTTTACCATCAGCTACTTTTCTTTAGTATTTAAAGCCCCTGTAGGGTTAAAGCGGACCTTCAGTATGAATTAATGAAAAGCCCAAACCGTTAAAAAAAACTATTCCCCAGCATCTAAATTAATATATTTTAAGTTTTCAGTCACGTCCTTATTCTTTTCCCCACTGGGCTGCAACTAAGGTTCAGGATTCTAGGATTTGGGCGCCGCCATCTTGACTCAGAAGCATCACATACTGAGGAGAGGAAAGCGGGATAAAGTACAGGGGGGCGGGTTATAGCTGTGTTTTGCATAGACAGAGCAGAGCTGGGGTTAGTGAAAGGACAGCAATCCCAGAATGCAGAGCGACACAGTCTAAAGACACTTCCTGTTTGCAGGCTTCCTAATGCTCCATGCAGGGGGGGAGCAGGGGGGCACGTGCCTCGGGTGCAGCAGGTTAGGGGGGCGAAATAGGGAGGCCTGAGCACAGGTGGGGGGCATTTCAAATGTTTGCCCCAGGTGCCAAAAAGCCTAACTACTCCTCTGGCTGTATGAGACGCCATCTTGGATGTTTAAAGGCTCATATCATGCAGTAGATGCAGGTAGGATGATATTTAATGTGGACAATCTGTATGTACAGGGTGTGGGAAACATATAAGATAGGCTCTTATTCAGGGTGCAGGTCCACTTTTAAAATATGAAACACCACTGACCTTTATTCAGGTGCAGGTAAATCGCACGTCTGCAGTGTAAAACCTACTGATACCAGCCCCTCGCCTCATCCCTTAGCACGCCCCCTCCATTGAAATGAATGATGTGGATGTGGCCAGTGGTTGATGCCAGGACTGCAGCGAGGGGCCAAGTAACGGGACCACGTGGGTTTTTTTCCGGGACAGGGATGATGTGATCTGGATTTCCGTCAGAGTACTAAAATATCAGCTACGCAGGACTGTATTGGAGTAGGTATAGTTTAGAGTGGACCAAAACCCAGGATTTTGACTATCCTGGGTTTCGGTCCTTGCCCAAGGGCACCCTGATCAGGGATGCCCCAATGTGTGAAAACCCCCAGGTCACCTGATCTGACTCACCCTTCCCCGGCCCTATGGCTCATCCAATCAGTGCGCTCGGATTCCGCTCCCGCCTCTTCATCTAAGAAGAGCGGATTTGAGCGCTTGGGCGGGCGCATTCCCCACTACCCTCTAACAGGAAGCATGCCCGCGCCGGCCATTCACAAATACTTGGTGCTGCCATGCGCCCTGCTAAAGGAATAGCAGGGATATGGCCACTGCTTGCGCATGCGCTGCTGGACTGGGACAGGTGTGTTTCCGGGTGACCTGGGTGGTTTCACACAGCGGAGCATCCCAATTCTGGATGCCCTTTTCGAAGGAAATCTAGCAGCCCTGTTGGGGTGTGGGTTTTTGTCTTTTAATAATAAACTAAAACTACCGGTAAATAATTGTTTGTATAGCTGTCAAGTCGACAATTCATCCTAGTATGCTGCAGCATCCAGCTGTTATTGAGATTTAGCGCCTTTTCCTGTAGCCCAGCCCCTAGATTCTATTTTTTTGCTTGACCACCTTTTATTTAGGACTGAGAGGTGGACCTGTCTCCACCCCTCTTACATCAGACTATATTTGTCCAACTTTCAGTGCTAAAAATGATGATAATAAAACAAAATCCAGGGACTGGGCTACAGGTAACGGACGAAACAGCTTTATTCAGCAGCAAACCAAGATAAATGATCTTCATGGCAGTTACGCTAAGAATTTGTTTTTTACAGTTATCATGGAGCTTAAAAGGGGAACAAAATCTTGTCCCGGGGCATCCTGATTTGGGATGCCCCAGGGATGCTCATCAAAACGGAACATGTGCAGTCTCTCGTCCAATCAACAATGCATGCCATGCATAATAATGAACGGCAATGCGGCTATGGTTACACACAGCTGAGCATCCAGATTTGGGATGCCCCAGGGAAAGGCTAGAAGTCAGCCCTTATACTACAGAGCTGGACAGCCAGACTTTTATATCATTCATATTTGCTAGTGATGATTCCAAGTAGGATGCCCTGCAGCTTAAAGTGGACCAACACCCACGCAGGAGCGGGTGTTGGTCCCCGCTGCTATAAGACAGTGCTGGACCCCCCATACATAACTCCACAGAACACCCATAATCCTTATTTTAGCCTCGATCCTCTGCCAGAAGTACTGCACCACGGTTGGCCATCGGTGCTCAAGTGGGCGGAGCTTACCAAATTCAGTGCCGTGTGACCAGTCGCGGTAGCTGAAGTCCCGACGAGGATCATGGCTAAAGGTGTGGGGGGGGGGGGGGGGGGAGAACTGCACCAACACCCGCACCTGCATTGGTGTTGGTCCACTTTAAAGCCCACTAAAAGTGTTGACACCACTAAAAAACTCCAGGACCTGGTGAAAGTCCTTCCCTGGGGCATCTGGGCTTTGATCCCTGCTCTGCCACAGTGCATACACAGTTCTCCTGTGATATCCCTGGCACCCCTTCATCCGATGTACGCACCCGCCTCCAGCTATTCAGATAAGCCGCTGGGTATTAATATGCAGGGCAGTCTATGCTGATTGGATGAGAGCCCGTACATGCACTGTGGGAGAGTGAAGCAAGGTTAGAACCTGGGCACTTTTTGGGATTTCACACACAGGGACATCGCCAATCAAGATAACCTCGTTAAGCACCCAAAACCCAGGGGGAATGAAACAGTGTTTTGGCCTACAAATAGAAAACTTGTTTTTCAGGTTCCGGGATCCTGTAGCCGTAGCAACTGCAGACTCTACTGAGCATGTGGCATACCTTGCTCCCTCCGCACTGCATGCCAGACAAACCTGATAGTTAGCCAGTGGTGGTGCACAGAGCTGAGGGAGTGACCATGCTGCTTGCCATGTGATTCTATATGCTCCCTTGGAATCATTGCTAGTGAATACTAGCCATCCATAAGTTTTTTTTTTACTTTTGGAAGTCCTTGTCCAGACACACACTAATCCCCCACCACCACCGTATCCCCCTTGGGAACAATGTCAAATGAGCCATTTCAAAGCATCTCAAAATCTATGATTAGATGTAGAAACCTTATGTATTCTAAGCATAACTTTCCTTGTATTAATTTCTGGGTCGTAGATGGGCTAGGCAGGGTGGTGTCATGGTGCAGCTTTATGAGGCTTGATCATGCTCTGCTGTGGTCAGAGACAGCTGCAGGACCACTGTGGCTTGCCAGGATCACTCGGACAGAGAGCACTGAGGAATAGAATGGCTGTTAGACCACTTTTTTGCATGGTCCTGGAGAAAAATTAATTGAAAGGAGGGCAAACTTTGGAGCCTGCTTAGGCTTCTACCTGGCGCTGGGGACAGGTATCAGGTGGGCAGCTTGCTGCCTTAATATTTCAGTTTGGTCTACAGACCCTTTAAAGCAAACCTAAGGTAAGAAAAAGTGTTTCTGTCTGCAGAATACCCTCCCAAATAGGGGCAAAACTACAGAACTAGCTGCTAAATCAGGTCCCATGGAGTGAGAGGTGTCATGCGGCATCTTGAACAGAAAGAAAGCACCATCTGAATGTGACAGGAAAAACTGGGTCCCATCTATTGTCTGCACCAGGGCCCTATTACCTTTAATTACGCTTAGGCTTCTCAGGGCCAATTCTAGGGGTTGGATGAGCAGGGAGATTACAATCCCAGCCCTCCAGTTTTCAATAAGTTGGGTACGTGACTCTGGACCCCATCACCCCCCCATACTGCCCGGGCTGTATTTAAAGCAGTCCAGTACCCATTTTGCCCTAAATGGGTGCTGGACCGCATTGTGATAGTGATGGCAGCCCTTCCCCCTGCCCTGGAAAATAGACCACTGCGAACCCCACTTTCACATAGCTTTACCGCAATCCTACAGCGCAATCCAGTCCTTTAAAATACTAACCTTAACATACAAAGCACTCCAGAATCATCTTCCTGCCTACATTTCATTACATATGAACACATACCGACCCAGGAGCAATCTCCGCTATGCCCAGGACCTCCTCCTGTCCTCAACCCTAATCCAGCATCCAGGACTTCACACGCCCCATTACTCTGGAATTTCATTCCCCATACAATTTGCAACTCCCTAAGCCTTCAAGCCTTTAAGGGTGCCCTCAAAACCCACCTACTCAGACAAGCATATCACTTGGGCTAATTAAAAGCCTGAGCCTTTTCAGATCGCTTACCATCATACTAAGTATATATTACATGTGACCTACCTCTTGTCTCCACCCTTATCTTTTAGATTGTAAGGGCAGGGCCAGTGTATTTTAGTATGACTGTGTGACTGTGTATCTGTGCTTTTCTTTCATGTATCATAAGTTAGTTGTTTTACCATGTTTGTAATTTCACATTGTACAGTGCCATGGAAGATGATGGTGCTTTATAAATAAACTTAAATTATATTCACATCCCCCCCACCCAGCTCCTCCAGTGCACCAACATATATTCTTACTTACCAGAGGAACACCCACTCCACCCCTGTGCTAAGTCCAATTTGGGCAATAACATAAAACCCCAATTCCCTCGGCTGAATCTAGGAGCTCAGGTCACAGGTTAGTCACCTAATCCCGTGCGGCAGTGTGACTGTACTGGTCTGTTACACAAGTCCAACTATTGTTCGAGTCCACTGATATCAGGCAGAGCATCAGGATAAGATTTTGTGAGTTATATTATTTTAAAGAAGAACAACACCCAAAAACGTAATTTCCTAGGTGTTGTTGCTCTATGATGGGACATCCCGATTTGGGATGCCTTGCTGTGTGCATCACCGGAAATTGCTGGCAAACTCACCATTTTCCCTGTTCCCTTGGCCGCTCAGCCAATTAGCAGCACTCAGTTCAGGTCAGGTTTTGATTTCCACACTGAGGTTGGTGTGGCAAGAGAATCTGAATGGAGCGAGTGCCGCCAGCCACATGCCTGCCCCTGCCTCTGCCTGCAAGGTGTGCCAGAGTATGCGGCCGCAGAGATGCAATGCGGGCTAAGAAAGGGATAAGAGGATTGGGCGATCAAGTGAATTGAGGGGCAGGAGCGTGCACAGTGCAGTAAGCCTTCCGTCTGGCGGCACTATGGAGCCCAGGGAAGACGGAGGTGCCAGGCACGTTGATCGGGCAATGACCACATCTGGAGTACAGCTGAGGTAAGTGTTTGTTATTTAGACCCCTAGCCTTTAGCACTGTGGCGGGGTGGGGGGTGGTTTAAAAATGGGCAGTCTGGCTGGACTGGCCCTTTAAAGATTTTAGGGGGATGGTGCCTCTTTTTTAAAACCCAAATTGGGCTTAGCACAGGGAAAGGGAGAGGTGTCTGGCAGGGGGGTTACGAAACGTTTGCACTTCCTCTTTAAGCTTTAATGTCTGTCCACAGGCAGGGCCAGACTAGCCATAGGGAGATAGTGGGCCGCTCTGCTTTGGGGCCAGTTTGGCTGCTGCTTTTAACATCCACATTTAATTCCTACCCCCTTATTCTCCCTCTCATTGCATAGCTACCAACTTTTCAGGATGGGATAAAGGGAAATGTGTTAAATTAGGCCACACCCCCGCATTGAGGGATGGCTACTAGATAGAGTGTAATAGTTAAAACAATATAAACACTTTAATTAGGCAAATGAATCATTTATTGATGCAGATCTGCACGTGAAACCTCAAAGAGGGAAAAATGAGAACAATAAGGGGCAGGAGATAGAGATTCAAAAGAGGGACAGTCCCTCCAAATCAGGGACACTTGGGAAGTATGCCATTGTACTGTACCCACAAACCAAGGAACCCCAGCCCCCAATGCTATAGCCCCAGCATCACGATTGGGGGCCTCAGTGGGGATGTCAGGTGTTGGTAAAATCCAGGGCTGATTTTTGGCCCCGGTTGTCCTCTGACCACACGTACCTGAACTGTTGTGGCTCCGTCAGCTTTCACAGATTCTAGTTTTCCCCTTTTCCCCAACCTGTCCCATACCTCCCAAGTGTCCCTGATTTGGAGGGACTGTCCCTCTTTTGAGCCTGTGTCCTCCCGTCCCTTGTTGTTCTCATTTGTCCTTATTTGAGGTGTAACATGCAGATCTGCATCAATAAATTATTCATTTGCCTATTCCAAGTGTTTATATTAACTGTTACAAACTATCTCCTATCTATCCCTCAATGAGGGTGTGTGGCCTAATTTAACAAATGTCCCTCTTTTCCACCCTTAAAAGTTGGTAGGTATGCTGTCCTGACCATGAATATAAACCTAGAAAGAAAACCACTCCAAATGTAAAAGATGGCTGTATAATAAAAGGTGATGTCCTAAATGCTGCATGGGCTGTTCTGACCCCACTTCCCCATTCAAAGTATGAAGCTAAACAATGCGTTTCTGCTCTTATCAGTGACTAAATATTCAGCCCTCTAAGTAATGAAACCATGCCACAGTGTAACAGTATGAAAACCACCCTGTGACTCACATGACACACAACCAGTTTCTGTTTTAAGTTCTATGATTTTTATTTGTTGAATGATGTCATTAAAGGGGTTTGCAGAGACACAGACATCTACAAACCTAATAGAGCCATCCAAGGATAAATGGTTGTAAAAGGTATCACAGACATAAAGAATAATGCATGACAACAGGTCAAAAAGCACACGAAGAAGAATTGATTAGTGAGTGGTTGATAATACTTAAAGGAGCATTATCACAAAATCATCTGATATTAAAAAAACATACAACAACAACATAAACATATAGTTTATATATAGATGGTGGAGGAGCTGCTCGTACACTCTAACTAAACAAAATCCTGGCAATCCAAGCATGTGGTTTTCTTCTCCTGGTAGGAATAAAATGCAGAGGTGACAGGTGTCCACCTTTATAGGGCTGATATCACTTCCAATGCTATCCTGAGCCAGCCTGTGGAGAGAAACACTCGGGCAGGCTGATTCATTACTAGTGCCAGGTAACGGCAGATGAGCGTCTGTACAGCGGCGCTAAGAGCGACCGCTAGTGATCGCTCTGATCAACCGCAAGTCGCTATTACAGAGCGCTTCAATCGCTGTAGTAACATGGCCAGCATTGATGAATTTGATGTGTGAGTCGCTATAACACCAGTACAGCACTATATGGGAGCGACTGGTCAGTGTGAGCGACTCAAACCATATTCATCAAAAAAATACCCTCACACAGCGCTGGCGCTCAAAATTGGGTCGCTGTAGCCCAGAGCGCCAGAAGCTGTGTGATTAAAGTCCGTTTTTGAACACATATCCACTAGTAACAAAGCGAAAACATATGGAATTACATTGTTGTTACATTGTGATATTAACATTTTAATACCAGACCTGTAATGACAATTCTGCATAAAAATAAAAATGTCATTTAATAGGCCAGGAGAGGTCACACAATGATTTGATTAAAAAAAAAAAAAAAAAAAAAAAGGGAAGAAAAGTAACGTCCATTTAAATGTATGGGAGAGCAACAGGTAGCGTCAGGTGATACCAGGCGCTCTGGAAGGCAGAGCCATCTGTGATGATGAATCAGACGCTACATAGCGCTGTTAGAGTCACTCACCGGAATCGTTTAAGTAAATGTGGTATTGCGTACAGTGCCCAGCGTTCACTGTTCGCTACCTGTCACTACGAGGCACTACCTGCCGCTATCCCTTGATGAATAAACCCCTAAATATACCCCAAAGCATTGCATGATGGGTAAAACCAGCTACCCACATGAGAAGACGTGCAGTAGCAATAAGCTGCTATTCCATCACAGGCTGGCTCAGGGGAAAGGTTATTAATGTTGGACAGATCTCCCCTGTAACAGCAGAATGGTATGTTTAATACCTGTCATCCCAGATTTTCCTTTCTTCCATTAAATGAAACATACCCGGCTGTTTTTTTATGCAGTGTGTATACGCAACTTTTCCTTTTGCTATATAGCATATTATTGGGACATATCTCAATTGCAGATCAGATAATCAGATCAAATTGCTTACATTGTACTGTGATCTAACAAATGGAGGCAGACATAGGCGGGAACCAGTTGAGTAACTCAATGCTGCCTCTCCTGAAAGGCAGGTTATTCAGAATTCTTAGAGAGTGTTGTTAAACAAACTTATTAAACATTAAATTGGACCTAAATTCCCCCTAACACCTTTTAGATGGTGAGTCAAGGTCCTAATTGAGTCCCTATCCAGACACACACATACACTAACTTCCTATCACCTTATCCCCTTGGGAACAATGGAAAATGCAGTTTCAGTTCCCCAGATCACGTGATCCATTTACTGCATTGCCGTGCCCACATCCCCAGAATACCTCTAGCTAGGAATGCACCTTTGCTAACTTTCTGAATGGCCGGCACGGGAAAGTCCACAGCTAGAGGCGGGAGCAGGCAAATCTGAATAGAACCATCACCGCTGATTGAGTTTACAGCCAATGCTGGGGGATACACACATAGCAAAATCCCCAGTCAGAATATCCAACCAGAGAGGAACAACAAAGAAGAAAGTCAATTTATTGGGTGTTGTTCCTCTTTGAAGTGCAAAACCCAGGATTTGCACTATCCATGGGATTTGTTCACTTTCTTAGGGCATCCCATTTTGGGATGCCCCACGGTGTAAACCCCAGGCACAGAAACGTACCTTTTCCCTTCCCCATGGTGCATGCGTAGGCTCTTGTCTAACCACCATGTTCCTTCAGCATCCAGGAATGGTTGCATGACAGAAGGAACTTGGACCTGCCATAGCTGCACCACGGCACCTCAATGAGCATTGCCCTAGGTTTATATGGCAATCCAGGAGATCTTGCACAGCAGGGCATCAACAAATAGGGATGCCCTGATTGAGGGGAACAAAACCTGGTATTGTGAAAATGCTGGTGGTGTTCCTCTTTACAATACATACACACACTACTCACTGCACAAACTTCATAAAACAAGCCTCCTTAAAACCTGAGACGTTTGGAAGTGTGCTGCCAGTACATATTTAGAGCAGATTGGAGTAGCTGCTTAGACGCTGATGTTGCTTGTTGTCGGGTCTGCGCTTCCTTATCTAGTACTGCACAAAGGAAGATTCAGGAGGAGGAGCTCTGCCTCTGGAATTTTTCTCACACAGCCATATACATGGCCAAAATATACGGATAGTTTAGTGGGGTTGAACCTGATAGCCATTAGTCTTTGGTCATGATGGCCCCCATTATATCACTACATTCATGTAAGCTCATAATTTTGACTTTGCCTGGCCTTAGGTTATATGACACTCTAACCTAGAACAAAATGCAAACACATCCATTCACATCTATAATTTCCCAGAACAGATGCTGAATTATTTTGCCAAGGACTGACCCAGAATTAATTTGCCCAGTACAGAGGCAGAATTATTTTGCCCCAGGCATATGCAGAACTATTTTGTCTAGGACAGCCATCAAAACATTTTGCCCAGGATAGATGCTGAATTATTTTGTCCAGGATAGCCAGAGAATTATTTTGGCAAGGACAGATGCAGACCCAGAATTATTTTGGCCAGGACAGATGCAGACCCAGAATTATTTTGGCCAGGACAGATGCAGACCCAGAATTATTTTGGCCAGGACAGATGCAGACCCAGAATTATTGTGCCCAGGACAGGTGCAGACCTAGAATCATGATTGCCGAAACAGATTCAGACCCAGAATCATTGTGCCCAGGACAGATTCAGACCAGGAATCATTGTGCCCAGGAAAGATGCAAATGCAAAGTTAATTTGCCCAGGCCAGCACTAAAATAATTTTATCCCAATCCATTTGGCACCCTCTGGTGTGGCAGTAAGTTGGGTGCCTAGGGATGCCTCACCTCAGTCCACTGCCCCATGGCACATGCAAACAGGGCAGGCGTTTGGCCCAGGCAACACAGACAAATGCCTTGGGCCTCTGTATGCCCCTCACTGGCTGTAATGAGGGATGCCGCTTACTGTCTGTAATGAGGGATTCCAGTCACTGGCTGTAATGGGGGATGCCAGTCACTGGCTGTAATGAGGGATTACCCTCACTGGCTTTAATGAGGGATGCTACTTACTGTCTGTAATGAGGGATGCCGCTCACTGGCTGTAATGGGGGATGCCAGTCACTGGCTGTAATGGGGGATGCCAGTCACTGGCTGTAAAGAGGGATGCCAGTCACTGGCTGTAAAGAGGGATGCTACTCACTGGCTGTAATGCGCGACTTCTCCTCACTGGCTGTCTGTAATGAGGTGATTGGGGGGGATTCTGCACACTGTCTGTAATGAAGTGATTGGGGGGATTCTGCACACTGTCTGTAATGGGGTGATTAGAAGGGGAGACTTTAGCACACCATTTGGTTTAGAATATTTTTTTCTTATTTTTGTCCTCTAAACCCAAGGTGCGTTTTATGGAGCAAAACTTGAGTATATGTATATTGATAATGTGACTATCCTGGGCCAGAAACAGAAAAGCAGGGCCAGAGTGCCCCAAAAAGTCCCTGGATGTTTTTTAACCCCAGTCAGTCCCTGGTTGAGGACTTGCCTGCATGTATGTGTTTAAGGGGTATTTGCCAGTATTATTATTATATTATTTTTAGGTGGTGTTTCCTTGTAAGGGTGTGGCTAGGTGTGTGTTTTAATTGCAAAACATTTTCAGCAGCGGAGCAATGTATAGGCCCCGGGTTAGGTGGGCTGCATATTGGAGGCTTCACCTTGTCTCAGTGGCCCTAAAGCACTGCGGCCCAACCCGCATTCTCCCCAAGCTCCCTAGGGCCTGTCCGCTTGTGATTTTTGGTGTGTACACATGTAGCGATAACCTTTATCGCCGGAGGGCTTCCCCGCCAGAGACGTCCTTTTCCCAATGGTGAGAGGTGCTGCAGGAATTCCAGAGTCATCCGTGAGGAAATCAGGAACAGCTCTTACAAGGGCTAGTGAATTGCGATATAGCGTTTCCCCCAATAAGAGACGGAACTCAGTATTGAGGGTGAAGATGACCTTCTTTTATTAGTGCCACCCTGGGCCTTATATGCAAGTCTCCATGCAAGGGGACCTCCCCTGTGGACCTGATGGAGAACTGCATGACAAACGTACAGACCAATGGGAGCAGGCCACACAATCCCTCAACTCTGCCGGTAACACAATCAGCAACACAATGGCAGTCTGTAACACAATCAACAACACAATGACAGTCTGTAACACAATCAACAACACAATGACATTGTCTGGAACATGCTTTAGAAAATGAAAGTAATGAATCTATGTAAAGTCCAAGGGGCAGAAACAGTGCCTTTAAAATCCAATATGCCCAAGTAGGGTCCCATGGGCCGTGTAGAAAAAAAAACAGTGGGCATCCAATGAATGACCCGGTGGGCAATTGAATAGTGGTGAAATCCAAAAGGCAGAGAGTCTGTCACAATGTTCCCTTTTTGTGGAACACCCGGCAGACCTGGATTGACCCTGTTCGGGTTAACGTGGGGCTGTCCGGACTCTTGTTATGGGCAGAGTTCTGTTTGCCGGGATAATCCATCTGCATTACCGTTTTGTCTACCGGGCCTGTATTGGATTGTAAAATTATATGGCTGCAGGGCCAAGCTCCATCGCAGTAGTCGTCCATTGTCCCCTGCGACCCGGTTCAGCCATACCAAGGGATTGTGGTCTGTGATCAAGGTGAATTCACGTCCATACAAATATGGAGTAAGTTTTTTCAAAGCCCATAACAACGGCAAACATTCTTTTTCCACGCAGAATCGGGTAGTCCCATCTTTTTTCGGGACTAGGACTACTGGAGATGCCCATGGGCTATCGGATGGCTCAATGACGCCTAACCTCAACATTTCCTGTATCTCCCCTCTCATCCCTTCACAGACCGCTTCGGGTATCCGGTAGGGGGGCTGTCTAAGGGGACTTTGCCCAGGGGTTTCTACCTTGTGGGTGGTGAGAAAGGTACAACCTGTTTCTTGTGAAAATGTTCACCGTTTACTCGCTAGTAAGTGGAGCATCTGCTCCCTTTCAGTGGGAGTTAGCATGTCCCCTAAATGGACTTGGTGGATGGGGTCACTCTGGGGTTGTCTATCTAAAAGGTAGATAAATGGTAAATGGTAAATTGTCTTGGTCGTCAGTAGCTGGGGCACATACAGCTGCTACGTCCTCCGGCCTCTCCTGATATTCTTTTAACATATTTACGTGAAAGGACCGCCTTATCCTCTCATCTTTACAGCTAGCGATGACATACGTGGTGTCACATAGCTGCTCTACTACCTTATAGGGACCTTGCCACGCTGCCTGTAGTTTATCAGTCTTGATGGGTTTCAAGACTAACACCTTCTGTCCTATCTGGAATGTACGCTGACGGCACTCCTATCATACCATACTTTCTGTCGTCCCTGGGCCGCCTGGAGGTTCTCCTTTGCCATCTGGGCTAATTGCTCCATGCGGTCCCGGAGCTCTACCACGTATGATACGGTCGGTATGCAAATAGGAGGTGAGGTAGGAATCTCTCCCAGTACCTGTAGGTGTCTGTGAACGTCTTCAACATTTGTTTTAGGGTCCCGTTAAAGCGCTCACAGAGACCATTGGTCTGGGGGTGATACGGGGAGCTGAACAAGGGCTTAATATCACAGGCCTCCCATAACTGGCGGGTTAGGTCTGCGGTAAACTGCGTCCCTTGGTCAGATATGATTTCTTTTTTTTTTTTTTTTTTTTTTAAATTCTTTATTTAGTTTTTCGAAGAGATACAAAAGGGTATCAGAAATACAGATATTACAGAGAAATTACAAGAAAGTACATAGATGGAACTTGCAAGGAGAGCTAACAATAGTAGTAGTATTAATATTATTAATCTTAGGCCTAGCTCCATCCAATGACCCCCGCCCCCCAACTTGGCATTCTAATCCGCATGAGAGTACTCCAGATTCTTCTTCTTCATTGTTGCCCATGGGTTTAGATTTCATGATAGGCCCCGGAGGGGTCTCTCATGTCTTCTGGCATGTTTCATCCCTAAGGTGATTCTAGCTCCTATTCTTTTCCCCGACCCACTGTCGCGAGTCAGGTCTTTCAGCCTCGTTTAGGGGCGACTTATAGGGTTCGGTTCTCTGTAGGTGCGGGGTATTCCAGCGCACATCTGAGTATTCGGTAATGTAGGGGGCTAGCGGCAGCGTCACCGGGAAGAGCCAGGTACTTTTGGTTATAGCATGTGAGAAAGCATATGAAATGAGAATGAGAGATGAGATAGTATGGAGAAGGGAAAAATGGAAGGAGTAGGAAAATGGGGAAGGGAGGGAGAAGCGCCTCAATCGCGACCGCCGCCGCCACTGGCCAGAGGGGGGGGGGGGGGGTGGCGCGACAGCGGGAAGAGAGGTGATAAAGACCGGCCAGAGTCCCGAACCACGAGATTGTACACGCTCGATCTTCAGTCGTCTAGACGAGGGTGGGGCAGGTTACCCCTCCAACGAAGCTCGGGCTACAAGCCATGAAGTCCACATCAACCGGGTCTCATCTTCCCTATCATGGACCGCCGCTGTTAACTCCTCCATCTCCTGTATTTTGTCCACTTCCCGGATCCAATCTTTTACCGTTGGGGCCTGTGCGGATTTCCAGAGCCTGGGGATCAATACTTTAGCTGCATTAATCATGTGCCTCAGGATCGACTTCCTATACTCTGCGACCCCACTGTTGGTATGATGCAAGAGCATAAGAGCTGGGCAGGTCGGGATCTGCATACCTATCACCTTGGTCATGATTTCCGTCGTCTTCGTCCAGAATGGCTTGATCTTGGTACACGTCCATAGAATATGGAAGAGCGATCCTCTTTCCGAGCCACATCTCCAGCAAGTGGATGGGGAGCCAGGGAACATAGAAGCCAGTCTTTCTGGAGTGTAGTACCACCTGGTCAAGTATTTATAATTGGTTTCTTGGATTTGCGCAGATATTGAAGACTTGCAGGTAAGCGCAAATATTTTTGCCCATTCGGCCTCCGAGAATTTCATATTTAGATCTCTTTCCCACTCAATGCAGAAGGGAGGGGACTGTTCTGGTCTACCATCCAGGAGCTGATATATCTGCGAAACCACGCCTCTGGAGGGGTCCTTGCTCATAACCAATGACTCAAATTGTGTGAGGTCTCGTCCTAAAGAGTTCCTAGTCCCCATCTTCTGCAAGAAGTGCTGGAAGAACAGAAGGTACCACGGATCCAGGTGAGGGTTATTCCATCGGTTTCTAAGCTCTTCTATATGACACCAATCCTGCCCTCTCACCAGGTCCCGCCCTCTTATCATTCCCTGTTTTCTCCAGTGCTCCAGGACCTGGGGTCTCTGGCTAGGGGGTAGTTCTGGGTTTTCCATCACTGGGATCAAGGGTGACGGCCAGGGCGAGATCTCTGTTCCTGCTCTAATTTTGTCCCAAATATTGAGGGTGGCTCTAACAAGTGGGTTAGATCCCGACCATTTACTTGAGTTCTCCGAGGCCCAAGGGATTTCCTTCAATGTAGTATCTGTGCAGCTTGCCTCCACAGTGACCCACTTTTTAGTATCTTCGTTCCTCATCCAGTCCACCACTCTCTGCAGGTGGGTTGCTTGCCAGTATCTTTTCAGGTTTGGCACTGCTAGTCCTCCTCTGACCCTGGGCCGTTGCAGTAGCCCGAATTTGATTCTCGGTTTCTTGTTTCCCCATATAAATCTAGTGAGTATCGTGTTTAAGTTTCTAAAGTAGCTCGCTGGTATGTAGCACGGAAGGGTTTGGAGTAAGTAGAGGATTCTGGGGAGGGTTGTCATTTTTACAGCTCCTATGCGCCCAAACCATGTGAGCGTTAGAGCGCTCCATCCTAACAGGTCAGATTTGATTTTGTTTAGCAGCGGGATGAAGTTATAGCGAAAGGTGTCTCCGATATTATTTGGGATTCTTGTTCCCAGGTATGTCAATGTTGACGGATTCCATTTAAATGGAAAGGAGTTCTTTATGGGGAGCAACACAGTTTCTGGCAGCCCCACATTTAGTGCCTCCGATTTATCCATATTAATCTTAAAGTTAGAGAGGTGTCCAAATGTTTCAAAACTCTTCATAAGAACTGGGAGCCCGATCACTGGGTTAGATATAAAAAATAACAGGTCATCTGCATACGCTGATACCTTGTGTTCTGTGTTTTTCACTCGGATCCCTTTTAGGTCTGGATTTTCTCTCGTGTGTCTCAGGAAGGGTTCCACTACCAGGGCGAAGATGAGGGGAGATAGTGGGCACCCCTGCCTGGTCCCATTGGATATTTGAAAAGGAGAGGAGAGGCAGCCATTCACTTTTACTCGGGCTTGCGGCCTGGAGTATATGCCTAAGATGTATTTAAGTGCCCTTCCTTGGAGTCCGATATGCTTCAGTACCTCAAATGTGAAGCCCCAGTCCACTCGGTCAAACGCTTTTTCAGCGTCAGTGGATAAAAGCATAATGGGGATGTTATCCGCATGTGACCTATGTATAAGGTTTAGGGTCCTGATTGTGTTGTCCCTGGCTTCCCTGCCAGGGACGAATCCACACTGATCACTGTCGACCAAGTTGGGTAGGTACGCAGCCAGGCGAGTGGCTACGATTTTAGTGAATAACTTGAGATCCACATTCAGCAACGATATTGGCCGATAGCTTTTACAGCTTAGTGGATCTTTTCCGGCCTTGTGTATCACTGTGACGTGGGCCTCGAGCGCTTCAACCGGAACTAGCATAGGTTCATCCTCTTTTTCAGAAGTATTAAAGGCCAGAAGGAACTGTTTATTTAAAACACTTTCAAATTTTTTGTAATATGCGATGGTCAACCCATCAGGGCCTGGGGATCTCCCATTCGGAGTAGCCTTTATCGCCTGATGTAACTCAGTTCCTGAAATTGGTTCCCCTAGTCTAGCTATTGCTTTGTCGTCTAAGCGAGGCATACCAGAGGTCGAGATATACTCTCGAATCCGCTCCAGACTTCCATGGGTGTTCCCTGTCCCACTCGAACGCAAGTTATAAAGTCCCTGGTAGTAGTCCCGAAACACCCTGGCAATGTCAGTTGTTTTATGCCATTTCTGTTGTTTTTCATCGATTATTGCCTCAATGAAATTAAGAGATTGCTGTTTCCTTAGGGCTCTAGCTAAGAGAGATCCGCTTTTATTTCCCCATTCGTAGTAAAATCGTTTACACCTCTTTATGGTGAACGCTGCTTTTTTTAGTAGTAGGGAATTTAGCTGCTCTCTGCATAGCGTCAGTTCTTGTAACGTGTCCCGCATCTGGGATTCTTTATGCCTTCTTTCCAGATGTTGGATATGTGACAGGAGACTGTCTCTTTGTAGTGTATGTGCTTTTTTCAGTCTGGACGCATGTTGGATAAATATCCCTCTTATTACTGCCTTGTGCGCTTGCCAGACAGTCATTGGAGGTACTTCTCCTGCGCCGTTTAATGTGAAGTACTCAGTGAGTGCGGCTTGGGCCGCCTGTACTACTACTGAATCTTTCAGTAGGTTTTCGTTAAGGCGCCACGTCCATGCCTTTTTACTGTTTTCACTTGTAAGTAGGTCGACCCACACAGGACTATGGTCTGACAACGACGCCGACCCTATACCAGGGTTAGTTACTTTGGGTAGCAGGCTATGGGAGACTAGTATGTAATCTATTCTTGCATACGTTGAATGTACTGAAGAAAAATGAGAATAGTCTCTACTCCTAGGGTTAAGGATCCTCCAGGGGTCACACAGCTGTAGCTTGTGGAGGACCCGTTTGACTTTGCGCAGACCTCCATACGGAATGGAGGATTTACTGGTCGACGAGTCGAGTAGAGGCTCCATGGCGATATTTAGGTCACCTCCAAGGAGTACTCTCCCCTCCTGAAAGTCAGAGAGCTTCTCGAGGAACTGGAGGAGGAACTCCACCTGGCCACTGTTGGGGACATATATCGAGGCCATAGTAAACTTCTCCCCCCATAGCAGGCCTTTTATCATTATGTATCTACCCTCGCTGTCCGTCAGGGTCCCTTGTACCTGAAATGGGACATCTCTCGCCAGTAGTATAGCCACTCCCTTAGATTTGGATTCCGGGGATGAACTTACATAGCTTTGGGGGAAATATCTAGGGGATAATTTGGGGTGGGCGTTTCCCTTAAAGTGTGTTTCCTGCAAGAAGACTATCTTGGCTTTCCTCCTTCGCAGGTCCGATACCACAGCCGACCTCTTTTCGGGTATATTGAGGCCCCTGCAATTCAGGGAAACCATTCTCATGGCAGCCTCCGAGGGGTCTCGAGTTCCCCCTGCCCCAGCCCCCCCCGCCCCAGGTCGCACAGTCCCAGGGGGCGCGGCGCTCGGAGCAGATTGGGCAGCGGCGTGACGCGGTCGAGTCATGAGTAAGGGGTAGGGCACGGATAAGCGGGTTTGGGTAAGGGGAGAGGGAAGAACAGAACAGACAAAGTTCAGAAATAGAAATTCAAGGATGTAAAACTTCAAATTCCGGAGAAAACCTTAAGGAAAGGAAAAAGAAACCTCAGGTTTGTTACAAAAGCAATATCGACCCCCCTAATATAGGGGGGTCTGGCCCAGCGTCCCCCGAGGGAGTCTCCGGCTGCTCCCTTCGGGAAGACAACAGGGCCTCTGGGGGAAATGGATACCAGACGAAGAGGAGCTAGGATCCCAAGGACTTTTACAGCGGTGGATCTTATCTTCTAGTCCAGGCAACCCTCTCATCCCCGTAACCCATCAACAGTAAAGCAGCAGCTTAACCTTAAAACCCATACACCTTAAGACTCTATTCCAGTAACTCATGCCATATAGCTGTCAATGTCAGAAGTACTTCGCCCTCCATTCCTTCTGCCCCGCCCCCCCCTAGTTAACCAGCTCATAAAGCGACGACCCCGCCCCCCCACGCCCCCCAACCAGGCCAGGCCCGACCCCACCTCAAGGCCCGACGGGCAGCAGAGGCAGGACCCGACTCCGGTCGGGGGGGGGGGGGCGGGGGCGGCACAGCCGGTGGAGAGTATCATCAGTATCGCGTCAGCCAGATCCTTATTTAGTATTGCAAATCATAGCTTCAACACCGGGGGCACACTCACCCGCGGGGCACCCCCCAGTTCCGCGATTTGCTGTACGGCCATTCCGTAACCAGGGCGGAAAGCCCCACCTATAGGGCGGGCCAAATTTCCTGACCCAACTCAGAGTCCCGTCTACCCGAGGGGAAGACCCCTCAACCGCGGGGGGGGGGGGGGGCATGCCCGGACCGGGGGGGGGGCACACACCAGACGGAGCCACGGCCGCGGGGGGCCCGCCACCAAATGGGAGGCCACAGGCCGGGCCGCAGCTTCCACTCCCCCGGACCATCGGACATCGAACACCTCCCCCCCACCGAGCACGGGCCAGACGCTCTAGAAGAATAACATTGACTTGGCATATAATATGGAATTAAGAGAGGAAAGGAATCTAAACCATCATTTAAACTGAACACAATTCAAGAACAAAATTATACTGCAATTCAAGACCAGGTGTCATTACCGCCTATTCAGCGTTCATGGGGCCAGGGTTCCCCCCGCGCCCAGGGTCGGGTCGACGGGCCGGGTCCCTCCTATCCCGGCCACGTCGCCTGGGACGTCGCGGGAGCGGACCCGCCCCCCGGTCAAGGTCCGCAGCCAGCCAGTCCGGGACCTCGATGGGTGCCGCTTCCAAGAACTCAAACAGTCCCGCAAGTTGCTCCGGAGTCTTCAGGGCATATCTTCTTTGGTCTTTCCGCACTAATAAGTGAAAGGGGTGACCCCAACGATACGATGCCCCCCGGCGTTGAATTAGTTCCAGTAGGGGTTTCATCGCCCTCCGCATGTGGAGGGTCCTGCGGGAAAGATCCGGAAGCAACACAACCCGCGCTCCGTTTAGATCGATAGGGCCCTTGTTCCATGCTGCCTGCATGATTGCCTCTTTGACTTGGAAAAAGTGTACTCTGCAAAGCACGTCCCTCGGCCAATCGGGGTTTCCGTTCACCGGACCCAGGACTCGATGAATTCGGTCAATCTCGACGCGGTCTGATGAGGGACGTTCTAGTAACCTATTAAATAGGCTACATGCCGTTGTTTTTAATTCTGCTGGGCCTATCGATTCTGGGATGCCCCGTAGTCGTATATTATTACGACGATTCCTGTTTTCCAGGTCATCTTGCTGAATCTGAAGGGCAGAGATCATCCTTCGCGTGGCATCCCTTTCACGCTCCAGCGCTTCGACCCTGGCCTGGATATCTGACTGAGTGGTCGTGTTGATTTCTACTCTATTAGATAGGTCCTCCACGGTATTCCGCATGACTGTTATTTCTCTGCGGAAGGTGCTTTCCATCCTCGAAATATAAGACTCAAAGTCTGCTCTTGATGGCAATGATTTAAGGGCATCCGCAATATTACATCTCACTGCTTCCATAACGACCGAGATCAGCGCAGCAGTCAAGGGGGCTTCTGGGGGATCCGGATCGGCTCTCGCAGCAGCCCAGTCTCCCGGCACGGGGGAGCACGGCACCTCAGAGCGAGCCCGGGGCACTAAACCACTGGGGCCAGGAGGGGGGGTGGGTGATCGACTGTATGTGGCCGCCCCTTCTATGGGACTGTCTGCCTGCTGGGGCCTCTGAGGGGATCCATTTGTCATCCTTACCCCTTCTCCCCCTTCTCCAGGGTAATGTCCAGGGTCTCCCCATTTCAGTGGTGCTGCTCCTTTAAGAGAGTCATCATACTCCATCATGGCTTGCCCAGCTGTACTGTTGGATGGTTTCCCCAGCCCCCTTCTACCCTCCTCGTGATGTACCAGGGCCTCCGTTGATGTGATCATTCTCACATTAGCAGCCTTCTCCCGCTCACCTCTGGTGTCAGCTGTCTGCGGTCTGCAGGAGGGTGTCGGTGTCATCTGCTCCTCTGCCGCGTCAGAGCTCTCACGGCTCCCGCTGTCAGACCCAGCTCGCGTGTCCCGCCGCCGCCCCCTCACCTCGGCAGGCACTCGGGGGAAGCCATGCAGCGCGGCGGACATCTCTCCCAGTTCCCGGGAGGTCGGCGCCGTTTTACCGGGGGTCTCGCCTCTCGCGCGGCCAGGTGGTGGGATCCTCCTCTCCTTCGTCGGCCGGGGAGTCGCCGGGTCAGCTTCCCCCTCGCTCCGGATCTCGGCTGGCGGTGAGTCAGACCTCAGCAGGGCGCTGCGGTCTCCGTCCTCTACCTCCTCCGGCATTTTCTCGAGCGCCGCCATTGCGGGCTGCGGCAGCCTGGGGCTCTCCGATGCTGTAGCCCCAAAATAGGCTGAGATAGGGGCCCCCCGCGGGGATCGGGTCGGTCCCCTGGTCTTGCGCTTCTTGGACATGGTGTCTCCAACTGCTGCTTATTAGTCTTTTGTGTGTTTTATTGGGGACAAGTGAGGAGCCTCGTGGATCAGCTCCCTACTCCGCCATTAGCAGGCCACGCCCCCCCCAGATATGATTTCTTTTGGGAAACCTACTCTGGTGAATATCCCGACTAGGGCACTGGCAACAGTATCTGCCTGAATATTTGAGAGGGCTACGGCTTCCGGGTATCGGGTGGCATAGTCCACCACTGTAAGTATGTACTGCTTACCAGACTGACTCGGTCGCTTGAGGGGTCCTATTAGGTCAACTGCTATCCGGCTAAATGGCTCCTCAATAACTTGCATAGACAGTAGTTGAGCTTTAGGGTGGTCTCCCCTCTTCCCTACTCTTTGACATATATCACAGGTCCTACAGTAGTGTCGCACATCCTTGGAAACTCCCGGCCAGAAAAAGTGCTGGGTTATTCTGCTTGTTGTGCGAGATACCCCCAGGTGTCCTGCTAGTGGGATATCGTGTCCGATTCGCAGAAGCGCCAGCCGGTATTTTTGGGGTACTACCAGCTGGCGTTTCTGCGATGGGACAGTCCCATGGCTGCGGGTGACCGACACCCTATATAGCTTACCCTGCTCCCACATGAATCTCTCTCCTTCTAACCCTCTCTCCCCCGTCTCAGCCCTGTCCCTGTACTTGGCGAGTGAGGGATCTAGCTTAGTCTCTAACCCAAACTCCTCTGGGTTGTCCCAGGCTACCGTCTCAGTTAGATCGTCAGTGTGTCTTACCTGGGTCTCCCCGACCAGTGGACTGGAGTCGGCAGCTCGGGCTTGAGCTCGGGTTGTAACAGGGTTGATGCTGGCTGGCCCAGGGGTAGCGTAGGCAGAAGTCATTGGTCCTAGATCATTTCCCAATAGTACTTCTGCTGGTAAGTTGTCCATAAGTCCCACATGTACTCTGCCAGATCCAGCACCCCAGTCAAGATGTACTCGGGCGGTGGGGAGTCGAAACACAGCTCCTCCCGCCACCCTTACTGCAACGGTGTGTCCGGTGCGGTCTTGGTTCTTGACCAAATGAGGTTGGAGCAAGATAAGTGTGGCTCCGGTGTCGCGTAATCCTTGTGCAGTGCGCCCATTGACTCGTACCTCCTGGCGATGGTGCTGTCGGTTGTCTTGGATGGCCACTTGTACGGGATCAGCTTCATACAGTACCCCCGGATACTCTTCAGAACTGCTCTCAGCTTCCAAACAGTGTGCCGCAGGAGTACGGGAGGTGGAAGGTTGTGTTTGCCTCCGTGTTCCGGGGAGGCTCTAGGGCGCAATCCCTGCGATAATGCCCCCATTGTTTGCAACGATGGCACTGAACTTTGGAGAGGTTCAGTTGCTGCGCTGGCCTATGTGGCCCAGAGTAACGAGTTGGCGCTGAAGCCACAGGTGCTTGAAATTTGATGGGAGGTGGTGGTTTTGTAGCGGACTGTTCTGTCCGGCGGGCATCGTTGTACTCGTCGGCTAGACGAGTAGCCTCGGGTAGCGTTAGAGGCCTCCGGTCACGTACCCACTCTCTTAGCTCTGGTTGCAGGGCATTGAGAAAATGTTCTAGTAAAAAACAACTGTAGTACATCCTCAGCGGTCGTGGCTTGGCATCCAGTGACCCAGTGTGATGCTGTATGATGGAGGCGACATGCCCACTCCGCGTAAGAATCCCCTCCCTTCTTTTGGGATTCCCGAAATCGTCGCCTGTAGGCTTCCGGGGTGACAGCGTATCGGGCTAACAAAGCCTCCTTTACCAGATGGTAGTGTGGTAAGTCCGCATCAGGGATGGCCCGGAAAGCATCGGAAGCTTTCTCAGATAGTTTCCCTGATAATATGGTGACCCATTCCTCCGTGGGTACCCGGTGTAAAGCGCACTGCCGTTCAAAATCGGCCAAAAATCCGTCAATCTCGTCGTCACTTTCCTGGAAGGACTTAAATGCTGCAAATGGAATATTTCTCCCCCCAGTGTAACTGAGGCTCGGAGACACAGAGGCGCTGAGAGGCTGCTGGGTTGCGAGTCGCCGATCTTCCCTTCGCTAACTGGCCTCTGCCTCCGCTGCGGCGAAGACTCGGTCGATCAGTTCCTGGGATGGATTCGGGCCATAGACCGACAATCTGTTCCGAACCGCTTGAACGAGAGCAGCGTCTTCATCGGTCTCTATATTGGTTTTGGTCCCCACTGCTGCACGATCCATTTCAATCAGCTCGGCTATCAGTTCCTGACGTGGGCGGTTGCTAGCTGACCTTCCCCGGCTCTCGAGTAGATCCTTCAGGGTCAGCCTTTTCAACTTATCATACTGACTCTCCATCAGGGTAGCACTCTCTCTGGGTAGAAAGGACTATCCCACCGCTGCCACCACTTGTAGCGATAACCTTTATCGCCGGAGGGCTTCCCCACCAGAGACGTCCTTTTCCCAATGGTGAGAGGTGCTGCAGGAATTCCAGAGTCATCCGTGAGGAAATCAGGAACAGCTCTTACAAGGGCTAGTGAATTGCGATATAGCGTTTCCCCCAATAAGAGACGGAACTCAGTATTGAGGGTGAAGATGACAACACATAACAGCAAATATAAAAAGTAAAGTAAGCTTGGTGATGTGGCTGTGCAACGGTGCTTGGTGAAACTTCCTCTTCTTCCTGCAAAGTAAAGCAGAAATTGCATAACACAGTAAGGTTACTATATGAAAGTGTTCCTTCCCGTTCTCGTGTGAACTGGTACAGAGAGCGTCACATTTCCCAAAGAAAAAGAAGTGTCTAACCAATGGGCAGAACTAAATGTGATAGGGCCCTGGTGTAAACATAAGACGGGGCCCTGTCAAGGCTCATACAGTAAACTTCTTTCAGTATTTTAACTCAGTTGGATGCAGCTAGACAACTAAAGACTGAAACAAACAGTGCTTCCTTTTTCTAAATCAGCGGTTCTCAACCTGTGGGTCGGGACCCCGGCGGGGGTCAAACGACCAAAACACAGGGGTCGCCTAAAGCCATGGGAAAATACATATTTCCGATGGCTTTAACCGCTGAGTAGTTGCACTACCGTCTGCAGCAGCGCTATTCAGCTGGAACGCACGCCGTTAAGGATGCGCGTTCCAAACTGAATGCCTGCGCGCATGCGCAGACCTGATTGCATCATCCGCCCGGGGCCTAAGGGGCAGGGGGAACGCTCCACAGTCCATAGCAGCGCATTACGTGTGTCCGCCACTTACTGACGTCATCAGTGGGCGGACGCAGCAAGCGCCGGAGGACAGAAGCCAAGAGAGCCTGCGAGACAGGTGTAAAAAAGGTTAATAATGTAAAAACAGTACACACACCATACACACAATACTGTGTAAGTGTAAGGTGTTTTGTGTGTAATCATTACACAGTACACAAAGCAGCTTACACCTACACAAAGCACCATACATTTACACAGTGTGAACTACATCGGTCTTATACTATTAGAGACCACTATAAGATGTAGTTCACATTGTTCCCCAATGTATAATTATCTCCCATATCTCCCACTATTTTCCCATATTCTGAATGAGGAAACTGCTGAAATCAGCGGTTTCCGGCATTGAATCCGCCTCCTATTGATTTTATTGTGGGTGCGGCAGATTTTGTGGAAGAGAGCTCCCGAGAATCTCGAGTTACCACACAATACGCCACAGCCTCCTATTAATTTCAATAAGAGGCGGAGAAATGACAGTTTCCGACACATGCTATGCCATGGTGAAATGTTATTTATTGGAATTACTAATAAATATTTCTCAATATATAATTAAATATTGTTTTTATTATGATTAATCACTATGTTTAAATTATGTTTGATTTGTAGCAATGAGAATACATAATGCATATCAGGTATTTACATTCCGAATCATAACTGTAGCAAAATTACAGTTTTGAAGTAGCCACCAAAATTATTTTTTGGTTTGGGGTCACCGCAACATGAGGAACTGTATTGCGGGGTCACGGCATTAGAAAGGTTGAGAACCACTGCTCTAAATGATGAATAACGTGAAGGTGCAATAATGATGGGGCCCTTCTGACCTTGTGGGCCCTGGTGTAGTCGCACCCCCTGTACCCCCTCTAGTGATGGTCTAACCCTTGCTCTTACAGGACTGACAATTCACATACATTACAATGAATATTGATTCTGCTATGAAGCCCTGGGAATGTGGGCTCTGCATTTCATACAAATCGCCTCTCCGAACAACCCTGTGAAATGGCTGCTGTTTCCCTAAATCAACCTTGTTTACAGCAACGCTTGTTTCACCTTTTCATTCCATAACATAAAAAGCCTTTATTACTTGCCTTCTAAAACAAGATATCTTAGGTATTCATATTAGCGAGTTGACTGTGTGGAGAATAGCACCTGCAATTTTATTTTACAGAGCAATAAAAGGAAGAGTTATAGAAATGAAAAGGCATAAATTAACATTTGGATTTGGCAGCAGAAATATTTATGGGAATTGTTTTATCACAAAATGTGACCTAGTTTTTGCAAGCAGTATGTGATTCATGGAGCAATATATGTGATTTCCACCCTTGCTTAGAGCACTGCTTGAGGGGCTTTTTTAACTACAGTGGATGTTGCAAACAAAATGCAGAGATTTTCTCATTTCTTATGGGGCTTATAGGGTTCACACCAGAGATTTGTATTATAGAGTGTTTTGAAAAGTGTGACATAATGCATTATTTGTGAGTTTCTGCCCAGCTTAGTTTCCGTGAATCGAAATGCATTTTGGTTTAAATATGACATGAACAAGGAACCTGCAAAAGTGCAGGACAGCAGAAGTTGTCCCCCTCCCATCCCTCACCTGTCCAGGATCTACCAGCATCCACAACGGCAGCTGTGGGGGACCCAGCTATACTGACTGTGATTGACTGTTTAGTCAGCCAATCACTGTGCAGCAGCAGGGCTGTCACCTCTTGGATGGGAGGTACCAGCAGCAGTGTGACTGCCACCTTTTGGAAGGGAGCCACACTGCTGCTGCACTGATTGACTGCTTAATCAGTTATGGCCAGTCTAGCAGCTAAAAACACAGGGGTGCTGTTCCTGATTGAGGATAGGGTGTCCAGTGCTCAGTAGGGGAGCCCTCTTTTTACGTTCAATAGCCAAATTGAGTCCGATGCCTGGTAGTAGTTGGACTAATAAAATTCAGGTCACCACTGTTAAAGGAACAATTTTAAGTATTTGTAACCATAACTGCCTGCTAAAATCAATCTAAGATGAGGATATGCCTCCCACACATACATACCTTGATCTAGACTACAAGTCAAGAATGACTTCTCAAATTCTAACTCTTAGAGGGCATCCCAATCAGGGGTCAGTGTAGTGGTTCTCAGTGTGGGGCCACCCAAATCAGGATGACCCTTAAGAGTTGGGTTATTATATATTTTTGTCTGTTTTAAAGCAGACCTCACACCATGTGAGTAGAGTGGCTGCTTCCAGGAAGGTGGCTAAGCAACTAAGCTAAGCAGCTCATTCTTGCTGGCCCTCCTCCACCTTGCTTCCCAATAAACTTTAAATCTGACCTGTGTGATACCAAAAAATCTCCCCTGCTTGGCTACTGTGGGGCAGTTATGGCCTAGAGGTGGGGAAACAGACCTATGATCGGCAGGTTTGATTCCCAACCATGGGACATGACTGAAGTGCCCTTGAGCAAGAGCATCTAACCCCCAATTGCTCCTCGGGTGCTCGAGTTTAGGGCAGTCCACCTCTCCGGGCACATGTGCCCTTCACTGCCCCTTAGTTTGTAATTCACTTGTGTATAGTCACTCACATGGTGTTCATCCACTGGTGAGTACATGGAGTTGTGTTGTTCACAGTGCATGGATGGGTAAAATGCGGAGAAGGAATTCCATGTGTGCGTTGGCACACAATAGCCACTATTATCACTATTACTGTTGTCCTGCCTCCACTGGGGCCGAAGGAGCCGATGCCGATAGCCTTCGCAGGTCTCCTTTAGGAATAATGGTTTATTGCACTGAGCTGCAGCCTGCCTCTGATTCACTGATAGAATTTTATAATTTTTGGGGGGCCATCTGGGCTAGACTAAAAAACTATTTGTTGAACAGAAGTGACCGATAAATACAGGAAACATATACTGTGTAATGTGTGAAAGAACCCCCTTAACAGATAGTTATAGATTTGTATATACAATTAAAGAGGACTGCTAACAAAAGAAACAAAAATTTGAGTATTACATTTATAGCAGACTAAAACCTTGCCTCCCTGGGTTTGGCCCACCTAACAGGATTAGCGATGCCCCTTTGCGACAAACCCCACGGAACCATCAGTTACTTACCTCTCTACAGCTCCCATGGCGCATGCACAAGCTTACTTCCAAACAGAATAGATTGGTATGCATATGTATGTCCAAAAATGTATTCTTAATTAAAGGATGGAAAAACAGGGTAAGTTACCTTTTGACCCTTGCAGCTAATCGGTGTTAGTCTGGAGATCAGTAACTCACCTGATCACTGGATCTCTGAGCTTCCATAGCTGAATCCTTGTCTGGTTCTGCTTTAGGGTAGGGGGGACCCCACGTCATAAAAAAAAAAAATTAGGGGGTTTAATCCTTACATTTTTTAAAAAAGCATGGAGTCCCCACCCCGGAAAGGGGGGAAACCCTTGCCAATATTTTTTATTATTAATTTAACCCTTGATAGTCCGGATAGTAGTTGTATTTCATTTGAAAATTTCATAATGTGGAGTGCGCATGCGCACGGACCATGAATGGCAGCGGCTTAAGTCGGCTCCGCGCCCGGCGGCTAGATAATGGGGGACCGGTGTGTAGTCCAGCGCGCTTTGCTGAGTGGACCTGTGCGGCGGCGGTTGTGAGGGTCCCGGTGAGCCAGCGGAGGTGTCAGATCGCGGAGGGCAGGCGTGGAGAGGTGGGTTTCAGCCTCGGCGGTGCGGAGCATAGGCAGCGAAGATGGCGGATGAGCTGTCCATCGCAGACCTCAAGGAAATTGAAAGCAGCGAGGCGTCCTTCAGAGCAAGTGAGGGAGGGAGACTCAGCCCCCAGCTCGCAGAGGTACAGTCTGAGGTTAGTTCAGCACTTCTTGCACAAATCGAGAATATGCTACAGAAAGCCCTCTTGTCCAACACTGCTGTATTAAAGGAGCATATGTCTAAGGAATTAGATAAAGTGACTTTAGGTTTGCAGTCCCTTGATACCAGGTTGGGGGAGGTTGTGTGCACTCAGGAAGCCCTGGATTCTGAAGTACATCAGCTGAAAGTGGCGAACTCTGTTTTGACAGCAAGGCTTGAAGATTTTGAAAATAGAGACAGAAGGTCTAATCTTAGAATTAGAGGCCTCCCTGAACATATAGAGGACGTGTCATCTGCAGTTACTGCCCTGTGCCAAGAGTTGATTCCTGGTATTCCTGTTGATTGATTGGAATTTGATCGTGTGCATAGGGCGCTGGGCCCTCGTAGGCAACTTAATGATCCACCCAGGGACATAATAGTTAAATTTCATTTCTTCAGAACCAAAGAAATGATACAAAGAGCTTCCCGCCAAGCATCTACCCTTTCATTTCAAGGTCATGCCTATCAGATTTATTCGAACCTCTCCGCCACCACTATTGCTAAAAGGAAAGAGTTGAGACCGCTTCTAGTTATTTTGCAGGAGCGCAACATAAAGTATAAGTGAGGTTTTCCCTTCCGCATATCCTTCTCCTTTATAGAGGTCTCCTACTCAGCGGTTTCAATGGATGAGTTAAAATCCCATATGACTTCTGCTGCCAAGTCGCCTAGATGTATGGATGATATATACAAAGCTTAAGCCGCACCAACCCTCACAATCTTATATACTTTTGGTGTGCCTGGCTGGCTATAAACTATACACTCAAGAAGATTGTGGGATCCCACATATCCCACACCATACAACCTGCCCTAAATTATGGCACCACCACGTTTAATCCAATGCAAATATACTCATTTTATTATTAATTGTCCAGTACAAAAATATTAAAAACCATTAAAAACAGAGTACATGCGGGGGCGCTGTGGATACATGGTAGTTTTCTTAAAATCATATATACACCATAAATTGTGTCAGTTAATTATACAACACATGCTCCTATATACACATTACACAAACACAAAAAACAACTAGTTCTAAATACTCTATATACAATCTATCACTCCATTTCATAATACAGTGCTAAATGCTCCTAAGGACACACCAAGGAAGGAACAAGTGAACAAATGATCAAAAAATAATTGTGCTATATACATCACCATGAGAACACCCTGTAGCCACACGCTGTACCCCACGCAGGAAAGAGGCAACGCCAAGGCAGTCTTATATTGGGATGCAGTTCTTCCCTGGCTTTTAAGGATGGATGAACAGCGCTTGTAGTTCTTTGGTTTCCCTAGTCAAAGTGTTAGCTCACAAGGCATGGTTACTAGAATGTTTGCATAAATCGCCTGTGATTATACTATAAGTAACTTGTTGCTGAGCCCATCAGGTTGCCTGCCTTTCTTTGTTACAAATGCATGTTTTAGTTACATTATTCTGCTCTCTTTTATATCATGTTGCATGCGATTGTTTGTGTCAGTTTGGTCACCCCCTATGGCCGCCGGCAGATGCCTGACGCACTCCTATTACTTCGTCTGGATTTTTTCAACAAGATTTATTCATTTTTTGTTAGTTCTATTACAAATTTAGCAGCTTTGTTGGCCCTGCAATACCCAAGCGGGGTCAATTGTTCGCTTTTTGTTTATAGATTTTTTCCCCCTCCCTGTTCCCTACTTCCTTTTTTTTTTTTTTTTGTTTTCACCTTCTTTGGCTCATTTGCTTTGCCCTCTCTTCTTTTACATTTAATCTCATTTTTATAATAATCCAGCTGTATCAATGACGTCTGTATTATCTTTGAACGTTCAGGGGTTCAACTCTCCGTACAAGAGAAGCACAGCCTTTAGGAAGTTTAAAGCTCTCCGCCCTGATGTGATCTGTCTGCAAGAAACACACTTCTCGAGGTCCTCCAGACCTAAGTTCTTCGATGCGGCATATCCTCAGGTATTTAATGCATGTGCTGATATTAAGCAAAGGGGAGTATTAATAGGTTTTAGAAGGAGTACTCAATTTCATTGTAAAAGGGAAATAGTGGATCCAGAAGGGAGATACTTAATTTTGGTTGGAAATTTGCAGGATGTGCAGGCCACCATTGCTAAATATTATGCCCCTAATGTAGACCAAATAACATGTTTAAGCAACTTTTTCAAGGAAGTCTGTGAAGTGGCCCTAGGGCAGTTAGTAATATGCAGGGATTCAAACCTTACTTTAAACCCCTTCTTAGATAATCAATCACCAAAAAGTACCCCGGTTTCCCCCCAGTCTACTGCAGCATCTAAAGAATTTAGGACATTGCTTGATAAGCATCATTTAGTAGAC
The DNA here is from genome assembly GCA_027917425.1 of Gastrophryne carolinensis. Classification (NCBI taxonomy): domain Eukaryota; kingdom Metazoa; phylum Chordata; class Amphibia; order Anura; family Microhylidae; genus Gastrophryne; species Gastrophryne carolinensis. Next base: position 503,039,637 of record CM051234.1, read on the forward strand.
TATTGGAGAGAAGTCAACCCAGGGGTGCAAAATTTCACCCATTTCTCGCACCCCCCACACGGTATTTTCTAGGATTTACCATATTTTTGTCCCCTATCTCCCCTCCTGTTTGCCCTGGTAATGGAGCCTCTGGCCCAACTAATCAGAGATTCTCCGGATATTTCTGGAACACGGGTAGGTGAGTGTCATCATAAATTATGTTTATTTTCAGATGATGTACTGCTGGTCATTTCTAATCCTCTCATATGCCTTCCCATCCTTATGCGGATTTTTAAAGACTTTGAGGCTGTATCGGGATTACAGGTCAATACACTCAAGTCTAAAGCGCTGAATATATCTGTACCCCCAGATCTCTGGGGTCAGCTGCGGGGAATTTACAGCTTTCAATGGGAAACTAAGGCGCTTAAGGATTTGGGGGTTAATTTGACCAGCAGCTATGACACCCTGTTAATGGCTAATTATTTTCCTCTCCGCCAGAAGCTCTTCAAGTTGCTGTCTGATTGGAAGGACTGTGGTCTTTCCTGGCTTGGTAAAATCGCAGCTATCAAAATGACACTGCTATCTAAATTTCTATATTTAGCAAGGACCTTACCTGTTAGAATCCCTCCACACTATCTGAAGTTGCTACAAAGTAAGATGCTGGAGTTTATCTGGGATGGTAAGAGGCCGAGAGTTAAGAAGTCAGTCATGATGAGATTGAAGGCAAGGGGGTCTGGGAGTTCCCAATGTTACAAAGTATTATCAGGCGGCTCAATTAGTCCAAGTCCTCTCTTATCACACAACCGTGGACATTCCTTCCTGGGTTCAAATTGAGGCGTTACAGTCTTTTCCACTGCCAATAGGGGGTTTATTGTGGGTAATCCCAAAAGTGAGAAAACATATCCAGAACCCGATTTTATCCCATTCATTGAAGGTTTGGGATGCTCTTAAGTATTCGGGGGGTTTGGCCTCTGCTCATTTGGCTCTGCTTCCGCTGTGGGATAATCCCATGTTTCCTCCAGCAGTTCTGGATCCGGCGAGGTTTCGCAACTGGAAGAGGGCAGGGATTATGAGGTTGGAAGATTGTCTTCAGGGTTCAGCTATAATAACCTTCCCACAATTAAGAGATAAATTCCAATTGCAGGCGAAAGATTTATTTAGTTATCTGCAAGTTAAACATTTCGTGCATTCGGTTCTGAGGGAGTCTGTGGTGACGAGTGATGCGCCTCAATATTCTTTCTTTGAGCAACGTTGCATGAAGGATCCCAGGGGTAGAGGGGCTATATCTGAAATTTATGATCAGTTAAATAGGGGCAGCAGTAGCGCCATCTTAGGATACAGGAATAAATGGGAAAGGATCAACAGGAGTGGCAGGAGATGTGGAGAGCTGCATTTGGAACAGCGGCTTCCACTGCTTCTGTGGAGGCAAATCTTAAAGTTCAGTTGAGATGGTACCTGGTCCCTAAGCAGGTAGGTCATTTTTCTGGAGTAGATCAGGGGCTTTGTTTCAGGGGTTGTCAGGCGGAGGGGACGTTTTATCATATATGGTGGGCTTGCGTTGTAGTAAAGCGCTTTTGGGTTAACATTTTTGCAACAGTTAGCAAATTGTTAGGTAAACATATTGCTGCGAACCCATGGATTGCCCTACTCAATAGCCCCATTGAGGGAGCCTCTAAATTGCAGAGACTTTTAGTTTACCATATCTTTACTGGGGCCAAAATGGTGATCTCTAGATCCTGGAAAACGGGGACTTTACATTTTCGGGAATTCCAGAATAAGGTGTGTCAAATTATGGCAATGGAGAAATTATCGGCGCTTCATGAACATGGTCTGGAGAGATTTCGAGAAGTGTGGGCCCCATGGTTTCGGGACTATATGCCAGCGGACTTCGATATGTCTTTATTGTTGCTGAGCTCCAATGTTATCTGGGGCTCCTTAGAAGGTACTTTCCTCCTCCCTTTTTTTTTTATCCTGTCTACATTTTCCCGCACTAGACTTTCCTCTCCCCTTTTTCCTCTTACCCCTTTCTGAGTTTTACCCAAATGAACAGTTGTAGAGTATTCTTCGATCTAAATTCGGTGCACAATTCGAGTTTACTGTCTCCCGGGCCTAGAGTTACTGTAGGGACTCTTGGGACTTCATGTACGGGGGATTGTTGTGTATACTATAGCTATAGCGTGTGTAGAGATAATGATGCTAAAGCTATGTTTATGTATGAAGCTTTTATGTGCACTGCTGGATTGCTTTCTTTGTATTCCTTGATGAAAGATTCAATAAAAAATGCAATGAGTAAAAAAAAAAAAAAGAAAATGTCATAATGTGCTATTTTCAGTTTGGAGGTCTCCTGGGCAGGAACGGAGGTCTGCCAATACATATGTGGTACCGATGTACGATCATACACAATATGGCTTTCATAAAAAATTACATTTTTTATTTAAAAACACAACAAAGTTTAGAAATATATTTTTTATTTTTTTCCCAAAAATATTATGAAACACTGAAAATTACAAACAAAACATTTCATGTTAAAGCCCAAACTGATGAAAAATAACAATATATCATTTTCTGGAAAACACTGGAAATATCTGAAAAAAGGTAAGCATAGCACAAAATGGTGAAAAATGGCTTGGGAAAAGAGGGTGACAAAATCTCAAGTGGGCTGGCAGTTAAAAGGGTTAAAAGTAACTGTGTATGTTGAGTGTTGTTCTGTTCAGGGGACCTTGCCGTTTCCTATTTAGCTTTTCAATTCTTGTTTGCATATTGATATTTTATGAAAATGTGGTCTGTATTCTGCTTTTTTATTAATTGTTTAGGGAAAGGCTGTGCAACCAGTAAATTCATTGAGGGTTTGTGTCCAGAAAACTGCACCCATGACAATCCTGTATACCTATAAAGCTCGGGGTGTGAGCAGTAGTTGTTTTTTAAATCTCCTAAAGCACTGTTTCAGTTTGGGGTGTCTCTTGGGCAGGAAAGGGTGTCTGTCACGGTGGACAATTTGATACTACAAGCGCACTTCGGTGCACGCGCACCCATTCCCGCAGGACTGCGTCCCTTGGGTTTCCCTGCTTGGCATGTGCAAAGCCGAAAGCAGGTGCAGCCTTACAAAACCTGGGACCCAGGTATGTGGTGCTATTTTTATATTTATATTTTGTAGCCTTTTTTAAATAAAAAATGGTGTCACATGCTACCTAGCTGCTGAAGTGGCAACACCTATTGTGCATTTCCTCCTGCCTGCAGGACAGCGACTCTTTTTCTAATCGATTTTCCTTATTTCTTAGAAATTTTTCTCAACCATGGCCTTCCGGGAGGAGGTCCAAATCATTCGCTACACCCAGGCTCTTGGCTTTAGTGGTAAGTATCTTTATTTTTATTAATTCTAAAGTGTTTTATGTTATTGATAAGTGAATAATTTTCCCTGCCTCTTGGCCCGCTGGCCCGCTTTGGCATTAATTATTGGAGTTGATTCTTCTGTGAAAATTTTGCACATTATATTGCACTTTATGTAGATTTACACTTTATGAGAATTTATACCTTGTTAGAGCTCATTTTGGATGTTATAACACTTTAGTTATCCAGGTTAAAGACAGGAGACTTATGGGGGCGTGGCTGGGCATGGAGTGAGGTTGTCTTGAGCTCCCTCTGGCCGACCGTTCAACCCTACTATTTCTGGGCATTCACCCACCCAAATTTGCTGGATCCAGCATGGCCAAGAAGCGGAGAGGGCAGAGAGTCATGTCGCCTCAAACGCGCAAGATCAGCGCCTACCTTGGTGCTGACAGGCGGAGAGGAGAGATCGCGGGGAGCAGCAAGATGGCTGCGGTGCGCCCGGAGGCGGAAGAGCCACATGTCATGGCGCCGGATGGAGAGGCCAGAGCTGCCCAGGATCGGGGGGCCCCCTTTACTGCTGACACCGCAGGTGGTCTGGGCGAGGAGGCACCTACGGGCTGTGCAGCTGCATCCCCGGGAGGAGGTGAGGAGAGCGGCGGAGGACGGCGGGTGCCGGGCTCCGCACCTGACGCGGAGCCCATCGTGATGGCTGCTGGCGGCGCCGGAGCGGTGCGCGCGCCAGTGAAGAGCGGGCAGCCGGAGCCGCATGAAGGAGAGAGCTCCCCGCCGAGAGGAGGGAGGAAGGTGGGGGAGACGCATTCTGATGCCGGGGCCGGGAGCCGCCCAGTGTAATCACATAGGCACACACACTAAATATATGGAAGGGACTCCCGCTGCCCTATGCGCCCGGATGGGACCCCAGCAGCATCTGAATCAGAGGGGCCGCCCCTACAGTACAGCGGCAGCGCGGGCAAATTGAACCCGGCATCTACGCTGTCGCCAGTGGGGGGGGGTGGGAGCGAGAGGGGTGTCCCCGCCAAGCCCGAATTCGCGGGCACTCCATGATACCTCCTCGAACCCGGATGGGATGTGGTTCTCCCCTGGGGCTCCTGTGCGCGCCCTTCCCTCCCCTACATGGCGCTCCAGAGTAGATCAGGATGGAGAGACTTGGGGTGGCAGTCGTGGTGGAGACGCCCACAACCATGGCCTGACCCCGCACCAGAGCACCCCCCAGCACTGGGATGACCCATCTCGGGGCCATTCCTCCCTCTCCCAGCACCCGGGCCCCTTGTGCCATGGGGGGGCTCCACCTCCCGCTCAACAGGGGTCTGCACTGGCGCAACCCAGGATGCCGACGAACGGGGCTGCTCAGGATGCTTTCCGAAGCTACCGGGATGGACGCCTGGGCGTCCCTGCTGGCCCCCCCCTCTCAAGATTGCCACGACGGAGTCCTCGTGGGTATAAGGGCTGAACGTAAAGCCCTACCGACCAAGGCGGACCTGGAATCCTTTATATTAAGGGTTGAAAGTACCTTTAAGAAAGATATATCTGATCTACAAAGTGCCGTGGGCAATCTGGACTCCAGGGTATCGGGCATGGAGCAGTCCCACATCTCGAACGTCCAAAGAATAGAAGCTCTAGAAAAAAGCATGGCTTCCCAACGTTCCTTATCTCAAGCGGCGGTCCTACATTTGGATGACCTAGAAAACAGGAGCTGCCGTAACAATATAAGGCTGAGGGGCTTACCTGAGGCCACTGGTCCGGATCAACTGCTGCAAACCGTCACTGGTGTCTTCAACGGGATCTTGAGCCGTTCACCCACTGCGGAAATAGTGATTGACCGCCTCCACCGAGCCCTAGGACCCAAACCTGCTGACCCGGGCCACCCTCGAGACATCATCTGCCGCCTGCATTACTTCTCCGTAAAGGAGGAAATCCTCAGGAAAGCACGAGAGAGGGAGCGGATAAACTTTGACGGTACCACATTGCAGGTGTTCCAGGACGTTTCCAGGCGGTCCCTGTACATGAGGTGTCTCTTGAGACCTCTACTGGAGAGGATCCGGGAATGTGGGGCCTCCTACCATTGGGGACATCCGTTTCACCTGCTGGTGAGTAGACACCAGCGTGTTTTTGCCTTAAGAACCCCGGCGGACCTCCCTGAACTTTTCGCTTTCTTGGACTCGCCGGCACTAGAGGTCCCGGACTGGCTGGATCCTTCCTCACTCATTCCCTCCCCGTCTGCAAGAGCGGGCCCCCCACCTCGCGGGGCTCGACGGGAGGGGGGTGCGAGCACCTCGCGCAGAAGAAATGCCAGAGGCCCACCACCGGCACAATGAGACCTAACTCAAAAAGGGTTGTTGTGTTATTCTTCTGCCAATGTTGTCTCATCTGTGTGCTTTCTTGATGCCATGTTATCTGTTTACTGTTGTTGGAATAATGTTGCCTCACTGGCCACTCCGTTATATGTTCAGCTGAGCTCTGAGTAGCCCTTTTCCTGCATTGGCGGGTTTAGCGGATCATTGACGGGGGTGCCAGGGGGCATCTGCGAATGTTATTTGAATTGTTGGGTGGGTGTCTCCATCATTTGCATGCTCTGCGGCCGGCAGTGTTGCCGAGTTGGAGCCCGTTTAGCGAGTGGGGGGGGTTGGCTGGGGGGACGCCGCGGTCACCTTCAGCCTGTTGCGATCCCACAGTAGGTTAGGGTCCTTTCTCGTTCGGTGTCTGGCGGACGAGTGGAGGACCTCTTTTTGGGGAGCAGTAACTTTATCCCCCGTTTAAGTCCACGCTTAGCTGCGGGGACTTTCTTTGATGCATCCCTGTAGTTATTGTTGTGAAGAAGTTTATTTGTGTTGTACTTAACTGCATGTGGTTGTTCTTCCTTTGTCTTGTCCTGTGCGTTCTTATTCTCTTATAGCTTTTTTTTTTTTTTTTTTCTCTGTCTCCACTTCAGTGGAATTTGACCCCGGGTTCTTTCTCCCCATATCAGTATGTCCAAGGTAAAGTGCACATCCCTCAATGCGAAGGGTTTGAATTTTCCCTTTAAGAGAACATCCAGTCTCAGCTAATTAGCGCCCTCGAAGGGAGATTGAGATGGAGGAATACCTGAGGGCCATTAAAAACACTAGACCTGGAAGGGCACCGGGCCCAGATGGTTTCAACCTGGGATATTACAAGGAATTTGCGGAGCTACTCGGCCCTCGGTTTATTGCCTCCTTCGGCTCCCTGAATGACGGCTGCCCCCCGCCCAGAGACATACTTCGAGCTCACATCACGATAATCCCGAAGGCGGGCAAAGACCCGATGCAATGTGGCAGCTATAGGCCCATTTCTTTATTGAATTGCGACCTGAAGCTATTCAACAAGGTTATTGCAGACAGATTGGCGCCCCTCACTCCTCATCTCGTCCACTGGGACCAAGTTGGCTTTATTCCTTCAAGAGAGGGTAGGGACAACACCACGAGGGTCATCAACTTGATTCATCAGGCACGTACGGGGGGGCCGGGGGGGGCCGGGTACGTTGCAGAGAAGGCGTTTGACAGGGTCAGCTGGGAGTTTCTGTTTGCAACCCTCAGTCATATTGGCCTTGGAAAAAATATGACCCACTGGATTAAGGCCTCTTATTCATGCCCCTCTGCGTCTGTCATAGTAAACGGGCTCCCCTCCAAGCCATTTAATCAATCAAACGGCACGTGCCAGGGGTGCCCGCTTTCACCGTTAATATTCATCCTAACATTAGAACCATTCTTGCGCACTGTCAGTAAGAACTTGGATGTGGCCGGAGTACGTTGGTCGTGCTGAGCACAAGGTGGCAGCGTATGCGGACGACCTAATTTTCTTTATCACTAAGCCAGAAACCACTTTACCCGTCCGTCCGTGTCTAACTATAAAATAAACTATCAGAAATCCTCAGCCCTTAACATTAACATTCCTCCCAAAAGAATAGAGCAGCTCTCAAAGACCTTCCGCTTCAAATGGAAGGGGGAGGCGGTGACTTACCTGGGGACGCAAATACCGGCTAAGCCTCAAAAGATTTATGGTCTCAACTTTCCCCCGTTGTTGTGGAGGGTGGAAGAGGATCTTTGGAGGTGGAACAAGAGTGCATTCACCTGGTTCGGCCGGGTGAGTATTATTAAGATGAACATATTACCCAGAGTGCTATATCTCTTCCAGGCTCTTCCAATAGAGGTCCCCCACATATTCTTTAAGAGACTAGTGGGGTTGTGCTCAAGGTTTGTTTGGGCTGGGAAAGCATATCGATTGGCAGCATCCCTCCTGACCCTTCCCAAGGCTCGGGGAGGCCTGGGCCTCCCGGATTGGAGGCTGTATCACGCTGCGACCCACCTGGGCAGGGTGATCGACTGGTGCAGGCATTCCACACTGAAACAATGGACACACATTGAACAGGAAGCCTCGCTTGCCTTCCTTCCGGGACTCCCTTGGATCCCGCTGGGTCAGCTCCAAATTCTCAACAAGCACCCGACAATAGGCCCCACGAGGAAGGTGGTGGCGAGGGTCTTCCCGAAGCCGGATATCTCCCCCAACCTGTCTCCTTTAACTCCAGTGATAGGGCACCCAGATTTCCCGGTGAGCCAGTCTGACTGTGTCTTCTGTACGTGGGCGCAACGGAATTGTTATAGGCTCATGCATATGCGTGAGGGGGGCAGATGGTGTGGGTCGGGGGATTTGGCTGCTAGGCACTCGCTTCAGCCACTTAATTTCTGGCGGGCCTTCCAGCTGTCACATTACCAGAAATCTGCGGACCAGCCAGGTGAAGCTGATAGACCATTGACCCCTTTTGAAGGATCCCCTTTGACCCCTTTTGAACCCCTTGCATGGATGAGTGGGAGAGGGAACTTAACAGAAACTTCTCAGCAGAACAGAGGCAAGCTATGTTTCACTGGCTCATAAATCTTCTATTTCTAGCAGATACCAAGAAGCCTCATATAAAATTCTGACCCGCTGGTATTACATGCCATCTAGACTGGCTAAGATGTTGCCCTCTTCCAGCCCCCTATGCTGGAGATGCTCGCGTGAAAGGGGCACAATGCTTCATATGTTCTGGAATTGTACTGGCCTTACTAAGTTTTGGGACAATGTCCGGAAAATAGTACTACACTTGACCGGGATTGACCTGGGGGAGGATCCGGCCAGCTACCTCCTTAACTTGGCCCCCAACTCTATTCGCAAGAGAGGCAAATCCCTCCTAGCCCCACTGCTGAACGCCGCAAAGTCATGTATACCTGCGTGTTGGAAATCATCCGATCCTCCAACAACAGCGATGTGGCTGTCTAGAGTGAGGGACGTGAGTAGGATGGAGGAACTTACGGCATCAATGAAGGACACCCTTGACAAATACAGAGAGATTTGGTGTGACGGGGAACAGTTAACCCTATCGGCCGACTACCTTGGATATCTTCAGGAGTGAAGCCGAAGTGCTTCAGAGCGAGTTCCCTCTCCCCACCCTACTATCCCGCTCCCCCCCTTCTTTCTGTCCCTCTCCTCCCTGTTTTTTCTTTTTTCTTCACTTTTAGTTTATTCTTCTTTGTCGTGTGTCTTGTTCAAGATGTTTTGTTATGTTCATGTATAAAAAAAAAAATGTGGGGGCTTGGATTGCAGACAGATATTTATAGGGTGTCGATAGGCGGTAGCCGGGTCAGTGGAAGTCAATGGCAGCAGTCTGGGGAGGGGCAGGGTGCTCGGTCGGCTTCCTAGGGTGCCAGATGATCCAGGAGTGTCCCGCTAGCTATGCAATACATACCTAACTGTTTATCCCATGGATGCGGTGGCCTTATTGTGATACACCACTTTGTTGGGTATTTATGATATGCTGTAAAGCTTTGCCTTGTCTTTTTTGCTGAAGCTTGTCTGCTATGCCTGTCTCCTCAATAAAAAATATAATTAAAAGAAAAAAAAAGACAGGAGACTTATTAATATGATTATTCATAGTGTGTTCTGCTTCCACCATCTCCACCTTTCAATCATGTTGTTATATTGTTATATATTGTTATATTGTTTTATATTGTCTTTGCAATTTATGTGATACATTCATTATATGGATTTATTTTAAAATCATGGATTGCCGCCCTTGAGATAATTTTGGTCTATGCATTAAAAAAAGTTTTTCTGGAAATTTGAGAGCTCAGAAAAAAAATATTTTTGGAGGAAATTTATGACATTTGGAGGTTTTTTTATTTTTGGAATTTTGGAAAACAAATGTTTTTTTGCACATTTGTTGGATTTTGACAGATTTGGGAAATTTGACAGATTTTGACAAGTGGCCTTTTTTCGTCTTTTTGGAAAAAAAATTTGACAGTTGGATTTTGACAGTTGGCATTTTTCTGTGATTTTGACAGTTGGAAAATGTTTTTTGTTTTTTGTAAATTTGACAGTTTGATTTTGACAGTTGAATCCAACCTGTCCTCCATCATCAGTGATACCACGGACTCTCCATGAACAGAGAAGTGCAAGAAGAAAGTATGTAACTTCTCCTTTTAGTGAACCAAAAGTAGCTATAAGACTCTAGACTAGACTGCCAGATTACCTACCCTCAGGGCATCCCAAATGAGGATGTGTGAAAGACTCCAGATTGCAGTGATTACTTATTTTGCCAGCCAGCCTACAGCACATGTGCCCCAGGGCCTCGGGCAGCTTCCTTCCAGCTGCTGTGTGCTCTCACACCAGGTCTATCTGAATGGCTGATGCGAGCACGCACAGCCAGGGGGTAGCTGTCAGCCTGAAGTTCATATAAACAGCTAGGAAACCTGATTGCAGGACTTTGGGATTGCCAGTAAGGTAACAATATTAGGGGATCCAGGTGGGGAGTTCCCATATTCCAAAATGGCATGCCCTAGGGTATGGTTATGGGCAAAATCCTGGGTTTTGGTCTGCTTTAATTTAAAGCAGCAGTGGATGGATTGGGGTCCATGTGGGACAGGAATCTCTGTATCAAAAAGCTGTCAATGAAGGGTTTACATCCACTTTAATAAATCTTATAAGGGGAAGTTTCAGGGGCGTTACTATAGAGAGTCCAAGGGCAGCGACCGCACAGGGGCCAAGGAGGTCAGGGGGCCCCAACATTGTTGACCCTCCCTATTTATCTTTTTTGTGCTCACTTGCTATCATTTAGAGCAGTGGTCCCCAACCCCCGGGCCGCGGACCGCTACCGGTCCGTGGCTCAAATGGTACCGTGCCCTGAGGCTACCCGCTCGGAGGTTCGCTACCATCGGGTGCAGGAGGAGGAGGACGCGGTCACCGTGCGGCTCTACAGGTGGGTGACCGTATATAGCAGGGGTACTCAACCCGCGGACCGCGGTCCGTTTGCGGGCCGCGGCCGCTAGGTTTCCGGACCCCGCGGCCAGGCGGGTAGTCGGGCAGAATGAAAGAAAGCAGGGCGGGACAGGCAGGTGGGAGGAAAGACAGCGGGGCGGGGCAGGAGGGAGGTAATGACAGCGGGCGGGACTGAGGGAATGACAGCTTGTAAAGAAAGGGACGGGGCGGGAGGGAGGAAAGGCAGTGGGCGGGACGGGAGGGATCAAAGACAGCGGACGGGGCGGGCAGGCAGGAGGAATGAAAGCGTGCAGGCGAGCGGAAAGATAGGGGGCGGGGCGGCCGAGCGTGAAGAAAGAGCGCGTGAATAAGGTAAAAGCTGGCTGCCAATGTCAATGATTGGGGGGAGGCGAAAACTGAATGTTTAGTTAATTTGGGGGTAGATTGCTGGGGTTTGGGATGCCCAGGAATACCTTTAAAGTGGAACCCACCAGTGGCTGGCCTGGAATCTAAAAGATTCCAGGCTGGCCGCAGGCTTTTCCTTGAGGCATCCTGATTTGGGATGCCCCCGCTGTTTGAACCCCCCTTCTCCAGGGCACCTGTAAAAACTCGCCTTTCCACGCTCCCATCTCTCTATTCCCAGCTCTGTCCTAATCCAGCTCTGTCCCATCCCATCTCTCTTTTCCCAGCTCTGTCCCATCCCATCTCTCTTTTCCCAGCTCTGTCCCATCCCATCTCTCTATTCCCAGCTCTGTCCCATCCCATCTCTCTTTTCCCAGCTCTGTCCCATCCCATCTCTCTTTTCACAGCTCTGTCCCATCCCATCTCTCTTTTCACAGCTCTGTCCTATCCCATCTCTCTTTTCCCAGCTCTGTCCCATCCCATCTCTCTTCTCCCAGCTCTGTCCCATCCCATCTCTCTTTTCCCAGCTCTGTCCCATTCCACCTCTCTATTCCCAGCTCTGTCCCATCCCATCTCTCTTTTCCCAACTCTGTCCCATCCCATCTCTCTTTTCCCAGCTCTGTCCCATCCCATCTCTCTTTTCCTAGCTCTGTCCCATCCCATCTCTCTATTCCCAGCTCTGTCCCATCACATCTCTCTTTATTCCCAGCTCTGTCTCATCCCATCTCTCTTTTCCCAGCTCTGTCCCATCCCATCTCTCTATTCCCAGCTCTGTCCCATCCCATCTCTCTATTCCCAGCTCTGTCCCATCCCATCTCTCTATTCCCAGCTCTGTCCCATCCCATCTCTCTATTCCCAGCTCTGTCCCATCCCATCTCTCTTTTCCCAGCTCTGTCTCATCCCATCTCTCTATTCCCAGCTCTGTCCCATCCCATCTCTCTATTCCCAGCTCTGTCCCATCCCATCTCTCTATTCCGAGCTCTGTCCCATCTCATCTCTCTTCTCCCATCTCTGTCCCATCTTATCTCTCTTTTCCCAGCTCTGTCCTATCCCATCTCTCTATTCCCAGCTCTGTCCCATCCCATCTCTCTATTCCGAGCTCTGTCCCATCTCATCTCTCTTCTCCCAGCTCTGTCCCATCTTATCTCTCTTTTCCCAGCTCTGTCCCATCCCATCTCTCTATTCCCAGCTCTGTACTATCCCATCTCTCTATTCCCAGCTCTGTCCCATCCCACCTCTTTTCTCCCAGCTCTGTCCCATCCCATCTCTCTTTTCCTAGCTCTGTCCCATCCCATCTCTCTTTTCCAAGCTCTGTCCCATCCCATCTCTCTATTCCCAGCTCTGTCCCATCCCATCTCTCTATTCCCAGCTCTGTCCCATCCCATCTCTCTATTCCCAGCTCTGTCCCATCCCATCTCTTTATTCCCAGCTCTGTCCGATCCCATCTCTCTTTTTCCGGCTCTGTCCCATCCCATCTCTCTTTTCCAAGCTCTGTCCCATCCCATCTCTCTATTCCCAGCTCTGTCCCATCCCATCTCTCTATTCCCAGCTCTGTCCCATCCCATCTCTCTATTCCCAGCTCTGTCCCATCCCATCTCTTTATTCCCAGCTCTGTCCCATCCCATCTCTCTTTTTCCGGCTCTGTCCCATCCCATCTCTCTATTCCCAGCTCTGTCCCATCCCATCTATCTATTCCCAGCTCTGTCCCATCCCATCTCTCTTTTCCCAGCTCTGTCTCATCCCATCTCTCTATTCCCAGCTCTGTCCCATCCCATCTCTCTATTCCCAGCTCTGTCCCATCCCATCTCTTTAATCCCAGCTCTGTCCCATCCCATCTCTCTTTTCCCAGCTCTGTCTCATCCCATTTCTCTATTCCCAGCTCTGTCCCATCCCATCTCTCTATTCCCAGCTCTGTCCCATCCCATCTCTCTATTCCCAGCTCTGTCCCATCTCATCTCTCTTTTCCCAGCTCTGTCCCATCTCATCTCTCTATTCCCAGCTCTGTCCCATCCCATCTCTCTATTCCCAGCTCTGTCCCATCCCATCTTTGTTTTCCCAGCTCTGTCTCATCCCATCTCTTTATTCCCAGCTCTGTCTCATCCCATCTCTCTATTCCCAGCTCTGTCCCATCCCATCTCTCTATTCCCAGCTCTGTCCCATCCCATCTCTCTTTTCCCAGCTCTGTCTCATCCCATCTCTCTATTCCCAGCTCTGTCCCATCCCATCTCTCTATTCCCAGCTCTGTCCCATCCCATCTCTCTATTCCCAGCTCTGTCCCATCTCATCTCTCTTTTCCCAACTCTGTCCCATCCCATCTCTCTATTCCCAGCTCTGTCCCATCCCATCTCTCTATTCCCAGCTCTGTCCCATCCCATCTCTCTATTCCCAGCTCTGTCCCATCCCATCTCTTTATTCCCAGCTCTGTCCGATCCCATCTCTCTTTTTCCGGCTCTGTCCCATCCCATCTCTCTTTTCCAAGCTCTGTCCCATCCCATCTCTCTATTCCCAGCTCTGTCCCATCCCATCTCTCTATTCCCAGCTCTGTCCCATCCCATCTCTCTATTCCCAGCTCTGTCCCATCCCATCTCTTTATTCCCAGCTCTGTCCCATCCCATCTCTCTTTTTCCGGCTCTGTCCCATCCCATCTCTCTATTCCCAGCTCTGTCCCATCCCATCTATCTATTCCCAGCTCTGTCCCATCCCATCTCTCTTTTCCCAGCTCTGTCTCATCCCATCTCTCTATTCCCAGCTCTGTCCCATCCCATCTCTCTATTCCCAGCTCTGTCCCATCCCATCTCTTTAATCCCAGCTCTGTCCCATCCCATCTCTCTTTTCCCAGCTCTGTCTCATCCCATTTCTCTATTCCCAGCTCTGTCCCATCCCATCTCTCTATTCCCAGCTCTGTCCCATCCCATCTCTCTATTCCCAGCTCTGTCCCATCTCATCTCTCTTTTCCCAGCTCTGTCCCATCTCATCTCTCTATTCCCAGCTCTGTCCCATCCCATCTCTCTATTCCCAGCTCTGTCCCATCCCATCTTTGTTTTCCCAGCTCTGTCTCATCCCATCTCTTTATTCCCAGCTCTGTCTCATCCCATCTCTCTATTCCCAGCTCTGTCCCATCCCATCTCTCTATTCCCAGCTCTGTCCCATCCCATCTCTCTTTTCCCAGCTCTGTCTCATCCCATCTCTCTATTCCCAGCTCTGTCCCATCCCATCTCTCTATTCCCAGCTCTGTCCCATCCCATCTCTCTATTCCCAGCTCTGTCCCATCTCATCTCTCTTTTCCCAACTCTGTCCCATCTCATCTCTCTATTCCCAGCTCTGTCCCATCCCATCTCTCTATTCCCAGCTCTGTCCCATCCCATCTTTGTTTTCCCAGCTCTGTCTCATCCCATCTCTTTATTCCCAGCTCTGTCCCATCCCATCTCTCTATTCCCAGCTCTGTCCCATCCCATCTCTCTTTTCCCAGCTCTGTCTCATCCCATCTCTCTATTCCCAGCTCTGTCCCATCCCATCTCTCTATTCCCAGCTCTGTCCCATCCCATCTCTCTATTCCCAGCTCTGTCCCATCCCAACTCTCTTTTCCCAGCTCTGTCCCATCCCATCTCTCTATTCCCAGCTCTGTCCCATCCCATCTCTCTTTTCCCAGCTCTGTCTCATCCCATCTCTCTATTCCCTGCTCTGTACCATCCCATCTCTCTATTCCCAGCTCTGTCCCATCCCATCTCTCTATTCCCAGCTCTGTCCCATCCCATCTCTCTATTCCCAGCTCTGTCCCATCCCATCTCTCTATTACCAGCTCTGTCCTATCCCATCTCTCTATTCCCAGCTCTGTCCCATCCCAGTTCTCTTTTCCCAGCTCTGTCCCATCCCATCTCTTTATTCCCAGCTCTGTCCCATCCCATCTCTCTTTTCCCAGCTCTGTCCCATCCCATCTCTCTATTCCCAGCTCTGTCCCATCCCATCTCTTTATTCCCAGCTCTGTCCCATCCCATCTCTCTTTTCCCAGCTCTGTCCCATCCCATCTCTCTTTTCCCAGCTCTGTCCCATCCCATCTCTCATTTCCCAGCTCTGTCCCATCCCATCTCTCTTTTCCCAGCTCTGTCCCATCCCATCTCTCTTTTCCCAGCTCTGTCCCATCCCACCTCTCTTTTCCCAGCTCTGTCCCATCCCATCTCTCTATTCCCAGCTCTGTCTCATCCCATCTCTCTTTTCCCAGCTCTGTCCCATCCCATCTCTCTATTCCCAGCTCTGTCCCATCCCATCTCTCTTTTCCCAGCTATGTCTCATCCCATCTATTTATTCCCAGCTCTGTCCCATCCCATCTCTCTTTTCCCAGCTCTGTCCCATCCCATCTCTCTATTCCCAGCTCTGTCTCATCCCACCTCTCATTTTCCAGCTCTGTCCCATCCCATCTCTCTATTCCCAGCTCTGTCTCATCCCATCTCTTTATTCCCAGCTCTGTCCCATCCCATCTCTCTATTCCCAGCTCTGTCTCATCCCATCTCTCTTTTCCCAGCTCTGTCCCATCCCATCTCTCTATTCCCAGCTCTGTCCCATCCCATCTCTCTTTTCCCAGCTCTGTCCCATCCCAGCTCTCTTTTCCCAGCTCTGTCCCATCCCATCTCTCTTTTCCCAACTCTGTCTCATCCCATCTCTTTATTCCCAGCTCTGTCCCATCCCATCTCTCTTTTCCCAGCTCTGTCTCATCCCATCTCTTTATTCCCAGCTCTGTCCCATCTCTTTATTCCCAGCTCTGTCCCATCTCTTTATTCCCAGCTCTGTCCCATCCCATCTCTCTTTTCCCAGCTCTGTCCCATCCCATCTCTCTTTTCCCAGCTCTGTCCCATCCCACCTCTCTTTTCCCAGCTCTGTCCCATCCCATCTCTCTATTCCCAGCTCTGTCTCACCCCATCTCTCTTTTCCCAGCTCTGTCCCATCCCATCTCTCTATTCCCAGCTCTGTCCCATCCCATCTCTCTTTTCCCAGCTATGTCTCATCCCATCTCTTTATTCCCAGCTCTGTCCCATCCCATCTCTCTTTTCCCAGCTCTGTCCCGCCCCATCTCTCTATTCCCATCTCTGTCTCATCCCACCTCTCTTTTTCCAGCTCTGTCCCATCCCATCTCTCTATTCCCAGCTCTGTCCCATCCCATCTCTTTATTCCCAGCTCTGTCCCATCCCATCTTTCTTTTCCCAGCTCTGTCCCATCCCATCCCTCTATTCCCAGCTCTGTCCCATCCCATCTCTTTATTCCCAGCTCTGTCCCATCCCATCTCTCTTTTCCCAGCTCTGTCCCATCCCATCTCTCTTTTCCCAGCTCTGTCCCATCCCATCTCTCTTTTCCCAGCTCTGTCCCATCCCATCTCTCATTTCCCAGCTCTGTCCCATCCCATCTCTCTTTTCCCAGCTCTGTCCCATCCCATCTCTCCTTTCCCAGCTCTGTCCCATCCCACCTCTCTTTTCCCAGCTCTGTCCCATCCCATCTCTCTATTCCCAGCTCTGTCTCATCCCACCTCTCTTTTTCCAGCTCTGTCTCGTCCCATCTCTCTATTCCCAGCTCTGTCCAATCCCATCTCTCTATTCCCAGCTCTGTCCCATCCCATCTCTCTATTCCCAGCTCTGTCCCATCCCATCTCTCTTTTCCCAGCTCTGTCTCATCCCATCTCTCTATTCCCAGCTCTCTATTCCCAGCTCTGTCCCATCCCATCTCTCTATTCCCAGCTCTGTCCCATCCCAACTCTCTTTTCCCAGCTCTGTCCCATCCCATCTCTCTATTCCCAGCTCTGTCCCATCCCATCTCTCTTTTCCCAGCTCTGTCTCATCCCATCTCTCTATTCCCAGCTCTGTACCATCCCATCTCTCTATTCCCAGCTCTGTCCCATCCCATCTCTCTATTCCCAGCTCTGTCCCATCCCATCTCTCTATTCCCAGCTCTGTCCCATCCCATCTCTCTATTACCAGCTCTGTCCTATCCCATCTCTCTATTCCCAGCTCTGTCCCATCCCAGTTCTCTTTTCCCAGCTCTGTCCCATCCCATCTCTTTATTCCCAGCTCTGTCCCATCCCATCTCTCTTTTCCCAGCTCTGTCCCATCCCAACTCTCTATTCCCAGCTCTGTCCCATCCCATCTCTTTATTCCCAGCTCTGTCCCATCCCATCTCTCTTTTCCCAGCTCTGTCCCATCCCATCTCTCTTTTCCCAGCTCTGTCCCATCCCATCTCTCATTTCCCAGCTCTGT
Source organism: Gastrophryne carolinensis (assembly GCA_027917425.1). Classification (NCBI taxonomy): domain Eukaryota; kingdom Metazoa; phylum Chordata; class Amphibia; order Anura; family Microhylidae; genus Gastrophryne; species Gastrophryne carolinensis. Next base: position 503,056,850 of record CM051234.1, read on the forward strand.
CCCATCCCATCTCTCTTTTCCCAGCTCTGTCCCATCCCATCTCTCTTTTCCCAGCTCTGTCCCATCCCACCTCTCTTTTCCCAGCTCTGTCCCATCCCATCTCTCTATTCCCAGCTCTGTCTCATCCCATCTCTCTTTTCCCAGCTCTGTCCCATCCCATCTCTCTATTCCCAGCTCTGTCCCATCCCATCTCTCTTTTCCCAGCTATGTCTCATCCCATCTATTTATTCCCAGCTCTGTCCCATCCCATCTCTCTTTTCCCAGCTCTGTCCCATCCCATCTCTCTATTCCCAGCTCTGTCTCATCCCACCTCTCATTTTCCAGCTCTGTCCCATCCCATCTCTCTATTCCCAGCTCTGTCTCATCCCATCTCTTTATTCCCAGCTCTGTCCCATCCCATCTCTCTATTCCCAGCTCTGTCTCATCCCATCTCTCTTTTCCCAGCTCTGTCCCATCCCATCTCTCTATTCCCAGCTCTGTCCCATCCCATCTCTCTTTTCCCAGCTCTGTCCCATCCCAGCTCTCTTTTCCCAGCTCTGTCCCATCCCATCTCTCTTTTCCCAACTCTGTCTCATCCCATCTCTTTATTCCCAGCTCTGTCCCATCCCATCTCTCTTTTCCCAGCTCTGTCTCATCCCATCTCTTTATTCCCAGCTCTGTCCCATCTCTTTATTCCCAGCTCTGTCCCATCTCTTTATTCCCAGCTCTGTCCCATCCCATCTCTCTTTTCCCAGCTCTGTCCCATCCCATCTCTCTTTTCCCAGCTCTGTCCCATCCCACCTCTCTTTTCCCAGCTCTGTCCCATCCCATCTCTCTATTCCCAGCTCTGTCTCATCCCATCTCTCTTTTCCCAGCTCTGTCCCATCCCATCTCTCTATTCCCAGCTCTGTCCCATCCCATCTCTCTTTTCCCAGCTATGTCTCATCCCATCTCTTTATTCCCAGCTCTGTCCCATCCCATCTCTCTTTTCCCAGCTCTGTCCCGCCCCATCTCTCTATTCCCAGCTCTGTCTCATCCCACCTCTCTTTTTCCAGCTCTGTCCCATCCCATCTCTCTATTCCCAGCTCTGTCCCATCCCATCTCTTTATTCCCAGCTCTGTCCCATCCCATCTCTCTTTTCCCAGCTCTGTCCCATCCCATCTCTCTATTCCCAGCTCTGTCCCATCCCATCTCTCTTTTCCCAGCTCTGTCCCATCCCATCTCTCATTTCCCAGCTCTGTCCCATCCCATCTCTCTTTTCCCAGCTCTGTCCCATCCCATCTCTCTTTTCCCAGCTCTGTCCCATCCCACCTCTCTTTTCCCAGCTCTGTCCCATCCCATCTCTCTATTCCCAGCTCTGTCTCATCCCATCTCTCTTTTCCCAGCTCTGTCCCATCCCATCTCTCTATTCCCAGCTCTGTCCCATCCCATCTCTCTTTTCCCAGCTATGTCTCATCCCATCTATTTATTCCCAGCTCTGTCCCATCCCATCTCTCTTTTCCCAGCTCTGTCCCATCCCATCTCTCTATTCCCAGCTCTGTCTCATCCCACCTCTCATTTTCCAGCTCTGTCCCATCCCATCTCTCTATTCCCAGCTCTGTCTCATCCCATCTCTTTATTCCCAGCTCTGTCCCATCCCATCTCTCTATTCCCAGCTCTGTCTCATCCCATCTCTCTTTTCCCAGCTCTGTCCCATCCCATCTCTCTATTCCCAGCTCTGTCCCATCCCATCTCTCTTTTCCCAGCTCTGTCCCATCCCAGCTCTCTTTTCCCAGCTCTGTCCCATCCCATCTCTCTTTTCCCAACTCTGTCTCATCCCATCTCTTTATTCCCAGCTCTGTCCCATCCCATCTCTCTTTTCCCAGCTCTGTCTCATCCCATCTCTTTATTCCCAGCTCTGTCCCATCTCTTTATTCCCAGCTCTGTCCCATCTCTTTATTCCCAGCTCTGTCCCATCCCATCTCTCTTTTCCCAGCTCTGTCCCATCCCATCTCTCTTTTCCCAGCTCTGTCCCATCCCACCTCTCTTTTCCCAGCTCTGTCCCATCCCATCTCTCTATTCCCAGCTCTGTCTCATCCCATCTCTCTTTTCCCAGCTCTGTCCCATCCCATCTCTCTATTCCCAGCTCTGTCCCATCCCATCTCTCTTTTCCCAGCTATGTCTCATCCCATCTCTTTATTCCCAGCTCTGTCCCATCCCATCTCTCTTTTCCCAGCTCTGTCCCGCCCCATCTCTCTATTCCCAGCTCTGTCTCATCCCACCTCTCTTTTTCCAGCTCTGTCCCATCCCATCTCTCTATTCCCAGCTCTGTCCCATCCCATCTCTTTATTCCCAGCTCTGTCCCATCCCATCTCTCTTTTCCCAGCTCTGTCCCATCCCATCTCTCTATTCCCAGCTCTGTCCCATCCCATCTCTTTATTCCCAGCTCTGTCCCATCCCATCTCTCTTTTCCCAGCTCTGTCCCATCCCATCTCTCTTTTCCCAGCTCTGTCCCATCCCATCTCTCTTTTCCCAGCTCTGTCCCATCCCATCTCTCATTTCCCAGCTCTGTCCCATCCCATCTCTCTTTTCCCAGCTCTGTCCCATCCCATCTTTGTTTTCCCAGCTCTGTCTCATCCCATCTCTTTATTCCCAGCTCTGTCTCATCCCATCTCTCTATTCCCAGCTCTGTCCCATCCCATCTCTCTATTCCCAGCTCTGTCCCATCCCATCTCTCTATTCCCAGCTCTGTCCCATCCCAACTCTCTTTTCCCAGCTCTGTCTCATCCCATCTCTCTATTCCCAGCTCTGTCCCATCCCATCTCTCTATTCCCAGCTCTGTCCCATCCCATCTCTCTATTCCCAGCTCTGTCCCATCTCATCTCTCTTTTCCCAGCTCTGTCCCATCTCATCTCTCTATTCCCAGCTCTGTCCCATCCCATCTCTATATTCCCAGCTCTGTCCCATCCCATCTTTGTTTTCCCAGGTCTGTCTCATCCCATCTCTTTATTCCCAGCTCTGTCCCATCCCATCTCTCTATTCCCAGCTCTGTCCCATCCCATCTCTCGTTTCCCAGCTCTGTCTCATCCCATCTCTCTATTCCCAGCTCTGTCCCATCCCATCTCTCTATTCCCAGCTCTGTCCCATCCCAGCTCTCTTTTCCCAGCTCTGTCCCATCCCATCTCTTTATTCCCAGCTCTGTCCCATCCCATCTCTCTATTCCCAGCTCTGTCCTATCCCATCTCTCTATTCCCAGCTCTGTCCCATCCCAGCTCTCTTTTCCCAGCTCTGTCCCATCCCATCTCTTTATTCCCAGCTCTGTCCCATCCCATCTCTCTTTTCCCAGCTCTGTCCCATCCCATCTCTCTATTCCCAGCTCTGTCCCATCCCATCTCTTTATTCCCAGCTCTGTCCCATCCCATCTCTCTTTTCCCAGCTCTGTCCCATCCCATCTCTCTTTTCCCAGCTCTGTCCCATCCCATCTCTCATTTCCCAGCTCTGTCCCATCCCATCTCTCTTTTCCCAGCTCTGTCCCATCCCATCTCTCTTTTCCCAGCTCTGTCCCATCCCACCTCTCTTTTCCCAGCTCTGTCCCATCCCATCTCTCTATTCCCAGCTCTGTCTCATCCCATCTCTCTTTTCCCAGCTCTGTCCCATCCCATCTCTCTATTCCCAGCTCTGTCCCATCCCATCTCTTTATTCCCAGCTCTGTCTCATCCCACCTCTCTTTTTCCAGCTCTGTCCCATCCCATCTCTCTATTCTCAGCTCTGTCCCATCCCATCTCTTTATTCCCAGCTCTGTCCCATCCCATCTCTCTTTTCCCAGCTCTGTCCCATCCCACCTCTCTTTTTCCAGCTCTGTCCCATCCCATCTCTCTATTCCCAGCTCTGTCCCATCCCATCTCTCTTTTCCCAGCTATGTCTCATCCCATCTCTTTATTCCCAGCTCTGTCCCATCCCATCTCTCTTTTCCCAGCTATGTCTCATCCCATCTCTTTATTCCCAGCTCTGTCTCATCCCATCTCTCTATTCCCAGCTCTGTCCCATCCCATCTCTCTATTCCCAGCTCTGTCCCATCCCATCTCTCTTTTCCCAGCTCTGTCTCATCCCATCTCTCTATTCCCAGCTCTGTCCCATCCCATCTCTCTATTCCCAGCTCTGTCCCATCCCATCTCTCTATTCCCAGCTCTGTCCCATCTCATCTCTCTTTTCCCAGCTCTGTCCCATCTCATCTCTCTATTCCCAGCTCTGTCCCATCCCATCTCTCTATTCCCAGCTCTGTCCCATCCCATCTTTGTTTTCCCAGCTCTGTCTCATCCCATCTCTATATTCCCAGCTCTGTCTCATCCCATCTCTCTATTCCCAGCTCTGTCCCATCCCATCTCTCTATTCCCAGCTCTGTCACATCCCATCTCTCTATTCCCAGCTCTGTCCCATCCCATCTCTCTTTTCCCAGCTCTGTCTCATCCCATCTCTCTATTCCCAGCTCTGTCCCATCCCATCTCTCTATTCCCAGCTCTGTCCCATCCCATCTCTCTTTTCCCAACTCTGTCCCATCCCATCTCTCTTTTCCCAGCTCTGTCCCATCCCATCTCTCTTTTCCCAGCTCTGTCCCATCTCATCTCTCTATTCCCAGCTCTGTCCCATCCCATCTCTCTATTCCCAGCTCTGTCCCATCCCATCTCTCTTTTCCCAGCTCTGTCCCATCCCATCTCTCTATTCCCAGCTCTGTCCCATCCCATCTCTCTATTGCCAGCTCTGTCCCATCCCATCTCTCTTCTCCCAGCTCTGTCCCATCTTATCTCTCTTTTCCCAGCTCTGTCCCATCCCATCTCTTTTTTCCCAGCTCTGTCCCATCCCATCTCTCTATTCCCAGCTCTGTACTATCCCATCTCTCTATTCCCAGCTCTGTCCCATCCCACCTCTTTTCTCCCAGCTCTGTCCCATCCCATCTCTCTTTTCCTAGCTCTGTCCCATCCCATCTCTCTATTCCCAGCTCTGTCCCATCACATCTCTCTTTATTCCCAGCTCTGTCTCATCCCATCTCTCTTTTCCCAGCTCTGTCCAATCCCATCTCTCTTTTCCCAGCTCTGTCCCATCCCATCTCTCTATTCCCAGCTCTGTCCCATCCCATCTCTCTATTCCCAGCTCTGTCCCATCCCATCTCTCTATTCCCAGCTCTGTCCCATCCCATCTCTCTTTTCCCAGCTCTGTCTCATCCCATCTCTCTATTCCCAGCTCTGTCCCATCCCATCTCTCTATTCCCAGCTCTGTCCCATCCCATCTCTCTATTCCGAGCTCTGTCCCATCTCATCTCTCTTCTCCCATCTCTGTCCCATCTTATCTCTCTTTTCCCAGCTCTGTCCTATCCCATCTCTCTATTCCCAGCTCTGTCCCATCCCATCTCTCTATTCCCAGCTCTGTCCCATCCCATCTCTCTATTCCGAGCTCTGTCCCATCTCATCTCTCTTCTCCCAGCTCTGTCCCATCTTATCTCTCTTTTCCCAGCTCTGTCCCATCCCATCTCTCTATTCCCAGCTCTGTACTATCCCATCTCTCTATTCCCAGCTCTGTCCCATCCCACCTCTTTTCTCCCAGCTCTGTCCCATCCCATCTCTCTTTTCCTAGCTCTGTCCCATCCCATCTCTCTTTTCCAAGCTCTGTCCCATCCCATCTCTCTATTCCCAGCTCTGTCCCATCCCATCTCTCTATTCCCAGCTCTGTCCCATCCCATCTCTCTATTCCCAGCTCTGTCCCATCCCATCTCTCTATTCCCAGCTCTGTCCCATCCCATCTCTCTTTTTCCGGCTCTGTCCCATCCCATCTCTCTATTCCCAGCTCTGTCCCATCCCATCTCTCTATTCCCAGCTCTGTCCCATCCCATCTCTTTATTCCCAGCTCTGTCTCATCCCATCTCTCTTTTCCCAGCTCTGTCCCATCTCTCTATTCCCAGCTCTGTCCCATCCCATCTTTCTATTCCCAGCTCTGTCCCATCCCATCTCTCTATTCCCAGCTCTGTCCCATCCCATCTATCTTTTCCCAGCTCTGTCCCATCCCATCTCTCTTTTCCCAGCTCTGTCCCATCCCATCTCTCTATTCCCAGCTCTGTCCCATCCCATCTCTCTATTGCCAGCTCTGTCCCATCCCATCTCTCTTCTCCCAGCTCTGTCCCATCTTATCTCTCTTTTCCCAGCTCTGTCCCATCCCATCTCTTTTTTCCCAGCTCTGTCCCATCCCATCTCTCTATTCCCAGCTCTGTACTATCCCATCTCTCTATTCCCAGCTCTGTCCCATCCCACCTCTTTTCTCCCAGCTCTGTCCCATCCCATCTCTCTTTTCCTAGCTCTGTCCCATCCCATCTCTCTATTCCCAGCTCTGTCCCATCACATCTCTCTTTATTCCCAGCTCTGTCTCATCCCATCTCTCTTTTCCCAGCTCTGTCCCATCCCATCTCTCTTTTCCCAGCTCTGTCCCATCCCATCTCTCTATTCCCAGCTCTGTCCCATCCCATCTCTCTATTCCCAGCTCTGTCCCATCCCATCTCTCTATTCCCAGCTCTGTCCCATCCCATCTCTCTTTTCCCAGCTCTGTCTCATCCCATCTCTCTATTCCCAGCTCTGTCCCATCCCATCTCTCTATTCCCAGCTCTGTCCCATCCCATCTCTCTATTCCGAGCTCTGTCCCATCTCATCTCTCTTCTCCCATCTCTGTCCCATCTTATCTCTCTTTTCCCAGCTCTGTCCTATCCCATCTCTCTATTCCCAGCTCTGTCCCATCCCATCTCTCTATTCCCAGCTCTGTCCCATCCCATCTCTCTATTCCGAGCTCTGTCCCATCTCATCTCTCTTCTCCCAGCTCTGTCCCATCTTATCTCTCTTTTCCCAGCTCTGTCCCATCCCATCTCTCTATTCCCAGCTCTGTACTATCCCATCTCTCTATTCCCAGCTCTGTCCCATCCCACCTCTTTTCTCTCAGCTCTGTCCCATCCCATCTCTCTTTTCCTAGCTCTGTCCCATCCCATCTCTCTTTTCCAAGCTCTGTCCCATCCCATCTCTCTATTCCCAGCTCTGTCCCATCCCATCTCTCTATTCCCAGCTCTGTCCCATCCCATCTCTCTATTCCCAGCTCTGTCCCATCCCATCTCTTTATTCCCAGCTCTGTCCCATCCCATCTCTCTTTTTCCGGCTCTGTCCCATCCCATCTCTCTATTCCCAGCTCTGTCCCATCCCATCTCTCTATTCCCAGCTCTGTCCCATCCCATCTCTTTATTCCCAGCTCTGTCTCATCCCATCTCTCTTTCCCAGCTCTGTCCCATCTCTCTATTCCCAGCTCTGTCCCATCCCATCTTTCTATTCCCAGGTCTGTCCCATCCCATCTCTCTATTCCCAGCTCTGTCCCATCCCATCTATCTATTCCCAGCTCTGTCCCATCCCATCTCTCTTTTCCCAGCTCTGTCTCATCCCATCTCTCTATTCCCAGCTCTGTCCCATCCCATCTCTCTATTCCCAGCTCTGTCCCATCCCATCTCTTTAATCCCAGCTCTGTCCCATCCCATCTCTCTTTTCCCAGCTCTGTCTCATCCCATCTCTCTATTCCCAGCTCTGTCCCATCCCATCTCTCTATTCCCAGCTCTGTCCCATCCCATCTCTCTATTCCCAGCTCTGTCCCATCTCATCTCTCTTTTCCCAGCTCTGTCCCGTCTCATCTCTCTATTCCCAGCTCTGCCCCATCCCATCTCTCTATTCCCAGCTCTGTCCCATCCCATCTTTGTTTTCCCAGCTCTGTCTCATCCCATCTCTTTATTCCCAGCTCTGTCTCATCCCATCTCTCTATTCCCAGCTCTGTCCCATCCCATCTCTCTATTCCCAGCTCTGTCCCATCCCATCTCTCTTTTCCCAGCTCTGTCTCATCCCATCTCTCTATTCCCAGCTCTGTCCCATCCCATCTCTCTATTCCCAGCTCTGTCCCATCCCATCTCTCTATTCCCAGCTCTGTCCCATCTCATCTCTCTTTTCCCAACTCTGTCCCATCTCATCTCTCTATTCCCAGCTCTGTCCCATCCCATCTCTCTATTCCCAGCTCTGTCCCATCCCATCTTTGTTTTCCCAGCTCTGTCTCATCCCATCTCTTTATTCCCAGCTCTGTCCCATCCCATCTCTCTATTCCCAGCTCTGTCCCATCCCATCTCTCTTTTCCCAGCTCTGTCTCAACCCATCTCTCTATTCCCAGCTCTGTCCCATCCCATCTCTCTATTCCCAGCTCTGTCCCATCCCATCTCTCTATTCCCAGCTCTGTCCCATCCCAACTCTCTTTTCCCAGCTCTGTCCCATCCCATCTCTCTATTCCCAGCTCTGTCCCATCCCATCTCTCTTTTCCCAGCTCTGTCTCATCCCATCTCTCTATTCCCAGCTCTGTACCATCCCATCTCTCTATTCCCAGCTCTGTCCCATCCCATCTCTCTATTCCCAGCTCTGTCCCATCCCATCTCTCTATTCCCAGCTCTGTCCCATCCCATCTCTCTATTACCAGCTCTGTCCTATCCCATCTCTCTATTCCCAGCTCTGTCCCATCCCAGTTCTCTTTTCCCAGCTCTGTCCCATCCCATCTCTTTATTCCCAGCTCTGTCCCATCCCATCTCTCTTTTCCCAGCTCTGTCCCATCCCATCTCTCTATTCCCAGCTCTGTCCCATCCCATCTCTTTATTCCCAGCTCTGTCCCATCCCATCTCTCTTTTCCCAGCTCTGTCCCATCCCATCTCTCTTTTCCCAGCTCTGTCCCATCCCATCTCTCATTTCCCAGCTCTGTCCCATCCCATCTCTCTTTTTCCAGCTCTGTCCCATCCCATCTCTCTTTTCCCAGCTCTGTCCCATCCCACCTCTCTTTTCCCAGCTCTGTCCCATCCCATCTCTCTATTCCCAGCTCTGTCTCATCCCATCTCTCTTTTCCCAGCTCTGTCCCATCCCATCTCTCTATTCCCAGCTCTGTCCCATCCCATCTCTCTTTTCCCAGCTATGTCTCATCCCATCTCTTTATTCCCAGCTCTGTCCCATCCCATCTCTCTTTTCCCAGCTCTGTCCCATCCCATCTCTCTATTCCCAGCTCTGTCTCATCCCACCTCTCTTTTTCCAGCTCTGTCCCATCCCATCTCTCTATTCCCAGCTCTGTCTCATCCCATCTCTTTATTCCCAGCTCTGTCCCATCCCATCTCTCTATTCCCAGCTCTGTCTCATCCCATCTCTCTTTTCCCAGCTCTGTCCCATCCCAGCTCTCTTTTGCCAGCTCTGTCCCATCCCATCTCTCTTTTCCCAACTCTGTCTCATCCCATCTCTTTATTCCCAGCTCTGTCCCATCCCATCTCTCTTTTCCCAGCTCTGTCTCATCCCATCTCTTTATTCCCAGCTCTGTCCCATCTCTTTATTCCCATCCCATCTCTCTTTTCCCAGCTCTGTCCCATCCCATCTCTCTTTTCCCAGCTCTGTCTCATCCCACCTCTCTTTTTCCAGCTCTGTCTCGTCCCATCTCTCTATTCCCAGCTCTGTCCCATCCCATCTCTCTATTCCCAGCTCTGTCCCATCCCATCTCTCTATTCCCAGCTCTGTCCCATCCCATCTCTCTTTTCCCAGCTCTGTCTCATCCCATCTCTCTATTCCCAGCTCTGTCCCATCCCATCTCTCTATTCCCAGCTCTGTCCCCTCCCATCTCTCTATTCCCAGTTCTGTCCCATCTCATCTCTCTTTTCCCAGCTCTGTCCCATCTCATCTCTCTATTCCCAGCTCTGTCCCATCCCATCTCTCTATTCCCAGCTCTGTCCCATCCCATCTTTGTTTTCCCAGCTCTGTCTCATCCCATCTCTTTATTCCCAGCTCTGTCTCATCCCATCTCTCTATTCCCAGCTCTGTCCCATCCCATCTCTCTATTCCCAGCTCTGTCCCATCCCATCTCTCTATTCCCAGCTCTGTCCCATCCCATCTCTCTTTTCCCAGCTCTGTCTCATCCCATCTCTCTATTCCCAGCTCTGTCCCATCCCATCTCTCTATTCCCAGCTCTGTCCCATCCCATCTCTCTATTCCCAGCTCTGTCCCATCTCATCTCTCTTTTCCCAGCTCTGTCCCATCTCATCTCTCTATTCCCAGCTCTGTCCCATCCCATCTCTATATTCCCAGCTCTGTCCCATCCCATCTTTGTTTTCCCAGGTCTGTCTCATCCCATCTCTTTATTCCCAGCTCTGTCCCATCCCATCTCTCTATTCCCAGCTCTGTCCCATCCCATCTCTCTTTTCCCAGCTCTGTCTCATCCCATCTCTCTATTCCCAGCTCTGTCCCATCCCATCTCTCTATTCCCAGCTCTGTCCCATCCCAGCTCTCTTTTCCCAGCTCTGTCCCATCCCATCTCTTTATTCCCAGCTCTGTCCCATCCCATCTCTCTATTCCCAGCTCTGTCCTATCCCATCTCTCTATTCCCAGCTCTGTCCCATCCCAGCTCTCTTTTCCCAGCTCTGTCCCATCCCATCTCTTTATTCCCAGCTCTGTCCCATCCCATCTCTCTTTTCCCAGCTCTGTCCCATCCCATCTCTCTATTCCCAGCTCTGTCCCATCCCATCTCTTTATTCCCAGCTCTGTCCCATCCCATCTCTCTTTTCCCAGCTCTGTCCCATCCCATCTCTCTTTTCCCAGCTCTGTCCCATCCCATCTCTCATTTCCCAGCTCTGTCCCATCCCATCTCTCTTTTCCCAGCTCTGTCCCATCCCATCTCTCTTTTCCCAGCTCTGTCCCATCCCACCTCTCTTTTCCCAGCTCTGTCCCATCCCATCTCTCTATTCCCAGCTCTGTCTCATCCCATCTCTCTTTTCCCAGCTCTGTCCCATCCCATCTCTCTATTCCCAGCTCTGTCCCATCCCATCTCTTTATTCCCAGCTCTGTCTCATCCCACCTCTCTTTTTCCAGCTCTGTCCCATCCCATCTCTCTATTCTCAGCTCTGTCCCATCCCATCTCTTTATTCCCAGCTCTGTCCCATCCCATCTCTCTTTTCCCAGCTCTGTCCCATCCCATCTCTCTATTCCCAGCTCTGTCTCATCCCACCTCTCTTTTTCCAGCTCTGTCCCATCCCATCTCTCTATTCCCAGCTCTGTCTCATCCCATCTCTTTATTCCCAGCTCTGTCCCATCCCACCTCTCTTTTTCCAGCTCTGTCCCATCCCATCTCTCTATTCCCAGCTCTGTCCCATCCCATCTCTCTTTTCCCAGCTATGTCTCATCCCATCTCTTTATTCCCAGCTCTGTCCCATCCCATCTCTCTTTTCCCAGCTATGTCTCATCCCATCTCTTTATTCCCAGCTCTGTCTCATCCCATCTCTCTATTCCCAGCTCTGTCCCATCCCATCTCTCTATTCCCAGCTCTGTCCCATCCCATCTCTCTTTTCCCAGCTCTGTCTCATCCCATCTCTCTATTCCCAGCTCTGTCCCATCCCATCTCTCTATTCCCAGCTCTGTCCCATCCCATCTCTCTATTCCCAGCTCTGTCCCATCTCATCTCTCTTTTCCCAGCTCTGTCCCATCTCATCTCTCTATTCCCAGCTCTGTCCCATCCCATCTCTCTATTCCCAGCTCTGTCCCATCCCATCTTTGTTTTCCCAGCTCTGTCTCATCCCATCTCTTTATTCCCAGCTCTGTCTCATCCCATCTCTCTATTCCCAGCTCTGTCCCATCCCATCTCTCTATTCCCAGCTCTGTCACATCCCATCTCTCTATTCCCAGCTCTGTCCCATCCCATCTCTCTTTTCCCAGCTCTGTCTCATCCCATCTCTCTATTCCCAGCTCTGTCCCATCCCATCTCTCTATTCCCAGCTCTGTCCCATCCCATCTCTCTATTCCCAGCTCTGTCCCATCTCATCTCTCTATTCCCAGCTCTGTCCCATCCCATCTCTATATTCCCAGCTCTGTCCCATCCCATCTTTGTTTTCCCAGCTCTGTCTCATCCCATCTCTTTATTCGCAGCTCTGTCCCATCCCATCTCTCTATTCCCAGCTCTGTCCCATCCCATCTCTCTTTTCCCAGCTCTGTCTCATCCCATCTCTCTATTCCCAGCTCTGTCCCATCCCATCTCTCTATTCCCAGCTCTGTCCCATCCCAGCTCTCTTTTCCCAGCTCTGTCCCATCCCATCTCTTTATTCCCAGCTCTGTCCCATCCCATCTCTCTATTCCCAGCTCTGTCCTATCCCATCTCTCTATTCCCAGCTCTGTCCCATCCCAGCTCTCTTTTCCCAGCTCTGTCCCATCCCATCTCTTTATTCCCAGCTCTGTCCCATCCCATCTCTCTTTTCCCAGCTCTGTCCCATCCCATCTCTCTATTCCCAGCTCTGTCCCATCCCATCTCCTTATTCCCAGCTCTGTCCCATCCCATCTCTCTTTTCCCAGCTCTGTCCCATCCCATCTCTCTTTTCCCAGCTCTGTCCCATCCCATCTCTCATTTCCCAGCTCTGTCCCATCCCATCTATCTTTTCCCAGCTCTGTCCCATCCCATCTCTCTTTTCCCAGCTCTGTCCCATCCCACCTCTCTTTTCCCAGCTCTGTCCCATCCCATCTCTCTATTCCCAGCTCTGTCTCATCCCATCTCTCTTTACCCAGCTCTGTCCCATCCCATCTCTCTATTCCCAGCTCTGTCCCATCCCATCTCTTTATTCCCAGCTCTGTCTCATCCCACCTCTCTTTTTCCAGCTCTGTCCCATCCCATCTCTCTTTTCCCAGCTCTGTCCCATCCCATCTCTTTATTCCCAGCTCTGTCCCATCCCATCTCTCTTTTCCCAGCTCTGTCCCATCCCATCTCTCTATTCCCAGCTCTGTCTCATCCCACCTCTCTTTTTCCAGCTCTGTCCCATCCCATCTCTCTATTCCCAGCTCTGTCTCATCCCATCTCTTTATTCCCAGCTCTGTCCCATCCCATCTCTCTATTCCCAGCTCTGTCCCATCCCAACTCTCTATTCCCAGCTCTGTCTCATCCCATCTCTTTTTTCCCAGCTCTGTCTCATCCCACCTCTCTTTTTCCAGCTCTGTCCCATCCCATCTCTCTATTCCCAGCTCTGTCCCATCCCATCTCTCTTTTCCCAGCTATGTCTCATCCCATCTCTTTATTCCCAGCTCTGTCCCATCCCATCTCTCTTTTCCCAGCTCTGTCCCATCCCATCTCTCTATTCCCAGCTCTGTCCCATCCCATCTCTCTTTTCCCAGCTCTGTCCCATCCCATCTATCTATTCCCAGCTCTGTCCCATCCCATCTCTCTTTTCCCAGCTCTGTCTCATCCCATCTCTTTATTTCCAGCTCTGTCCCATCCCATCTCTCTATTCCCAGCTCTGTCCCATCCCAGCTCTCTTTTCCCAGCTCTGTCTCATCCCATCTCTTTATTCCCAGCTCTGTCCCATCTCTTTATTCCCAGCTCTGTCCCATCTCTTTATTCCCAGCTCTGTCCCATCCCATCTCTCATTTCCCAGCTCTGTCCCATCCCATCTTTGTTTTCCCAGCTCTGTCTCATCCCATCTCTTTATTCCCAGCTCTGTCCCATCCCATCTCTCTATTCCCAGCTCTGTCCCATCCCATCTCTCTTTTCCCAGCTTTGTCTCATCCCATCTCTCTATTCCCAGCTCTGTCCCATCCCATCTCTCTATTCCCAGCTCTGTCCCATCCCAGCTCTCTTTTCCCAGCTCTGTCCCATCCCATCTCTTTATTCCCAGCTCTGTCCCATCCCATCTCTCTATTCCCAGCTCTGTCCTATCCCATCTCTCTATTCCCAGCTCTGTCCCATCCCATCTCTCTATTCCCAGCTCTGTCCCATCCCAGCTCTCTTTTCCCAGCTCTGTCCATCCCATCTCTTTATTCCCAGTTCTGTCCCATCCCATCTCTCTTTTCCCAGCTCTGTCCCATCCCATCTCTCTATTCCCAGCTCTGTCCCATCCCATCTCTTTTTTCCCAGCTCTGTCCCATCCCATCTCTCTTTTCCCAGCTCTGTCCCATCCCATCTCTCTTTTCCCAGCTCTGTCCCATCCCATCTCTCTTTTCCCAGCTCTGTCCCATCCCATCTCTCATTTCCCAGCTCTGTCCCATCCCATCTCTCTTTTCCCAGCTCTGTCCCATCCCATCTCCCTTTTCCCAGCTCTGTCCCATCCCACCTCTCTTTTCCCAGCTCTGTCCCATCCTATCTCTCTATTCCCAGCTCTGTCTCATCCCATCTCTCTTTTCCCAGCTCTGTCCCATCCCATCTCTCTATTCCCAGCTCTGTCCCATCCCATCTCTCTTTTCCCAGCTATGTCTCATCCCATCTCTTTATTCCCAGCTCTGTCCCATCCCATCTCTCTTTTCCCAGCTCTGTCCCATCCCATCTCTCTATTCCCAGCTCTGTCTCATCCCACCTCTCTTTTACCAGCTCTGTCCCATCCCATCTCTCTATTCCCAGCTCTGTCTCATCCCATCTCTTTATTCCCAGCTCTGTCTCATCCCACCTCTCTTTTTCCAGCTCTGTCCCATCCCATCTCTCTATTCCCAGCTCTGTCTCATCCCACCTCTCTTTTTCCAGCTCTGTCCCATCCCATCTCTCTATTCCATCCCATCTCTCTATTCCCAGCTCTGTCCCATCCCATCTCTCTTTTCCCAGCTCTGTCTCATCCCACCTCTCTTTTACCAGCTCTGTCCCATCCCATCTCTCTATTCCCAGCTCTGTCTCATCCCATCTCTTTATTCCCAGCTCTGTCTCATCCCACCTCTCTTTTTCCAGCTCTGTCCCATCCCATCTCTCTATTCCCAGCTCTGTCTCATCCCACCTCTCTTTTTCCAGCTCTGTCCCATCCCATCTCTCTATTCCATCCCATCTCTCTATTCCCAGCTCTGTCCCATCCCATCTCTCTTTTCCCAGCTATGTCTCATCCCATCTCTTTATTCCCAGCTCTGTCCCATCCCATCTCTCTTTTCCCAGCTCTGTCCCATCCCATCTCTCTATTCCCAGCTCTGTCCCATCCCATCTCTCTTTTCCCAGCTCTGTCCCATCCCATCTTTCTATTCCCAGCTCTGTCCCATCCCATCTCTCTATTCCCAGCTCTGTCCCATCCCATCTCTCTTTTCCCAGCTCTGTCTCATCCCATCTATTTATTCCCAGCTCTGTTCCATCCCATCTCTCTTTTCCCAGCTCTGTCTCATCCCATCTCTTTATTCCCAGCTCTGTCCCATCTCTTTATTCCCAGCTCTGTCCCACCCCATCTCTCATTTCCCAGCTCTGTCCCATCCCATCTCTCTTTTCCCAGCTCTGTCCCATCCCATCTCTCTTTTCCCAGCTCTGTTCCATCCCATCTCTTTATTCCCAGCTCTGTCCCATCCCATCTCTCTTTTCCCAGCTCTGTCCCATCCCATCTCTCTATTCCCAGCTCTGTCTCATCCCACCTCTCTTTTTCCAGCTCTGTCCCATCCCATCTCTCTATTCCCAGCTCTGTCTCATCCCATCTCTTTATTCCCAGCTCTGTCTCATCCCACCTCTCTTTTTCCAGCTCTGTCCCATCCCATCTCTCTATTCCCAGCTCTGTCTCATCCCATCTCTTTATTCCCAGCTCTGTCTCATCCCACCTCTCTTTTTCCAGCTGTGTCCCATCCCATCTCTCTATTCCCAGCTCTGTCCCATCCCATCTCTCTTTTCCCAGCTATGTCTCATCCCATCTCTTTATTCCCAGCTCTGTCCCATCCCATCTCTCTTTTCCCAGCTCTGTCCCATCCCATCTCTCTATTCCCAGCTCTGTCCCATCCCATCTCTCTTTTCCCAGCTCTGTCCCATCCCAGCTCTCTTTTCCCAGCTCTGTCCCATCCCATCTCTCTTTTCCCAGCTCTGTCTCATCCCATCTCTTTATTCCCAGCTCTGTCCCATCCCATCTCTCTTTTCCCAGCTCTGTCTCATCCCATCTCTTTATTCCCAGCTCTGTCCCATCTCTTTATTCCCAGCTCTGTCCCATCTCTTTATTCCCAGCTCTGTCCCATCCCATCTCTCATTTCCCAGCTCTGTCCCATCCCATCTTTGTTTTCCCAGCTCTGTCTCATCCCATCTCTCTATTCCCAGCTCTGTCTCATCCCATCTCTTTATTCCCAGCTCTGTCCCATCCCATCTCTCTATTCCCAGCTCTGTCCCATCCCATCTCTCTTTTCCCTGCTCTGTCTCATCCCATCTCTCTATTCCCAGCTCTGTCCCATCCCATCTCTCTATTCCCAGCTCTGTCCCATCCCAGCTCTCTTTTCCCAGCTCTGTCCCATCCCATCTCTTTATTCCCAGCTCTGTCCCATCCCATCTCTCTATTCCCAGCTCTGTCCTATCCCATCTCTCTATTCCCAGCTCTGTCCCATCCCAGCTCTCTTTTCCCAGCTCTGTCCCATCCCATCTCTTTATTCCCAGCTCTGTCCCATCCCATCTCTCTTTTCCCAGCTCTGTCCCATCCCATCTCTCTATTCCCAGCTCTGTCCCATCCCATCTCTCATTTCCCAGCTCTGTCCCATCCCATCTCTCTTTTCCCAGCTCTGTCCCATCCCATCTCTCTTTTCCCAGCTCTGTCCCATCCCATCTCTCTTTTCCCAGCTCTGTCCCATCCCATCTCTCTATTCCCGGCTCTGTCTCATCCCATCTCTCTTTTCCCAGCTCTGTCCCATCCCATCTCTCTATTCCCAGCTCTGTCCCATCCCATCTCTCTTTTCCCAGCTATGTCTCATCCCATCTCTTTATTCCCAGCTCTGTCCCATCCCATCTCTCTTTTCTCAGCTCTGTCCCATCCCATCTCTCTATTCCCAGCTCTGTCTCATCCTACCTCTCTTTTTCCAGCTCTGTCCCATCCCATCTCTCTATTCCCAGCTCTGTCTCATCCCATCTCTTTATTCCCAGCTCTGTCTCATCCCACCTCTCTTTTTCCAGCTCTGTCCCATCCCATCTCTCTATTCCCAGCTCTGTCTCATCCCATCTCTTTATTCCCAGCTCTGTCTCATCCCACCTCTCTTTTTCCAGCTCTGTCCCATCCCATCTCTCTATTCCCAGCTCTGTCCCATCCCATCTCTCTATTCCCAGCTCTGTCCCATCCCATCTCTTTATTCCCAGCTCTGTCTCATCCCACCTCTCTTTTTCCAGCTCTGTCCCATCCCATCTCTCTATTCCCAGCTCTGTCCCATCCCATCTCTCTATTCCCAGCTCTGTCCCATCCCATCTCTCTTTTCCCAGCTCTGTCCCATCCCATCTCTCTTTTCCCAGCTCTGTCCCATCCCATCTCTCTATTCCCAGCTCTGTCCCATCCCATCTCTCTTTTCCCAGCTCTGTCCCATCCCAGCTCTCTTTTCCCAGCTCTGTCCCATCCCATCTCTCTTTTCCCAGCTCTGTCTCATCCCATCTCTTTATTCCCAGCTCTGTCCCATCCCATCTCTCTTTTCCCAGCTCTGTCTCATCCCATCTCTTTATTCCCAGCTCTGTCCCATCTCTTTATTCCCAGCTCGGTCCCATCTCTTTATTCCCAGCTCTGTCCCATCCCATCTCTCATTTCCCAGCTCTGTCCCATCCCATCTCTCTTTTCCCAGCTCTGTCCCATCCCATCTCTCTATTCCCAGCTCTGTCTCATCCCATCTCTCTATTCCCAGCTCTGTCCCATCCCATCTCTCTTTTCCCAGCTCTGTCCCATCCCAGCTCTCTTTTCCCAGCTCTGTCCCATCCCATCTCTCTTTTCCCAGCTCTGTCTCATCCCATCTCTTTATTCCCAGCTCTGTCCCATCCCATCTCTCTTTTCCCAGCTCTGTCTCATCCCATCTCTTTATTCCCAGCTCTGTCCCATCTCTTTATTCCCAGCTCTGTCCCATCTCTTTATTCCCAGCTCTGTCCCATCCCATCTCTCATTTCCCAGCTCTGTCCCATCCCATCTCTCTTTTCCCAGCTCTGTCCCATCCCATCTCTATATTCCCAGCTCTGTCTCATCCCATCTCTCTATTCCCAGCTCTGTCCCATCCCATCTCTCTTTTTCCGGCTCTGTCCCATCCCATCTCTCTTTTCTCAGCTCTGTCCCATCCCATCTCTCTATTCCCAGCTCTGTCCCATCCCATCTTTGTTTTCCCAGCTCTGTCTCATCCCATCTCTTTATTCCCAGCTCTGTCTCATCCCATCTCTCTATTCCCAGCTCTGTCCCATCCCATCTCTCTATTCCCAGCTCTGTCACATCCCATCTCTCTATTCCCAGCTCTGTCCCATCCCATCTCTCTTTTCCCAGCTCTGTCTCATCCCATCTCTCTATTCCCAGCTCTGTCCCATCCCATCTCTCTATTCCCAGCTCTGTCCCATCCCATCTCTCTATTCCCAGCTCTGTCCCATCTCATCTCTCTATTCCCAGCTCTGTCCCATCCCATCTCTATATTCCCAGCTCTGTCCCATCCCATCTTTGTTTTCCCAGCTCTGTCTCATCCCATCTCTTTATTCGCAGCTCTGTCCCATCCCATCTGTCTATTCCCAGCTCTGTCCCATCCCATCTCTCTTTTCCCAGCTCTGTCTCATCCCATCTCTCTATTCCCAGCTCTGTCCCATCCCATCTCTCTATTCCCAGCTCTGTCCCATCCCAGCTCTCTTTTCCCAGCTCTGTCCCATCCCATCTCTTTATTCCCAGCTCTGTCCCATCCCATCTCTCTATTCCCAGCTCTGTCCTATCCCATCTCTCTATTCCCAGCTCTGTCCCATCCCAGCTCTCTTTTCCCAGCTCTGTCCCATCCCATCTCTTTATTCCCAGCTCTGTCCCATCCCATCTCTCTTTTCCCAGCTCTGTCCCATCCCATCTCTCTATTCCCAGCTCTGTCCCATCCCATCTCCTTATTCCCAGCTCTGTCCCATCCCATCTCTCTTTTCCCAGCTCTGTCCCATCCCATCTCTCTTTTCCCAGCTCTGTCCCATCCCATCTCTCATTTCCCAGCTCTGTCCCATCCCATCTATCTTTTCCCAGCTCTGTCCCATCCCATCTCTCTTTTCCCAGCTCTGTCCCATCCCACCTCTCTTTTCCCAGCTCTGTCCCATCCCATCTCTCTATTCCCAGCTCTGTCTCATCCCATCTCTCATTTCCCAGCTCTGTCCCATCCCATCTCTCTATTCCCAGCTCTGTCCCATCCCATCTCTTTATTCCCAGCTCTGTCTCATCCCACCTCTCTTTTTCCAGCTCTGTCCCATCCCATCTCTCTTTTCCCAGCTCTGTCCCATCCCATCTCTTTATTCCCAGCTCTGTCCCATCCCATCTCTCTTTTCCCAGCTCTGTCCCATCCCATCTCTCTATTCCCAGCTCTGTCTTATCCCACCTCTCTTTTTCCAGCTCTGTCCCATCCCATCTCTCTATTCCCAGCTCTGTCTCATCCCATCTCTTTATTCCCAGCTCTGTCCCATCCCATCTCTCTATTCCCAGCTCTGTCCCATCCCAACTCTCTATTCCCAGCTCTGTCTCATCCCATCTCTTTTTTCCCAGCTCTGTCTCATCCCACCTCTCTTTTTCCAGCTCTGTCCCATCCCATCTCTCTATTCCCAGCTCTGTCCCATCCCATCTCTCTTTTCCCAGCTATGTCTCATCCCATCTCTTTATTCCCAGCTCTGTCCCATCCCATCTCTCTTTTCCCAGCTCTGTCCCATCCCATCTCTCTATTCCCAGCTCTGTCCCATCCCATCTCTCTTTTCCCAGCTCTGTCCCATCCCATCTATCTATTCCCAGCTCTGTCCCATCCCATCTCTCTTTTCCCAGCTCTGTCTCATCCCATCTCTTTATTTCCAGCTCTGTCCCATCCCATCTCTCTATTCCCAGCTCTGTCCCATCCCAGCTCTCTTTTCCCAGCTCTGTCTCATCCCATCTCTTTATTCCCAGCTCTGTCCCATCTCTTTATTCCCAGCTCTGTCCCATCTCTTTATTCCCAGCTCTGTCCCATCCCATCTCTCATTTCCCAGCTCTGTCCCATCCCATCTTTGTTTTCCCAGCTCTGTCTCATCCCATCTCTTTATTCCCAGCTCTGTCCCATCCCATCTCTCTATTCCCAGCTCTGTCCCTTCCCATCTCTCTTTTCCCAGCTTTGTCTCATCCCATCTCTCTATTCCCAGCTCTGTCCCATCCCATCTCTCTATTCCCAGCTCTGTCCCATCCCAGCTCTCTTTTCCCAGCTCTGTCCCATCCCATCTCTTTATTCCCAGCTCTGTCCCATCCCATCTCTCTATTCCCAGCTCTGTCCTATCCCATCTCTCTATTCCCAGCTCTGTCCCATCCCATCTCTCTATTCCCAGCTCTGTCCCATCCCAGCTCTCTTTTCCCAGCTCTGTCCATCCCATCTCTTTATTCCCAGTTCTGTCCCATCCCATCTCTCTTTTCCCAGCTCTGTCCCATCCCATCTCTCTATTCCCAGCTCTGTCCCATCCCATCTCTTTTTTCCCAGCTCTGTCCCATCCCATCTCTCTTTTCCCAGCTCTGTCCCATCCCATCTCTCTTTTCCCAGCTCTGTCCCATCCCATCTCTCTTTTCCCAGCTCTGTCCCATCCCATCTCTCATTTCCCAGCTCTGTCCCATCCCATCTCTCTTTTCCCAGCTCTGTCCCATCCCATCTCCCTTTTCCCAGCTCTGTCCCATCCCACCTCTCTTTTCCCAGCTCTGTCCCATCCCATCTCTCTATTCCCAGCTCTGTCTCATCCCATCTCTCTTTTCCCAGCTCTGTCCCATCCCATCTCTCTATTCCCAGCTCTGTCCCATCCCATCTCTCTTTTCCCAGCTATGTCTCATCCCATCTCTTTATTCCCAGCTCTGTCCCATCCCATCTCTCTTTTCCCAGCTCTGTCCCATCCCATCTCTCTATTCCCAGCTCTGTCTCATCCCACCTCTCTTTTACCAGCTCTGTCCCATCCCATCTCTCTATTCCCAGCTCTGTCTCATCCCATCTCTTTATTCCCAGCTCTGTCTCATCCCACCTCTCTTTTTCCAGCTCTGTCCCATCCCATCTCTCTATTCCCAGCTCTGTCTCATCCCATCTCTTTATTCCCAGCTCTGTCTCATCCCACCTCTCTTTTTCCAGCTCTGTCCCATCCCATCTCTCTATTCCCAGCTCTGTCCCATCCCATCTCTCTTTTCCCAGCTATGTCTCATCCCATCTCTTTATTCCCAGCTCTGTCCCATCCCATCTCTCTTTTCCCAGCTCTGTCCCATCCCATCTCTCTATTCCCAGCTCTGTCCCATCCCATCTCTCTTTTCCCAGCTCTGTCCCATCCCATCTTTCTATTCCCAGCTCTGTCCCATCCCATCTCTCTATTCCCAGCTCTGTCCCATCCCATCTCTCTTTTCCCAGCTCTGTCTCATCCCATCTCTTTATTCCCAGCTCTGTTCCATCCCATCTCTCTTTTCCCAGCTCTGTCTCATCCCATCTCTTTATTCCCAGCTCTGTCCCATCTCTTTATTCCCAGCTCTGTCCCATCCCATCTCTCATTTCCCAGCTCTGTCCCATCCCATCTCTCTTTTCCCAGCTCTGTCCCATCCCATCTCTCTTTTCCCAGCTCTGTTCCATCCCATCTCTTTATTCCCAGCTCTGTCCCATCCCATCTCTCTTTTCCCAGCTCTGTCCCATCCCATCTCTCTATTCCCAGCTCTGTCTCATCCCACCTCTCTTTTTCCAGCTCTGTCCCATCCCATCTCTCTATTCCCAGCTCTGTCTCATCCCATCTCTTTATTCCCAGCTCTGTCTCATCCCACCTCTCTTTTTCCAGCTCTGTCCCATCCCATCTCTCTATTCCCAGCTCTGTCTCATCCCATCTCTTTATTCCCAGCTCTGTCTCATCCCACCTCTCTTTTTCCAGCTGTGTCCCATCCCATCTCTCTATTCCCAGCTCTGTCCCATCCCATCTCTCTTTTCCCAGCTATGTCTCATCCCATCTCTTTATTCCCAGCTCTGTCCCATCCCATCTCTCTTTTCCCAGCTCTGTCCCATCCCATCTCTCTATTCCCAGCTCTGTCCCATCCCATCTCTCTTTTCCCAGCTCTGTCCCATCCCAGCTCTCTTTTCCCAGCTCTGTCCCATCCCATCTCTCTTTTCCCAGCTCTGTCTCATCCCATCTCTTTATTCCCAGCTCTGTCCCATCCCATCTCTCTTTTCCCAGCTCTGTCTCATCCCATCTCTTTATTCCCAGCTCTGTCCCATCTCTTTATTCCCAGCTCTGTCCCATCTCTTTATTCCCAGCTCTGTCCCATCCCATCTCTCATTTCCCAGCTCTGTCCCATCCCATCTTTGTTTTCCCAGCTCTGTCTCATCCCATCTCTCTATTCCCAGCTCTGTCTCATCCCATCTCTTTATTCCCAGCTCTGTCCCATCCCATCTCTCTATTCCCAGCTCTGTCCCATCCCATCTCTCTTTTCCCTGCTCTGTCTCATCCCATCTCTCTATTCCCAGCTCTGTCCCATCCCATCTCTCTATTCCCAGCTCTGTCCCATCCCAGCTCTCTTTTCCCAGCTCTGTCCCATCCCATCTCTTTATTCCCAGCTCTGTCCCATCCCATCTCTCTATTCCCAGCTCTGTCCTATCCCATCTCTCTATTCCCAGCTCTGTCCCATCCCAGCTCTCTTTTCCCAGCTCTGTCCCATCCCATCTCTTTATTCCCAGCTCTGTCCCATCCCATCTCTATTTTCCCAGCTCTGTCCCATCCCATCTCTCTATTCCCAGCTCTGTCCCATCCCATCTCTCATTTCCCAGCTCTGTCCCATCCCATCTCTCTTTTCCCAGCTCTGTCCCATCCCATCTCTCTTTTCCCAGCTCTGTCCCATCCCATCTCTCTTTTCCCAGCTCTGTCCCATCCCATCTCTCTATTCCCAGCTCTGTCTCATCCCATCTCTCTTTTCCCAGCTCTGTCCCATCCCATCTCTCTATTCCCAGCTCTGTCCCATCCCATCTCTCTTTTCCCAGCTATGTCTCATCCCATCTCTTTATTCCCAGCTCTGTCCCATCCCATCTCTCTTTTCTCAGCTCTGTCCCATCCCATCTCTCTATTCCCAGCTCTGTCTCATCCTACCTCTCTTTTTCCAGCTCTGTCCCATCCCATCTCTCTATTCCCAGCTCTGTCTCATCCCATCTCTTTATTCCCAGCTCTGTCTCATCCCACCTCTCTTTTTCCAGCTCTGTCCCATCCCATCTCTCTATTCCCAGCTCTGTCTCATCCCATCTCTTTATTCCCAGCTCTGTCTCATCCCACCTCTCTTTTTCCAGCTCTGTCCCATCCCATCTCTCTATTCCCAGCTCTGTCCCATCCCATCTCTCTATTCCCAGCTCTGTCCCATCCCATCTCTTTATTCCCAGCTCTGTCTCATCCCACCTCTCTTTTTCCAGCTCTGTCCCATCCCATCTCTCTATTCCCAGCTCTGTCCCATCCCATCTCTCTATTCCCAGCTCTGTCCCATCCCATCTCTCTTTTCCCAGCTCTGTCCCATCCCATCTCTCTTTTCCCAGCTCTGTCCCATCCCATCTCTCTATTCCCAGCTCTGTCCCATCCCATCTCTCTTTTCCCAGCTCTGTCCCATCCCAGCTCTCTTTTCCCAGCTCTGTCCCATCCCATCTCTCTTTTCCCAGCTCTGTCTCATCCCATCTCTTTATTCCCAGCTCTGTCCCATCCCATCTCTCTTTTCCCAGCTCTGTCTCATCCCATCTCTTTATTCCCAGCTCTGTCCCATCTCTTTATTCCCAGCTCTGTCCCATCTCTTTATTCCCAGCTCTGTCCCATCCCATCTCTCATTTCCCAGCTCTGTCCCATCCCATCTCTCTTTTCCCAGCTCTGTCCCATCCCATCTCTCTATTCCCAGCTCTGTCTCATCCCATCTCTCTATTCCCAGCTCTGTCCCATCCCATCTCTCTTTTCCCAGCTCTGTCCCATCCCAGCTCTCTTTTCCCAGCTCTGTCCCATCCCATCTCTCTTTTCCCAGCTCTGTCTCATCCCATCTCTTTATTCCCAGCTCTGTCCCATCCCATCTCTCTTTTCCCAGCTCTGTCTCATCCCATCTCTTTATTCCCAGCTCTGTCCCATCTCTTTATTCCCAGCTCTGTCCCATCTCTTTATTCCCAGCTCTGTCCCATCCCATCTCTCATTTCCCAGCTCTGTCCCATCCCATCTCTCTTTTCCCAGCACTGTCCCATCCCATCTCTCTATTCCCAGCTCTGTCTCATCCCATCTCTCTATTCCCAGCTCTGTCCCATCCCATCTCTCTTTTTCCGGCTCTGTCCCATCCCATCTCTCTTTTCTCAGCTCTGTCCCATCCCATCTCTCTATTCCCAGCTCTGTTCCATCCCATCTCTCTTTTCCCAGCTCTGTCCCATCCCATCTCTCTATTCCCAGCTCTGTCCCATCCCATCTCTCTATTCCCAGCTCTGTCCCATCCCATCTCTCTATTCCCAGCTCTGTCCCATCCCAGCTCTCTTTTCCCAGCTCTGTCCCATCCCATCTCTTTATTCCCAGCTCTGTCCCATCCCATCTCTCTATTCCCAGCTCTGTCCCATCCCAGCTCTCTTTTCCCAGCTCTGTCCCATCCCATCTCTTTATTCCCAGCTCTGTCCCATCCCATCTCTCTTTTCCCAGCTCTGTCCCATCCCATCTCTCTATTCCCAGCTCTGTCCCATCCCATCTCTTTATTCCCAGCTCTGTCCCATCCCATCTCTCTTTTCCCAGCTCTGTCCCATCCCATCTCTCTATTCCCAGCTCTGTCTCATCCCACCTCTCTTTTTCCAGCTCTGTCCCATCCCATCTCTCTATTCCCAGCTCTGTCTCATCCCATCTCTTTATTCCCAGCTCTGTCTCATCCCACCTCTCTTTTTCCAGCTCTGTCCCATCCCATCTCTCTATTCCCAGCTCTGTCTCATCCCATCTCTTTTTTCCCAGCTCTGTCTCATCCCACCTCTCTTTTTCCAGCTCTGTCCCATCCCATCTCTCTATTCCCAGCTCTGTCCCATCCCATCTCTCTTTTCCCAGCTATGTCTCATCCCATCTCTTTATTCCCAGCTCTGTCCCATCCCATCTCTCTTTTCCCAGCTCTGTCCCATCCCATCTCTCTATTCCCAGCTCTGTCCCATCCCATCTCTCTTTTCCCAGCTCTGTCCCATCCCATCTATCTATTCCCAGCTCTGTCCCATCCCATCTCTCTTTTCCCAGCTCTGTCTCATCCCATCTCTATATTTCCAGCTCTGTCCCATCCCATCTCTCTATTCCCAGCTCTGTCCCATCCCAGCTCTCTTTTCCCAGCTCTGTCTCATCCCATCTCTTTATTCCCAGCTCTGTCCCATCTCTTAATTCCCAGCTCTGTCCCATCTCTTTATTCCCAGCTCTGTCCCATCCCATCTCTCATTTCCCAGCTCTGTCCCATCCCATCTTTGTTTTCCCAGCTCTGTCTCATCCCATCTCTTTATTCCCAGCTCTGTCCCATCCCATCTCTCTATTCCCAGCTCTGTCCCATCCCATCTCTCTTTTCCCAGCTTTGTCTCATCCCATCTCTCTATTCCCAGCTCTGTCCCATCCCATCTCTCTATTCCCAGCTCTGTCCCATCCCAGCTCTCTTTTCCCAGCTCTGTCCCATCCCATCTCTTTATTCCCAGCTCTGTCCCATCCCATCTCTCTTTTCCCAGCTCTGTCCCATCCCATCTCTCTTTTCCCAGCTCTGTCCCATCCCATCTCTCTTTTCCCAGCTCTGTCCCATCCCATCTCTCATTTCCCAGCTCTGTCCCATCCCATCTCTCTTTTCCCAGCTCTGTCCCATCCCATCTCCCTTTTCCCAGCTCTGTCCCATCCCACCTCTCTTTTCCCAGCTCTGTCCCATCCCATCTCTCTATTCCCAGCTCTGTCTCATCCCATCTCTCTTTTCCCAGCTCTGTCCCATCCCATCTCTTTATTCCCAGCTCTGTCCCATCCCATCTCTCTTTTCCCAGCTATGTCTCATCCCATCTCTTTATTCCCAGCTCTGTCCCATCCCATCTCTCTTTTCCCAGCTCTGTCCCATCCCATCTCTCTATTCCCAGCTCTGTCTCATCCCACCTCTCTTTTACCAGCTCTGTCCCATCCCATCTCTCTATTCCCAGCTCTGTCTCATCCCATCTCTTTATTCCCAGCTCTGTCTCATCCCACCTCTCTTTTTCCAGCTCTGTCCCATCCCATCTCTCTATTCCCAGCTCTGTCTCATCCCATCTCTTTATTCCCAGCTCTGTCTCATCCCACCTCTCTTTTTCCAGCTCTGTCCCATCCCATCTCTCTATTCCCAGCTCTGTCCCATCCCATCTCTCTTTTCCCAGCTATGTCTCATCCCATCTCTTTATTCCCAGCTCTGTCCCATCCCATCTCTCTTTTCCCAGCTCTGTCCCATCCCATCTCTCTATTCCCAGCTCTGTCCCATCCCATCTCTCTTTTCCCAGCTCTGTCCCATCCCATCTTTCTATACCCAGCTCTGTCCCATCCCATCTCTCTATTCCCAGCTCTGTCCCATCCCATCTCTCTTTTCCCAGCTCTGTCTCATCCCATCTCTTTATTCCCAGCTCTGTTCCATCCCATCTCTCTTTTCCCAGCTCTGTCTCATCCCATCTCTTTATTCCCAGCTCTGTCCCATCTCTTTATTCCCAGCTCTGTCCCATCCCATCTCTCATTTCCCAGCTCTGTCCCATCCCATCTCTCTTTTCCCAGCTCTGTCCCATCCCATCTCTCTTTTCCCAGCTCTGTTCCATCCCATCTCTTTATTCCCAGCTCTGTCCCATCCCATCTCTCTTTTCCCAGCTCTGTCCCATCCCATCTCTCTATTCCCAGCTCTGTCTCATCCCACCTCTCTTTTTCCAGCTCTGTCCCATCCCATCTCTCTATCCCCAGCTCTGTCTCATCCCATCTCTTTATTCCCAGCTCTGTCTCATCCCACCTCTCTTTTTCCAGCTCTGTCCCATCCCATCTCTCTATTCCCAGCTCTGTCTCATCCCATCTCTTTATTCCCAGCTCTGTCTCATCCCACCTCTCTTTTTCCAGCTCTGTCCCATCCCATCTCTCTATTCCCAGCTCTGTCCCATCCCATCTCTCTTTTCCCAGCTATGTCTCATCCCATCTCTTTATTCCCAGCTCTGTCCCATCCCATCTCTCTTTTCCCAGCTCTGTCCCATCCCATCTCTCTATTCCCAGCTCTGTCCCATCCCATCTCTCTTTTCCCAGCTCTGTCCCATCCCAGCTCTCTTTTCCCAGCTCTGTCCCATCCCATCTCTCTTTTCCCAGCTCTGTCTCATCCCATCTCTTTATTCCCAGCTCTGTCCCATCCCATCTCTCTTTTCCCAGCTCTGTCTCATCCCATCTCTTTATTCCCAGCTCTGTCCCATCTCTTTATTCCCAGCTCTGTCCCATCTCTTTATTCCCAGCTCTGTCCCATCCCATCTCTCATTTCCCAGCTCTGTCCCATCCCATCTTTGTTTTCCCAGCTCTGTCTCATCCCATCTCTCTATTCCCAGCTCTGTCTCATCCCATCTCTTTATTCCCAGCTCTGTCCCATCCCATCTCTCTATTCCCAGCTCTGTCCCATCCCATCTCTCTTTTCCCAGCTCTGTCTCATCCCATCTCTCTATTCCCAGCTCTGTCCCATCCCATCTCTCTATTCCCAGCTCTGTCCCATCCCAGCTCTCTTTTCCCAGCTCTGTCCCATCCCATCTCTTTATTCCCAGCTCTGTCCCATCCCATCTCTCTATTCCCAGCTCTGTCCTATCCCATCTCTCTATTCCCAGCTCTGTCCCATCCCAGCTCTCTTTTCCCAGCTCTGTCCCATCCCATCTCTTTATTCCCAGCTCTGTCCCATCCCATCTCTCTTTTCCCAGCTCTGTCCCATCCCATCTCTCTATTCCCAGCTCTGTCCCATCCCATCTCTCATTTCCCAGCTCTGTCCCATCCCATCTCTCTTTTCCCAGCTCTGTCCCATCCCATCTCTCTTTTCCCAGCTCTGTCCCATCCCATCTCTCTTTTCCCAGCTCTGTCCCATCCCATCTCTCTATTCCCAGCTCTGTCTCATCCCATCTCTCTTTTCCCAGCTCTGTCCCATCCCATCTCTCTATTCCCAGCTCTGTCCCATCCCATCTCTCTTTTCCCAGCTATGTCTCATCCCATCTCTTTATTCCCAGCTCTGTCCCATCCCATCTCTCTTTTCTCAGCTCTGTCCCATCCCATCTCTCTATTCCCAGCTCTGTCTCATCCTACCTCTCTTTTTCCAGCTCTGTCCCATCCCATCTCTCTATTCCCAGCTCTGTCTCATCCCATCTCTTTATTCCCAGCTCTGTCTCATCCCACCTCTCTTTTTCCAGCTCTGTCCCATCCCATCTCTCTATTCCCAGCTCTGTCCCATCCCATCTCTCTATTCCCAGCTCTGTCCCATCCCATCTCTCTTTTCCCAGCTCTGTCCCATCCCATCTCTCTTTTCCCAGCTCTGTCCCATCCCATCTCTCTATTCCCAGCTCTGTCCCATCCCATCTCTCTTTTCCCAGCTCTGTCCCATCCCAGCTCTCTTTTCCCAGCTCTGTCCCATCCCATCTCTCTTTTCCCAGCTCTGTCTCATCCCATCTCTTTATTCCCAGCTCTGTCCCATCCCATCTCTCTTTTCCCAGCTCTGTCTCATCCCATCTCTTTATTCCCAGCTCTGTCCCATCTCTTTATTCCCAGCTCTGTCCCATCTCTTTATTCCCAGCTCTGTCCCATCCCATCTCTCATTTCCCAGCTCTGTCCCATCCCATCTCTCTTTTCCCAGCTCTGTCCCATCCCATCTCTCTATTCCCAGCTCTGTCTCATCCCATCTCTCTATTCCCAGCTCTGTCCCATCCCATCTCTCTTTTCCCAGCTCTGTCCCATCCCAGCTCTCTTTTCCCAGCTCTGTCCCATCCCATCTCTCTTTTCCCAGCTCTGTCTCATCCCATCTCTTTATTCCCAGCTCTGTCCCATCCCATCTCTCTTTTCCCAGCTCTGTCTCATCCCATCTCTTTATTCCCAGCTCTGTCCCATCTCTTTATTCCCAGCTCTGTCCCATCTCTTTATTCCCAGCTCTGTCCCATCCCATCTCTCATTTCCCAGCTCTGTCCCATCCCATCTCTCTTTTCCCAGCTCTGTCCCATCCCATCTCTCTATTCCCAGCTCTGTCTCATCCCATCTCTCTATTCCCAGCTCTGTCCCATCCCATCTCTCTTTTTCCGGCTCTGTCCCATCCCATCTCTCTTTTCTCAGCTCTGTCCCATCCCATCTCTCTATTCCCAGCTCTGTTCCATCCCATCTCTCTTTTCCCAGCTCTGTCCCATCCCATCTCTCTATTCCCAGCTCTGTCCCATCCCATCTCTCTATTCCCAGCTTTGTCCCATCCCATCTCTCTATTCCCAGCTCTGTCCCATCCCAGCTCTCTTTTCCCAGCTCTGTCCCATCCCATCTCTTTATTCCCAGCTCTGTCCCATCCCATCTCTCTATTCCCAGCTCTGTCCCATCCCAGCTCTCTTTTCCCAGCTCTGTCCCATCCCATCTCTTTATTCCCAGCTCTGTCCCATCCCGTCTCTCTTTTCCCAGATCTGTCCCATCCCATCTCTCTATTCCCAGCTCTGTCCCATCCCATCTCTTTATTCCCAGCTCTGTCCCATCCCATCTCTCTTTTCCCAGCTCTGTCCCATCCCATCTCTCTTTTCCCAGCTCTGTCCCATCCCATCTCTCTTTTCCCAGCTCTGTCCCATCCCATCTCTCATTTCCCAGCTCTGTCCCATCCCATCTCTCGTTTCCCAGCTCTGTCCCATCCCATCTCTCTTTTCCCAGCTCTGTCCCATCCCACCTCTCTTTTCCCAGCTCTGTCCCATCCCATCTCTCTATTCCCAGCTCTGTCTCATCCCATCTCTCTTTTCCCAGCTCTGTCCCATCCCATCTCTCTATTCCCAGCTCTGTCCCATCCCATCTCTCTTTTCCCAGCTATGTCTCATCCCATCTCTTTATTCCCAGCTCTGTCCCATCCCATCTCTCTTTTCCCAGCTCTGTCCCACCCATCTCTCTATTCCCAGCTCTGTCTCATCCCACCTCTCTTTTTCCAGCTCTGTCCCATCCCATCTCTCTATTCCCAGCTCTGTCTCATCCCATCTCTTTATTCCCAGCTCTGTCTCATCCCACCTCTCTTTTTCCAGCTCTGTCCCATCCCATCTCTCTATTCCCAGCTCTGTCTCATCCCATCTCTTTATTCCCAGCTCTGTCTCATCCCACCTCTGTTTTTCCAGCTCTGTCCCATCCCATCTCTCTATTCCCAGCTCTGTCCCATCCCATTTCTCTTTTCCCAGCTATGTCTCATCCCATCTCTTTATTCCCAGCTCTGTCCCATCCCATCTCTCTTTTCCCAGCTCTGTCCCATCCCATCTCTCTATTCCCAGCTCTGTCCCATTCCATCTCTCTTTTCCCAGCTCTGTCCCATCCCAGCTCTCTTTTCCCAGCTCTGTCCCACCCCATCTCTCTATTCCCAGCTCTGTCTCATCCCATCTCTCTATTCCCAGCTCTGTCCTATCCCATCTCTCTTTTCCCAGCTCTGTCCCACCCCATCTCTCTATTCCCAGCTCTGTCTCATCCCATCTCTCTATTCCCAGCTCTGTCCCATCCCATCTCTCTTTTCCTAGCTATGTCTCATCCCATCTCTTTATTCCCAGCTCTGTCCCATCCCATCTCTCTTTTCCTAGCTCTGTCCCATCCCATCTCTCTATTCCCAACTCTGTCCCATCCCATCTCTCTTTTCCCAGCTCTGTCCCATCCCAGCTCTCTTTTCCCAGCTCTGTCCCATCCCATCTCTCTTTTCCCAGCTCTGTCCCATCCCAGCTCTCTTTTCCCAGCTCTGTCCCATCCCATCTCTCTTTTCCCAGCTCTGTCTCATCCCATCTCTTTATTCCCAGCTCTGTCCCATCCCATCTCTCTTTTTCCAGCTCTGTCTCATCCCATCTCTTTATTCCCAGCTCTGTCCCATCTCTTTATTCCCAGCTCTGTCCCATCTGTTTATTCCCAGCTCTGTCCCGTCCCATCTCTCATTTCCCAGCTCTGTCCCATCCCATCTCTCTTTTCCCAGCTTTGTCCCATCCCATCTCTTTATTCCCAGCTCTGTCCCATCCCATCTCTCTATTCCCAGCTCTGTCCCATCCCATCTCTCTATTCCCAGCTCTGTCCCATCCCATCTCTCTTTTTCTGGCTCTGTCCCATCCCATCTCTCTTTTCTCAGCTCTGTCCCATCCCATCTCTCTATTCCCAGCTCTGTTCCATTCCATCTCTCTTTTCCCAGCTCGGTCCCATCCCATCTCTCTATTCCCAGCTCTGTCCCATCCCATCTCTCTTTTTCCAGCTCTGTCCCATCCCAGCTCTCTTTTCCCAGCTCTGTCCCATCCCATCTCTTTATTCCCAGCTCTGTCCCATCCCATCTCTCTATTCCCAGCTCTGTCCCATCCCAGCTCTCTTTTCCCAGCTCTGTCCCATCCCATCTCTTTATTCCCAGCTCTGTCCCGTCCCATCTCTCTTTTCCCAGCTCTGTCCCATCCCATCTCTCTATTCCCAGCTCTGTCCCATCCCATCTCTTTATTCCCAGCTCTGTCCCATCCCATCTCTCTTTTCCCAGCTCTGTCCCATCCCATCTCTCTTTTCCCAGCTTTGTCCCATCCCATCTCTCTATTCCCAGCTCTGTCCCATCCCATCTCTCTATTCCCAGCTCTGTCCCATCCCATCTCTCTTTTTCCGGCTCTGTCCCATCCCATCTCTCTTTTCTCAGCTCTGTCCCATCCCATCTCTCTATTCCCAGCTCTGTTCCATCCCATCTCTCTTTTCCCAGCTCTGTCCCATCCCATCTCTCTATTCCCAGCTCTGTCCCATCCCATCTCTCTTTTTCCAGCTCTGTCCCATCCCAGCTCTCTTTTCCCAGCTCTGTCCCATCCCATCTCTTTATTCCCAGCTCTGTCCCATCCCATCTCTCTATTCCCAGCTCTGTCCCATCCCAGCTCTCTTTTCCCAGCTCTGTCCCATCCCATCTCTTTATTCCCAGCTCTGTCCCATCCCATCTCTCTTTTCCCAGCTCTGTCCCATCCCATCTCTCTATTCCCAGCTCTGTCCCATCCCATCTCTTTATTCCCAGCTCTGTCCCATCCCATCTCTCTTTTCCCAGCTCTGTCCCATCCCATCTCTCTTTTCCCAGCTCTGTCCCATCCCATCTCTCTTTTCCCAGCTCTGTCCCATCCCATCTCTCATTTCCCAGCTCTGTCCCATCCCATCTCTCTTTTCCCAGCTCTGTCCCATCCCATCTCTCTTTTCCCAGCTCTGTCCCATCCCACCTCTCTTTTCCCAGCTCTGTCCCATCCCATCTCTCTATTCCCAGCTCTGTCTCATCCTATCTCTCTTTTCCCAGCTCTGTCCCATCCCATCTCTCTATTCCCAGCTCTGTCCCATCCCATCTCTCTTTTCCCAGCTATGTCTCATCCCATCTCTTTATTCCCAGCTCTGTCCCATCCCATCTCTCTTTTCCCAGCTCTGTCCCGCCTCATCTCTCTATTCCCAGCTCTGTCTCATCCCACCTCTCTTTTTCCAGCTCTGTCCCATCCCATCTCTCTATTCCCAGCTCTGTCTCATCCCATCTCTTTATTCCCAGCTCTGTCTCATCCCACCTCTCTTTTTCCAGCTCTGTCCCATCCCATCTCTCTATTCCCAGCTCTGTCTCATCCCATCTCTTTATTCCCAGCTCTGTCTCATCCCACCTCTCTTTTTCCAGCTCTGTCCCATCCCATCTCTCTATTCCCAGCTCTGTCCCATCCCATCTCTCTTTTCCCAGCTATGTCTCATCCCATCTCTTTATTCCCAGCTCTGTCCCATCCCATCTCTCTTTTCCCAGCTCTGTCCCATCCCATCTCTCTATTCCCAGCTCTGTCCCATCTCTCTTTTCCCAGCTCTGTCCCATCCCAGCTCTCTTTTCCCAGCTCTGTCCCACCCCATCTCTCTATTCCCAGCTCTGTCTCATCCCATCTCTCTATTCCCAGCTCTGTCCCATCCCATCTCTCTTTTCCCAGCTCTGTCCCACCCCATCTCTCTATTCCCAGCTCTGTCTCATCCCATCTCTCTATTCCCAGCTCTGTCCCATCCCATCTCTCTTTTCCTAGCTATGTCTCATCCCATCTCTTTATTCCCAGCTCTGTCCCATCCCATCTCTCTTTTCCTAGCTCTGTCCCATCCCATCTCTCTATTCCCAACTCTGTCCCATCCCATCTCTCTTTTCCCAGCTCTGTCCCATCCCAGCTCTCTTTTCCCAGCTCTGTCCCATCCCATCTCTCTTTTCCCAGCTCTGTCCCATCCCAGCTCTCTTTTCCCAGCTCTGTCCCATCCCATCTCTCTTTTCCCAGCTCTGTCTCATCCCATCTCTTTATTCCCAGCTCTGTCCCATCCCATCTCTCTTTTCCCAGCTCTGTCTCATCCCATCTCTTTATTCCCAGCTCTGTCCCATCTCTTTATTCCCAGCTCTGTCCCATCTCTTTATTCCCAGCTCTTTCCCATCCCATCTCTTTATTCCCAGCTCTGTCCCATCCCATCTCTCATTTCCCAGCTCTGTCCCATCCCATCTCTCTTTTCCCAGCTTTGTCCCATCCCATCTCTCTATTCCCAGCTCTGTCTCATCCCATCTCTCTATTCCCAGCTCTGTCCCATCCCATCTCTCTATTCCCAGCTCTGTCCCATCCCATCTCTCTTTTTCCGGCTCTGTCCCATCCCATCTCTCTTTTCTCAGCTCTGTCCCATCCCATCTCTCTATTCCCAGCTCTGTTCCATCCCATCTCTCTTTTCCCAGCTCTGTCCCATCCCATCTCTCTATTCCCAGCTCTGTCCCATCCCATCTCTCTATTCCCAGCTCTGCCCCATCTCATCTCTCTATTCCCAGCTCAAAACAATATTAACAATCAATGCCGCTGCACCGCCCCCAGCCACACCCCCAGCCCCCCCCCCCCCCCCCAGTCAGCCCCCCCCCCCCCCCAGTGGCCCACCGGGCCGCGGTAAAATTACCAAATCCTGAACCGGTCCACGGTGAAAAAAAGGTTGGGGACCACTGATTTAGAGGAAGAATGCATTATTCATTTCTGTTTCAGTCTATAGTTGTCTAGCTGCATCTTATGTGTATACTGTATGTTCTCTTTATCTTAGGATAGATGTGTGCTTATCCCAGGCATGTTTAAATTAACCGACTGTTGATTTTACAACTTCCTCTGCTGGAAGTTTGTTCCAAGCATCTACTACTCTTTCTGTAAAATAATATTTTCTAACATTGCTCCTGATCTTCCCCCCGACTAGCTTCAGATTGTGCCCCCTTGTTCTATCATTAAGTTTCTTCTTAAAAACACTTCCCACCTGAAACTTATTCAATCCTTTCACATATTTAAAGGTCTCAGTCATGTCCCATATGTCCCTTCTTTCCTCCAGACTGTACAAATTAAGTTCCTTAATTCTTTCCTGATAAGTTTTAAGTTTAAGTCCTTCTACCATTTCTCTTGCCTGCCTTAAGAGCCATTCTATTTGAATAATGTCTTTTCACAAGTAAGGTCTCCATAACTGCACACAGTATTCTAGCTGTGTCATCACGAGGGCTCTATACAGGGGGTATTACATTGGGCTGGACACGCTGCAGAAGAGCCGGTGTGACCAAAATAGTCCCGGGACATTTTTAACTTTAGTCTGCCCCTGGAAATTAGGATATACTTCGTTAATATGCACGACCTACCAAATACACAGAATGTATGGTTACCTCTCTCAGATGTGAGATCTACTTAAACCGGACCTTCACCATGATTTATTGAAAAGCCACTTTATTGAAAAGTCACTTACTTATTATTCTTTCCCCCACCGGGCTGCAACTCTGTTCAGGACTTTAGGATACGGGTGCCGCCA
The DNA here is from genome assembly GCA_027917425.1 of Gastrophryne carolinensis. Taxonomy (NCBI): domain Eukaryota; kingdom Metazoa; phylum Chordata; class Amphibia; order Anura; family Microhylidae; genus Gastrophryne; species Gastrophryne carolinensis. The sequence goes on from CM051234.1 coordinate 503,091,725, forward strand.
TCTTGACTCAGAAGCATCACATTTACTGAGGAGAGGAGAGTGGGATAAAGTACAGGGGGTGGGTTATAGCTGTGCTTTGCTCAGACAGAGCAGAGCTGGGGTCAGGAAAAGGTCAGCAATCCCAGAATGCAGAGCAGCACAGTCAGAAGGCACTTCCTGTTTGTAGGCTGCCTGATGTTCCATGAGCTGCCATCTTGGATGTTTAAAGACTCATAACATGCAGTAGATGCAAGTAGGATGATGATGATTTTTAATGTGAGCAATCTGTATGTACAGGGCGGGGGAAACATATAAGATATACTCTTATTTAGGGTGAAGGTCTGCTTTAAAATATCACTTGCTACAAAACTGATAGTGTACCCCTGTAAGAAGTGGATTCCACTCATGTATCACTATGGACATCTCCTTGCAACTACTGTAACTTGCTGCCCCCAATCTAACTTGCTAGGGAACTGATGGTGTATTCCCTTAAGATGTGGAATCCATTTATGCATTATTATGTACATTCCTCTGCAATTAACTTGCTGCTCACAATATAACTGGTACCATGGTCCTATCTCTTTAAGATGCATGCTTGAGGAAAGTGTAGCTTTCTGCACTACAGCAAATTGCATTTGTCTCCATGTTTCGGCTGCATAGGAAATAGATCTACTTCTGAAAGAGTGTTGCTTCTCTCTGTGTACTCTGTGCATCAGCGCCTCTAGATGCTCCGCCGCCTTCTTGGTCCACCTCACTGCAATGGGTGTAATTATGGCTCTGGGTCACTACTGCATACTCGCGAGATCCATTTTGGGGCTGGCTGGGACCTCTAACACTCACTATAGTGACACTGGCAGCCAACCATCCATGTCACTGGTCGATGGGGAAAGCCTGCAAACTCTGCCTACTTAGCCCCCGCTTTCTGCCAGAGCTAGATACCGCCCCTGAGGAAAAGTCCTACTGATGGACTAGTAATGTTGGGCGCTATCTTTTTTCTGCCTGAGACGCTGTAAAGTATCATTACTAACTATTCTTTGACGATCACCTTGCTTTGTTTGCTTAGAATGTAAAGTGTTATTTTGTTATGCACCGCTATATGGGGATAGGTAATGACTGCACTCTGCTGCCACCCAGTGACCTTCTGCAGTCATTTCTGAACCAAATACTTAAAACGGACCTTCAGCATCATTTAATGAAAAGCCCAAACCCAAATATATTTTACGTTTTTAGTCATTGATTTATTATTCTTTCCTCCATCCCATTCCCCTTATAGGCAGTGTGGCATTCCCCCTCCTATTCACATAGGCCGTGTGGCATACCCCAATTGCATAGGCAGTGTGGCATTCCCCCCTCATCCCATTCCCCATATAAGCAGTGTGGCATCCCGCCTCCCATTCCCCATATAGGCAGTGTGGCATTCCCTCCTCCCATTCCCCATATAGGCAGTGTGGCATTCCCTCCTCCCATTCCCCATATAGGCAGTGTGGCATTCCCTCCTCCCATTCCCCATATAGGCAGTCTGGCATTCCCTCCTCCCATTGCCCATATAAGCAGTGTGGCATCCCGCCTCCCATTCCCCATATAGGCAGTGTGGCATCCCGCCTCCCATTCCCCATATAGGCAGCTTGGCATTCCCCCCTCCCATTCCCCATATAGGCAGCGTGGCATTCCCCCCTCCCATTCCCCATATAGGCAGTGTGGCATTCCCCCTCCTATTCCCCATATACGCGGTGTGGCAGTCTCCCCCTCCCATTCCCCATATAAGCAGCGTGGCATTCTCCCTCTCCCATTCTCCTTATAAGCAGTGTGGCATTCCCCCTCCCATTCCCCATATAGGCAGTGTGGCATCCCCCCTCCCATTCCCCATATAAGCAGTGTGGCATTCCCCCTCCCATTCCCCATATAGGCAGTGGGGCATTCCCCCCTCCTATTTCCCATATAGGCAGTGTGGCATCCCCCTCCCATTCCCAATTTGGCAGTGTGGCATTCCCCCCTCATTCCCTATATAAGCAGTGTGGCATTCTCCCCCTCCCATTCCCCATATAAGCAGTGTGGCATACCCCCTCCCATTCCCCATATAGGCAGTGTGGCATTCCCCCCTCCCATTCCCCATATAGGCAGTGTGGCATTCCCCCCTCATCCCATTCCCCATATAGGCAGTGTGGCATTCCCCCCTCCCATTCCCCATATAGGCAGTGTGGCATTCCCCCCTCCCATTCCCCATATAGGCAGTGTGGCATTCCCTTCTCCCATTCCCCATATAGGCAGTGTGGCATTCCCTTCTCCCATTCCCCATATAGGCAGTGTGGCATTCCCCCCTCCCATTCCCCATATAGGCAGTGTGGCATTCCCCCCTCATCCCATTCCCCATATAGGCAGTGTGGCATTCCCCCCTCCCATTCCCCATATAGGCAGTGTGGCATTCCCCCCTCATCCCATTCCCCATATAGGCAGTGTGGCATTCCCCCCTCTCATTCCCCATATAGGCAGTGTGGCATTCCCCCCTCATCCCATTCCCCATATAGGCAGTGTGGCATTCCCCCCTCCCATTCCCCATATAGGCAGTGTGGCATTCCCTTCTCCCATTCCCCATATAGGCAGTGTGGCATTCCCTTCTCCCATTCCCCATATAAGCAGTGTGGCATTCCCTCCTCCCATTCCCCATATAGGCAGTGTGGCATTCCCCCCTCCCATTCCCCATATAGGCAGTGTGGCATTCCCCCCTCATCCCATTCCCCATATAGGCAGTGTGGCATCCCCCCCCCCATTCCCCATATAGGCAGTGTGGCATCCCCCCCCCACCTATTCCCCATATAGGCAGTGTGGCATTCCCCCCTTCCTTTCCCCATATAGGCAGTGTGGCATTCCCCCCTCCCATTCCCCATATAGGCAGTGTGGCATTCCCTCCTCCCATTCCCCATATAGGCAGTGTGGCATTCCTCCCTCCCATTCCCCATATAGGCAGTGTGGCATTCCCCCCACCTATTCCCCATATAGGCAGTGTGGCATCCCCCCTCCCATTCCCCATATAGGCAGTGTGGCATTCCCTCTTCCCATTCCCCATATAGGCAGTGTGGCATTCCCTCCTCCCATTCCCCATATAGGCAGTGTGGCATTCCCCTCCCATTCCCCATATAGGCAGTGTGGCATTCCCCCCTCATCCCATTCCCCATATAGGCAGTGTGGCATCCCCCCTCATCCCATTCCCCATATAGGCAGTGTGGCATCCCCCCTCATCCCATTACCCATATAGGCAGTGTGGCATTCCCCCCACCTATTCCCCATATAGGCAGTGTGGCATCCCCCCTCCCATTCCCCATATAGGCAGTGTGGCATTCCCTCCTCCCATTCCCCATATAGGCAGTGTGGCATCCCCCCTCATCGCATTCCCCATATAGGCAGTGTGGCATTCCCCCCACCTATTCCCCATATAGGCAGTGTGGCATTTCCCCCCACCTATTCCCCATATAGGCAGTGTGGCATTTCCCCCCCCCCCCCACCTATTCCCCATATAGGCAGTGTGGCATTCCCTCCTCCCATTCCCCATATAGGCAGTGTGGCATTCCCTCCTCCCATTCCCCATATAGGCAGTGTGGCATCCCCCCTCATCCCATTCCCCATATAGGCAGTGTGGCATTCCCCCCCACCTATTCCCCATATAGGCAGTGTGGCATTCCCTCCTCCCATTCCCCATATAGGCAGTGTGGCATCCCCCCTCATCCCATTCCCCATATAGGCAGTGTGGCATCCCCCCTCATCCCATTCCCCATATAGGCAGTGTGGCATTCCCCCCCCACCTATTCCCCATATAGGCAGTGTGGCATTCCCCCCTCATCCCATTCCCCATATAGGCAGTGTGGCATTCCCTTCTCCCATTCCCCATATAGGCAGTGTGGCATCCCCCCTCATCCCATTCCCCATATAGGCAGTGTGGCATCCCCCCTCCTCCCATTCCCCATATAGGCAGTGTGGCATCCCCCCTCATCCCATTCCCCATATAGGCATTGTGGCATCCCCCCTCATCCCATTCCCCATATAGGCAGTGTGGCATCCCCCCTCATCCCATTCCCCATATAGGCAGTGTGGCACCCCCCCTCCCATTCCCCATATAGGCAGTGTGGCATCCCCCCTCATCCCATTCCCCATATAGGCAGTGTGGCATTCCCCCCCACCTATTCCCCATATAGGCAGTGTGGCATCCCCCCTCATCCCATTCCCCATATAGGCAGTGTGGCATTCCCCCCCACCTATTCCCCATATAGGCAGTGTGGCATCCCCCCTCATCCCATTCCCCATATAGGCAGTGTGGCATTCCCCCCCACCTATTCCCCATATAGGCAGTGTGGCATCCCCCCTCATCCCATTCCCCATATAGGCAGTGTGGCATTCCCTCCTCCCATTCCCCATATAGGCAGTGTGGCATCCCCCCTCATCCCATTCCCCATATAGGCAGTGTGGCATCTCCCCTCATCCCATTCCCCATATAGGCAGTGTGGCATCCCCCCCTCCCATTCCCCATATAGGCAGTGTGGCATCCCCCCCCTCCCATTCCCCATATAGGCAGTGTGGCATCCCCCCTCATCCCATTCCCCATATAGGCAGTTTGGCATCCCCCCTCATCCCATTCCCCATATAGGCAATGTGGCATTCCCCCCCCATTCCCCATATAGGCAGTGTGGCATCCCCCCCCCCACCTATTCCCCATATAGGCAGCTTGGCATTCCCCCCTCCCATTCCCCATATAGGCAGTGTGGCATCCCCCCTCATCCCATTCCCCATATAGGGAGTGTGGCATTCCCCCCTCCCATTCCCCATATAAGCAGTGTGGCATTCCCCCCTCCCATTCCCCATATAAGCAGTGTGGCATTCCCCCTCCTATTCCCCATATAGGCAGTGTGGCATTCCCCCCTCCCATTCCCCATATAAGCAGTGTGGCATTCCCCCTCCCATTCCCCATATAGGCAGTGTGGCATTCCCTCCTCCCATTCCCCATATAGGCAGTGTGGCATTCCCCCCTCATCCCATTCCCCATATAGGGAGTGTGGCATTCCCTCCTCCCATTCCCCATATAGGCAGTGTGGCATTCCCCCCTCATCCCATTCCCCATATAGGCAGTGTGGCATTCCCCCCTCCCATTCCCCATATAGGCAGTGTGGCATTCCCCCCTCCCATTCCCCATATAGGCAGTGTGGCATTCCCTTCTCCCATTCCCCATATAGGCAGTGTGGCATTCCCCCCTCATCCCATTCCCCATATAAGCAGTGTGGCATTCCCTCCTCCCATTCCCCATATAGGCAGTGTGGCATTCCCCCCTCCCATTCCCCATATAGGCAGTGTGGCATTCCCCCCTCATCCCATTCCCCATATAGGCAGTGTGGCATTCCCCCCTCCCATTCCCCATATAGGCAGTGTGGCATTCCCCCCCCCATTCCCCATATAGGCAGTGTGGCATACCCCCCCCACCTATTCCCCATATAGGCAGTGTGGCATTCCCCCCTTCCATTCCCCATATAGGCAGTGTGGCATTCCCCCCTCCCATTCCCCATATAGGCAGTGTGGCATTCCCTCCTCCCATTCCCCATATAGGCAGTGTGGCATTCCTCCCTCCCATTCCCCATATAGGCAGTGTGGCATTCCCCCCACCTATTCCCCATATAGGCAGTGTGGCATCCCCCCTCCCATTCCCCATATAGGCAGTGTGGCATCCCCCCTCCCATTCCCCATATAGGCAGTGTGGCATTCCCTCCTCCCATTCCCCATATAGGCAGTGTGGCATTCCCCTCCCATTCCCCATATAGGCAGTGTGGCATCCCCCCTCATCCCATTACCCATATAGGCAGTGTGGCATTCCCCCCACCTATTCCCCATATAGGCAGTGTGGCATCCCCCCTCCCATTCCCCATATAGGCAGTGTGGCATTCCCTCCTCCCATTCCCCATATAGGCAGTGTGGCATTCCCTCCTCCCATTCCCCATATAGGCAGTGTGGCATCCCCCCTCATCGCATTCCCCATATAGGCAGTGTGGCATTCCCCCCCACCTATTCCCCATATAGGCAGTGTGGCATTCCCCCCCACCTATTCCCCATATAGGCAGTGTGGCATTTCCCCCCCCCCCCACCTATTCCCCATATAGGCAGTGTGGCATTCCCTCCTCCCATTCCCCATATAGGCAGTGTGGCATTCCCTCCTCCCATTCCCCATATAGGCAGTGTGGCATCCCCCCTCATCCCATTCCCCATATAGGCAGTGTGGCATTCCCCCCCACCTATTCCCCATATAGGCAGTGTGGCATTCCCTCCTCCCATTCCCCATATAGGCAGTGTGGCATCCCCCCTCATCCCATTCCCCATATAGGCAGTGTGGCATCCCCCCTAATCCCATTCCCCATATAGGCAGTGTGGCATTCCCTCCTCCCATTCCCCATATAGGCAGTGTGGCATCCCCCCTCATCCCATTCCCCATATAGGCAGTGTGGCATCCCCCCTCATCCCATTCCCCATATAGGCAGTGTGGCATTCCCCCCCCACCTATTCCCCATATAGGCAGTGTGGCATTCCCCCCTCATCCCATTCCCCATATAGGCAGTGTGGCATTCCCCCCTCCCATTCCCCATATAGGCAGTGTGGCATTCCCCCCTCATCCCATTCCCCATATAGGCAGTGTGGCATTCCCTTCTCCCATTCCCCATATAGGCAGTGTGGCATCCCCCCTCATCCCATTCCCCATATAGGCAGTGTGGCATCCCCCCTCCTCCCATTCCCCATATAGGCAGTGTGGCATCCCCCCTCATCCCATTCCCCATATAGGCATTGTGGCATCCCCCCTCATCCCATTCCCCATATAGGCAGTGTGGCATCCCCCCTCATCCCATTCCCCATATAGGCAGTGTGGCATTCCCCCCTCCTATTCCCCATATAGGCAGTGTGGCATTCCCTCCTCCCATTCCCCATATAGGCAGTGTGGCATTCCCCCCTCCTATTCCCCATATAGGCAGTGTGGCACCCCCCCTCATCCCATTCCCCATATAGGCAGTGTGGCATTCCCCCCCACCTATTCCCCATATAGGCAGTGTGGCATCCCCCCTCATCCCATTCCCCATATAGGCAGTGTGGCATTCCCCCCCACCTATTCCCCATATAGGCAGTGTGGCATCCCCCCTCATCCCATTCCCCATACGCAGTGTGGCATTCCCCCCCACCTATTCCCCATATAGGCAGTGTGGCATCCCCCCTCATCCCATTCCCCATATAGGCAGTGTGGCATTCCCTCCTCCCATTCCCCATATAGGCAGTGTGGCATCCCCCCTCATCCCATTCCCCATATAGGCAGTGTGGCATCTCCCCTCATCCCATTCCCCATATAGGCAGTGTGGCATCCCCCCCCTCCCATTCCCCATATAGGCAGTGTGGCATCCCCCCCCCCCTCCCATTCCCCATATAGGCAGTGTGGCATCCCCCCTCATCCCATTCCCCATATAGGCAGTTTGGCATCCCCCCTCATCCCATTCCCCATATAGGCAATGTGGCATTCCCCCTCCTATTCCCCATATAGGCAGTGTGGCATTCCCCCCTCCCATTCCCCATATAAGCAGTGTGGCATTCCCCCTCCCATTCCCCATATAGGCAGTGTGGCATCCCCCCTCATCCCATTCCCCTTATAGGGAGTGTGGCATTCCCTCCTCCCATTCCCCATATAGGCAGTGTGGCATTCCCCCCTCATCCCATTCCCCATATAGGCAGTGTGGCATCCCCCCCTCCCATTCCCCATATAGGCAGTGTGGCATTCCCTTCTTCCATTCCCCATATAGGCAGTGTGGCATTCCCCCCTCATCCCATTCCCCATATAAGCAGTGTGGCATTCCCTCCTCCCATTCCCCATATAGGCAGTGTGGCATTCCCCCCTCCCATTCCCCATATAGGCAGTGTGGCATTCCCCCCTCATCCCATTCCCCATATAGGCAGTGTGGCATTCCCCCCTCCCATTCCCCATATAGGCAGTGTGGCATTCCCCCCCATTCCCCATATAGGCAGTGTGGCATTCCCTCCTCCCATTCCCCATATAGGCAGTGTGGCATTCCCTCCTCCCATTCCCCATATAGGCAGTGTGGCATTCCTCCCTCCCATTCCCCATATAGGCAGTGTGGCATTCCCCCCACCTATTCCCCATATAAGCAGTGTGGCATTCCCCTCCCATTCCCCCATATAAGCATTGTGGCATTCCCCCCTCCCATTCCCCATATAGGCAGTGTGGCATTCCCTCCTCCCATTCCCCATATAGGCAGTGTGGCATTCCTCCCTCCCATTCCCCATATAGGCAGTGTGGCATTCCCCCCACCTATTCCCCATATAGGCAGTGTGGCATCCCCCCTCCCATTCCCCATATAGGCAGTGTGGCATCCCCCCTCCCATTCCCCATATAGGCAGTGTGGCATTCCCTCCTCCCATTCCCCATATAGGCAGTGTGGCATTCCCCTCCCATTCCCCATATAGGCAGTGTGGCATCCCCCCTCATCCCATTACCCATATAGGCAGTGTGGCATTCCCCCCACCTATTCCCCATATAGGCAGTGTGGCATCCCCCCTCCCATTCCCCATATAGGCAGTGTGGCATTCCCTCCTCCCATTCCCCATATAGGCAGTGTGGCATCCCCCCTCATCGCATTCCCCATATAGGCAGTGTGGCATTCCCCCCACCTATTCCCCATATAGGCAGTGTGGCATTCCCCCCCACCTATTCCCCATATAGGCAGTGTGGCATTCCCCCCCCCCCCCCCACCTATTCCCCATATAGGCAGTGTGGCATTCCCTCCTCCCATTCCCCATATAGGCAGTGTGGCATTCCCTCCTCCCATTCCCCATATAGGCAGTGTGGCATCCCCCCTCATCCCATTCCCCATATAGGCAGTGTGGCATTCCCCCCCACCTATTCCCCATATAGGCAGTGTGGCATTCCCTCCTCCCATTCCCCATATAGGCAGTGTGGCATCCCCCCTCATCCCATTCCCCATATAGGCAGTGTGGCATCCCCCCTAATCCCATTCCCCATATAGGCAGTGTGGCATTCCCTCCTCCCATTCCCCATATAGGCAGTGTGGCATCCCCCCTCATCCCATTCCCCATATAGGCAGTGTGGCATCCCCCCTCATCCCATTCCCCATATAGGCAATGTGGCATTCCCCCCCCCACCTATTCCCCATATAGGCAGTGTGGCATTCCCCCCTCATCCCATTCCCCATATAGGCAGTGTGGCATTCCCCCCCACCTATTCCCCATATAGGCAGTGTGGCATCCCCCCTCATCCCATTCCCCATATAGGCAGTGTGGCATTCCCCCCCACCTATTCCCCATATAGGCAGTGTGGCATCCCCCCTCATCCCATTCCCCATATAGGCAGTGTGGCATTCCCCCCCACCTATTCCCCATATAGGCAGTGTGGCATCCCCAACTCATCCCATTCCCCATATAGGCAGTGTGGCATTCCCCCCTCCCATTCCCCATATAGGCAGTGTGGCATTCCCCCCTCATCCCATTCCCCATATAGGCAGTGTGGCATTCCCCCCTCCCATTCCCCATATAGGTAGTGTGGCATCCCCCCTCATCCCATTCCCCATATAGGCAGTGTGGCATCCCCCCTCCTCCCATTCCCCATATAGGCAGTGTGGCATCCCCCCTCATCCCATTCCCCATATAGGCATTGTGGCATCCCCCCTCATCCCATTCCCCATATAGGCAGTGTGGCATCCCCCCTCATCCCATTCCCCATATAGGCAGTGTGGCATCCCCCCTCATCCCATTCCCCATATAGGCAGTGTGGCATTCCCCCCCACCTATTCCCCATATAGGCAGTGTGGCATCCCCCCTCATCCCATTCCCCATATAGGCAGTGTGGCATTCCCCCCCACCTATTCCCCATATAGGCAGTGTGACATCCCCCCTCATCCCATTCCCCATATAGGAAGTGTGGCATTCCCCCCCACCTATTCCCCATATAGGCAGTGTGGCATCCCCCCTCATCCCATTCCCCATATAGGCAGTGTGGCATTCCCCCCCACCTATTCCCCATATAGGCAGTGTGGCATCCCCCCTCATCCCATTCCCCATATAGGCAGTGTGGCATTCCCTCCTCCCATTCCCCATATAGGCAGTGTGGCATCCCCCCTCATCCCATTCCCCATATAGGCAGTGTGGCATCTCCCCTCATCCCATTCCCCATATAGGCAGTGTGGCATCCCCCCCCCTCCCATTCCCCATATAGGCAGTGTGGCATCCCCCCCCTCCCATTCCCCATATAGGCAGTGTGGCATCCCCCCTCATCCCATTCCCCATATAGGCAGTTTGGCATCCCCCCTCATCCCATTCCCCATATAGGCAATGTGGCATTCCCCCCCCATTCCCCATATAGGCAGTGTGGCATCCCCCCCCCCCCACCTATTCCCCATATAGGCAGCTTGGCATTCCCCCCTCCCATTCCCCATATAGGCAGTGTGGCATCCCCCCTCATCCCATTCCCCATATAGGGAGTGTGGCATTCCCCCCTCCCATTCCCCATATAAGCAGTGTGGCATTCCCCCCTCCCATTCCCCATATAAGCAGTGTGGCATTCCCCCCTCCCATTCTCCATATAAGCAGTGTGGCATTCCCCCTCCTATTCCCCATATAGGCAGTGTGGCATTCCCCCCTCCCATTCCCCATATAGGCAGTGTGGCATCCCCCCTCATCCCATTCCCCATATAGGCAGTTTGGCATCCCCCCTCATCCCATTCCCCATATAGGCAATGTGGCATTCCCCCCCCCATTCCCCATATAGGCAGTGTGGCATCCCCCCCCACCTATTCCCCATATAGGCAGCTTGGCATTCCCCCCTCCCATTCCCCATATAGGCAGTGTGGCATCCCCCCTCATCCCATTCCCCATATAGGGAGTGTGGCATTCCCCCCTCCCATTCCCCATATAAGCAGTGTGGCATTCCCCCCTCCCATTCCCCATATAAGCAGTGTGGCATTCCCCCCTCCCATTCCCCATATAAGCAGTGTGGCATTCCCCCCTCCCATTCCCCATATAAGCAGTGTGGCATTCCCCCTCCCATTCCCCATATAGGCAGTGTGGCATCCCCCCTCATCCCATTCCCCATATAGGGAGTGTGGCATTCCCCCTCCCATTCCCCATATAAGCAGTGTGGCATTCCCCCTCCCATTCCCCATATAAGCAGTGTGGCATCCCCCCTCATCCCATTCCCCATAGGCAGTGTGGCATCCCCCCTCCTCCCATTCCCCATATAAGCAGTGTGGCATCCCCCCTCATCCCATTCACCATAGGCAGTGTGGCATCCCCCATCCCATTCCCCATAGGCAGTGTGGCATCCCCCATCCCATTCCCCATATAAGCAGTGTGGCATCCCCCCTCATCCCATTCCCCATAGGCAGTGTGGCATTCCCCCCTCCCATTCCCCATATAAGCAGTGTGGCATTCCCCCCTCCCATTTCCCATATAGGCAGTGTGGCATCCCCCCTCCCATTCCCCATATAAGCAGTGTGGCATTCCCCCCTCCCATTTCCCATATAGGCAGTGTGGCATTCCCCCTCCCCCCATTATTATAGGCAGTGTGGCATTCCCCTCCCCCCATTATTATAGGCAGTGTGGCATCCCCCCAGAAGCAAAAAAAAAGTAAAACTGACCTCTCCGCTGACAAGCGGCCGGCTCCGTGAATCGGGTGGGCGTGGCCTGCATCGGTGCAGGCCACGTCCACCCGCTCTATGGGCCGGCCAGTAAGAAGCAGCGCCGGCCTCTGTCCCCGTCCCCGCTGCTGCTATCGCTGTCGCGATATACATATATACGGTATATATATATATATATATATATAAAGATATGATATTATGATTAGAATGTACCTTATAATAAATGACTCTTATAAGAACCGGTGTTTGAGGTTTAGGTTGTAATCTTATTTGACTAAATTATTGTTAGCAACAGTGACACCCTCTGGCTAATTATATATATGCAACTATGTATTCGTTAGGTATAGGTAATATGTTTGCTAGATTTCTAATCACATGTGGGTTTATTTGTTTATTATTAATATCTATAGACATTTTGGATTGGTGTGAAAGGTGGGGCTTATTTGTTGGGAATGTACCAAAGTATGTTAAAGAGGAGAACCACTGGCCTACAGTCTAGAATACTGTTTCTCAAACTGTGGTATACATACCCCATACCCCATACCCATACATACATAGCAGTGTTCTGGGGAAAATCTTAAAGTGGACCAAAACCTAGGTTTTTGAGGTTTTGGTCCACTCCCCTGGGGCACCCCGATCGGGGGTGCCCCGCTATGTCAAACCCACCAGATCTCCCGCATCAACTCACCTCATCGTGGTCCTACGGCACATGCGCGGCCGCTCATCCAATCAACGCGTTTGGAGCCCCTGAGCTATGAGAGACGTCTTAGCTCATCGGCTCCGAGCGTGCTGATGGATGCATCTTGCACTTCCCTCTAACAGGAGTCTTAAAGGAGCCACAGCACTCAAACCAGTTAGCTTGGCGACCAACCTACAATCTGTCTCTAAACTAGGTTAAAAACAGGGGGCTCGGTCACACACATCTGCAGAAGTATGCTTAAGCTGCACCACCAGCGCCAAGGTGCCCCTGTGAGGTGCAGTCCTAACTCTAGTACTAATTCTAGTCTCTAAGAGCCCCATTTGGGACATAAAATGCAATAGATAAAATGGGAGCAGGCTTACCTGAGGTTGCCCTAAACCTCAAGTGCAAGCCATGGGGTGGAAGGGTCAAAGACCTTGCAGTACAGCCTAGACCCCACACACCATGTGCTTGCACAAATTCAAAAGAAACAAAAGAGGGGTGGCAGCCGCTCAGACCATTTTATAACTAACCAGGGAGGTGCACGTTAGCAGGGCAATTAGAATACAAAAGTCTTAAAGGGGCCACAGCACTCAAACCAGTTAGCTTGCAGGCCAGCCTACAATCTGTCTTCCCTCTAACAGGGCCAGCTGGCGCAGGCACGCACCCTGCTAGGGGGATAGCGGGCATGCATCTGCAGCCCGCGCATACGCCGTTGGACCGGGCGACCTGGGGGGTTTCACACAGCGGGGCATCCCGATTTTGGATGCCCCGTGGGGAGCGAATGGATCGATCCTTCTGGGTTTTTTTCCTTTACCCGAAAGTAAGTGGTAAGTAAGTAGCTTGTCACAAAATGCAAACCCTTCACTGCCTGCCCTAAAGATAGCAGACTACCTGATGCTGCATCCCATGATCAGCACCCTGCCCTTTCTGTGCCTTCTTCTGGGGAGGGGGTTTATTTTATTCTGGTTTGCATCAGCAGAATCTTCAGCTGATCTGCTTAGGCTCCAGATACTGCTCATCATTGTTATGGGAGACAGGGATGGCCCAGCATATGCTATGCTATGTTTATTATGCACCTGCCACACTGTGTGTGATTGTATTTCTAATTATAGCATGTACATTAATATTGGTGTATAAAATCAAGCTTACTTGGTGTGATATTGAGAAGATAAAAAACTGTTCTTTGCAGGGACGTATTTGGTGTACAGTCTGCCCTAGGCAGTCTGCTTGCACTCTGTCTGCTGTCTTTCCTGGTTTTGAACAAAGCCTGGCAGCAAGAGGCTCACACTCTTCAACAGGTACAAGGGGCTAAACGCAGTCTGCAGCCGAAGCCGAAGCCAAAGCTGCAGACTGTGTTTAGCCCCTTGTACCTGTTAAAGAGTGTGAGTGCTGGGTGCAGCAGAGTCGTAATCCAGATAGACATTAGTGGTATAACAGGAACTGGCTTTACTGGAACATGAATGCAGTAAGAGAATGTCATCTTGTGTTTAACGCAGACAGGAAAAAGAAGGAAGTACCATAGAGCAACTCAATGCACAGGAAATACAACACATCAGAAAGATGCAGAAAAATAACTGACAGCCCCCTATTTTTCGCCCTAGAAGACGCACATATCTTCCTCCAAAAAGGCAGAGAAACTACAGTCAAGCATTGGTCACAGTGTCATTTAGTGTCATAGTTGTGAACTGCAGTAAATCTCACACCAGCGTAGACTAGGCTAGAAGTCTGTTGTATCGCCAACAGCACCCTCTCCCCCCTGCATCTTCCTGTGGATGGGGGGTGCTGAAGAGGGTGTATTAAGGTGCCAGCAGAGTTTTTTAAAAATCTATAGCAGTAACAGCACACTCCAAAGCACCCCTCCTGCAACTGGCCACCCTAGGCATAGGCCTAAATACAGCCCTGGTTCTTAGCAAACACTTCCAGCAGCTTTATTAATCCTATCGCTGCATTGTTTGTATTCATAAAACTTCTAATCTATTGCATCCACACAGTCATTGCTAAGCTAGTTTATGAGTTTGCATATATATTAAGGCCCTGCTAAACTGGTCTAACTGGTCTAAAATGTCCAGTGACACTCAAGATTTCACAGCCTTCCTTGGTATCAATTTTGCCATTGGACCTCTTTGTGGCTAAGGGTCCAACCATGTGGGGTAAATATTTAATGGAGCTGGGTAACCTACATGCATTCTGCATATTAAATGGACATTCCAGACAAAGGGTTAAATTAGCCTGCTTTCTGCTTGCACCATGCTGGCTGTCAGGGGCTGCATCTCAGCTGCTGAGGAGTCGCTCAGAGTTGTTGAGTAATATTCAGCAGACTGAATGATGGTTGGATGAAAGATGCAGCTCCTGGCAGCCAAAATTGGGTGAGCAGAAAAAAGACTAATTCGCCCCTTTATAATCTAAAGTTGTGGGGGGTTGGAGCAGATTTGCATACACACTAAACCATTAAAGCGCAACAACAACCAAGATTTTCACTTTCTTGGGGTTTGTCCCCACTGTTTGTCTCCCCTGCGACTGCCAGTAAACTTGCCATTTCCCTGATCCCACAGCGTATGTGCGAGCTGCTCAGCCAATCAGATTTTCTTTGCTGCACCGAGCTCAGGACTGCAAAGAAAAGAGTAAGCGTAATCGGCTGCATCCTTGCTCGCATTTGGCTGTAGGTATGTCAGAGTTGGCCATTCACAAAGGCCCGATGTGGGGCACCAAAATGCGGCTCAGGCTTAGGTAAGTAGTGAGTCTATTGTCGACCCCTGGGGTTTCAACAGAGGAAAATCCCAATTAGGGATGCCGCATAAAGAGGTAGACCACCACCTCGAAGCGGATGGCTGCTTCTCTTTAAGTTTAATTCCTTCAAGTACTGCAGTGATATTGACAATGTTGTCCAGTTGTTTCATGTTTTATGTTTTTAGAGATTTATGGCTTCTTCAACTTGTTCACACTGAATGTGGTTCCTGGCATCTCTCAGTGCAGAATGTGGCTCTTATGTTCACAAAGGTTGGAGATCTTGTTTCACTCCGTCATTAATCTGACTGTAAACTACATGTTGACCATTAGATGGCGCCATTAAACAAGAGTTGCAGAAAGTTCCAATAGCTGTAACATTTTGTTTCAGTTTGAATGTGTACATTTTAAACTAAGTAAAAAAAATATAATTAAGGGACTAATTTGTTTCCTTTAGTAACATTTTCTTTTGCCCCTTGCAAAGTATTGCTGTTATTATTTTACACATTGAGTTTTACATGACACTTGACAATGTAGTATTTAATAGTTCTGTACTGATAAGGTAAATGCATAGAATAATCATGACATTTTACAATCTGAAGTACTATCGGCTAAAAAGCTGATTCTTAAAGGGACTGTTCTGGACTTGACATTTTGCCGTTCATCCTAGAGGTCAGTGGTGAAGGAAAACAACCCTGTCCTTTGCAGGACTTGATCTTGGGACCAGCTAAGTTTTATTCAACTGGAGTATGATGGAACTGGAGCCGTGAGTGCACAGACTCAGGATGTTGCTGGAGAACTGCACATGCTCCCCGGAAATCGACAATTGAGATAAGCATATGGGGGCTAACCCAGCGTTGTGACAATAATAAGAGTGCATCAGCATTTAAGTCATTTCTACAATAACTGGCAACATGTCCGCTACCCCAGTCTGCCTACCTGGCGCAGTGAGCCCACAGACCAAGGATGCCACCAGGAGCCTGCACATGCATGTGGGATCGCCAGTTGCAGAGTCAGCTGCAGCCATAGTGTGCTGTTAGGTTTGACACAGACTAGTATAGATGTTTTTTCAAAAAATCTTCAAAGCTTTCAGGACAGAATCACATGGGATGACTCTCATCTTCATTATACCTCACCTTTACTGCTAGTACAGGCCCAGTCTGGACAATTTTAGGGAACTCTCTGCTTGGTGCTTGTAGGGTTCTAATGAACATGAGCTCATGAGCTCAGGATTGGAGTCAAATAACAGGTACTGGCATGTGTGAGGTGGTTTTCTATTCTCTTTTCAGCCTTCGACCTTCTCTGATTTTGAACATTCTTTTCTTCTTCATATACTGCACATGTTGACTGCAGAAGGTTCCTCCAAAGCACAGCCATGTTATTGCTTGCAAAGCTTTTTCATGTGCTTGAAATAAGTGGTGTCCAGGTAAAGTTAAAGCAACAAACACACCATAGCTTTTGCTACCAAGGGTGATTTTTTCTCGCTTTTTTTTTCCGCTCATGTGTGTAACAGGTGTGTGACATCACAGAATATTCTGTATCCATGATTTGCAGATCTCCTCACATTTGCACAGGTGAGATATTTAGTGCTGGGATGAGACTATAGAGCAACTATTCCCACAAAAACATGTTGTTGAGCTCTGAGGAGAGGGTTGAGCAATACTGATAAATAAGGAGTACGCAAAGTGAAGTTCTAAGACTGCGAGGGAGAAAAGGTGAGCATTAGTCTATTCTTTTTAGCCTTGACTTTAAAGCCGCCCTTCACTCTGAATAAGAGTCTATCTTATATGTTTCCCACACTCTGCACATACAGATTGCTCACATTAAAAATCATCCTACCTGCATCTACTGCATGTTATGAGCCTTTAAACATCCAAGATGGCGGCTCATGGAGCATCAGGCAGCCTGCAAACAGGAAGTGCCTTCTGACTGTGCTGCTCTGCATTCTGGGACTGCTGACCTTTTCCTGACCCCAGCTCTGCTCTGTCTGAGCAAAGCACAGCACCAACCCCCTGTACATTATCCCACTCTCCTCAGTAAATGTGATGCTTCTGAGTCAAGTTGGCGGCACCCATATCCCAAAGTCCTGAACAGAGTTCCAGCCCAGTGGGGGAAAAAATAATAAGTAATTGACTAAAAACTTAAAATATATTAACTTTAAATGCTGGGGAATCATTTTCTAAGGGTTTGGGCTTTTCATTAAATCATGGTGACGGTCCGGTTTAACTGCAGGTTAGGTTCCTTCTTAAAGTGCCGTATGTATTTGCATTGTTCAGAAGTGAGAAAGAAAGAAGTATTGAGTGCAACAGTGCACGTTAGCCAACAAGACGGTGATATTTAAAGGCATTGTAAATGCCAAGTTTAAAAACAAATCATTGTCTGCTTACCATTGGTGTAAAAGATTCATCCTGCCATGCTGCTGAACAAAACTGTTGAAGCCGACACCTCTTCTTCTGCAGCTTACCCCCCCCCCCCCCCCCCCGCACTTTTTTCACACCAAGAGGTGGTCGTAATGCCCTCATTCTTACATCAGACTGTGTGGGACAAGGTTTCATCTGTGTCTGCAGGTGGATCTACCTTACTCCTCAGCTAGTTTGTCTCTTCTGTGTCTCTGAGCTCATTACAAATATAATTGTTAGCTATGAAAAAGCTATGTTATACTGGTGATATACACAGAAATGCAAAAACTTGGAAACTCTCCATCCACAGTTCATTCCTCAGCCAGACACAGGAAGCTGCAGTATGGTTGAAAAACAGTTTTATTTAAAACTCTGCTTTTACAATATCTTTATGGAGGGAGGTTAGAATATCCTTCACTGTGTAACCATGTTCAACAGGGGAGAACTATGTGAGTGATACTCCCTTCTTATCCTGCCAGGGGACCAGAAGCTTCCAATAAATGGGAGCAACTGCAGCATTATGTGCTGTGGCCTTTGGTCCCCCTGTTGTACAGGCTTCCAAGAAAATAAGAGGTATTGCTAACTGTGGGGCATGGGGGAAAATTTAGAGGCGGGAGTATTTAGCATGCTAGAGTATATGATCCGAGTGCTTTGCCCTAAATCCAAACCACTGTCAAGACCTTGTTGATTAAAGGCATCTCTACAATATGTTACCATCATTGTTATTCACAGTGGGGCTGTTGATCTGAACAGTGTTGGCTTTCCTGTCACACACAGGCTAGCTACAAGGGGAGCATTCAAGGATGTGCCAATAAAGGTTTGTATAAGCTATAATGCAGCCATGTTTCAAGTGGACGCACATCCTCAGGACAACCAAGGAAAGGTTTGTCTTAAAAGGTTCTGGTCCACATATTTCTATATTATGATATAGGTCCATTTGAGGAACAGTAAATATGGTGGCAATAATCCTATAAGACAATATTTGCTAACATTTAGGGAGATTGTAGCTGTAATGAAGCTGGTGTGAAAGCTATGAATATAACACTGGTAGAAAAGATCAAGCTACATCTGATACAAGACAGGAAGTAGTACATTTCCTTCTCTGGCCGAAAACCAGAATGTTCAGCAACTTTGCAAAAACAAGTAAGCGTCCGAGAAGCAGACAAAGAAAGCTTCAGCCAGCTGCACTCACGTGTAGCTGTGTTCTAGTGAAAACGCTTTTATCTGGAAAAAGCATGTGATACATTAGGTACGCTAAAGAGAAAAATACATACATTTAAACTGGTGATTGAGAAAAAATTCTGCCACACATGCCTTTTAATGCTTCACCCATGACAGATATTCTTAAAAAGGATTCATGATTCATGAATGTATTGCCAAATTGGATACAGAGCTTTCATATGGGAAGTGAGACACATTGTAATTTACCTTACCTCCCATTCAACTAAACCTGGCCCGCTAAAGAAAAACACAACGTCTGCATAGTCTGTACTCACCTCTAAGTTTGCCCAGTGATTCTTCAGCTACAAGACCCCACAACCCACCATTCTAAATGCAGAAAATTGCAGTCAGAAGCTTAGGGGATCACTGTGGATGAGTCAACTAAAACATTTGCAACAATACCCTCCAACAGAGGCAACAGGTGGAGGAAGGAGAAACCGAATTACAGACACAACAGAGCTCCATCAGGCTGGAGAACAGAAAAACTGTGGCGGTTGGCACCTTCTTCAGTAACACTGCGCCCAACAGCTCATATGATTGAGGTGTCAAGGGGAAGTCTGTTCTATACAGGATCCCCTTTGGCATCTAAAGGGGTATAGGTTGACTTTAAGCCAACAATCCATAACCATAGAGACTATGTAAAACCAATAATTACAATAGACTGTAAGCTTCTAAGGGCAGGAGTCTCCTGTCTCCTATTGTATCCTGTTTCCACAGCATTCACTGAATTTTGTGGCATCTTGGTTTTAATAAGCTATGTACAATATGTTTTACCGTCTGTAAATTCCTGCTTTGCACACGTTCATGAAATAAAATGCCACTATATGAATAAACACTAATAATGATAATAATAATAATAATAATAATAATATGAAGTGATCAAGATATACTATGTATATATTATATATATTATATTATTTATTGAGGATATGGAATGTCCATGCTTTACACTAGATGAAATAACAGCAGTGGATTAGGTTTTATATTAATATATTTTTAAAAAATCCTGTTTAAAAATGACAGTGCGTATTTATAGAAACTAATAGATATTGATGGGATACATTTACATTAATATACATATATGTGATTATTTATAGCAGTCCCACACCCTGCAGAGTGGTGTGGGGACTGCTGTTCCTGTGCATAGCCCCCGCAAAAACAAGAACCCAGGTCCCCCCAAAAATTACTTCTTTCAGTACTGGTTCCATCAGTGGCCAGTCCCGGACCCACATTATTGTAGGCGGCCAATTGCTATGGCCCCACCAGGGGCAGCAATTGGACACTTGCATTCACGTGTTCCAGAACCTGAAAGAGGAGCACAGAAATGAGTCTTGGGGTGTGGGCTTTTGAGGTTGCAGGTGGCTTTGTGCGGGCGGTTGGGAAGCATCACCAATCGGGATGACCCCCCCTAGACATGATTAATAGTAATATTTATATGATTGTATTTAATACCAAAACAGCCACATAGAACTGAACATGCAGTTTAAAGGTGGAAATCAGTTGATCACAGGCTTTGCTAATCCTAATACGTATGTAAAGCAAAGATTGCCTGTAAATGATTAAATTATATTGCTGTCTCAGCAGAGGTAGAAGAAGAATAGTAAACATTAAGGTTTTTATTTAGACAGTTTGAAACAGGAGTATAGGTTACAACAGCAATGCGGGGTTGACAATTGGAAGAGACAGTGGGTACATACATTAATTATAAATACTTAAATGTTTTGGTCCTTGCTCCCGGGGCACCCCGCTGTGTGAAAACCCACATGTCACCCGAACAAATTCACCTCTTCCCGGTCCTATGACGCATGCGTGGCTGCTTGTCCATTCAGCGCGTCCAGGAGCACGCTGGCAGCGGCATCCCCCGCTACCCTTTAAGGTGAGGGGAATTCCTTGGGGAAGGTACCCCTGCAGCACTCCCAGGCAATGCAGTGCCATGTTTTAGTTTAATCTATTTGGAGGCGGTGCTGCCTGCTGTGGCTTCTGGTCTCCTACCTCCTGGAGACCTGCACTGGATCTTTTGAGTATAGCCAACTGCTGGGAGGCGACATTGTTTGGCTTAAAGTTATACTAAAGCCAAGCCGATTGTTGTCCCATTGTCTCAGACTACACGTTGCACTGTCCCAAACTTTTCATTTTTCAAAAAGTCCCTTTATGTTCCTAAGTTATTTGTAAATGTTTTAGAGCATTGGAGATGCAGAGAAACCATGGGTGTGGCAACAGCGATGTGATGTAAGCACACTGTGTGCTTAACATATATCATAGTAAAAAAAAAAGCGCATTGTTGTGCCTCTGCCAGCACATAGTGTGACTAGAAATGGGGTGAGAGATGCTGCAAGCGTCTCCAGTCCGCCAACACTCACGTGTTTCTGACAGGGGAAAAAATCCAAAGAAGTGTTTACTAAGTGCAATTCAGCACCATATTTAGTTAGAGAAAAATTGTTTATCCAAAAAAAGAGTAAAAAAAAATGACTTACATCATAAATCAAGCCTATAGTGTAACCAGAGAGGAGGGCGGGGTTTCATAGCTGCAGAGAGAGAGGCAGTCAATCAGGACATCTGGGGAGGTAGTGGGGTGGAGACTGAAAGCTGAATGAGCAAGTGATTTACTCACTAAGTAGACCGACATAGCAGGAAGGGGAAGGAGAGCGCTGGAGGGACTCAATGTTTAGTAAGCTACTGATATTTTTTAACTATTGACTTGCCAATCACTTTAAAGTGGACCAACACCCAGGATTTTGACTATCCTGGGTTTTGGTCCACTTCGGCGGGGCACCCCGATAGGGGGTGCCCCGCTGTGTGAAACCCCCCAGAAACCCACCTCTCAACGCTCCCACGTGAACGCCGCAGCCAATCCCCGCCAACGTCCAGGCGGGGATCAGGAACATCCAAGCCGCTTCCGCCGCCGCCTCCCGCGCATCACTCTCGGCGCGCGCGCCCCCGCCGGCCATTCACAGAGGGCCGGCGCGGGCGCGCGCACGTCTGGAGGGGCGCGCGGGAGGCGGCGGCGGCGGAAGCGGCGGTGGATCAGGTAAGATGTTTTTGGGGTTTCTGGGAGGTTTCACCCCGCGGGACATCCCGATCTCGGATGTCCCGCGGGGTGGGAGGTGATCGGCCCGGGAATCTTATAGATTTCCGGGCCGATCACCCCTGGGTGTTGGTCCACTTTAAGGACCATCACTAAGGGCAAGTGAGCACTAAAAGTGAATAGGGTAGTGTAGACTTTAAACAGGGCCCTGGGGGTGATCCAGGGGTGAACATAGCCCCAATGGGGCCCCATAGCAGGGCCACCATCATCTGCTGACCCACAACAACAACACCCCACTCCACTCTACCCGTGGACCTGCCAAGTCCAGCAACTTCAGGTCCCTTGAGCGGTTCCAGTAGAGAACAGAGGCCCGCGAGCAGCACCGACAAAGAAGTGGGGTCACGTAGGAGCGGGTAGGAGGCAGCATGGCTATATAAGTATTTAGGGGCAGGTACCTACCGCAGAGGCGATGGAGGCAGCGTGCGCTGGATCCCTTGTTCCACAGGCCTGGGGGCACGTGTCTGCACTGCCCCTATGGTATGTACACCCCTAGGATGATCCTTAACTCCATTTCACAGTGAGAACAGTACTGATATGCAGACAGGATGTGGCATGGGGGGGGGGGGGCAGCTTTCTATAGTTCACCTCAATCAGCAGAGAGGTTAGGTTCACCCCTGCCTTTGGGATTGGGGAGACTAATTCCAAATTCCTAACAAATAAAAACCAGGTTAAATAAGTAAAAGTATATAGTAAATGCACAGCTCATTCCACATATGGAATTTTTTTTTTCATATAATGCATTTTGCTATTGATTCTTACCATAAATGTATTACAGTAGGGTATGGAAATCCTCTCTTAGCATGCTAATGGTTATATTAAGCTTTTTATTTTATATTTTGTAACGTTTGCTTCTGATTGGTAGCTGTTTTTATATGGGGATTTCATGGTATAGAAGGGATTACTTGGCTTGAAAAATGATGAGATGATGGAAGAATAATACTGTGGACCAGCACAATCATTAGATCGGTATAGGTAGGACTCCTGTATGGGGCCCAGTTGCTCAGGGGGCTCAGCCAGCAATCTAAATGGCAGTCTTTTGACTTCTTCTTTCCTGCTACCAGTTTCAGGGAATCCCAAAATGTTTGATAATCTAAAAAGAGCAGGCACTCCTTGTTTCAATGCTGGAAAATAACTGTATTCAGCAGATTGCAACATACAACAATTCCAAAGTCATGTTTCAGAATAACGCAGGGCCTTCTTCTCAAGGAAACAGCAAAAAGACTTTTGATGTTTTTCTTGGCATGAGCTTTTTGGCAGAACCCAGCACACATGGGCAAGCCCTGGGGTCCCTGGCATCTTTAGAGCCCACTTGGGCTTGGACAGGACCGCCAAATTATCCTCCCCTTGATCGATCCCCTAATTCCCCTGTCAGCTGTTCTGCGTGTTAGAAGGAACAAGGAAAATTTGAGAGAGGTAGGCCTCTGCTGACTCAGCAGCTGGTCTGCTGTGCCTCACCGCCAGCACCAGATGCCCTCATGGAGGCAGAACTGCAAAATCGTCTGGAGCCCAATTAGTGGCAGTGGGGAAGGTATGGAAGGCATGGACCAGAGGATAGTTGGTGACAGCAAAGAAGATGGCAAAGCCTAGAGAATGATCGTAGAAGTAGAAAAAACAGTGACAAATCAGAGGACTAGCAGCAGAAAATCAGTGGCAGAGAAGCTGAAGAATGAGGATATGACATACTGCAAAAGTAGCCCACTTTCTCGCCTAAGGACCCACATAAAACCAGAGCAGACCTGCTTGTTTAATTTTCATACCTTCTGGTAATGATTATTTAATATATGTATATACAGTATTACTACAGATATATAGCTCAGTAAGCATTCCTGATGGTAAATAATATTTTCGTAACCTACGACCCCCCAAATACCCCATAAACAGCTCAGTAACCAAAAGTTGTGTTGTCCAGTGTAATAAAAGGCTACCATTATTCACATCACGTAGTCCACATTCTTCCCTGCCAATGAACCATTTTCCCCTTCTTTCACCCACAGGTTTCAAAGAAGCAGATGTATTATTCCTGAATGTTCTTTCTCTATCCAGAGAGTTGTTGCAGGGTACAGTTTGCTTGTCTACAGTTTGAGAGGTGGGACAATATCTTTTTGTCAGCTGCTGGGGCGAGCGAGACTAAGCACCTGCTGTGGACATCTATACAAAAAAAGGCCTTTGCTTTGCATTCTCCTCCCAGAGCGTCTCTTACTAGTTACAGACAGAGAGCTACATTTGCATTTAAAGCAAAAGCAGAACATGTACTGTGAAAGCAGCTGGATAGGCCAGAAGAATTGTAGATTTGCAGATTTGCAAGAAGATAGCCGCCAAAAACATTTGATTTTGTTGAAGCATTCAGCCTTCCTCCAATCCATAATCCAATGCACTGCGTGCATCAACTAGCTAGGGTGTCATTATAACTTCAACATTTAGAAAGAGGTAGTTGCACATCAGCCAACCTTGTTGGTCACTGACACTCATGTGGGATTCGGCTCTCGAAACAGATCTGGCAGATACTGGCACTGGTTGTGGGCTTGCATCGCTGGAATAAACAGTGAATGCCCCCCCCCCCCCCCCCCCGCCCTGTACTGTGAACCTCCAATCCTATTTGACTAAGGGTCACTTGAGCTGCAATCTGAAACACCTGTAATAATTAGTTTGTTATGTGAGCCTAATATAAGGAAAACTACTTAAAGAAAAGGTCTTCTTCTGTGGAAAGACGTCAGGGCTAGGCGGTCACTTACATTAGTGCTGCTCCCGTGCCAACAATTAGTTTCCCACAACCCTGGTTTATGAACCTGGGAGCTGTGCTTCCTGGTTTTGACTGGCGGATAGGCATTGTACAGCCAGCTCCTATTGAAAACAAAAGGAGGGCTAGTACTCTAGGAACTTCTTTGTACAGAGGCGCCCAGAGTCTTGGGAAGATACACAGAAGTGGACTTTTCCTTGAAGATTTTAAACTGCATGTGGGAAACTCAGAGTGGCCACCACCCTACCTGAACTCAACCCTATTGAGAACCTTTGGAATATCTTTAGGTAAAAGATATATGAGCGTGGGAGGCACCCAAAACATCACATCTGGGGGCATGGGGCTATTTTGACACCCTACAAGGATATTCAAGTAAAAACTCTAAGAAAACTCACATGTTCAATGGATGTAAGAATTGTGAAGGTGAAATCAAAGAAGAGGTCCTCTGTTACCATGTGACTTGGCCTGTTAAGAGGATTGAAAGAGGATTGAAATAGCTCTTGATTTTAGTAAATGTGACCTGTTAATGCTGCAAATTACCATTTTCAGTTCTTTACTATAACATGTATTGAAACATAGCATTTTGGGTATTTTGATTTGCGAAAAATAAATGGTTATCATTGGGAGGTTTGTTCAATAAATGTGATTTATAATGTAATGGCTGATGACTTATTATTACTGACCGTCATTTTCATCAACCATTTAGGAAGGATGATATATGCATACTGTATTTTTTGCCCAATAAGACGGGGGGGGGGGGTGTCAGTGTGTCTCATCGGGCGAATGTTAAAAAAAAAACAAAACAAAAAAAACATTCCTGGGCTCCCACGCCACAGCTGCCCAGCTGTCTCCCGTCGACCAAAACACATAGGGAAAGACACACACACAGAGAATACATTACTGTTTACCGCTGCCCTCACTTGCACATAAACACGTGGGTTTCGCCAGCAACCAGGTGGGTGTGGCCTGTGACTCGTGTCAGTGTCACTGTTGATAAAAATGGAATTTAGAGGTGGCGCTGCTTCACCATAAGGCTCCTGAACTAAATAGGCTGCAAAACAAGCTGTTCTCATTCATTATGCTGGCCACTAAACAGACGATTGCAAAGGCCTGGAAACAACAGCTGGTTTTTATCTCGGAGGTTAAAGCTAGACTAAATGGATTCTTGATAAATGAAAAACTTACCAGCATTGTGAATGACAAACATGAGTACTTTCTAGATGTTTGGGAGCCTTGGATCCAGTATGCAACCCCTAACCTATCGATGTTAGTCTCTTAATATAGTCATCAATTCAATGCTATTAGGAGCGGACCAGGGACTCTTATCCCTTTCCCCTTCCCTTTCCACCCCCTATGTGTCTTTTCCCTCCCCTTTCTTTGTTGAGACCATATCTCTGATTGATGTTGAAATCATAATGGCATGATTCTTGTATTGTGTATTGTGTAGACCTCGCTCGTCTGTGCTCAGGATGGTGGGGGGGTGTCTCCGGATGTGGAGAGGTGGAGGGCCCCCCTTTGGGCCTCCTGGGCTGGACGAGTCTTCCCCCGCATTATGTATCTGGTTTCAGATAAAAGTTGGTACACTTTTTGATGATATCGACACTGTTCTTTTTATTATGAATGTAATGTTACTGATTTCATTGAGATCCTGTAATGCTGTGTTGTCAAGAAAACTCAATAAAAAGATTGAAAGATAAAATGGAATTTAGAGTCCCGCCCTCAGAAGCAACTGTTCTATTGCAATGCTCTGTTACTAATTTTTCAGAGAATGAAAGAAGCAGATGTCAATATTTTCTTCACTAGAAAAACTAAAGAATGAATCCCTTCAAAAATGTTTCATTCTGTGCTAATAAGAAAATGTGGTCTAAGGTTTCCTAAGCGTTGTTCCTAATATTGGCTTGTGCTCCCTTCTAGCAGCCAAACCATTTGCTCTCTAATAGTTCAGGAGCATTTGTTCATTAGCTGCCATTCGGAGGCCATAATGCTTCCTGTTAGTGTTGTTATGAATATTGGGCTGGGGATAGAAGGAAACAAAATTTTCTGGGTATAGAATCACCTTAAATATCCCCCCAAACAAAAAGCTTATCAAAGCAAATGTCCAGTCTCCGAGTAAACCGTAACTTAACTGCAGTACAGCCAGCACTACGTTAGTTTTGGCCCACCTCACCTTTTCCCACCTGAAACCTTTAACTACCTCACCCCCCCAAAAAAAACACATTTAAATTAGAAGTCCAGTCTCACCCCTAATATTCAGTAACGGAACAGAACTTTTAGGTACATGTAGCATGCAGCTTTTGTAGGTTGTTCAAATTACATACCTGCCAACTTTTCAGGGTGGGAAAGAGGTACATTTGTTAAACCAGCCCATACAATAATTTATTGATGCTGATCTATGTGTTACAATAAGGGGCAGGGGGGGGGGGCACAGACTCAAAAGAGGGACAGTTCTTCCAAATCAGGGACACTTGGTAGTTATAAAATTATCCAGAACAAGCCACAATTCCACTACAAATGTTAAAGAAACCCCCCACTCTGCCACCCTCCGCTGAGGCAGGGCAAGGAATTACAACAAAAAACCCTTACCTCACCCGAATCCCACCATGATCCCCCGAGCCTTTGGCTGCCTGTGCACAGACGCACTATGTCCGTACTGCCATTTTCCTATTCACTTGAGTGGGCAGGTAGGAGCGTGCTTTGTGCTTCCAGTCAAAGATGTCGGTGCCTAGGACCCTTAGTAGTCACTACCTAAGCACTGCACAATGTAGGGTTACTCCTTTAGCCTCTCCTCCTAGCCACCAGTTGTTATAGAGATCTGAAAAACAAATAAAGACAGACCCAATAGTACTGGTAAATAAACATGAAATGCATTCAATGATATCTTAAAAGGGAGGGAAACCCAGATGCTGCCTGTTCGGATGTTTAAGAAGTTACCAAGTAACTAACTTCTGAACTGATCCTGTAAGGTGAGCAAGTCTAAATGATAATGCCTAACAAAAGCCTTAGCTGAAGACCAGGTGGCCGCTTTACAAATCAGTCCAATAGCGGCCCTAGCTTGCTCAGCCCAAGACGTAGAGACACTTGTCGTCAAGCGATCTGTAATCTTCCTTGGAACTTGTAATCCATGATAGGCCATACTAGTAGCATTCTTTATTAAACATGTCAAAGTTGACTTGGAGGCTCGTTGCCCCTTTCTTGGGCCAGAGAATGAAACAAAGAGGCTATCTGCCTTTCTTCAATCCTTGGTCTGATGAAGATATTCCAGAAGACAAGCTCTGATGTCCAAATATTTCTGCACCAAAGAATCGTTACCGTCCGCTGAAGGAAGAACAATCTCCTGAGTTCTGTGAAAGTCAGAGGAAATTTTCAGGGAGGTAACAGGGATCCACCCTTAATACCACTCGATCTTGAAAAATCTGAAGAAAGGGGTGATGACAGGATAACTCCCAAACTACACTAACACCACGTGCCGATTTAAATGCCATGGTGGAGCCATCAATGCTGACAGGACCTTAGCTAGATCTTATTGGGATACAATCATCATGCAAACTGACTCAGTCTCACGGCCAGAAGAAAGCGTCTAACCAGAGAAAAGGATGAAAGTCTTTTGTCCAAAAAAACTGACAGTGCTGCTAACTGCACCTTCAGCGTGCTAACACTGAGACCCAAATCAGCTGCTCTTTGGAGGAAGTCAAGAACGACCAGAAGGTTAGATGTCGATTTCCCATTCTGAATCTTCCAAGATTTAAAAGTCTTCCAGACTTTCAAATACATCTTCCTTGTTATTTTTTTCCTACTTGAGAGTAGGGTCTGGATCAGCTGCTTCAAATCTTCTGAAGCAAGGTGACCTCAGGGTCTAACACCACTTCTGGGGATCTGGACAAAGTACTGGTCCCTGGAATAACAAGACCAGTCTCGTCGGAAGTCTCCATGGCTCCTGTATGGACAGTGTTACAAGAGTCCTATTGATGTAGGCAAGGGAGCAGATATAAATACAACCTCCTCGGCCTGGTCTGCTATGTCTGAAGTGAGATAAAGGATTAACCCACTGAGGAGAGGAAAAAACCCTCATGCAGCTGCAGGAAGGAATGAAGGGGGAAAAGGGACCTGCCATCCCAGCCTCCTCCTAGAATCCATCCTTAGTAAAACAGTAACACCGCTTACCCCCCTTTTTCAAAAAACACTCAAGATCAAAGAATGGGAATCTGGCCAGTCCCATGGGGGTATCCCAGGTCCTTGGAGGTCCGTCTCCAGGGCCGGGAAATGGGTTTGCCTGCTACAAACCCATAGCGTCGGATACTTACCTAAACCTTTAGGTTCAGGAGCCAATGGTCTGGTTCCTATCCAGGCAGGAACAGGAAAACTGGTGACTAGGAGGCGAGGCTAAAGCTTTATCCAATTCTGGTGGTCAGGTGTTCCATCTTAGAGGCGGAGACACAAGGTCTCATAAGTTTGCTGCCCGGAGGATGTTTTGAGAAAATATTTGCTGGAAGGACCCAGAGTGAATTGGGAGCACAAAAAGCATTCCAAAGTCCTAGCAATGAACATGGCAAGGTGGTAAAGAGCAGCATTCTTGTAACAGAATTGTTTAGGTAAAAGACACAGCCTTGCTTTGCTATCAGAAACATGGGTCATGCAGAATGAAATACACCAAAGAGGACAATCAATGAGCTTATTCAAGCCAAGGAAGAATTGGGTTTTGCTAACACATTTTGTAGCCACGTGAAACCACAGAATGTTGGTTCATCACTCTGATCGCTACGTGCCTTTGCCAAGATGTCAGTACTGTGCGGTGGCATTACTGGTGGTTAGGAAAATTACAATAAACTGGAAGGTGTGTGTGCATAAAGCTACATGGACAGATCAGATTAGAAGGATGGTGCACACTAGTCCCTACATAGTGAAAGTGGTCCCACACCCAGTCTCCATGGGGCACTTGTTGGAGACCCCCGCAACCCTTTCCTGAACCTTGATCCATCAGCGAAATGCTGACGGTCACGTGGGATGGGGTCACTTTCACTTTCGCTAGCCCACCTGAGCACTTGTAGGGCTACATTTTGCCAGAGGTCAAGATAAAGATTGCAGGCAGACTTAGCCTGGGTCCCTTTGATGGCCTTCCTCACCAAAACCTGAACCATGTATAGCTTATTTGTAGCATCCCGAGTACATGCACAGGGACAATACAGTTTGGCATAAGTGCTCTCTGCATGGGCCTGAATATAAGCCTGAGATACTTGCACCTATGTGTGGGGGCGGGCTCATGGTCAGCTCTACCTTAGTCCAAAACTGGTTGTGGGGGTTTTATTGCCGAGTGCTGGAACCCCACAAGACTTTTACAATGTCTATCAACATAGCTTTATAGTCCTTAAAGAAAAAATTCTCATGTCCCCCCCCCCCCCACCCCCCTTAGCCATCTGCTCTCAAGACTACATCCATATAGTACAATTCCTGAAATCTTTCGTCATAACTTGAAGTGCCATTGTGTTCTGTGACATTGTACAAAGTGTAATACACAGGGCAGAGCATAGATGAGATGTATATAGGGGAATTATTTAAAACAGATATAACAAATGCACATAATGCATACAGTATTATGAGTCAAATACAACATAACACATTGGTACAGGAGTAGGCGAGGTATAAGTTGCAAACTTACAATCTAATGGAGGTTGCACCAATGCCATGTAAAGAGGCAAAATTACATGTTCCCTGTCCCGATTCCATGCCTCTTTTAAAGCACGATAACACCTTGTTGGCCTACTTGACATTGCATACTGGTAGTCAACCAGTCAACCCAGACCATTCTTATTGCAAATATTATGGCAACAGATTTTGTTCTAATAAATGGGATTTAACATTCTGATATATTTATAATTTATATCAGTGTGCAGAAAATTCTGTTACAGCATCAATAGTATGAAGTCTCCTTGTTATGTAGATAGCTGGTAAGACTTATGTTTTAGTTTCTTAGACACAGGAAAATGTGGCATGGCTGCAGACAGGAGACAAGAAACTATCCTAATCCCATTCTGAAAGATTAGACTACCAGAACTGTACTGTCTGACAGATAGGACACACAAGCTTTCACAAAGCACTTATATAAAATGTGGATAGTTGCAGCTGTCCATCTGATAACCTAATATTCAACCACAGAAAAGGCTATATGAATTCACGAGAGCCATACTACTTAGTATGGGGTTGATGCAAAGTTATATAGCTGACTGGGCAAACTGCATCTCCAGTGCTCAATCAAAATCTACAACAGCAAATGCACCACAGGCAAAAGGTGCACAGCAACAATGCCAGTGCAGCACGACAACTAAGTGTGATAACCGAGAAGAGGATCAGCAGGATTTAGTCAGAGCATCATTTGTTAGAACATTTGTCCAAGGCAAGTGTTCCCCATGGCTCAAGACCCACCACTTTATCTGTACAACAAGTATGTAAAATCCCAGGACAAAGTTTCAGCAAGCCTATCCATATCCCCTCACACTCTGTTCCAATGTTTAAGCATTATGAATACTACAATAAATAAAGAAAAGTTGTAATTTTTAGGGATTAGGAAGTAGAAGTCCAGTATAGCAGAGGACATCTGTCACAAGTTTGACATAACGCATCAGCAAAATCATCACCAATAATCAACTCAAACCAATACAAATGGTTTTTTCCCCAGATTAATCATCCAACAATTAGATTTACAGTTTGAAGATTATGCACATTCCAGTCAGTTTAGTAAAGAGCCCACAGAATGCAGCAGCAAGGCTTCAGCCCAGAAGCATAGCCTGCCACACAAAGCAACCAGGGACTGACACAGTGTACCTTGCCTGTGCTAGTAATGTAATCATGTACAATCAGGGGGTGGCAGTCAGACCAATTTATAACCAACATGGGAGGTATAAGGGAGCAGGGCAATAACAATACACAAATCTTAAAGGAGCCACAGCACTCAGGCCTGTTAGCCAGCAACCAATCCTCTAATATGTCTCTAAAACCTGGTTAAAGACAGAGGTCTCGACTGGTACACATCTACAGCGGTATGTTGAAGCTGCACCGCCAAGGTGCCTCCGTCTATGGGCAGTCCACCATTATATGCCTGCTTTTATGTTTGCAAAGTAGTTATTATGCTTCATGTGTATGACAGTTCTGCTTAAAAAACAAACAAAACAACAGATGGGCACAAGGCACTGCTTGACTTTCATAACAACTTATGAGACTCAAATGGTAAATTTCGTAAATAAATAGCCCTGATTTACTAAAACAATCTCTGCACGTTTAAACAGTCAAATCAAGGGCACAACAAATAATGCTGTCATATAGGAATGCTCAGTAATCTAAGGCCTAAGGCTTAGAAAACAGCTCTGTACTCTGTAAAAACCAAACATTTTGGTTTCCATTTCCATGCGGTAAACTGGTAAAAAGACTTAAAGGGACTCTGTAGGCAAAATGCATAAACTGTCATTCATCAGATCTTACCTATGCCTACCTCATCTCTTCTAATCTAAGCTCACCTCACTTTTACTCTGCTCATCTCTGCATATACATAAAAGCATATATATTGCTTTAAAGCGGAACAAAACCCAGAAACTTGATTCCCATGTTTTATTCCATTTCCGCGATTTGGGATACCCCGCTGTGTGAAACCCAGTACAACTCACCTCTGCCCTGATCCTAGGGCGCATGCGCAGGCACTCAGCCAATATGAGCAGTTTCCTGTGTTTACCTCTTATGGCTCTCATTGACTTAAATGGGGAGCGCACACTGCTCTCTTCGGCCTTGTGCATGCTCCCATTCACATCTGAATGGCTGGGAATGCAGCCGCACAAGCTCCCCATTCAAAATAATATGAGCTGCCTGTTGAATGACGTACTCATGGCAGGCGACTCTCATTGGACAAGAGGCCGAGCATGCGCCGTTGGAGCAAGGAAAAATGAATTTAACAGGTGCCCTAGGGGGTTTCACACAGCGGCCCTCAAAAGAGGAAGCACCAGGGAAAAGCCAGGCCTGGAATCTTTTGGATTACAGGCTGGCCACTGGAGGGTTTTGTTCCGCTTTAAGGTTACATCCTTGCAATAAACAGTTTGCATTTTTGCTGCTTCCATTTTTTTGCAGCCCCCCTGAGGGGAAACTAAGACAACGCAGCCCCTAGACCACAAAAGGTTTGTGCACCCCTGCATTAGAACAACTTCCTTGAAACCAAAACAAAACCGTAAAGAGAAAGGGCCATGAAGATTATTGAAACAAACACCACACAGGCATAAACCTACAATGCAACTGAAAAAATATTGGACATATTTAGGGCTAGACTAAATGGGCTATTTATTTTCCTTTTGTACTTAAGCTCCTTTTGTGACTGGTTTCAAAAAGGCCCTGCAATTATTATTTAAGCCAGACCAGAAGGATGGTTTGTGATAGATATCCGTGCCGGATGCCTGGCGCCGATGGATGGGTAATGCTATTCTTGCCTGGGCCTTGTGCCAGACGCTCGTCACTGTAAGGCATACAGCCGAGGGTGGCCTGGGCGATTTTTTGGTTTTGTCTTTGTTCTCTACATAATTGATCTTACTGATGCAATATCTCATTTTTAGGACAATTAAAGCTTGATTTTAAGATTATATTTTACCATTTTAAACCTGTTTATTGTAGGTGGATAATAAAATAAATACATTTATAGCTCCAGATTATAAGGTAATATAAGCAAACATCTAATCACTGCTGTTAGAATGAACCGCATGACAGTTAAAATATGGTTTTTATATTACCTCTTAACTTCATAAAGTACAGTGGAGGATGATTGTTTTCATAGTACAAAGTGCCTTAACATCTAGGTGCACTAAAGACACTTTGGGATGCAAGAAAATATTTTAAGATACACACACTTTATTCTAGATTATATCAGAAGCAATATCCATTTCAAGATTCACTGTACAAAACAAGCAAATTACACAATAAACAATTCTGGTCATAGAATAACAAACATGACATACAAGGAGGAAACACTGTGGTTCTGGTTATACCGGTTTGTATTTTCCATCACATGAGCAGAACCTGTATTGTACAACCCGTTCCATAGCCAAGGAATAAACACTGACCTTAGATCCTGTGAGAACACTCCCTATGGGCAGGTCATTTACAGCTAATCCCATTGCACAGCATGCCACAAATGATTTGGATGACAATACTTCCAACCATCAGGCTGCCATCACACAGAGCAGCCAGAAAAACATGTCATAAAGTAGTCATTCTCAGCGTTTGTTGGGAAAAAAAAAACATTTTGTATGTCTGTCAATATATACACACACAATTCACCACTAAACACATATGCATTTTTGTATTTATACACCTGAATGGAGTGTAAAAACATGCATCCAACAGGACTTCCTAAGTACAATGCACTGTAATGAATCAGCACTATAGCCAAGCCGATAGTGAAGACATTCTAGTAGTTTAAACACATGAAAAACATTGGATCTACGTAGGCAAAACTATATTTCCCAGGGATATAGCCAACACATCATGTCCCTACTATGAAAAACTGGAATTTTTATACAAAATACATTGACACTCACCTAGCAGGCCTTGTCTGCTTATTTTGCCTAGGGTAAGTCCACTTGCGATTGAATTTTTGAAAGTGTAGATTTTTTTGTGCCAAAAGGATGTCCTCAAGGTGATGTACTATTTTTTGCTGTTAATAAATGTGTGTATGGAAGCTGTTATCACTATAGGCAATCTGTTGCTATTGGCAACATACACCAAGAAGAGAGAAGTGAGCACTGTACACACAGTACACATTCCAAAAGTAAATCGAAAGGGGACCCTTGAACCTCAACATATTTAATGACAGCCTATGTTAAAGGATTCTCAATGGAAGCCATCTACACTAGTCATATCAAGTACCACCTAGCGTGCGTGTGGGTTGTCACACCTAAACCCCTAGTAAGAACGCACAAAACATGCACATAAATAGTTTTCAGGCTTGAGAAAAGGTACAGATCAGGAACGATCAGAATGAAGTCTTGTCAATTACCACCAGTGGTACTAGTAGGAAGCCCTGATCTACACCTATGCCATGCTGAAGGGAAGTATGTGAAAACTGGATACAGCTTTTTTACCATTTAAGAACCCCTTTAAGATCAAAACCTGGTAGGGACAACGTATTTGCTGATTCTGGTCATTTCTGGATAGGTTTGCCTGTACAATAGTAGATTGAGTAGATTGCACGTATCAAATTATTCATTTTACACAACCTTTGCAATGGCTTGCTCAATGCTACTGAAGATATTCATTTATTTAACTCAATGACACAAATCAGCAAAGGCTTGTCATGTGTCAACTCCTAATTTCCCTGCTTTTAATGTCAGATACCTTTCCTTAGCCACGCAGATTAAGATTTCAGTTTTCCTAACAGCTCAGGTCTCCTCCATCAGGAAGGGAAAAGTAATCCCCTGCAGGACACAGAAACACGGGGCGTTTCAAAGACTTTCATCTCCAGCCTGCCGTGAAAAACGTAACTCTACATTTTTAGGGAAAAAGGGAGAAGAAACTATAATAGTCACTGTAAAACCTGTTTGCAGCTATGCAGTGTACATTTTACAGATGCCTGTACTTGGTAAAAGGTTAACAGCTGCCTTGCCTACTTGTTGACAAGCTTTATCCACCGCCTTTGTGAGGAGCTGGGCCTAGCTCTGACTCAGCTTTCACAGAACAGGCTTGGCAAAGGCGTTGGGCTGTGAAAAGTATGAATGTATCAAGGAAAACAATCTAGCTGTGCAGCAACAAATTAGACTATCAATTATATAAAGTTCTGTAATGACAGCCCCACAGCTAGTCACATAATAGGGATTACTGTGGTGCTATTGTGTGTATTCTGAGAGCAGATTTAGGGCAGCCATCTTTTCTGAACTAGAGACAACTGGATGGGACCCAAAAAGCTAGCAAACAGCAAAATCATACAACTAAAATCAACTACAGTGTGTACATATACATAAAAAACACTGTCTATATGGATTACAGTCCTCTAGAATTAGAAAAACTTAAATTAGACAGGCAATGGGTACTGCCCTAGACATCTACAAATGGGTTACACGTTAGAACTTAGTTTAATAGATTATTTAGGCCAAAGGGAGGTGGAGTGGTAAAGAATAAGTGTTATAATCCAATTTGAATATGTGCAACCCCATTGAATGTTGGCCTGCAACATGTTTAATGCTTCACAGGCCTTTCCTTCTTGCTTACTGAAGGACAAGCAAAGCATTTACTTACCTCAGCTGTCAAGTGGGTATTAGGCATTAACTGAGCAAGCATTCCCAATGCGAGTTTGTATTTGCCATCATGTACAAGCTTGACAGCAACAATAAATGGAAACAAAGTCCAATATGCCAGGAAAAAAATATGCACAATAAATCAACTTGGGGGGGAGGGGGGGATAGAAGACACAAAATATTTATTTTGCCACCTATACAAGTGCCATTCAGGATATACTTGTTTCTGTTTAACAAACAAAAGGACAAAAATCCTAAAACATGTATATAAAAATATTTGGGCTTAACTGAAAACATAAATAAATAGAAAAAAAAATAGCTGTAAGCATGTTACACTTTCAATAAAAGAGGATAGTACGTTACCTTTTAGGTTTGCAACTAAGTGTTATGTAACAAAATCTAAATATATTATTTTTTTAATGTCATTAAAAGGTCTAATTTATTGTTTGACCCTCAGTGACCATGAATGAGGTTCAACAGTCCAGAGACGAAGGAGAAAGGCTTTACTTAAACCAGACTTTTGGGGTGTGCCATGACCTAGGAGTAAACCAAGATGGATTCCAAGTCATGAGGAGAAAATCCAAACAGGCTATTTATAGTTTTATCTTCCTTCTTCACCAATAAAAAAGAGAGCAACATATCCTTTCAAAATGAGGCGCACACACAAGACAGAGGAGTCCTGAGAGCTGCAGAAGGGCGCATTAAAAAAAAAACAGGAGGAAGAAAAAAAAATCCCTTGCTAGCAACAAAGGAGCCGTAGGCTGTGTGCACAGAGCTAGCAAATGGCGGCCCACGCCGTCGGCCTCTCCCTGGCTGTCTGCGGGAGGATGGCCGTCAGCCTACTGTAATAAGTCACAGGCGGATGCAAGGCGCGCGCTGATTGGCCGCCGCCTCACGAAAGCCTCTCAGCCCTCTCGTGACGTCAGCGCAGCACCAGCAGCGGGAAGGGGACACCCTGTGCTCTCCCCTCCCCCTCCTGCTAATAATAAACAGCCTGAACGAAAGACGTTGTAATTGCAGAACTACAGGTCCCAGCATGCATCGCGGCTCGTGCTGTGTTGCCCAGGATTAGTTTAGTCACGGCACGCAAGTGGAATGCTGGAACTTGTAGTCCCCTCAGCAGCTTACAGCACAGTTGTTAAAATGTCAGCGCAGCAGTGTAGGCAGGCGGCCAGTGTGCAAATGTTTCTCGCCTCTCTCCATCACACACCACCAACCAGCGCTAAAACACAAAATGGAAGCCGCGCTGTGATTGGCAGATTCGTGACAGAGGGAATCTGCCCGAAAGGAAAATCAGAGACGCAGATGACAAGGGTGATTCCCCTTTAAACCCGCTTGTGACATGAACGAGGACGCCCAGCCCCCTCCGGAGCGTCTCCCAACACTGGTGACATCCATCTTGTCTACAGCCGCCATGTAAACCTAGCCAGCAAATTCCCAAAGAAAATTCTCAGCTACCCTGAGGCAGAAAAGCATATTGAGGTGATAGAAGCATCAGCTACAAAAGCTGTAGAATAGACGTAGAAATATATATAAAATATTTTAAAAATATTGACGTGATATAACAAAACCTGATTCACACACATTTAACATGATACAAAAATCAAAACAGGACGCATAAAAGCGTATACATTATTAATGTAAAAAACATATTTGTTTGTGGCATTATTTGGCGTATGTTGTTATCCCTCTAGCAGAGCTTCGAAAGTGCGGCGCTGAAAGGCAAGGCTTTTCCTATCGGTTACTGACTGGCTAGGGACAGAGGAGGGAGGCGGAGGACGGGGATGCCGCGGTGCATTGTGGGCTGCCCCAGAGCGAGCAGAAGCAGTAGCAGCAGCTCCCTCTCATACACACACAATATGTGTCGGCTCGCCAAAATGGAGCAGGCAGGCTGCCCTCACCGGCATGCCATGTAACTGAGGCGGCCTCCTGGCACAGCGGCGCGCCCTTTCCTACGGGCCAAAGAGACGACCCTGGGCGCAGGGGAGCGGGGGCTGGGGGGTGAGGGGAGCAAAGACGGCCAGGCATGTCTTACAAGGAGGCCAAGCCTGGGGACAGGAGCAAGCACCCCGCCGACGACCATGCCAGGAAGCCGAGCGCAAGTGAGTGTATGTGTGTGTGCCCGCCGGTGTATGTAAGAGAGACACCCCCCACCCATCTTATACCCCCCCTTGTCTGTGCCCTGCAGGCTGGATCAACGGTATGGAGGCGGCGGGCAACCCAGCCGGCACTTCGGGCGAGAAGAAAAGCCACCATTGGAGGAGTTACAAGTTGATCATTGACCCCGCTCTGAAGAAGGGCCAGCACAAGCTCTACCGCTACGATGGCCTCAACTTCAGCATGCCTGTAGGTGCCCCCCACTTGCCCTATCCTGCCCCCAACTGGGTAGCCCCAGGAGCACTTACTGCATGCTGCCCTATTCCTTTCGCACACACCATGTGCTGCTGCCTGTTGACATGTGTCATAGGCTGCTTCCCTTCACCCCTCTTGCATAGGCTGCCCCTTCACCCTCTTGCATAGGCTGCCCCCTTCACCCCTCTTGCATAGGCTGCCCCCTTCACCCCTCTTGCATAGGCTGCCCCCTTCACCCCTCTTGCATAGGCTGCTTCCCTTCACCCCTCTTGCATAGGCTGCTTCCCTTCACCCCTCTTGCATAGGCTGCCCCCTTCACCCTCTTGCATAGGCTGCCCCCTTCACCCTCTTGCATAGGCTGCCCCCTTCACCCTCTTGCATAGGCTGCCCCCTTCACCCTCTTGCATAGGCTGCCCCCTTCACCCTCTTGCATTGGCTGCCCCCTTCACCCTCTTGCATAGGCTGCCCCTTCACCCTCTTGCATAGGCTGCCCCCCTTCACCCTCTTGCATTGGCTGCCCCCTTCACCCTCTTGCATAGGCTGCCCCCTTCACCCTCTTGCATAGGCTGCCCCCCTTCACCCTCTTGCATTGGCTGCCCCCTTCACCCTCTTGCATTGGCTGCCCCCTTCACCCTCTTGCATAGGCTGCCCCCCTTCACCCTCTTGCATAGGCTGCCCCCCTTCACCCTCTTGCATAGGCTGCCCCCTTCACCCTCTTTCATAGGCTGCCCCCCTTCACCCTCTTGCATAGGCTGCCCCCTTCACCCTCTTGCATAGGCTGCCCCCTTCACCCTCTTGCATAGGCTGCCCCCTTCACCCTCTTGCATAGGCTGCCCCCTTCACCCTCTTGCATAGGCTGCCCCCTTCACCCTCTTGCATAGGCTGCCCCCTTCACCCTCTTGCATAGGCTGCCCCCTTCACCCTCTTTCATAGGCTGCCCCCTTCACCCTCTTGCATAGGCTGCCCCCCTTCACCCTCTTGCATAGGCTGCCCCCCTTCACCCTCTTGCATAGGCTGCCCCCCTTCACCCTCTTGCATAGGCTTCCCCCCTTCACCCTCTTGCATAGGCTGCCCCCCTTCACCCTCTTGCATAGGCTGCCCCCCCCCCCCCCAATTCACTCGGCTCGGACTACCCCCTTCACCCTCTTGCATAGGCCGATCCCCTTTCACCCCTTTTTCACCCTCTTGCATGGGCTTGCCCCCTTCCGCCCTCTTCAGAATCTTCCTCATCCATACGAGCTCCTGCACCCCCTGTACATCCTGCTGCAGGCTCTAATCATCGGTCCCCCGGATTCAGCCAGCCCCCATGCGAAATTTGCCATGATTAGGAAGCCCTCTCTGATGTGACAAGTTTCATGATGGGTTGCCTTCTGATGCATCAGAAGTGTTGTATCCTGCACGCAGCAAGCTCCCCCCTCCCTTCTCATCGTAAAATAGCCATGTGCTGTCTGTTGACGTTTCATTCATTCTTGGCCCCATAGTGTCTCGATCCCCTTTCTATGCTTGCTGCATACCAGAAGAGTGTCCCCTGGATGCTGACCGCCCCCGAGCCCCCTGCCTGTCACATAGCATCACAAGGCTGGCTATTCCATGTTGTTCATCTTTGGGATGGTATAGTGTGCTGCATGCCTGCCACTTCATTATAGTCATCATTAGCCTATGTCGATTCGATCATTTCGAAGGACCTGTTCTGTTTTCTGGATGCAGCCAGCTCTGGCTTCATTTAGGGATGTGCTGCGATGTGTCATACCCGACCGTTATATAGTTTAGATCAGCTTTCTGATGGTCGGATTGCCCTGTGTTGCCTGTTGATATTTATTTTACCTACCCCTTTGCTCTGTATTTTGGATCCAACCACCCTTCTGTTGGTAGGATTGCCATTCGCAGCTTAGTGTGTTTCATACCTGCCTTTTTCACCTGGACCTTGGATCCACCTAGCCTTCTAATGGTAGGATTGCCATGTGTTGTCTGTTGACAGGTGTTTTACCTACCCTTTCCCTGGATCTTGGATGCAGCCACCCTTATGTTGGGCTTGCAGTATACCTAGCTCTTTAACCTGGATCTTGGATTCACCTGGATTGCCACGTGCAGCGTAACTTGCACCGTACCTACCTCTTTCACCTGGATCTACCTAGCCTTCTGATTCTGATTTTAGGATTGCAATGTGTTATCTGTTTTATTTATCCTCTGGATCTTGGATGCAGC
Organism: Gastrophryne carolinensis; assembly: GCA_027917425.1. Lineage (NCBI taxonomy): Eukaryota > Metazoa > Chordata > Amphibia > Anura > Microhylidae > Gastrophryne > Gastrophryne carolinensis. The sequence goes on from CM051234.1 coordinate 503,132,039, forward strand.
CACTCTTCTTTTGGTAGGATTGCCATGCGCGTGTAACGTGTCATAGCTATCCATTTCCCCTTGAACTTGGATGTAGCTAGCCTTATGATGACAGGGTTGTCATGTGCACCTTGTTTACATGGGTCTTACACACGCTTTCCATAGATCTTAGATGCAGCCATCCTAATGATGACAGGGTCGCCATGTGCACCTTGTTTACATGGGTATTACCCACGCCTTCGATGCAGCCACCTTTCTGATGACAGTATAGCCATGTGTAGCTTGTTGACATCTCCCATGCCTGCCCCTCACCCTCTGCACTGACACCTTAGAGCTGACAGCGCTGCCCTCCTGGGTGCCTCGGTGGTAACTGGGCATGTGCTGACACCCCCTCAGCTTTCTCCGGTGTGACTTATGGTTTGTGTTTGCAGAACCCGGGCGTCCCCCCCGTGGATACAGTGAGGGACCCTCGTATCGGCAGGATATGGACCAAAAACAAAGAGCTGGACCTGCCTGTGCCCAAGCTGAAGGTAGGCGGCCTGTCATTGCTGTGTGTGTGTGGGCTGAAGGGGATCTGTGGCGCTACACTTGCAGTTATAATGTATTTAGCTGATGTATATAATGTATCTAGTTATGTGTGTCATGCGGCAAGCTTAGCTGATGGATGGATGTGTGTGTCGGGTTGGGAGGGAGGAACATTGTTTACAGCGATTGCTGTTGCAGCATGTGGCCGGGCAACTGGCGTGCATTGCGGCCTCGTGTCGGGTGTCATGCCGCACTTCCCCTTCTCCCCCCAGATCGATGAGTTCTATGTCGGGCCGGTCCCCCCGAAGCAGGTCACCTTCGCCAAACTGAACGACAACATCCGGGAAAACTTTCTGGCCGACATGTGCAAGAAATACGGCGACGTGGAGGAGGTGGAGATCCTGTACAACCCCAAAAACAAGAAGCATCTGGGCATCGCCAAAGTCATTTTCGCCACGGTGAAAGGCGCCCGCGATGCGGTAAAGCACTTGCACAACACGTCTGTCATGGGCAACATCATTCACGCCGAGCTGGATACGAAAGGTGGGTGGCGGCTCACTTACTACTCTCTCCCGCCGGTCACGTGTTCACAAGAGTGTTGTCTGTTGCTAGGAGACCAGAGATCAGGCCTGGCCAACACTGAAGCGCTGCTATCACCAGTGCTGTCACTTGTCTGATTCTCCTTTCAGGAATCATCCCTTGCATGCAAAACAAGCCAGCTGGCCTTTTCACACAGGGAGCGTCCCATTTATAGCGATGCAGTACTACAGCCCACCACCCTGCCTAACTTTATAATAAGCATGTTTTCATCAGAACAGGACTCTCCTTAAATGTTTGATGTGTGTGTATTTTTTTTAATAGTAAATGATAGTAGGTATACGTATAGGCTTGTTAAATTTATAGCATTTATCTAGTAATGGATTTCTGGTTTTCATTCATACTAAATGTTTCCTGAAGCGGAGAGGAAGTAATATGCTATATACGTTGCAATTTTCTCCATATTTGTTATTGTTTTTATTATTCCATTTTACTTTATTTTTGATTTTGGTGTAAAGCAACATCCGATTAATTAGGAGGCTTAAATATTTTGTTTTATGGTGGTGTTGCATTTAATAATAGTTGTAGGTCCTTGTTTGGCGTGTAACAGCTGTTCTCTGACAGGATAGTAACTAAAAACATTGCAACAATTTCTGACACCTGCACAGTATTTGCTAGTAAAGGTTTACAGGTTTTCCTCTGTTTTGTTACTAATGTTTCATCATATATAGTAGGCTAGGGCAAGGCAATAGCATGCATGTTACGGACTCATGCATGATTCTAGATGTCATTTAGTAATAACTACAGATCCTTTCAGAGGGAAGTTTGTTGTTGTGGTATTGGGCTTCAGCAATTTCACATGCATTAAATGCACCTTATTGGTTTCCATCAGCTTTTAGATCGGTTTTCTACTTATTGAGTAAATTTGTTTTGTGTAAAGCACCTGACTGGATCCTGCATACCACTAGTGATAACTGTAGCACTGGTTGGGAACCCCTGTACTAGTGCATTTCTTAATAGAGGGACACATACCCAGTGGACCTCCTAGAAATATATCACTGAAATATGTTTTTAAATGTAAAATACTTTCCCATCACCTGCCCTGTTTAGAGATAAAGATACGCTCCTGTATTATAGGTGCAATCATAATAATGCTGCCAGTCTCTAATTAACCAATTACAGCTGTTAATAAGGATCACATTTAACCAGAAAGATTTATTCATTAAACACGATCTGATCCTTTAAGTCTGAGAGGCACAATATCCTGGAGAGTGAAATTCCACTTTAAAAGAAAGATACAAGTCTGGTTGGATATTTCTTGATGCTAGGTGTATTGAGTAACCCCTTCTACCAATGGCCCAATGATAAATATCTGTATAAATGTGCTGGATAGCACAACATATTTATATGGATTATCACTGGGGCATTTTTTTCACAACAGTTCTCCTTTACTATACACTTGGATTTTAAATCGGGCCCCCAGGATGAGGTACAAAACCTGGGAGAATGAAAATTCCTTTTGTTCATTTATTAGTCATTGAATTGACATTTAATCTGTTGTGTACTCAAAGAATAAAAACATCTTTAGTGCGCTAGGCTTATTTATGCTCATTTGCATGTTAGATTTCTTCTGATCTTATGTAGTCCGCTAGCTAATGGTTGCTTTAGTGTGAAATGTTGTGCTTTGCATTGTTTATACTATACAGTTCTTGCCTTTTGCTTCAGTAAACTATGTTGGGTTACCTAAGGTAGATCATTGGTTGTAAGATACTGCAGGGCAACACACACACACACACACACACACACACACACACACACCTACCTAACAGGCAATTTTAAAATACTGAACTGTGGTCTTTTTTGTGTTTTATTACCCATGAGGCAGTGAACCTCTGCTAACCTTCATCTGATGTGACAGTACGTCATTAGTTTACCAAACAGGTTTGTAAAAGTTCAGCTGAACTATTTTAGTAAAAAGAGTCCTAGTGCAGGAAGTTTCACCATTTGGCACAAATGATCTTGTTGTGAAACTTCACACGACTGCGTTAGGTATTGCGTTTTTTGGATAGGATTTAGGTTTTAGTCTTATGTTGAGAGATAAAGGTGATGGAGTAAGAACCCCTCATGGCCAGGGATAATGAGTTTATGCCGGAGAGAGGGGGGCATGCAGGATCCCATTACATTAAGATTTGAGCCAATAGGCGCCAAGGCTGTACCTTTTTGCAAGGAGAAGAATGTGGAGGAGGTTACAGTACATGGGAACAGGCAGTAGGCGGTGACCTGGTGAGTAATTTCTCGCTTTATTATTTAAACTGGGCTTAGTAGGGGAGGGTTATTCTAATTTTGCTTTAGCCTGATATACAGTTTAAATGGTGCATACATACAGTGTGTATAGCAGCAATTGTTAGTGTACTTTGGCACAGTTTTCTTTCTTACTTTGTGAGCTTTCAGTTGGTGCATAATGAAAAACTAGATAAATGGCCCTGTTCAGAGCAGGATGTAATATTGGCCTTAGATAGAAAGATTTTGCCTGCTAAAACTATATAGTGGACCATTGAATGTATTGGCAGACTGTACCTGTGCCTGACCCAGCTTGATGGTCTGCCACTGCGGGAGCATGCATTGTAGGTGATGGGGGCTGGGGATAATCGCACATTCTACATACTCCTTTTGGGGAGAGATATGTGCACAGATGATAGGTGGACCCACGTGTATGCTGCATGCTACATCTTAGGGGCTGATGGAGATTTTTTTGGGTGTAGGGGGTTTGACACATACTTGTATATTATTTTTGTGCAGACTTAGTGGGGCAGTTTTCACTCTCCTGAGTTTTGGTTCGTATCCTAGGGGCTTCCCAATTTGGGATGCCGCGCTGTTTGAGTGACTACCAGTTGCCCAATATACATACCTCACCAGCATTCCCAAGACCCAGTTCTGCTCAAATATGCGTCTTTGGCCAGGTATATTAAGGTGTGGCTAAAGAAATTGAATGAGAGCTTAGAGCCTAGAAGAATGCTGACACGCGCACATGCGCTGTTTGTTTGCTGCCAAGGTAAAAATATTGGGTATGGATACTTAACTGGACCTACAATCTTATAGATGCTAGGTCTTTAAGGTGTACACTTTAAATACATGAACACCAAATTTGTGGTGTGTCTGAGATAAGGGCAGTATAGGGCTTCTTTGAAGGAAAAGTCAATTTCCAATGTCGGAAAGTGTATTTATAAGTGTATATTTTTTTGTGTGACAAAACAATTTCCTCATGGCGCTGAGCTGATCTAGTATTTTTATTTTTACTTATGTTGGCAAATGTGTGTTTATGGAAGCAGTTTTTACTACTTGCAGTCTGTTATTGGCAACTGTACACCAAAAAGAGAGGTGTGTCCTGAACACATAGATATACTATGGCTGCTACTGTGTTGAGAGAGTTCACTCACACTTGCAAATGCCCAGCAGCAGTGTGCTGTGTGTAAAGGCCTCATTCCTCCCTCTCCCCCTGGTGTACAGTTGACAATAGCAACGGATTGCGGGTATGGTAGTATTTTTCTCATATTCCACCCCAGGACGTCGCTGAATCAGATACAAATGGGTTAACTCTCGTCCGAAGGGCAGGACTGCAAGATAAAATGGTGTGGTTACTCCTGGCCTATATATACTACCGGCTGCTCTCCGCAATCCAGATTCATTCTTGCTATTGGACTGAACTGCGAAGGTTGTGCTTGGATTTTTTTCCTCAGATTCATTTATTATTTCTTGTATAGGTTTTTTTTTATTCAGGAAGCGGGGGAATGCCCTTATGTTCCCGCTGATCCGGTGGACTCGCCTATGCCTCTTGGAATTGGTTAGGCAGATAGTGTCGGACCTGGGTGAATAAAGGGTAAGCGCCAGGGTTCTGCAGGTGCTACGGGGTGTTGCTTCATTTTGTGAAGGTGACCCCCCAAGGGTTGGTGTTGGTCCCCTTCTGAGGGGACAACCAGCGGCAGTTTTTTGGCTGGTGAACCTGCGGGGGAGGACATGGGAAAATTTCAGTTTTTTTTTTATTTTGGGATAAGGGATATTAGGTTGTGATCCACCCCTAGGGTCTCGGAGTAGTCACCTGTTATAATCGAGTTTCCTCATACTTGGCAGAGAGTGTTGCCCGATATCCTCTGTGTCTGCAAAGCCACTACTTCCAACCTAAGGGTTCCGGAGGTTCCCCCGGTCTTGAGATCTTTAAAGGCATCTAAGAAGCGGAAAACAATTGGATTCCATAGAGTCTTGCGATTCTGAGGAGGAGGATATTTATGCTGCCATAGAATGTCAGGAAGGTTCTTCGGAAGGGGAGCTCTCATCCAGTAGGGAAGAGAGTCATTCGGATTTGTGTTCTTCTTCTGAACAGGGTTCTTCTATGTTCAAGGAGCAGAGGGATAGTCTGATTTTCTCTATTTTAGAGGTTTGGGGTATCCCAGCTTCTAGAGCTCCTAAAAAGGAAGAAAAGCGATCCATACAGATCCGAAAAATCAAACAGCTGTTTCCCAAGCAGTCTCATTTTACCAGGCTTAACCAAAAGGAATGGGAAAATCTCCCCACCATTCCTAGAGCATGGCATACCTTTTCTATGGTAGGGTCTACCTTAGTGCCAGCCTCCGCCGCATTCATGGTGGCCTTGGCAGGCAAGAAATGTTAACAGTTGATTCTCAAGTTTGAGCTGATCACTCCCGTAGTTTATGCTGTCAGTTGATAAAGTCTAAAATGGAAGTCTACAAGTACGTCATCTCTTCTATGGATGGCAGTGGGCCTCCCCAAACCTTAATGCCGCAAAAACACTGATCATAATAAAATAGTAATTCTTTATTTAATTATTTAATTTTTGGCTAACATTAATTATTAAATTGTGTCACCCATCATAAATATTGCAAGCAGCATTTCAGTATATAAAGTTTTTTTTTTTTTTTTTAAGTAAAAATACTCCTTAAGTACAAACAAACCACATGATGGCAGACTTGCACAAGTTTCAATGTATCTTTGTGGGTGCCAAAACATGGAGAGCAAGCTGCAAAGCACACACCACTTATATTGCAACAGATGTCACCTTCAAATATGAGCAATAGTAAATGTCAGTATTTCTACCAGTTCACCATTACAATGTATCAAAAAACAAACAAACAAAAGAGATACACAGTGCAAAGATAGATAGATAGATAGATATATATATATATATATATATATATATATATATATATATATACCTTTTAGAAATCAATACACATCCGTTGCCAAAAGTTCATAAGCTCCGAAATGTACAGCCAGTTTGAGCTGCGAGCGTCTCTCACCTGCTTGCACTCTCCGTCTCAAGTGCCGGCTTGGTGCGCCTCCCTGCCCCGGGGTCCTCCCCAGTCAGCCCCTGCACCCCTCACAATCAGGCGCTATTGACGCCTACCCCTTTCAGTGACGCGTCCACCCCTCCCCTCACCCGAAAATTAGGGGAAAGGTATATGACCCGCATCCTTGCTGTGGAATGCACTATGCTGTCGCCTCACTGGCCGAACAAGGCCCAATGCTGCGGCAGCATGAGGCGCCCGGTTGGTTCCTTGGTAGGGGGCATTGAGCCTCTCATAGCGGGGAAAACCTTTCCCCACTGGTTAACCCCTCATCCACCTACGGAGACCATTGGATCCTATAGCCCCCCTCCCCCCCAGCTGCACACGGGAAAGAAGTATATATTATTATGCGTTGTTCTGCTACAGGCAACCATAGGCCTATGAAAAATATTTTATACACATTTGTTACATGTCCTATGTTGGAAGCTCAATACTGGCTGATTCTTCTTCAGTAACAAGAGTACTATAAATTAATAACAAAAATGATATATATGCAATTTATTTACATTTTACAGTACTTAGTTGAGGAATGAAGCATAAATTACTGAATCGTTAAGGCCTGGATACATGCCTGCCTTGAGATCATATATCCATTGTGCCTCAATCCTCAGTAATGTACACGCCAAATATCCCCCCGCCCCCCCAAATAGCTGGATGTAGTCTGTCTAGGCCCTGGGTCTTTGTCATGTTTAACCCGAAAAGTGTCTTCCTATTGGGGTTTTTTGAGCATTTTTGGACTATCTCATTTTAGCTTCCCATTTGCTTGTTTTAATATGCTATTACTGTAACCGCTGGCCCTGAGTCTCACTCTAATTTCTTTTGCTGCTACTTCAAAATCTTTTTCTGAGGAACAGTTTTGTTTGGTCCTCATATATTCTTCATATAGGATACTCTTAGTGAGTGAGCGGGGATGGGAGCTTGACACCCTAAGAATGGTATTGCCCGCTGTGCCTTTTCTAAATAGTTTGGTTGAAATGTATTCCTCAGGTGATTTAATAAAAGTCCAAGAAGGTACCCTGTTGTGAAATAAAACTCACCCTTTTGGGTGCAGGGGGGTCGCTTCTGCATCTTGCCCCCCTTTTGAAGGCTCCATGTAACAGATACATGGATCCAGGAGATAATTTCTTCAGGGTACAAGATTGAATTGGGGGCCAGGCCCCCTCAGAGGTTCTTTCTGTCAAGGGACACTCTTCAGGAAAAGCAGAAGCACTGTAGTTCACTTGCTGCAGCTAGAAGTAGTCCGTTCCGTTCCCCTTTCAGAGAGAGGCCACGGATTCTACTCCAAATTGTTTGTGATCCCTAAGAGGGACAGCTCCGTGTGGCCAATTTTGGACCTCAAGGGCCTCAACAGTTTTGTCCGACTTTCGCATTGAATCTTTAAGATCCACTATGGGTGCACTTCAGCCTGGGGATTTTATGACCACAGTGGATATAAGGGACACCTACCTACATATCCCTATCTTCCCAGGTCATCAAAAATATTTGCGTTTCGCAGTAGGTGGCCTACAATTCCAGTTTATGGCTCTGCCTTTTGGCCTGTCTTCGGCTCCAAGGGCTTTTACCAAGGTTATGTCTTGTCAGGCCTGGTGTCATGTGGTCAAAAACAATCCAGGGACAGTGGGGCTCAGAGGAGAACAGACTTCCAATAAATGTCCTGGAGCTGAGAGCGATTCTATTGTCTCTCATACATTGGACCTTCAGTCTGCGGGGTCATGCTGTCAGGTTTCGAGAAGAAAGCAGGAGCAAGCAGGAGAGCTCCCAAGGGGAGGGATCCTCCCCTTCAGGTTACGGCCCATTCCAGCCAGGCTTTTTAGCACCAGGCTTCAGTGGAGCAGGTTTGCAAGGCTGCTACCTAGTCTTTGGTTCATATATTTACCAAATTATATAAGGTAGATGTTAGAGCCTCAGCAGATGTCGCTGAACTCTCCAGCTAATGTTTGATTTGAGTGGCATATGAGAGAAAATACAATTCTGCGATTCTCACCTGTAGATTTGCTTTCTCTCTTATTCCTTAGTTGCCATAGTCCCAGTGAAGCATTGTGTATATGTAATGTCAGCATAAAAAAAAGAGAGGAAAAAGGAGAAATTAGAGTTCTAGTTGTCTCCTTGTTCTTCAACTATACGTGGGGTACCTTAAGATGCCTTATCTTCCCAGGTGGTTATTCCTACTGCTATTTACTGGATTGCGGAGGGCAGCTGGATATATATATATATATATATATATATATATATATATATATTTATATTATATCCGTGAGGAACCACACCTTTTGTCTTGCAATCCCCACCCTTCATACGAGAGTTAGCCCATTTTCGTATCTGATTCGGTGACGCCCTGGACATGGCCTGCGTCCTTGTCCATTGAGGGCAATGGACGCAGACATAGGACACGCCCACCCAGGATAAGGGACTCAATTGTGCGCACTGGCCCAAGAAGCGATGGTGGTGGTGGCAGTCAGAGCGAGCAGAGTACTTCGCCCGCCACTCCTCCATCGGCGTTGGAGTGAGGCTTATTTGAGTTGACTTCTTTTCTCCCAAGCATGCCGGGAGGGGGGATGAATCTGCCACCCTACCTATTGAAATGGGATGGGGAAGATGTCACACTGCCTATGGTGATAGCAAGGGGGGAATGCCATGTTGCCTATGGGAATTGGAGTGGAGGGAATGCCACACTGCCTATATGGGGAATGGGAGGGGGGATGCCACACTGCCTATGAGGATTGGGAGGGGGGATGCCACACTGCCTATGAGGATTGGGAGGGGGAATGCCACACTGCCTATATGGGGAATGGGAGGGGGGATGCCACACTGCCTATGAGGATTGGGAGGGGGGATGCCACACTGCCTATGAGGATTGGGAGGGGGGATGCCACACTGCCTATGAGGATTGGGAGGGGGGATGCCACACTGCCTATGAGGATTGGGAGGGGGGATGCCACACTGCCTATATGGAGAATGGGAGGGGGGAGAAAGTCACACTGCCTGTAAATGGTGGATTCTTCAACGTGCCTATTCGGTTTGTGGGGGGGGGGGGGGGGGTTCAGAATACTTTTTTCTTATTTCCCTCCTCCAAATCCAAGTTGCATCTTATAGGGCGAAAAATGCAAAGGAAATTCCATTTTGTCAGGTTTTTGGTGTTCTGCCTTATTGTGTTCCTCTTCTGGAAAGTAAAAAAAATATTTGTTTAAGAATTGTGCACCCCCCCAACCCTGTGATTTACATATCGGCATGCTGTTTCCAAGTTTTTTGTATTCCCGTGGCTCTGTGTTAAAGTGCAGGGAGGAGTATGTGTACTACTATAGCTTTTTGCCTACAAAGCCCAGCAGCAGAGCTTAGAAAAATCAGGCAGCGGTAATGAGGCATGCCTCCCCAGGTGAGAATGTTGCCAGTAACGTTTTAGCTTCTGAAACACAAGAGTGTGATCCTCTTATCTGAAGAGGATGAATTAGAGCATGAGGAGTCAAACCTGTGAGCTCAGGAATGTGGAGCACCATCCAATCAGATGATCAGCAATCCAGAAGGTGGTGTACTCTTTAAATATTGTCAGGGGTGAGGGGTTGCCTTTAATTTGGCATTTATGTAGTTCTTTTGTCCTACTTTTAACTTTTCCTGGACACTGTTGCACATGTATATATGTAAAATCCAGTTCAGTTCTGCTTAAATGTGAAATGAAATAAATTAGGTTCACAGAACCTGTGCTGCAATGACTGTGTCACTCTTCTAACACATATAAGATGTTATACAGATAATGAGCTCTGACATTGTTTAGTCATTTCAAGAAATACTTAAGAAAGTGAGTCTTCCTCGTTTGCATAAAGTGACACTCACACATGCTGCAAACAACATCATCACATAGTTAAATGGTAGTATTTAAGTTATGTTACTTTTAAAAAACATCTAGAGTTAATTTCTGTTGGTCCCTATAGACGGGGCATTCATTTACCAGAAATGTCATTGATGTCATATTGCTCATACTATACTCTTATACTCATGATCCATCTCTAGTTCCTACTCATGGTTTCCCTGTTAAACTGCCCGGCTGAGCAACAGGAACACATGTGAGGTAATAAGAAGAAATTATATAAAAATGTAGAAAAAACACTACAAAAAACATGCTCAAATATTTAAATATAGTATGCAGGGAAAAAAAGGATAGTGTGTCAGAAAAGTCCTTAGTAAAGATGGCGGCAATATTTAAAGCCGTACTTCTGTCAAAAATCGCACCTCAGGCCCCACCTACCGCCCTACCCTGGCACTGAGGCAGGATACAAAGGGTTACAAAGAAATAAAAACCCTCACCTGACCCTCCAGCCAGTGCTGCTCCTCTAGTCCTCTGCATCCTGACTGCCGCCATCTTTTCAGAATGACACAGAGGCGCATCCCCCCAGCTCCGCAGCGGAGCTGCTCAGAGACTGAGACAGAGAGAGTGCCGCTCTGTTCTGCCTCAGTGCCAGTGTAGGGTGGCAGGGCGGGTCAACTTTTGACTGAAGTTCTGCTTTAAAGAGCAAGAAAAATTAAATTTTCCCCACAAGATTGAGTTTATTAGCTTACCTAATTTTTCGCCCCATAAGACGCACCTAGGATTTGGAGAAGGAAAATGAGAAAAAAAAATATTCTAAACTAAATGTTGTGATAAACACCCCATTACAGGAAGTGTGGCATCCCCCCTCTCATAGGCAGCGTGGCATCTCCCCCTCCTATTCCCAATAGGCAGCGTGGCATCTCCCCCTCCTATTCCCAATAGGCAGTGTGGTATCTCCCCCTCCTATTCCCAATAGGCAGTGTGGCATCTCCCCCTCCTATTCCCAATAGGCAGCGTGGCATCTCCCCCTCCTATTCCCAATAGGCAGTGTGGTATCTCCCCCTCCTATTCCCAATAGGCAGTGTGGTATCTCCCCCTCCTATTCCCAATAGGCAGCGTGGCATCTCCCCCTCCTATTCCCAATAGGCAGCGTGGCATCTCCCCCTCCTATTCCCAATAGGCAGCGTGGTATCTCCCCCTCCTATTCCCAATAGGCAGTGTGGCATCTCCCCCTCCTATTCCCAATAGGCAGCGTGGCATCTCCCCCTCCTATTCCCAATAGGCAGCGTGGCATCTCCCCCTCCTATTCCCAATAGGCAGCATGGCATCTCCCCCTCCTATTGCCGATAGGCAGTGTGGCACTCCTCCCCCTGAGACAGGGGTAGAGGATTAAAAAAAACAGCTTATCCTCATGCAGGATCCAATGCCGTTCCCTTAGCGCTTCGAGTCCTGAATGAGGCATCTGTGTGATGCCTTGGCCACCTGTTCACTTAAATGAACGGACCAGTTCATGCAGAGAGTGGGGATGGGCTCTCCATTGGTTCCAGGATAGGGTTTAATGCAAGTTTTTTTTTTTTTCTGTCGTGCATGGTATGGATGACATAAAGTTCTGGTTGGGCAAGAGCTTGTGCAAGAATCATGGGAACGATGCAAATGGATGCCCCAGGGTCTAGTACCTATGACCAGTATTATGAAACTCCCAGTGATGGGTCCAGTGTAATTGTCGAGGTCTTGTTGATTAGTATGGTTTGCCAATGCATTTGCTTGGGACATGGCAAGATTGAAAGAGCACCTAAAGCATGAGCAAAACGTTTTTGTGCAGTTTAAAGCTGAAAAGAGCCACTTACAATTATTAAATCTATTTTAATTCTCTGTACAGGTGAGACAAGAATGCGGTTCTTTGATCTGTTAGTTAACGGTCACTACACACCTCAGACTCTTCCAGTTGGTTGTGACTTTGATGCCTCACCTACTGTGAATGAAACTCCACAGGTAAACCATCATTGTTTAAAATTTCCCCTGGCTTTGTTTTGCTCTTTTATTGGTCATAATAAAAAAAGATCGCCAGAAAGACTCGGAATGATTGTTGGTAGGCCCCGTTAAAATAAATGCAGTTATTAAAGGATAGCTATCATTTGCCAGCTTTCAAAGACACTTCTCTGCCTCTCAGCTCATAAATCCTTTACAGTCTCCTGCTGCATAGTAAATGTGTTAAATACATTCATTTGTGGTTATAAAAAATGGTTACAATGTATCACAAACAGCTGTGTTTACTTTTCAGTAGGAGAATGTAACAGTTTTATCAGATGTGCGGTAAACAGGTGTTTGCAATAAAATATTTTTCACTCTGCAAAATGCACCTGATCATAAGGTGCACACAGGGTTTGCACCCCCATTGCAGGCAGTTGGCGGCATCCTCCCCCCCCCATTGCAGGCAGTTGGCGGCATCCTCCCCCCCCCCCCCATTTCAGGCAGTTGGCGGCATCCTCCCCCCCCCCCCCCCCATTTCAGGCAGTTGGCGGCTTCCTACCCCCCCCCCCATTTCATGCAGTTGGCGGCTTCCTCCCCCCCCCCCCCCATTGCAGGCAGTTGGCGGCATCCTCCTCCCCCCCCCATTGCAGCCAGTTGGCGACATCCCCCCCCCATTGCAGGCAATTGGCGACATCCTCCCCCCCCCCCTTGCAGGCAGTTGGCGGCATCCCCCCCCCCTTGCAGGCAGTTGGCGGCATCCCCCCCCCTTGCAGGCAGTTGGCGGCATCCACCCCCCATTGCAGGCAGTTGGCGGCTTCCTCCCCCCATTGCAGGCAGTTGGCGGCTTCCTCCCCCCATTGCAGGCAGTTGGCGGCTTCCTCCCCCCATTGCAGGCAGTTGGCGGCTTCCTCCCCCCATTGCAGGCAGTTGGCGGCTTCCTCCCCCCATTGCAGGCAGTTGGCGGCTTCCTCCCCCCATTGCAGGCAGTTGGCGGCTTCCTCCCCCCATTGCAGGCAGTTGGCGGCTTCCTCCCCCCATTGCAGGCAGTTGGCGGCTTCCTCCCCCCATTGCAGGCAGTTGGCGGCTTCCTCCCCCCATTGCAGGCAGTTGGCGGCTTCCTCCCCCCATTGCAGGCAGTTGGCGGCATCCTCCCCCCATTGCAGGCATTGCCCCCCCCCCATTGCAGGCAGTGGGCGGCATTGCCCCCCCCCCATTGCAGGCAGTGGGCGGCATTGCCCCCCCCCATTGCAGGCAGTGGGCGGCATTGCCCCCCCCCATTGCAGGCAGTGGGTGGCATTCCCTCACCAATCGCGTGTGTGAGAAGGCAGCGCAATGAAGAACAAGCAGGCAGGAAAAAAATAATCTTACATTTGCTGCTTGCCCGTCCTCCAATGGCCAACGCTGCACACACAGACACACATGCACAGCGCGACAGACACCGAGACACACACACACAAAACATAACCGGGTCCTATGGATATTAAAGTGGACCAACACCCAGGATTTTGACTATCCTGGGTTTTGGTCCACTTCAGGGGGCACCCCGATTAGGGGTGCCCCGCTGTGTAAAACCCCCCAGAAACCCCCAAACTCACCTCACCACGCTCCCACGGACAAGCGGCGGACAAGGCAGCGCGTCCGCCGCCGCCTCCCGCGCGCCCCTCTGACAGTGCGCGCGCACGGCTAGAGGAGTGCGCGGGAGGCGGCGGCGGATGTCCCGCGGTGAGGGGTGTGATCGGCCCGGGAATCTTATAGGTTCCCGGGCCGATCACCCATGGGTGACGGTCCACTTTAAGAGAGTGGCCTGGACAAGATTGCTTATATATATATATATATATATATATATATATATATATATATATACACACAGTATATTCGTTTATTGGTCTTAGTTATTTGACAGCACTATGTACATGTAGAATAATACAGTTCTGTTGTTGAATGCATAGATAGGGACTGCTTGGTGATTAAGTTCTTAGTCACTTGGTGTGTTTAGAGACAGTGAAGTGAGTAGATATATGTTGCGCTGGTGTCACAGGTTCTCTCGACACATTTTGCCCAATGGGGGCTTCCTCAGGAGGCAATAGGTTGCTGGGTACATACATGGTAGATGACATGGTATAGTAAGTTAGTTATCGAAAAGGCATCATAATATACTGGGTTGTATAACGGTTGGGTATAAAGGAAAAGTTTGTGATTACCTTAATGAAAAGGTGCAGACCCGTGTGTGGAATGCCCTGGTTGGTAGTTTTATCTTAGGATCCAGTTTGTAGCAAGTGAAATGAGTCTGAATAGGGTGTTGTACCGCAGTAAATTGGCAGGATAGCCTTCGGCTTGTAGCACGTTTGGTAGTTGTGCCCTCAGTTTGTAGCAAGCTGGGATTGGGCAGGTTAAAATCCTGCACAAAGAATAGGCAATAAAGGGAATTGACAAATGTGGGCCGCTATAGTGTAAAGCTATTAAGTACATATCTTACCTCAAGGCCGATTAGGGTGGAGAGTAAGTAGTGTGTGGAAAGACTGATGGTGGGGTATGTCCCACGTCAGAGAACCTGTGGCATCGGTGCATATATCCACTTTCTTTACTGTTTCTAAACGTACCAAGTATTTAAGTGACTAAGAACTTTATTACCAAGCAGTCTGTATCTGTGCATTGACAAATAGAACTGTACTATTCTACATGTACATACTGCTGTCAAATAACTAAGACAAATAAATGCCATGACTGTGTGTGTGTGTGTGTGTGTGTGTGTGTGTGTGTATATATATATATATATATATATATATATATATATATATATATTTAAGCAATCTGGTCCTGGCCACTCTCTTTTAATCCTCATATGATCCAAAACAATATATAAGGTGTGACAGATTTGCATTTCCTACTCAATCACAAGGTATTTCATACGTACAGGCTTCTGGGCAGCTGATTTCCTTGCTTTGCAAGTGGGCAAAGGCCTATTTACAGGCCACATCTGTGATTGGGCACCGGCCCAGCCTAAGGGAGGAAGCCCGTGCTGCTGCAGATGCCACCGGAGCACCTGTAATGTACATTTTTTAAAAACATACGCTACGTAAGACGCAAGGGCAGTTCCTCCCCAGCTCTTGTGGGCATCCTATGGAGTGCAAAATATGGTATATTCTTTCCCGCACCAAAAGACCTGGCAAATGACAATTCTCCTTTAATTTTTTGTCACCTACCTTATTGGTTGAGGTTTAGCTTAATTTTCTCTTTTGTCACTGTAAGTTAATTTAACTGAAAAACTATTGGTGTCACAAGGACACAATGCAAACAAAAAGAAATCTTAAATGTTTTAGTCATGGTATGTGTATAAAGATATTTATAGGTTATACATTATTAGAATAAAACATTTGAGTACTAACTATGCATTACAGCATTTATGCATGTTTTTAGCAGCAGTGGCCACAAAAGCACTTAGTCAGGGGACACACATTTATACAATGCATTTTATTCAAACATGAGTCATTACAGCTGAAGGTTTACTAATTCTGGCTAGAAATAAGAGATTATTGCACAGCGCTATGAGAAATTTTGACTGAGAGACTCTTTTCTGAATTAGCTTCTTCGTGTGTGTGTGGCAAAATGGCCGCTGCCATGCTTGTTTAAGTGTGCAGAATCTGCCTGCTTCTGCATGGTGTTAATGTCCTTCAATAGGCTTATTTCACTGAGGGGCTTTAGAGAGCAATTTACTACACTTTGATTTTACATCTTGCCTTCTAGCAATCATTTTGACCTATTCTGCATAGTTTTGAACACACATGGTTCATGACCAAATTAAAGTTTTACACATGGTTTCATTTCTAATTTACCTATACCAACTGCTTTCCTGTATGCAAAAGACCTCTCACACCTCCTTCCATTAAATAAAATAGCTGCCCAAGTTGCCAAACCAGGTATTAGAACCAAGAACCATTTGATGATCTGTCAATTTCTTCTTGGAATTATTTTTTAGATCTTTACTCTTGAATATACCATATTTTTACTTTTAAATTGCTTTTTTATTGTAATTTTTGCATCCACATATAACCATAATTATACTTTTTTTTTATGCAGATTAATGAACCTGTGAGACGTACAAAAGAAACCAGTTTAAGTGCATCAGTTACCCCAAACAGCAGTACCCCTTTTTCCCATGATACAGCCTATTCAAGCTGTCGACAGGACACCCCAAATTCTTACAGCCAGTATACCCCACAATCACAAGGAACACCTCACACTCCTCGGATAGGAACGCCTTTTTCTCAAGACTCCAGCTATTCCAGTCGGCAAACAACACCAGCTTATTATGGACAGGACTACAAACCAAGGAGACCTGAAACAAAGTTTACGGATGCCTACAACCGCAGGCCGGGTCACCATTATGTACATGGCTCTGGCGCTTTTAGGGGGACAGATCAGAGTTTTAATACCACCAGATCTCAACCTGAGACTCCACAGTTTTCACATACAACACCACCGCCACCACCAACAAGTCATAGCAGTTTGAACTTTAGTAAGTCAGCCTTTTCCCCTTACCAGCCATCTTCAGTTTACTCCCATCACGACGATCCTCCACTCCCTCAGACATCAAGAGAAATTGATTACAGGAGGACAGCCCCACCATTGCCACCAGAGCCCTTTTCTGATGGCATGAGTAGCTCTTCAAAAATTGACTTTATTCCAGTGAAAGAAAAACCAGAGGAACCCCCTCTTCCCCCTGAACCTGAGTGCTCCACAGAAGCAAGAGCTGCATCTCTTGCTAGGACTCCAGAAGGACGAGACTCTCCAGGGACACCGACCCTGGAATCCGAAATGCAGCACAATAGTTTAGATTCCAGGATTAAAATGCTTTTAGAAGAGCAAAGAAATAACTTGCTTTTCTTAGATGAGAATTCGGACAATGAGGTGATGATGGGTAGCCCAATATCGTCGTCTTCTTCTCAGCTCTCGCCCATACCTCCTTATAGTTCAAACTTACAGTATCAGGATGTTACATCTTCTTCAAGACCTTCTAGTACAGGGTTAGAGGATATAAGTCCAACCCCATTGCCAGATTCTGATGATGACGAGCCAATACCTGGCACTGCTTCCCTGTGCCAGAACTCAAGGTCAGCAACTCCCATTGATCATCTTATTCAGCCATGCAGGAAATTGGACACTGCAGCTACAAGGGAGAATATAGCAGGTGATGAAACGCCGACATCAGAAAGGATGAATGAGGTAAGTTGAGATCTTCTTATAATTTACAATTTTTCTAACAATTGCCTTGGTATTGTATTGGTTTACTTCAGTTAGTATTTTTGCTGTTTTGTACTGAGGATAGTAAGCAGGGGCAGCCTTATCCCTGTTTTTTCTGTGGACTTGTGGCGCTTCCCCTTGATAGGCTGGGTATAGGAGCGTGCACAACTGCAGGGATGTGGGCAATGCAGCCTGTGAATGCGGCGAGAGACCAGCAAAATGGTGAGGGGTTGGCGAGCAATGTGGGGGAAGCCTACACAGTGGCACATCCTGAATCGTCCAGCCTTGGAGTCTTGGGCTCCTGTGCGTCTACACTCAGTTGTGTGCTGCAATGCGCCGAGCTCTCTCCATCATGTGTTTCGGCTCAACAATAAGCGAAGTTGTACCATCAGCCAAATTAAACAGGGAGGAGTCCTGGCATGCCTTGAATTAGATAAGGGTGAGAGGGGAGGGAGAAGGTCTAGGAAAGTGAGGTATATAGCTGTCCACCCCAAATTCTCTCCCCCACTTAGCATTTCAGCTAAACTTAGCTCTGTGAATAGTAGGAGTGGCAGGTATATGGTTAACCTGAATGAACTTGTGCAGGGGGATAGGTTGCCCTTTAGCCAGCTATCTCTTTATATCTATGAAATTGTTGCGTACCTGGGGGTACCAGATCCTACCATGTTTCAACATGTTATCCTGTCTGGAGTGAAGAATGCTTTCCATCTTTTCAATGTGATCTACTCCTATGTATCCATTCTTTTGAAGTCAGAGGGAAGGTTGACTTTAATTGTCTAGGTAAGACAGGTTTTGCTGCCTTTATAAGGTGGATAGCTATAGATTTTTTTTAATATATTTTCAGTGGGATATATTTGCGGTGGAGAAGATAGGTTCCTGCTGTAAAATCTAGCTGCAGGCCTGACATCTCGGAGACGACACTCATAACTTTTCAGCTGCATTTATTTCATGTATTACTACAGGAAGTAAGGGTCTCCACATCCAAAATGAAAGAACTGCCCTATTAAAGGGCCAGTCCCACCAGGCTGCCCATTTTTTAAATCCCCCTGCCACCCTCCCCTAGTGCTGAAGTAGTCGGGCGATTCCGCCGCTGCTTGCCCCCATCATTGCTTCGCTTCTCGCAGCAGGCCTGGATGAATCAAAGATGATGATCAGCCCTGAATTGCAGGGCATGTAAGGTGTGTTTTTTTTTTTTTTTATGTACCCCCCTCCTGCTTCCCTGCTTCAGTGCTAGGGAAGGATTTAAAAAATAGACAGTCTGGTTGGACTGGCCTTTTAAGGCCCATTTCACACAGATATGTTCTGTTTTGTCAGAGGGATCAAGCAAACGTATAATCAAACAAACTTTAATATGGTCAGGGTAACTTCCTCATTTTATTTACAAAAACACCCTGCACAATGTGCAATTTGTCCAGCACCACCCCAAAATGTAATAAAATGGGAAGAGTGTGTCAATCCGCTGTCCCCAAACCACAATACAACAAATAAACAACCACAGTCCCAGTACACCACAATTGGGACCAATCCAGGACGGCACCACTCACCCTTCAAAAATCATTCATTGATCACATGTATAATCACAAAACATCATCTTTAATCCATCAAAAAAGCTAAAAACATAACAAACATTACAATATAATCACATGCATTTAAAAGCCGTACAAATCGGCCCCCAGCAGGAATATCCTAATTCATAACCAATACCCATAACATATCTAGCAGGAGGGACACTTTTTCTTATTGCACTGAGGTGATCTCATCCCAGATAGTTGCTCTGCTCACACTTGAGTTGCAGACTACATATCATTGGCACTTATAGCACTTTTTTGCTGCACATTAGCACTTTATTTTTGAGGGTTAGGATTTATTATGGAGGGCATTCTTATAGATATGTTATGGGTATTGGTTATGAATTAGGATATTCCTGCTGGGGGCTGATTTTTATGGCTTTTAAATGTATGTGATTGTATTGTAAATGTTTGTTATGTTTTTAGAATTTTTTGTGATTACACATGTTATCAATGAATGATTTTTGAAGGGTGAGTGGTGCCGTCCTGGATTGGTCCCAGTTGCGTGTACTGGAACTGTGGTCGTTTGTTTTTGTTTTAGAAAATGGGGCTCCTGGCTACTGATTTGCCTACTATTTGTTAGCCCAGTATAGAGCAGTTGTCGCTGTTGCTGTGTATTCATCGGTAGTTTCACAGCTTCTGTGCTTTGTGCAGTGACTGCAAGAGTGCAATTCTTTTGTACAAAGAATAAAGGGCCAGGTGCTCTCTGGTAAGCAAAGGTTTTGGTGAAACGTTAGATTTCAGGGAATGAATAGCAGGTGATATCATCTATCACTGCTACTTCTTCTTTCCAGGTTCACAGCTGTTCTGCAGAATGAAGATGCCATTTTTGTTCCGTAGTTTTGGAATCTTACCTTCCCCTGTGTTACATAAAAACCTTGTCTACATCGGTGTTTTCCAACCAGGGCTGTACTCAAGCTTCCACCTGGTGGTAACTCCAGCCCCTGAGGAAGATAAGTGGTGATGGGGGGGGGGGGGGGGGGGGGTGGGGGGGCATGAGACAATGCAAACTGTTGCACTGGGGGTTAAAGGAGTGGGGCTCTCAGGAAGAGTATAGATCAAGGGCAAGCATAGCTTACCCCAAAGTAAAGTGTAGTTATACTATGTTTCCTCTGTACTGACTGAAATGTTTTACAAGTGCTGAAAATCTAAGGCCCATTTTCCTAGCGAGCCTGTAAGTATACAGATAACACTGAAAAATTATTATTTCACACCATATTTGATAGCAAATAAAGTAGAAACATTTCATTATTGTACATATGTACAGAGTCTACTTCACCACAAATTAACACAGTCACAGAGTGAGTATTACATATGGTATATCAGTAAATCATATGAGGTACATTTGAACTTCAGTCATTTAACCAGTAGGTGGCAGTCACCATGCTTTCAAGTAAGTAAAGTAAGTTCAGTTTGTCTTAATGCGGAGTCAAAAATGACTTAAGCCAGGACAACACAACAAACAGTGCTCGTATGCATACCTCCCCAGGGCAATTTAGATTGCTGCACATAAAAATGTATTTACCTTATTTCTAAGTATGTCACACACCCCGCTTCAAGACATTCATTACACTTGGGTATACTGACCTGTAGATGGCGATCTTGCAGAGATGATATAAAAAAAAAAGGCAAGACCCTCCTGGCCCATAAATACCTGGGGCCTCCCACTCATTACCCAGTCTTTCATCTCTGCAGTGGCGAGCAAGTCAGAAGATGATGTCTCCTCCTTGCAGGTAGCCGGGATGACTCCCGGCCCCCCCCCCCCTTTTTTCTTCTATTTCTGCCCGGATCCCCTTGTTTAATATTCCCTGCCTCCCAGCCTAGGCTGCTGGTCCGGGCAAAGATAGTTGGCACCCCTGGTGCTTAGGAGCCGTGAGACCCCATAACAAGGGGTAGGCGGCTATCCGGGTTGGTGATCCCGGTTTGGGATGCCCCATCCCTTGGCCCTTCCCTGGCATGGATTCCCCCTCTCCAAGGTACCCTTAGAAGGGGGGGGCGGGTCCCTTATGGATTCCTGTCTTTTATGTGTGTGTGCGTGTGTGTGTTTTACGTGTGTGCTTTACATTCACTTTCATGGCGCCGAAGGTCCCGCGGCGCCGTCCTCCGGCGCGCTAAGAGTGCTGCCTGCAATGGCGGCGGCGAGCCCATGAGGGCTTCTTCTCCTCCGGGCGGGGCCGGGCGCTCGCGTGCGCCTACGGCCCACCCCCGTGCTGAGAGCACGGGTTTTCATGTCCCGGCTTCAGGCCGGGAGGGGCGGGCCGGGCGTGAACCGCACCGGCCCACCCTCCCTCCTACTGCACACTGCGCGTCGTTACCTGCGGTACCGAAGGTCGGGTGAGGGGCCTGATGGCCATCACTGTCATTTGTTATTATCTTCTATACATTTAGCATGGTCTGAGTGTGTGCTTGTGTTCTTGTGTTCCAGGTGGACCATTGATCATATTAAAGGGGGGTTCTCCCGGTCCAGGTCCCTGGTTAATTTTTAGCTGGCTTAAAATCCTCCCACTCGGGACTTAAAGGGCATCCCGGGTTGCATTATTGCGTAATTCCCAAAAATAAAAAGAGCATTGTACACATTTAATTGTGTATACTATATATAGTACTAAAAAATCACCATATGGAGGCTTCCCCGGATACTGGGCTTGTGCCCCCCTCGGGGCAATCCAGGCTGTGTTTGGGGTGTGGGGTATCCCTTTTGGGGGATGATGTATTTCTATGTGTACCCTGTGCGCAGCGGTCTATTACGCGGCAGACCGGATCTCAGGTGTCTGGTTCTGCTCCGCCAGTCTGCTCCCCGTCTCCCCCTCGCCTGACACGTGCGTGTGATGTGGTCATTAGCGGGGAGTCGCAATCTGAGGTGTGTGTGCCAGATTGGCCAATCTTGAAAAATTGTTTTCTAGTGCCGTCGCCAAAAAGGCCACGGCAAAGAGGAAACATTTGCATTCAGCTGCGCAGGCCCTTGATAGGGAGGACTTTGACTCCCTGGATTGGTCTGATTGCTCCTCGCATGAGGAAGGGGAGCTGTGTGAGTGGTCTGATGACTCCGACGATCAGCAGTTTGTGGGCGCTGATACCGAGCAGGGCCAGGGGGATTCCTCGGATACATCCAGGGTCCTGGCTCAGGTGTTTGAGGTCCTGGCTATTTCTCCCCCCGAGGCGGCTCCTCCGCTGAAGGGGGAGTTCTTTGAAGAGACGATGCCCCGCTTGGAATTTCCTTATCAAAAGCATTTTGATGGTATCATTCGCAAGGAATGGGAGAGGCCGACACGGCTTCCAGGTGTCCCACCGGGTTGGGACAAGAAATATCCCTTTCCGGCGGACGCAGTGAAGCACTGGTCGTCTCCCCCCGAGGTGGATGCTCCTGTTTTGGGGTTGTCCAGCTCCTCAGTCCTCCATTCTCAAGGATGGTGAGGATAAACGCATTGACCAGATGGCTTGTCATGGTTTTGCCAGTGTTGGGTCAGCCTTGCGGCCGGTTTGTGCTTCTGTGCTTGTATTGGTAGCTGCCAGGTCAGTTGTTAGAGGATTATTGACCTCTTCCGGGCTTGACCCGGCTAGTGAGGAGTTTGCCGACCTTAAGCGCTGTGAGTTATTTTTGTCCTTCGTGCTGTCCGCTCTGGATGACACATTGGTGATGTGTAGCAGAGCTACGGCCCTGCTTGTGGCTATCCGCCGGTCGGTTTGGTTACATCAGTGGGCGGCTGATTTTTTGTCCAAAAAGTCGCTCACGGCCCTTCCCTTTGTGGGATTCCGGCTCTTTGGAGAAAAATTGGATTCGGTGGCAAAGGGAGGTAGGTTACCTCAGCGTAAGAAGCAGTGTCGCCCTTTTCGGGGGGTGGCTTCCTTCAGCCCTTTCGTGGGGCTAGAGTTGGCAGGGGTTCGGCCTTCCCTTCGTCCAGAGGTGATTCCTGGCCTAGGGGCAGGGGTCGGGCCCGTCCAGGACACAGTTGGGGCTTCAAGCCTAGAGCCGCTGCCAAGTCGGCTCAGCAATGAGGGGGCACCCTCACCCTTGCGGGTGGGGGGGCGGTTGCAACTCTTCTCCCAGGTCTGGGCCCAAGCGGTCTCGGACAGGTGGATTCAGGAAGTTGTGTCTTCCGGTTACAAGCTGGAGTTCGAGTTTCGGCCCCCTCCCAGATTCTTCACGTCCCAGGTGCCGTCAGATCCTCTGGCTGCCCAGGGGCTTCGGGCAGCAGTAGCAAGTCTCGCGGACATGGTTGTCATCTGTCCGGTGCCCCTTTCAGACCGAGGCCTGGGCTTCTATTCCAATTTGTTCACGGTGCCCAAGAAGGACGGTTCCGTTCGTCCTGTTCTGGATCTGAAGTTGCTCAACAGGTTTGTCCGTCCCCGGAAGTTCCGTATGGAAACTCTGCGCTCAGCCATCCATTCACTTCGTCAGGGGGACTTCATGACGTCCATAGACATCAAGGATGCTTACCTGCATATTCCAATATTTCTGGCACACCAGAGATTCCTCAGGTTTGTCGTGGACAATCGGCATTTTCAGTTTGTGGCTCTTCCATTTGGCCTTACCTTGGCTCCAAGGGTTTTTTACTAAGGTGTTGGCAGGAGTGATGGCCATCCTCAGAGCCAGGGGTATCCGCATCGTGCCCTATCTGGACGATCTGCTCGTCATGGCGTCTTCCCTAAGTTAAGCGCAGATGGATACCAGGACTGTGGTGTCCACTCTGGAGAGTTTCGGTTGGGTGATCAACTATCCCAAGTCCTGCCTCACTCCCTCCAGGGTGGTGGAGTTCCTGGGAATGTCGCTAGATACTTCTCAGGCCAGGGTGTTTCTCCCCCGAGCCAAGATTCTTCTGATTCAGGAATTGACTCAGCGTCTCCTACCCATCCCCCGCCTGTCCATCCGGCTAGGGATGCGACTGGTGGGATTGATGGTGGTGTCGTTCGAGGCGGTTCCCTTTGCACAGTTTCACACAAGGATGCTCCAGCTCCATCTCTTGGCGGCTTGGGACGGGTCCCCGCTGTCATTGGATCAGTCTTTTCTGATGTCCCCCCGGATGCGGCGTTCCCTTCGGTGGTGGCTGAAACCAAGCAATCTGATGAGGGGCAGATCCTTTCTGACCCCTCGTTGGGAGACTGTCACCACGGACGCCAGCCTGTCAGGTTGGGGGGGATTTTGGAAGGATCTTTTCAGTTTCAGGGTCTGTGGGGGCCTCTGGAGGTTCACGATCCCATCAATGTTCTGGAGTTGAGAGCCATCAGGTTGGTTCTGGCTCGCTTGACTCATCAGTTGCGGGGCCTACCGGTTCAAGTTCGGTCGGACAATCGGACGGAGAACACGGAGGTGGACTCCCTGAGCAGGGGGTCGTCTCGCCGGGGGGAATGGTCGTTCAGCCCCAAGGTCTTTCGGTCGCTTTGCCACCGGTGGGGGACTCCGGAGGTGGACCTCTTTGCCTCTCGTCACAATCACAAGCTTCCGGCATTTGTGTCTCTCTCACGGGATCCGCTGGCTCTGGCAGCGGATGCCATGTCTCTGAACTGGAGGGATCTGGGGTTTCTGTATCTGTTCCCTCCGTTTCCCATGGTGGGCAGAGTGGTGCGCAAGCTGGCCCTAGAGGGCATGTCAGCAATCCTATTGGTGGCTCCAAGGTGGCCAAGACAGGTTTGGTTTGCAGACGTGGTAATGTTGGCAGAGGATCAGTTAGACCTGCCCCTTCTGCCAGATCTGCTCACTCAGGGTCCACTACTCTACCCCAATTTACCAACGCTGGCTTTGACGGCTGGTGCTG
This sequence comes from Gastrophryne carolinensis, assembly GCA_027917425.1. Taxonomy (NCBI): domain Eukaryota; kingdom Metazoa; phylum Chordata; class Amphibia; order Anura; family Microhylidae; genus Gastrophryne; species Gastrophryne carolinensis. Next base: position 503,156,772 of record CM051234.1, read on the forward strand.
ATGCTGGTGCTGATGCTGTCATTCAGACTCTGGTTAGGGCTAGAAAGTAGTCTTCCTCTGCCATCTATTATAGGACTTGGAGGTCTTATATTGATTGGTGTGAGGTAAGGGCCTTGCCTTGCAGGATGTTTTCTGTCCCTAGGGTCTTGGAATTTCTGCAACATGGTCTGGACCAAGGTTTGCAGCTTAGTACTCTGAAAGGGCAGGTTTCTGCCCTGGCCAGGTTCTTTCAAAAGTCTTTTGCTCTTCATCCTCTGGTTAAGACCTTTTTCCAGGGGGTTACGCATGTCCGGCCTCCTAGGAAGCCTTTGCTCCCAGTGTGGGATTTGAATTTGGTTTTGTCTGCCTTGCAGGGTCCTCCGTTTGAACCTTTGCAGGATATTGCACTTTCTACGCTTACTCAGAAGGTTGTTTTTCTGGTTGCCATCGCTTCTGTTCGTCGTGTTTCGGAGTTGGCAGCCTTGTCTATTTCGGCTCCTTACTTTGAGAGGCATCAGGACAAGGTTGTTTTCCGCTTCAAGCCTGATTTCCTTCCTAAGGTGGTCTCTGCTTTTCATCTGAATCAAGATATTCTTCCCTCCTTGTGTCCTAAGCCCAGCAACGACAAGGAGAGGGTTTTGCATTCTTTGGATGTGGTTCGCTGTGTGAAGTATTATTTGGTGGCTACTTCCTCTTTTCGTAGGACTGACGCCCTTTTTGTGGTGCCCTCTGGGCCTAGGAAGGGTTTGGCTCCTGCCAAGTCTTCCATTAGTAAATGGATTCGCCAGGCCATTGTTGGGGCCTATTCTGCCAAGGGGAAGGTTCCCCCTTTTCGTGTTACTGCTCATTCTACTCGTGCTGTTGGGGCGTCCTGGGCCTTCCAGCTCCAGGCTTCTGTTGAGCAGGTTTGTAAGGCTGCTACTTGGTCTTCGGTTCACACTTTTTCCAAGTTTTACAAGGTTGATGTTCGGGCCTCAGCGGATGCTGTTTTTGGCCGCAAAGTTCTGCAAGCTGCAGTGGTTTAAGTTTGTGACTTGTTGCCTTGTTTTTTGGATCCCCACCCTTTATGGACACTGCTATTGGATGTCCCAAGTGTAATGAATGTCTTGAAGCGGGGTGTGTGACTTAGAATAATACCATTTTGTGAATACTCACCTGTAAAATGGGTATTATAAGTATGTCACACACCCCGCTTCACCCTGCCCTTTTGTATTCTGGATCCTTTATATGGTGAACCTTTGTTAGTTTTAATTGGCTTTCCTGGTCCCTTGATCTTACTGTTATCTTTATACTGAGTAATGAGTGGGAGGTCCCAGGTATTTATGTGCCGGGAGGGTCTTGCCTTTTTTGATATCATCTCTGGAAGATCGCCATCTACAGGTCAGTATACCCAAGTGTAATGAATGTCTTGAAGCGGGGTGTGTGACATACTTATAATACCCATTTTACAGATGAGTATTCACAAAATGGTATTTTTCTAACTCTTGCTGGGGTAAAATTTAAAAACAAGGTGGTGCATTTGCAGACCATCTGCAAACAGGAAGTGCTGCTGGACTTCCTGTTACTGTGCATTGTCGGTTATGTCAGTTGAATCCAGGCAGCAAATGCTGGGAAAAGAAGCTCCAAAATGGCCGCTACATTAATCTTCCAACTGTGCCAGGCTATTGGTCCTGTTTAAAGAGATACCTTTGCCTGTGTACTTGTTACACCATTATGTCAGGCTACATTTAGCACTCTCCTAAACTGTTTTCTGTTTTTAAATTGAAGCAGAAATGGCAGAGATATGAGGGTTTACAGGTTCAGCCAATTACATTCTTTGTTTCAAACCGTTTCCCAATCAGCTCAGCAAAATGGTACAGGATTGCTGGTCCCTCCCTCCTCCTCCAGATTCATCACAGATTATGCAGCATTACAGATCTAAGGGCCATGCCTACTTTTTTCAGAAGGGAAATCAGTTGAAATTGTAAACCTCAATATTACTTCTTCTTAAATTTAAAAATGGGAAACCGTTTAGGACAGTGTTAAATGTAGCTCGACGCAATGGTGTAACAATTACCTTTGCCTGCAGGAGCACTATTATTGCAGTACAATTTATCAATGAGTCAAAAGCAAATGAGTCGTCATTACAGTGTCAGTCCTACATGTACTTAGAGGGAATGTTAAAGAGGCTGTCAAAGTGTTCTGCAATACGCAACTAAGGTTTAGGGGACAAAAATAAGAAAAAAAATATTCTGAACCAAACTGTGTGCTAAAATCCTCCTTCCTAATCACCCCATTACAGGCAATTTGCACCACCGCTCCCCCCCCCCCCCCCATCGTGAGCAGTGTGCGTCGCCCCCAGCTGCTGGTGTGCGTCGTCGCCCCCCCCGCCATGGGTGGTAAGCAGGACCCCAACCTTACTGGCACTGTGGGGCATCCCTCTTTACAGCCATGGCGTCTACTCTGGGGTCCCGGCCTGATCACCCAATGGACCACCAAAGAATAAAGCGGAAAGAAAAAGAAAAGCAGTTAGCACTTCCCAAGCAATGCGTTTGGCTGCACACTTGGGGCTGGTGGCAGTGGCGGGACACATGATAGGGAAAGCGGGATCCCCCAAACTCCCTTGCCCCCTCGACCACGGCAGGAGTTACAAAAAGGTAAACTCAGATTTATGTGCAGCATTCTAAATTGCCCTGGGGAGGGATGCATATGAGCGCTGTTTCTTGTAAGGGTGTTGTTCGATTTAAATAACTAAAGTTTCTAAGGCAGAAAATTGACCAACCAGGTCTGGAGCAAAGCACTTTGAAACCTTTCAAGATCCAAAATGTTGGTACACTAGGTCTGCATGCATGACCTTCCAGAATTGCTCTGTACTTTCTACAAAATAAGCAGTACCACTTTCAAACCTTTCTGTTTGCTAAATCTCTGGCCTTAAAGCGGACCTCCAGTCACTAAAATCAAAGTTTAGTAAATTGCTTCCAATAACCCTCCCCCTGCAATTTGTGATGTAAGCTATTTGTGAGGGCTTACCCCCCCATGCAGATGTTGTTTAATAGGCAGATTCTATGGTCCTGTATGGGAGTGGCCATCTTGCTACAATTCTGACAACCCTGCTTTAAAAAGCCTAATCGCACAGTCAAAATTACCCTAAGGTTGGTTTCACACCAGTGTGGCTGCGAGGCATTCTTTTGGGCAAGCCCCCCTGCTATCGTTAGTATCAGCGTATGGAGGGTGTTAGCGTTACTTACATGTAGTGGAATTGGAAGCTCCACAACCTCCAGACGCTGCTGGCAAAGCTCTGCAAACACCCAAAGCATATTTGAACGTTCCAATAGATTACTATAGGCAGCATTTCACATGCGAATGTGGGATGCTTGCCAGAAAGCGGGACGTCCTGCAGTCACGCTGGCGTGAAACCAAGTTAAATCTCAGTGCAATAATGTTTTAGCTGTAGCCAGAAGTAAAAAGCTATCCGCTATAATGACTCATCACTGCTCGTAAAGATTCCAAACAACTGTTGCAATGCTCTGCAATAGCAATTGACTTACATTGATACATAGTTAAACCGGACCTTCAACCTGAGTAAGAGCCTATCTTGTATGTTCCCCCCCCCCCAGCCTGTACATACATACAGGTTACCCACATTAAAAAATCACCCTGTCTGCATCTACTGCATTTTCTGAGCCTTTAAACATCCAAGATGGCAGCCCATGGCTACTTGCAAACATGAAGTTTCTTCAGACTATGCCGCTCTGCATTCTGGGATTGCTGTCCTTTTCTTGGCCCCAGCTCTGCTCTGTCTGTACAAAGCACAGCTATAACTCGCTCCCTCTCCTCTCCTCAGTATGTGATGTTTCTGAGGCAAGATGGCGGCACCCATATCCTAGAGTCCTGAGCAGAGTTGCAGCCCAGTGGGGGAGAGAATAATAATTGACTAAAAATGACAAATATTCATTTTAGTTGCTGGGGAATAGTTTAAGGGCTTGGGCTTTTGATTAAATGATGCTGAAGGTCTGGTTTAAATTCAAACCCTCCAGCAGCTGGTGACTCAGTACCCCAGTGTAAAAGGCTGTCCACAGTTTTTGATGCAAATCTCTGTTAAAGTGGTCCCGTGCATTATTTCTAACGAACAGGTGTGGGGTGGCATTGTGACAGACTAAGGGGGGCTTACAGCATACATTACTTGATTGTCAAAGAGGGGCTTTAGGGAAGCAAATAACTAAACTTTATTTTCTTGACTGGAGTTCTGCTTTAAATAGATTATCAATGTTAAAAAATAAAAACTCTATACACCCCTTTAGTTCCCTGAAGCTCTGCTGTGCAGGTCCGGTGTGCCCACAGCTCCTCCGCCCAGGGCCGTCATTTGTATACTTACTAAGGGAAGGGAAGCGTGATTCCATCTACAAGTAGGGCAACCTCTCTCGGCAGCGTCCTGGGGGCCTTTAAACCCCCACATGCCAATTCCATTCATTGCAATAGAGGGGGTGTGCCTAGAGGGGTTCGGCACACTCTCCCAGTGCAATGGAGGGAGGGAGTAGGCGTGTTTGGGGTGGGTGAAGCCAGTCTGATGGATGCCGCTGTGTTGGAGGATAGAATCGCTGGTTGCCCAATAAGTAAGAAGATGGTAAGAACGCTGCAGAGAGGAGCTGGGGGTAACAAAAGGTAAGTATAAACGTTTTTTCTTTTCTAAGTGCCAAGTGTACAGGGCCAAACGTTTATTCTGTTGCTTCACCTGACCTGGCGGTGCAAGCCTCTCTGTCAGGTAATGCTTCTCTGATAGGATATGCATCGGTTGGCCAAGTCCTCACGCTGCAGGCATGCAACATGTTGGGATGACCCAATTGGTGACAGAAAAGCCCACACCACTGGACCTTGTGAAGTATTTAGAGCATAGGTCCTCTTTAAAGCTGGTATATTTGGTGTTTTTTCTATCCTTTCTCATTTGGGTGAGTGTTTGCTGCATTGAGTAGTATTTGGTTTTCAGGGATTTTTGTTTCCACAAGATTAATGCTTCTTCTGTGCTCCCAAACTCTATGCAAGAGTCTACCATTGAATAAGTCAGACGGTAACTGACGCCTACTTTGTAAGTGAAAGCATCTTCCATCCTATGAAACATTTTAATGGCATCTTGGGTCCAATTTATTTTGTGTCGCCAGCCTTTAGGGGACCAGGTCTGAGGCAGCTACCTGGTTTTCAATTCACCATTTTTGTTCATGTAGACTGGTCCCCCCTGATTCTATAGTTTTGACTCATAATTTTCTGACTGCTTTGGAACCGCATAGTACTGTGCCCCCGCCTAAAAAAAATAGAGATTTTACAAAGAGGTGTGAATACAGATGCCTATCTTTATCACCAAGCTTTCTCTGTTCTCTTTGGCCTGTTGCCTTTATGCTCTGAAGTTGTCCTTGAGTTTTTTTTTTACTCTTTTTATTTTTTCCAACTGAAGCTTGTGGTGGTTATGTATTAGATGAAGGAGAGAAATGGCCTACTAGTCTGTGTATTCCAGTGTGCCACACAAATGGATGGATGATGAGGATGCTAACATCTTTTTATGCTGAATTTTGTTGGCCTAGACTATAAACAAATGAAGGTTGCCTTAATCCTTTTACTGTAAAATGTAATTTACCTCTTCCTTATTTTAAAAGGCTATCATTCTCACTGCTAGCTTCTTCTCAGTAGCTTAGAAACATAGCGGCACTGCTACTATTTCTAAAAGTGTGATAAGATTTTTTTGTGTCTTTACTGATACTGACTAGTGACAAATGATTTGATTTAGCTATCTGTTTGCAATTCTAGTTCTACTATGTGAATTAAATGGAATAAAAACATTATAACATGAACGATTAGATGAAAAAGGGGGGAACTTTAGTGTGTTGATGAATCGGGGGCCCCATTTAATTTATGTAATGCAGCAATATTTGTGTTGTATTGCAAACACATATTGATAAGCTGCAGATTTCTTTCCTGGACCATGACTGTAGAATCACGATAGCATAGTGAGGTAAAATGTGTGTAGCCAGTTGTATATGTAACACATAGAGCAATTTGTTTCTGTAGGATGACCATACTTCATAGAAAATAGTTATTTTTATGTTATTGTATGTGGGAGTATTTAATGGTTTCCCTGTGCAAATATTTTGTATGGAAGGTTTAACTGAATTATTATTTTTATGTTGCTGACATGTTTTAAAATGCTTGCTAGCCATGTTGCTTATAATCACAAATCACTATGTTGATACAGGGTCCACCTTCTTCAGGAGAGGACATGGATATATCAGATGAGGAACCAAGCACGTCTCCCATTACTAGTTCAGGGCGTGACGAATCCATTGTTGTGAATTCAGCTGTGACCAGTTCTTCTGTTATGCCCCCAGGCATTCCTATGCTTCCTCCAGGCTTTCCTCCTCTTCCACTTCCACCACCCCCACCACCACCTCCCCCACAGCCTGGATATCCCATGCCACCACCTCTTCCACCGCCTCCTCCACCAACACATCCCTCAGTTACAGTTCCTCCTCCACCCTTGCCTGCCCCACCTGGGGTGCCACCACCTCCTCCACCACATATGTTACCCCCTCCACTTCCCTATCACCATCCCATGATGCAAGGGGAGATGATGAATGCCTTAGGTAACCAGTGGGGAGGAATGCATATGTCCTTTCAGATGCAGACTCAAATGCTAAGTCGCATGATGCAGGGGCAAAACTCTTATCCCTATCACCCTGCCATGCCCTTCAGCAATCAACACACCTATCGACCCTTTTCCATGCCCTTTCACCATGCACGAGGTCAGCCTTGGCCTCCTTATCCAAAGTTTGACCCTTCTGTGCCACCACCAGGCTATGAGCACAAGAAGGAGGACCCTCACAAGGCCACTGTGGATGGAGTGCTGCAAGTCATTGTCCAAGAACTAAAATCTATCATGAAGAGAGATTTGAATCGCAAAATGGTTGAAAATGTGGCATTCCGGGCGTTTGATGAGTGGTGGGATAAAAAAGAGCGTCAAGCAAAGGTTAGTGTTTTTCTTTTTTGGTTGACAGAGAAATTGCTCATATGTTCTAAATAAGCAGATAACCTGATATATAGAAGAACACAATATATGTGCATCTGTAAAGCTTCCTGTGCCGGATTTATAATTTAGTGTGTGACTCTGGTTTTGTTCATAGCAGTCTCTAACCCCGGTTAAATCTGGAGATAGCAAAGATGAGGAGAAACCAAAGGTGAAAGACCAAATAACATCAAGTCTGCTAGAAAGCTGGAACAAAGGAGAAGGCCTGGGATTTGATGGAATAGGAGGACTCGGTTTTGGTTTACGTGGTGCTATCAGACTCCCCTCATTTAAGGTAAATGTTGTAGATTAAACGTCTCTGTTTTTTCATGGTTACATTTCTGTGTATTCTCCTACTTTCACATTGCTCACTTTCTGTCCCATTATTTTTGTACATTGTTACATGTTCTCTAAATGACTTGAGATAACTTGTTTACCTCTTAACTGGGCAATGCAAAATGAGAACAATCCTGGCTATGACACTATTGGCATCAATGTTTCTGCCCAGTTCTATTAGTTTTCAAACTGATACTTAGTAGGTAGTCTGCTGGGAAAGGGGGGGGGGGTTAAAGTCACAGAGTGTCGGCTACAGCATGTCCTTTGCATGGGGGTTCATGTGAGATATTCAGACAGCATTTAGTTGAAGCTCATTGTATTGAAAAGCAGGATTGTGTTGTATTCGGTCACATAAACAATTACTTCAGAAGCCCCATATTGTTTACAGGTCTCCTGCCTTCCCTTGCTGTTCAGGTAAAATAAAACAAAGGACCCTGGTGAATTATTTTCTGCTTCCAAGCATGTCATGGCTAGGCAAGTATTAACCAGGCAAAATGCTCCACGGTCCAGTGGGAATTTTCCCAGTTTTATTCTGTGTAATCTGTGCATTAGGTGCAAAATGTGCAGCCATCTTTATTATCTCCAAAGTAGCAGGTAGAGATCCGGGTAGAGGTAGAATTCAAATTATAATTATATATGGTTGTATGGGGGCTGTACTTTTGGTGGCACAGCTAAGAACCTTGGTGAATGCCTCTACTACAATATATAGCACACGGGAGATGCTCTTCCTATAACCAGACCTGGACATTTTGGGTATGGTTTTAGGACCATTTGGTTGGGTAAAATTGAATTCAGGTTTTAATTTTGCAGTTTCTAACCCCCCCCCCCCCCCCACATCCCCCTATAAAGATTGAATTTCTTGATTCCTGCTTCTTAATTCTTAACTTGTGGGTATATAGGTGGTCTTGTTTCTCAGTTCCACATTAGACGACTACAGTCCAATTCTGGCAAGCTGCAACACACCTCCCAACATTACTTGACAGGACCTTCAGTGACAGCTTCTTCTGGTGGCTTCACATTCCCTTGATCACCTAGTTCTATCTTTTTGATGCAACTTTAGTGAATCATGACTCTTATGTCAGTCTCATCAACTTTTAAGAGCACAAGGCAGCTTGGGGTTGGCGTTTGCCAGTGATTCGTTCAGCCCCTGTTAAGTGGACAAAAAACCTTGGGTTTTGGCCCACTTATCAGGGACATCCTGATTTCTGCGTGGATCACTGGTAAAACTCACCCTTGCAGTGCTCAAATAGCGCTCTACTGCATTCTGCTTCTTTTCGGCACTGTCACTGGCCGCTTCCTAATCTGTTTTTCGTTGGGGGCATGCTCATGCTGGCCACTCACAAATGCCTGGCGTGGGGAAAGAACTTGGCTAAAAGTATAGAGGGGCCTGCACATGTTCTGTGTGATCATCTACTAAGTGAGTTAATGTGGCAATCAGCAGTGTTTCACACAATGTGGCATTCCAAATTGAGCTGCCCCTGGAAGAGGGAGTTGGCCAGCCCTGGAAGCTTTTAGACCCCAGGGCTGGCAGAGATGGGGTTTGGTCCACTTGAAAGCCTCTGCTTTTTATTGGCTCAGTCGTTTCAGTCACATTGATTCCAGCAACTACACTGCTGTGATATACTTCCGCTGTCAAAGCTTCACCAGAAGTAGAGCGGCAGTGGCAGAAATGTCAGAGACACTTCACTTCACGTTCTGGATGTCCCACCAAAACTGTAAAATGGACTACACCTGAGGATTCGTTCTCCTTCTATCTACCTAGGGTTCATTTTCTAGGGAATGCTAATAGTGCAGGAAAAGTAAGCAACATCCCTCTAATGTCCAAACCTGTTCATGGGAGGTCCTATACCTTATACCACTGAACATCAGTAGAAAAGTATTTTATAGAAGATTTTCGTTGTGTTGCTTGGTTGAACTGAAAAGATTTTTTCATCTCCAATGTTTTTTCTTTTTAAGGTTAAGAGAAAAGAACCTCCTGAAGCTGCACTGGGTGGGGAACAGAAGAGAATTCGACCATCACCTTCTGTAGATGAGGATGATGAAGGTTTGTGATATTTTTTTTAGATGCATTATTGTTGAAGTGATCCAGCACCCAGAAAGGAAGTTTGTCATCACCTTCTATAACCAGGCCAGTGCCCCAAAACAGCCTGTGTTTCTTTTCTTTACGAAAGCCTTTATCTGCTGTCCAGATAAGCCATATGCCACAATTAGCCATATGCTAATTGAATCAGTTACAAGCTAAACTGTCACATAATGGCAGTTAGGTTGAAGTGTGTGCAGCGAGCGGCTGGCGATTGGCAACTCTGCACGCACCCATCACTGTATCGTTGCTGACGGCGGTTTTGCTGCTCTAGACTCTCCATACTACCCTGTGGTGGCTTTGACTGCAGGTGTGCAAAAACAAAAAAAAGTCTTGCTCAGACACGGGGGGGGGGGGGGGGGGTAGCATTGCCACGATAACTATGGTGCTGGCCCATTAGACCAAAGACTGAAAATCTTCCTGGACCAGACCATAACCCAAAGGTTGGTGGAGGGCCCGGGGCACGCGTGCCTTGGGTCCCCTTCATAATCCGTCGTTGCTTCTACCTACTGAACGCTCCTGCCCGCACCACGGTGTATTGCATGCTTGCTCCTAAAGGGGCAAGTTATTACAGCTTTCATCAATGCAGTGTAGTGCATGAGGTGCACACCTTCGCACTTTGATAAAGGTGGATGGATCTTGTCCTCAGATATGCTTACCATTGGTGCTATGTTTTGCAGAGGATGGGGGGGTGTGACCTAGCCAAGTATAACGTTTTTTAAAAGATGTCCTAGTGGAATCTTGCTTCTGAACTTGTGTCCTGATGGCTACTACAAATGTGTGTCTAGCTTTCTCCAGTTTGACTAATTTATTTGAATATTTCAGAGTGTGAGCATGATAAACAAGGTCTGGATACTTCTTCAGATCCATCAAAGATAGATGCAGACTCTGTAAATGTCCAAAGGAGGCCCTCGCGACCTCTTGACAGTGAGGGTGAAGAAGAAGTGGAAAGTGAAGGAGAGGAGACATCCGATAAAGAAGACATCTCTTCTGAGAAGGATGAGGGTCAAGATGACAGCTCAGTTGGAGTCTTGCCCAGTAAGGTAAGTGCCTCTTATTGTTTCTTTCTTATTTGGCTTTAAATATGCCTCTTGCCAATTTTGTCTGGGGTGTAATAACCTTTAAAACTGCTGCAGTAACTATCAAAAACCCCTAATCCAAAAATACTGCTGGTTAGGATGTAATGTTGGCAAACTTTTTCCATGTTTTAAATAAAGAGCTTTTGTGTAAACTTGCCTTTTAACTACTCTTGTAAATATTCCCATGTAATTACTAATGCACATTTTGCAATGTGTTGCATCTAAATGGCTGCTGCCTACACCTCACCAATCGGTAAGAATCTTGAATTGCATGAAATGCATCTGCTGCAGGAGCCAACCTATATGCTGAAACTGTATTAAAAGCCCTTGTTGTTCCAGGGACTTCAGCTGTCAGCCATTAAAGGGTTAAACTTGTAAAAGTCTTGGGCCTTAGTGTGTGTGGAGGGGTATGAGGGCAGTACAGTCAGATAGGTGCTAAGGGTGTAAGATCTGATTTTATCCTGAGCGATTTTATTCATAGTATGTGTAACTATGGTTCAAATATTTAATAACTGTTGCTAATCCTTTCAAGGTATAAAAACCCTTAGGCAACTTGTTAGAAATATAACTAAATTAACCAAGTCAGTGTCCGACTAAGATGCAAGTATTACCTGTACTTTCAGGGCACATGCACAGAAAATGTTTATGCCAGACTGTATCTTGTTGTGCCCTTGGGATGCCACACATAAACCATACATGGTTCAGATTTTGGTGATAAAGGCCCTCAAAGGGACCCCTGCGACCAGGAGCCCACCAAGTTATTCTAAGTGTTCCATACACTCCACTTCGTTCTTCATGACATCTGGGTAATCTCCAGTAGAGGGCGAACTTCTGCAGAGATGAATATGCAAAAATGAAAGCCCCTCCCGGTCCATATATACCTGGGACCTCCCACCAATTCCCCAGGTTCTTCTCTGCGGAGAAGGCGACAAGACAGAAGTTGAGGACTTCTTTGCTTACAGGTAAGCCGGGCTCGCGTCCGGCCTTCTATTATCCCTATTACTGCCAGGACCCTTCTAAATTACCCTGTATTGAGCCTCCCAGCTTAGGCTGCGGGTCCTGGTGAAGGTAGGAGCACCCTATGGGTGCAGCAGGAGCACTGCTCCACCGTGAGACCTCTCTATGGGGTAGGCAGTTTCCAGGTTTCTTGGTGATCCTGGTGTGGGATGCCCCGTCCCATTAGGCTTATGGCCTGCTCCTGGCTAGATTCCCCCACTTCTGGGTCCCTTATTCCCCTTCAGGGGGGGCGGCCTGGCCTATATTTCGTTTTGGCAGATATTTTGTTTTACCCAGCCCTTGTCACTGTGTGAGTGTTTCACTTGTGTGTGTATGTGAGTGCTTGATGCTTACTGGCAAACACGGTCTGCCTACAGCCTGGGGGAGCTTCTCCCCCTCAGGCTGCGTTCGGGAAGGGCGCGATTACAGGGCTCGTTGTCTAGGGGTCCGTGTTGCTGGGAGGGGGGCGTGGCCTCGGCAAACGCACGTTCTGCGCTGGCTCGCCCTCCCCCCTGCCCTCCCTTCCCAGGCACGAGGCTGTGTGGGGGCCATCTTCCCTGGCAGGCCGCTTTGCACTCGGGGTGGTAAGGGCCTGATGGCCATCTCCTTAGCTTGTGTGTGTGTGTGGGGGCCCCTATTTATTTTGTCCCTTCGGGACAATCCGGGCCATGTGTGGGGTGCGGGGTATCCCTTACGGGGGAGAATGTGCTGATCTGTATACCATGCGCACAAAAGGCCATAACGCGGCAGTCTGGTACCCAGCCTTCTGGGTCGGCTCCTCCCGCTTCATCGCCTTCCCCTCCCCACCTGATCCGTACCCCAAGTGACATTGGTACCAGTGGGGAGTCGCTTTCTCATGTTTGGGCTCGGTTGGCCAGCATAGAGAAAATGATTGCTAGCACGGTGGGTAAGAAAGCCCAGGCTAAAAAGAGACAGTTGTCGTCGGCCCAGCCTTTGTGGGATATTGACGACGAGTCAGCTGATTTGTCCGATTAGTCCCCGTTAGAGGAGGGGGGAATTGTATCAGGATTCAGAGGCTGATTATGGTCAGCCTGGGAATTCCAATGTCGGGCAGGCACTGGGGGATGCCGTTGATACGGCCCCTGTTTTGTCACATTTATTGGAGGTGTTGGATATTGATCCACCTGAGGCGCCCCCTCTTAAGAAGGGGGAATTTTTTGGGGCCCACAAGCCCCGTCTGGAATTCCCTACCCAGGGTCATTTTGATGCGCTGATACTTAGAGAATGGGAGAGGCCCAGCCGGCTTCCTGGTGTGCCTCAGGGATGGGATAAGAAGTATCCTTTTCCGGTGGAGGCGGTCAAGCACTGGTCTTCTCCTCCCGAGGTCGACGCGCCTGTTTTAGGTTTGACCAACTCTTCTGTGCTGAACACCCCTTAGCGCCACCTCCCTTAAGGATGGCGAGGATAAGCGCCTTGATCAGATGGCGTGCCACGCATTTGCCAACATGGGCTCGGCCCTGCGGCCTGTTAGTGCATCTGCCCTGGTGTCGCTTGCTGCCAGGTCTCTTATCAGGGACTGGCTGAGCTTGATCCAGATGGCGCTGAGTTCGCTATACTTAAGAAGTGCGAATTGTTCATGGATTTTGTCATGGCTGCGATGGAAGACTCCATTGTCGTGTGTAGTAGGACCTCAGCCTTACTGGTGGCCATGCGCAGACTGGTCTGGTTCCGTCAGTGGACAGCGGACGTTGGAGCCAAGAAGTCGCTCATAGCTCTCCCCTTCTTGGGTGCGCGGCTGTTTGGAGATAAATTGGATGCTGTTGCTAAAGGAGGTAAGCTACCTCAGCGGAGGAAACAGCGCCGTCCCGTTCAGGGGGCGGGCTCGTTCACTCCTTCCTTTCGAGGGGCCAGAGCATCTAGGGGTCTGGCCTTCTCAGGTGTCAGGGGCTCGTCCTGGAACAGAGGCAGAGGTCGGGCACGTCCCGCGGCTGCCTGGGGTTCCAAGCCCAAGCCTGCCGTTAAATTGGCTCAGCAATGAAGGGGCGCCCTCACCCGCAAGGGTGGGGGGACGGCTGCGGCTCTTCTTCCAGGTCTGGGCCCGGGAGGTCACAGACAATTGGATCTTGGAAGTGGTCTCCTCCGGGTACAAACTGGAGTTCGAGTACTGGCTGCCCCCAAGATTCTTAAGGTCTCGGGTGCCCTCGGACCCTCAGGCTGCACAGGGGCTCCTGTAAGCAGTAAAAAACCTTCTGGACATGGGGGTTATATGCCCGGTGCCTCCGTTGGAAAGAGGCAGGGGTTACTACTCCAACCTTTTCACGGTTCCCAAAAAGGAGGGTTCAGTGAGACCCATTCTAGAGCTCAAGGTTCTCAACAGGTTTATCAGAGCCAAGAAGTTCCGCATGGAGACTCTGCGCTCGGCTATCAATTCCCTTCGCCAAGGGGATTTTATGACATCCTCCTTTTGAGCCGCTACAGGTTATTGCTCTTTCGGTTCTCACTCAGAAGGTTGCATTCTTGGTGGCTATTACCTCTGTTCGGCTGGTCTCTGAGTTGGCGGCCCTGTCGATTCAGGCCCCTTACTTTGAGAGACACCAGGATAAGGTGGTTTTTCGTTTTAAGTCGGATTTTCTTCCTAAGGTGGTTTCTGCTTTCCACCTCAATCAGGACATTGTTCTCCCTTCCTTGTGTCCTAAACCTAACAATGACAAGGAGAGGGTTCTGCACAATTTGGATGTTGTTCGCTGTGTGAAGTACTATTTGGTGACGACTTCTTACTTCCGCAAGACGGACGCCTTTTTCGTGGTGCCCTGTGGGCCCAGGAAAGGTTTGGCGCCTGCTAAGTCTACGATTAGCAAATGGATTAGTCAGGCCATTGTTGGGGCCTATTCTGCTAAGGGGAGGACTCCCCCTTTTAGGGTCACTGCGCACTCTACTCGTGCTGTTGATGCATCCTGGGCTTTTCAGCACCAGGCTTCTGTTGAACAAGTTTGTAAGGCTGCTACTTGGTCTTCCGTTCATACCTTTTCCAAGTTTTACAAGGTTGATGTGCGGGCTTCAGCGGATGCTGTTTTTGGCCACAAGGTTCTGCAAGCTGCAGTGGTTTGAGTTGGTACATTCTTTACTGTTTCTGGTTCCCACCCATGACGGACACTGCTATTGGATGTCCCAGATGTCATAAAGAAGGAAGTGGAGTGTATGGCACACTTAGAATAATACTGTTTTGTGAGTACTCACCTTTAAAACGGGTATTATGAGTGTGCCATACACTCCACTTCGCCCCACCCTTGTTTTTTTCAGGTACTCTGGGGCTTTTATTTGGCGAACCATTGGTTTTGATTGTTACGGTTATATTTGGTTCTTCCTGGTCCCTTTACTGCTTTTATACACTGGGGAATTGGTGGGAGGTCCCAGGTATATATGGACCGGGAGAGGCTTTCTTTTTTGCATATTTATCTCTGCAGAAGTTCGCCCTCTACTGGAGATTACCCAGATGTCATGAAGAACGAAGTGGAGTGTATGGCATACTCATAATACCCGTTTTAAAGGTCAGTACTCACCAAACTGTATTTTTTCCTGATAACCCTGTGGGCCAGTCTGAGCCTGAACCAAGTTTTTAAAGAAGTAAAGTTTTCTCTGTGAACTGTGGCTGGTGCTGGTTGCAATCATTTCATGGGATCTAACCACCTGATAAATCTCCTGTTAATGTTTCCCAAAATCCATAGATTTTTCACTGGACCTATAGATCTGTTTGGCTGAGGTTTTGGCATTACAGGTCATGTACGTGTTTTGTATACCTAGCTATTTATATTGTTCTATTATGCTTTGCTTTAATTATTTTGTAAAAAATATAAATGTTAACATTGCACAAAATACCATAATTAATTTATATCTGTTTCTTATAGGAACATCATTTTAATGAGGAGGAAGGCCAATCCTCCTCCTCGGGGTCTGATGAGGATGATGATGATGATGATGATGAATCCAGTGGGAAGGAAGATGAGCAAGATTCAGATGATGGTAATATCACTTATGTGTCTCCAAGTATCTATAAATCAGTGGTTGTTTCCATGAAGTGACCCCATAGTACATGCAATCCCCAGTGACAGTGTGCAGAATACTCCCTCCTCATCCCCATATAAGAGGCAGTGTGCAGTATACTCCATCCCCATATAACGGGTTTTTGGTCAAATTTTTCAGTATGCAAAATTATTTAGTTATAACGTTTTAGCATTATTATAGCAAATCTACTGTACAACATTGTCTTGGATGGTCAGTCTGTTGTAACACCCCCACCCCTTCAGCGCGGAGCTACTTGTCTTTTTTACTAGTGGTTTTCTAGGGACCAGAATACAATACACACATGGCACCATCCGTGTGTTAAGAGGTTTGCCAGACTGTAATCATAGGCTTCCTCTAGGCACTTTGTACTTTTTATTAACTAACTAATTAAAGCAGACCAACAGTTAAAAATGACTTAAACCAGACCAGCACAACAAACCGTGCTCATGTGCATCCCTGCTGAGGGCAATTTAGATTGCTGCACATAAAATTTAATTTAGCTTTTTCTAACTCCTGCTGTAGTGAATTTTAGAAACAAAATGGCGGCTCATACATTTGCAGGCCACCTGAAAACAGGAAGTGCTGCTTGGATTCCTGTTACTGTGCATTGTAAGTTGAATCTAGGCAGCAGCATGGCTAAGATACTGGGAGAGAAGGCTCCTTTCTTTTCCAACTGTGCCAGGCTGTTGGTCTGGTTTAAAGAAGAATGCATTGGTAATATTATTTTTCTTCAATTGTCTGACTCTTTTCTGGTTAAAGTCACACAAGCCTGCTGATTCTAATATGGGACTGCTTGCAGCTGCATGTATTAAAGCCTTTAAAATGCCATCCTGAATGTTCCCAATGACCAACTCACTGTAAATCTATTTATTTATAGAAGATGCCCTCAGTGGAACTTCTTCTAAAGCTGATGCAGATTCCTCAGATGAAAGTGACGAGTCCTCAGAGTATGAATCCAGTTCTGAATCTGAAGAAGATGGTTTGGATGAATCTGATTTGGAAAGTGTATTCTCTAAGGAAGAGCAAGATGAAGAAGTAGAATTTGAGGATGAAGCCAAGGTTGAGATCGATCAAGAAGAAGATATGTCTGTTGACAGCAGTCCAACCAAAGCTTCCGGTGAGGATGAATTAGGAGATGAAGAGGGAGAAGCACTGGAAGACCTAACAACATCTACATCCACGGAGGAGGTGTTAGCTCTTGTAGATAAAGACAAAGATACAGAAACCATTGAATCCAAAAGTTTACAGGAGCAGGATGCTATGGTAGAAGATGTATCTGATAAACCTCTGGAAGATGACAGTGAAAAGGAAATGGAAAAGGCTCCTTCACCATCAAATCAAGGTACTGTTTTAAGGATTGAGAAAGGTGCGTTTTTTATTTATTTATTTTTCCTAAAAATATTAAGTATTAATTGTCTCCTATTGTTCTTTCTCCAGCAGGTTTGTCATTTGTCCATTAGTACATTTGTATTAAAATTTGTAATTGGTGTCTCTATGCATTTTTATTAGTAGTGGAATTCCTTGTGTCAAAACCCTCAAACTTTTGTTATTTATTTCAGTGCTTGCTGAAGACCCCTGTGAGGAGTATGTGGAACTACACCTAGAACCAGTCCTAGATTTCCCAAATGAAGAAGTTCAGGAGAATTTGGTTATTCGTCCTGCAACACCTATGGGAGCTTTTGGTGAATCCAGTACCCCGTCTAAAACGGAAGAAATTCCTTCTGAATATTTGCAGTCACAAGAGAAATTACCACCTGTTGTCACAGAAGAAGCAGTACCCTGCCCCCGGACACCTGGACGAGACACAGCTGCTCATTCTGATTCTGAAGTCCCTTTTCCGGTTGTCCCCAAAGTAGCCCTTACTGCACTCTCCAATAAGGAAGAGGAGCCTCCAGCGCCCCATGAAAAGAACTGTGGGCACTTGGTTGTTGCAAAAATGCTTTCAGAGGAGGAGCTTCCACGAACCCCTGGCAGGGAATTCTCTGCAAAATCATCACATCTTGGGAAGTCTCAGAGCACAGATACAATCCCTGTGACACCTGGTAGTGGTGATACACCACTAACTGGTAACTTGACTCTAACTTCCCCCCACATTCCTGGGAGCCCATTTTCCTACCTTTCACAATCACCTGGTATACTAAATAGTGGCATTCCAAGGACTCCTGGAAGAGATTTCAATTTTACCCCAACCTTCCCTGAACCGAATTCTACCTTCCCCTGCCACCCCTCCAGCAAGAAGCTCTCCGTTGATGAGCCAGATGATAAGTTATTGAAAGAGCGAGCCAATGCTTCCATGATCATGAATAGTGTTCCCTCTCCTGTACCATTAGCTAGTCCCCCAAGAGAGGAACTCCAGAAGGACATTCGGGTGAAACCTGATCTAGAATTATCGGAAACTCCTACAACTTATCTTTCAGAAAATAAACTATTACATAACATGAGCGATTCTGTCCTCTCTAAAATGCAGCTGCCTTCCACTGATGAATCTGTACCCTCACCTACTCTTCTTCATCCAGGTAAAAAGAAGTCTGGACGACCCAAAAAGCTGCCTCCTTCTGCACTAGCGATGGAGGAGAATATTGATAAAAACTCAGAAGCCCTTCCTCTTGCTGCATTAACAGATACTGCATCAAGTAAAGGTCTGTTTGATCAAACTAATGAGATTGGTGGCATTAAAGATCCTGCTGCCATTTCTTTAGACTTCAGGAATGAGGAGCAGCCTAATATACCAATTTATGAAGCCATAAATCAAAAAGTCCCATTAAAAGAACTGGAGAACCAGTGGAAGGAGGAAAGAAGGGAAGAGGAGGACTATACCAAGCTGAAAAAACCTAGGAGGTTTAAGAAAGATGATAGGCGATACGAAGAGATTTCCGCTATTCCTTCTCCTGACTTTTCCCCACCCCGGGCCATGTTCAAACCTCGTTCAGAGTTTGAAGAGATGACCATTTTGTATGACATATGGAATGGAGGCATAGATGAAGAGGATGTCAAATACCTGTGCGTTACCTATGATCGATTGCTTCAACAGGACAACTGCATGGACTGGCTTAATGACACACTTTGGGTCTATCATCCTCATATCCTTTTTAGTATTTACTGGCTATGCTGAGGGGGTTTTGCATTAAATTTAAAGTTGTCTTTGCGAGTCATTGAAAACAGTTGTTTAACCCTTTCGCTGCCAGCCTACCTGCAGCATTTGCCACTCCCTGTTGCCAGACGATGTTTCACCATTTTGCGCTACACATATTCAACTGTCATTTTTGAAGGGATTTCCCAGGAAAATTATATATTGTTTTTTTCAACAGAGTCTGGGCTTTAACATGAAATGTCTTGTTTGTATTTTTTAGGTGTATTCTCAATTTTTTGGGGTGAAATGTGTGAAAAAAAACAAAAAAAAAACATTTTTTTACAATTTGTAGAGTTTTTTTGTAATAAAAAATGTAAGTTTGTCAATAAAATCTTATTGCGTGAGAAACCCCAATTTCTCCCGGTTACAGCGATACCACATATGTATAGGTAGACACCCTTTCCTGCCCAGAAGCCTTTTATAGCTGCTGGATGACAAATGGTTAATTAAAAAAAAAAATGACATAGGGTCCCCCTTCCCGGGGAGGGGGACCCCATTTTTTTTTGGATTTTGAAGGGTTAAAAACCCTTCAAAATCCAAAAAAAAAAATGACGTGGGGTCCCCCTTACCCAAAGTAACCAGCCCGGGACCAGCTATGGGGGCTTGTAGGCACAGAGTGGGGGGGCCAGCTTTGGTGGCCCCCCCACCCTGCAGCCTACGAGCCCACATAGCCTATGTGGGCCCGGGCTCTTCTGCCCCCCCCTGGCCTTTGGGGAGGCAGGTAATGGGGGTGCGGGGGTTAATGGCAAGCCACCCGCTAGGGCAGGTGACTTGTCACCCCCCCAGCCTTGTGAACTGGTATAAGGGGTCTCATGGACCCCTTACCAGCTCACAAAGGGTTAATGTGAAAAAAAAACACCACACAATAATAAAAAGTATTTTATTAGAAAAAAAAAAAATTTTTTTTTACTGTACTTACCTTCGATTGCAAGCTCTTGTCCCTCGCCGCTCAGCTGACAGATGCCGGTGATCGGCATCCAGAGAAGGAGAAGGCAGGAGATCAGAGGATCTCCTGCCACCTCCTTCCAGGGCACCGATCACCGGCATCTGAGAAGCTGAGAAGGCTGAAGCCTGAGATCGGGGCCGGGATGACTTCATAAGCCCCGCCCCCAAGGGGGCGGGGCTTAGAGGCATGATGGCGGCCGCCATCGTGCAGAAGAGAGGAGAGAGCCTCCCAGGCTCTCTCCTGAAGATCGGTAAGTCCTGGGGGGGGATCGGAGGCCCCCCAGGTGAAGAGGAGGGACAGCGGGAGCCAGCGCACACACAGGTAAGTGAATGTCATTTTTATTTTTTTTTTTTTTTACAGTTAGAAGCTGCTGCTGCAGAAGCGGGGGGGGGGGGCGGCCTATTCCGGGGGCTCTCCTGGAGCCATCCGACCCCCCACGGGGGATCGGATGGCACCAAATTAAAGAGGAGACCCGGCCGGATCCAACAAGGGGTCAGGTGAGTATTTGTTGTTTTTACTTTTTAAACTACAAGCGAGGAAAGTCAAGCACGTAACACCTACGTGCTTGGCACTTAAGGCCCAGCCAAGCCAGCACGTAGGTGTTACGTGCTTGGCAACAAAAGGGTTAACTTAAGTGACTTGGGCAGCAGGGGTGCGCAGCCATAACCTGTTAGATCCAGTCTAATATTTATATATGAGCAAGGATTCTGTTAAGGGAACAGACAAGAAACTCCGCGGGAGTGCTTTCAAGGAAGGAACATCTTGTGTGAATCCCAGCACCAAGACAATTCTTAAATCACGTACCAGAGGGTTTCACAAAAGGAGGTGATATCGTATGCAAGAGACTATAGTACATCCCCGCGGAGTTTCTTGTCTGTTACCTTAACAGAATCCTTGCTCATATGTTTGTGTGACCGTGCCAATACTCCAGCGCTGGGAATAGATATAAGGACTGTTTTGAAGATATTTATAATCTGAGTTACGGTGTGGAGGTTCTTGGACCCCATATATAGTATTCTAATATTTATATAGTTGTCGGGAAAAATACAATGCTCAATGAAAGTAACAATGTATTTAGAAGATATCAGCTGATGGCCAAAGCTATAATGAGTCATTACAGCTGAAGGCATACATACCTCTGGCTAGAAATAAGGGATGATTGCACAGAGCTATAAGACAAAACTTGGTCAGAATCAGCTCCTTCATGTGTGTGGCTGCTGCCATGTTTGTTTAACCCTTCTAGTGCCAGCTACGTGACTCTCGCGTAGCTGCCTCTCCAACCGTTAAGTGCCAGCTACGTGAGAGTCACATAGCTGACTTTAGAGGCCCATAAAAAAAAAAGTAAAAAACATACAGACTTGCCTTACCCCTCATTTGAAAGGGCCAGCGATCTTCAGGAGGGGGCCCGGAATAGCCCCCCCCCCCCCCTGGCGCCGACAGCTGTAAAACAAAAAAAAAACAGTAAATGACATTTACTCACCTGGCAGAGCGATGGCCCTCCCCGGGTCTTCTCTTCACCAGGGGGGGCTCCGATCCCCCCCCCTGGGCTTTCCATGCTGCTTGTGAGGGCCCAGAAACGGGCCCTCACCATCCTCTTCGGCTGGCGCTGGCCCCGCCCCTAGCCTAGATGTCATCCCGCTGCTCGGGCTACCGGCACCCGGGCTCCGATCTGTCAGTTGTCAGCAGCGATCGGTGCAGGGAGGGTGGGAGGCCGAGAGGCTCTGATCTCCCTGCCTGCCATCCTCCCTGCTCCGATCACTACCGACAACTGTCATCTGCAGCAGCATGGGACACTGGATAGGAGGTAAGTATAAGTGAAAATAGAATAATAAAATATTTGTCTGGTGTCTTTTTTTTAACTTAACCCTTTGTGAACTGGTAAGGGGTCCATGAGACCCCTTATACCAGTTCACAAGGCTCTGGGTATGGCAGGTCACCTGCGGCAAGCGGGTGGCTTGCCAAAACCCCCAGCCCCCCATTACCTGCCTCCCCAACGGCCAGGGGGGGGGCAGAAGGGCCCGGGCCACGTGGCTATGTGGGCTAGTATTGGGGGGGGATTTTAAGGGTTTTTAACCCTTAGAATTCCAAAAAAGAAATGAGCCCCTATGTCATTTTTTTTTTTATTAACCCCTTACAACTATGCAATCATATTGCATAGTTGTATCCTATCTGGAATCTCCTAAACTGCTGTTTCAGGAAAGGGGGTATACCTATACATATGTGGTACCATTGTAACCGGGAGAAATAGGGCTTTCACACGCAATAATATTTTATTAACAAACTTACATTTTTTATTACAAAAAAAACACTACAAATTGTAAACAATAGTTTTTTTTCATTTTTTTTCACATATTTCACCCAAAAGTATTGAGAATACACTAAAAAAAGGCCAAACAAGACATTTCATGTTGAAGCCCAGACTCTGCTGAAAAAAACAATATATAATTTTCATGGAAATCCCTGGAAATCCCTTCAAAAATCAAGGTTGCACACGTGTAGCGCAAAAACGTGAAAAGTCGTCGGGCAACAGAGTGTGACAAGAAATCTCGGTAGGCCGGCACTCAAAGGGTTAAGAGGGCAGAATCTGCCCGCTATTCCAAACATCTGCATGTTGTTAGTCTCTCTCAATAAGCTTATTTCACTGATTGCCAAATTGGCCTTTAAGGGGAACAATTTACTAAGATTTTGTTTGACTGGTCGGTCCGCTTTAATGTTGTCAAATCTTCAATAGGCAAATTATTCCGCAGGAAAGGGTGAGGATGGTGTAACAATCACTAGAGCACTATTGCCAGTATTTGTTATTGTGTCCAATGATTTTTGGACAATCCTCACCCTTTCGTGCTGATTAAAGTGTCCGTGTGTTGAAGCATTTGTGACAGTAAACAGCATCTATGGGCTAATTATTTATTTGGCTAGTTTGATTAGGAGTCCAACTAGTGACTAACAATACCGCACCAGGCACTGCCTCCTTGCCTCATCACTGTGTATGAGCTCTTGGTTTTGTGAAGGCAAATTTGGCCAACACTGTGTTATATTGGGCACATGCAAGCAGACCAGAGACCAGATTTAGAATACAGCCGTTTTAGATACAGGAACAAAGAGTAGGGAAGGTTATGGCTATACTATAAGTATATGTTTTAAACTGAGTTCATTTTTCCAACTTCTTGATAGTGTAGGAAAGGGTAAGTGCTCGTCCACCGTCCCCAAAACTCTCAGAAATATTCAATGGATGCTTAAACGTTAACACATTTGTAAATGTATGCTGCAATAAGTTGTGATTAAAAACTTTAAATATATTAATTTTAGATGCTGGGGAATAATTTTTTTTAAGGGTTTGGGCTTTTGGTTTAATATATCTTTATTGAGGTTTTAGTGTACAACATTCAATAGAATAGGGGAAAAATACAATATAAGAAGTATACACACATGAGGGGCAGGTAGGAGAAGGCGATGGACCTCGAAGAGTGACATAGTGATACAGTGATAATTTCCTCTATCTCACGTCACCCCCAACCCCCGAGTGCCAGCACTAGGGGGGCGAGGGTCCGAGCAGTTTAATGGTAAAGCTTGCATCTTGTACTCCCGCTGTCTGTTTCCTCGCGTCAGGTCGTACTAAAGTCCGTCAGCTCCGTGGGGAAAATGGCTGGGCCCCGCCCCCTCCCCTGACAGAACGCGGCTCCCGGCCAGTGGCCGGGCTCCGCAGCGGCGCCAGCAGCACAGGGGGTGGGCCGTAGGAGCGTGCTCCGCCCCCCCCCCCCCCCCACACGGAACCTGAGGGGAAGAAGCTTCCCCAAGAAAACGCTGCCAGAAATGGCCGGCGCCGGCCAAGAGTGAACAGAAAAGCACGCAACAGTAAATAACACACACACACACCTCAATAACATCCACAGAGATAATTCACAAGGGAGAAGGTGTGCGCTCCCACCCCCCCTCAATAAGGGAGCAATGGGTGACCGGGAGAGGGGGAAACCCACTTAGAAGTGGAGGGGCCAGGGAAGGGGGAATCCCACTCCGGGATCACCAACCCGGACAGCCGCCTACCCCCTAGTATGGGGTCTCACGGCGGAGCAGAGCTCCTGAGCACCGTAAGGTGCCGTCTACCTGTGCCCGGACCAGCAGCCTAGGCTGGGAGGCAATACACTATTAGCAAAGGGACCCTAGACTAGTCCCACAGCCCCTACAAATCTGCCGCACACACAAAAATGTACTGCTAAGATGGTCAAAACATGTATAAAAATGTGTAAATTTATTAAATCATCCTTAAAAACTATTTACAAACAACATAAATAACTCATTAAAAACATAAACACATACAATTCGCTGGGGGGGGGGGAATATTAATCCCTAAATTGACTCTTATTATTGTAAGTTCAACAGTTCATCCCATAATTGAATAAATAAATAAACAATTTAATAAATAATCCAAATTGATCCATTCGAGATATAAATATGGCATATAAAAAAGATGAGAATAGTTGATATGTGCAAATATAGAAAAAATGTACTAAAAAAGAAAAGGAACAAAATATAGACTAAATACAGTCAGCAAATATATAAAGCTGCTGTGTGCAAAATGTGATTTATATAAAGTGTGTCAGTGCAAAAATGCAAATATTGCAGAAAAATTGCAAAAGAATGCTACAAAATCTCAACTTTCAAATATATGTGTGAAATAATAATTCCAAGGTGTTTAAGAGATGGATCCACAAGTGTTCAACATATACCAGTGCGATTGCCATAAAGAATGTCATATACAGGAATGAACATAAAATTAGGCTGGGAGGCAAGGTGAATACTAAGAAGGTGGGGTCCAGGCAGGAATAGACCAACAAGAGGGCCCGGAGTTACCCCGGCTACCTGCAAGGAGGAGACATCCATCGTCTGACTTGCTCGCCGTCTGCAGAGATGAAAGACTGGGGAATGAGTGGGAGGTCCCAGGTATTTATGGACCGGGAGGGGCTCCCTTTTTTTCATTACATTTCTGCAAGATCGCCCTCTACAGGTCAGTATAACCCAAGTGTAATGACTATTCTGAAACGGGGTGTGTGACCTACTTATAATACCCATTTTACAGGTGAGTAATCACAAAATGGTATTTTTGTTCTGCTGTATGTAGCCACCCTGGGCTGCAGTGGTTAGCCAGTCACTTCATTTATCCATAATGGTAGATTCTAAGGGCAAAGTATTGAGGACAGCCCTTTTATGAGAAGGGATCATCTTCTATAACAAATTAAATTTAAGCAAGGGTTTTGAGAACCTTTAGTTGCTGTAAAAAACGTTCTACAGTTCCATCTGAATCCATTTGACAAATTCTAGGTCCAATTGGATTTTCATTAGGAGCGTGCATCTGTTAATCACTTTTTTTTTTACTATATGCTCTGTTTCCACAGATATCGGGAATAACAGCTGACCAACTTATGTGTATGCATGTAGTGAATGTGTTGAAAAATCTTTATATGCTTGTTGGACCAGGATGGGTCATTAGAAATAAAACCCCATATTTTGTGCTTGTCGCCATCATTCAGTCCTAATGTAGTTTAGGAACTTTTGAATTGCTTTATAGTGACTAAACGCACCCATACAAACTAAATTACGTTTGGGTTTCATACTTTACTCTGTAAAAACAAAGTGTTATTTATGTCCCTTTTAAAACAAATATACCCTGCATTGTCCTTAACCTGTCTCCCACCAACCAGTGTTTTTTCCCCCAAGAAGAAAAAGCGAGATGATGGGCTGCGGGATCATGTCACCGGCTGTGCTCGTAGTGAGGGTTACTACAAAATTGATAAGAAGGACAAATTGAAATACCTCATCAATAATCGCTCTTTGACTGAAGAGCCTATGAACGATACCCAGGTAAAAACTCACCACTTATTACTATATGTGGTACAAAAAAAAGGAACTACATAAAATGGCATACATGCTGCTATTTTTAAGAGCTTGTTCAAACCTGAGAACTGCAGTATGGCAGGCGTGTGGTACGCTGTTACAACTGGTTGTATACTGCCATTTGTGTTGGTTTTTGCTGTAATGTGCTGCAGGCTGTGGTGGAATAGTGTAATTTGCTGGTTCAGACGTTTAGCCGTTCGCATAATGAACGTTGTGCATCTGTATTCTAATCTAGGGAAGAAATATCCCTGCTCAGCCTCAAACCTCTACCCGAGCAGGCTCGGAAAGAAGATCAGAACAACGGCGA
Source organism: Gastrophryne carolinensis (assembly GCA_027917425.1). NCBI lineage: Eukaryota > Metazoa > Chordata > Amphibia > Anura > Microhylidae > Gastrophryne > Gastrophryne carolinensis. Next base: position 503,182,564 of record CM051234.1, read on the forward strand.
CTGCTCTCTTCTTTTACTGGAAGTTGTGACAGTGATCTGCTTAAATTTAATCAGCTGAAGGTATTGACACTTTTTTATTAAATTAACGGATGCTGAAAAGAGAACCACTATATATTAGTATTTGGGAGGAGTATCTTTGGTAAAGTTTCTATATGTGCATTGGAATCAAGGCAATGTTGTTATCAATACCAAACTACTTGGGGCAGTGGTGGTTGCCTGGTTCTCGGTGCACACTATAAAATTGTTTTGAAACTTGGCTGGTTTAAAAATGTATTGTTTCAAAAATATTTTGCTCATCATGAACACCAAAATAAATTTTAGTTCGAATAGGTGCCTCCGATCGGGGTGCCCCCGGGGAAAGGGCCAAAACCCAGGATAGTCAATAGTTATGACTATCCTGGGTTTTGGCCCTTTCCCCGGGGGCACCCCGATCTTGGTCTACTTTAACATTTACTGCTTTATATTGTGCAAAGAGATATGCTTATAGAGATAAAAAGATGGATTGGTGTGGATAATATAATTCTAAGAAGAATTATTTTAATTATTTCATTATTTTATTAATATGAACTAAACTGAAAATTCACTTAATTCGATTTCAGTCACCGGCTAAATCCATGGTTTCACCTGATTATGTTACTGAACTTGTCTAATCGTCCTTCAATTAATTGAAACTCAAGTTAAAATTCAATATGAATTCAATTTAAAAAATGAATTAAAATAATACTGTTTGTGTTCCATTTGTTATTAAATGATATGCTATGATTTATGATTAATAGAGCCCTTCAAACTTATTGCCATATTTAACATTTGGGTCATATATTTTATAAATGTAATTATATCTGGTCTATGTAAATGATTAAAGATTAAATAGGATCAAAAAATTCCAATTAATGATGGTCTTACAACATAAATTAGCATTATTGTATCTTGTAAGTTGCACTGGCGGTTTCAAAGCCTCTGGGGGTATCGGGCGAGACCTCCAAAACGCGTCCAGGGGAGCGCTGGTGTAGGAGGACGTCTGAACAATGGCTTGGTTTCTGCTGGCCAGTCCTCGTGCAACCTAAATTCTGCTGCTCCTGACTCTCGCTACCGAGCCAGGCTCAGATGTACTATTTAGAACTCGAGTTCTACTAGGCCATGTCTGCTGTTTATTAACATCTGAATTCGTTTGCAAATTACAACTAGTTTGGGCCTCTTTACAAGTCTAGACTCCCTATTGGTAGACTTTACTCGTAAATAATAACCTGTTCAGACTAGTTTAGCCTAAGGTAGTTTACCCGAGCTAATGTATAAAGATGGAACTGATCTGAAAGATCAGCACAGCTTTCAACTGATAGACCATAGCCGGTTCACTTCTCAGTTATGTAGACTTCTTTGAATGTTTTCATTTTTAAGAATTAGAAAGTAATATAACAATAGTTGTACCCAAGATAAGATTCATTTATTTATCATATATTAAAAAATGTTGCAATTTTCAGTTTCGTAAGAAGAAAATACGTTTCTGCAAGAGCCATATTCACGACTGGGGCCTTTTTGCTATGGAGCCTATTGCAGCGGATGAGATGGTTATTGAGTATGTTGGGCAGAACATTCGGCAGGTAAATTACATTCCAGTAACAGGTGCAGAAGCGAAAAAAACATTCAGGATTTTACATACAGTGTATCTCCTTTCTTGTAGGTAATTGCAGACAATCGGGAGAAGCGATATGAGGATGAAGGGATTGGCAGTAGCTATATGTTCAGGGTGGACCATGATACCATCATTGATGCCACAAAGTGTGGAAACTTTGCTCGGTTCATTAACCACAGCTGTAATGTGAGTCACTATCACCACCTACCTACTTATTTGTAAAGTGTGTCTACAGTTTTTATTGCTAACTAATGGAAAAACATTTTGAATGTACAATGTGCAGTCATGTCCTCTCCAGATCATGCTGCATCTATCACTAGGGCATTGAGTGGGAAAGTGATTTTGGGCTGAAATTACAGTATGCATTTCATTTAAATTATTGTGCTCACATATGGCTTAAAGCAGACCAAAGGTTGAAAAAAATTCTGTAAATTGCACCCCTAAAGCCCCACTCTGGTAATCAGTGACACAAATTATTTGGGGGGGGGGGGCTTAACTTCATGCATATGTTATGGAATAGCAGGCAGATTCTATGCTGCATAACTGCATGGGAGCAGTCATCTTGCCACATACAGGAGTCCAGCTTATATAAAAACCCACAAAAACCGCAGTCAAAATTGCCTCATATATCGGTGCAATCCTCCTTTAGTTTTTAGTAGAAAGCCATCAGCTGTGATGACTTATTGCTCTGCTGCACAGCTGAAAGGATTGAAACATTTTAGAAGATACATATGTTTACAGTGACTGAGTGGTGTGCTGTAAATCTGCAGTGATAAAGAAACATTGGTGCAGCTTTCCCCTGACACACACAATCTTTCTAGCAGCTGGTTATTCAGCGTGTTTGTTTATAGAACATAATACACAAGCTGCCTGTGTTTGAGGCATTTATCTCTCTCTCTCTGTCTGGTGTGGGCTGCTGCTAGCAGAGCTCTCCCCTCATGCTCCCATTCAGTTATGCAGCTTGTTATTTAAAAAAAAAAAAAAAAAAAAAAAAAAAAGGGTCATGCACTTTCATGTTCTATTAGCAATATAAAATCAAATAACATACATACACAAATGGGTGCAAAGCACCCTTTTATAAAGTATGTGGGCATTACATGTCAAACAAGATATAAGCAAATAATTGCTTGGATGTGCAGGCGCCCCACTTGAGCCACAGGATTTCAGTAACCACAACATAGAGGCTCCTATGCAATGGCCCATCCTTGCGTTCCTCTCAGGATAGTTGTCCCATCTCCTCCGCTTTTTTAAAGCCCTAGATATACGAACACTTGATATGTATATATATGATATATATAATTAACTAAGAATCTGGAGAGACAGAGGCACAATAAGGGACTATATCAGACCTGTTGCCAGAAAGAATCTTCAAGGGTCCAACACCAAAAGGACCATTGGAAACAAAATAGTCTACTTGGAACATTTAGGCAAGTCCGATAGGCCAGCTCTTACCAAGCTATCTTCTCAAACTAAATCACATCCTCATCACCTAAGAGATGAGTGTCTAGTTATTCCATCTTCCATCCAGGCCTTTTAGGTTCAATTTAAAACTTCATTGTCCTCTAAGATATAGGGACAAACATATCGGGCTACAGTGGGTTATTAGAATACATTTTAACTCTGCATGAAATATATACTTTATTTCTTGTGTCCTTTTTCCTGCAGCCCAACTGCTATGCAAAGGTCATCACAGTGGAATCCCAAAAGAAGATTGTTATTTACTCTAAACAGTATATCAATGTGAACGAGGAGATTACGTACGATTACAAGTTCCCAATAGAGGACGTGAAGATCCCTTGTCTTTGTGGAGCAGAGAACTGCAGAGGGACGCTGAATTAATCAGCCTTTCATTTATTGCACCTTCAGCCATAATGGACTGCAAAATATAGGTGTAAGTTGCACTTTTGCCAAAAAAAACTTAAAAAAAAACAACAAAAAAAAACAATGGTTTCGCACTTCTTTTGGGCTAACGTGCCCAGAGCCCATGTACATTGAGACTTGCTTCTGATTGTATGGATCCTGGTGCTTTTTTTTTTCCTTCCTTCCAAGCCCAGATGATTAAAAGGTGATTACCACTACGTGGCACAGAAAACATATATATCAATGAAGCTTTTCCATAATACCGCCATTGCTTCTTGTTGGAGCAAGCACGGTACTTTTTTTTTTTTTCTTTTTTTAGTATAAATGCTGCTAGTTTTGTTTGAGGTGATCATCCAAAATCATAAAGAGAAGCGATGCTGTAATGGTATATATTGGATCATTGGTGTTACATCTGAGTTTCCTACAAGGGATCTGCTTGTATTTTTTTAATTACGCTTTTGCTAGACTGGGTTTTCATTTACTGTATGGCTCATGCACACAGGTGCTGAGCTGCCTCTCGACACCCACTACATTCCTCAGCACTAGCTGTTAGTAGCTGCCATTTAGTGCATACAGCGCAAGGTGTAACGTACACGCAGTGCTGCAGCAGATCTAGGTGTAGCTTTGCTATTAATGAATCTAACCCCCTGAGATGGCAGCAGACGCATTAACCTCCTAATGCCTAGCTACTTTTGCTGCTATCCTTGCAAATGAGCCCTCATATGTGTTGAATGTCCTGACTTTTCTCGGGTTGAGTTGCCTGATATTTCTTGGGATGCAAACTGATGTTGCATGAATTGCCTGTAACAAGCTAAAGTGACCCTGGCTGAGCATGGATTTGGTGTAGAATCCCTACTGCTGGGTCACAGCTGTTGTAGGCTGTTTAAAGATCCATCTTCAGCCAGAGAAAAATGTATATTACCGATTACCCCTAGGCTTGATTTCAGACTACAGTGGAGTACAGCAGTGGTCTGCTGGTCTGAGTGTTGTCTACTCTGTTGCTGAGAAGTGTGCTCCCCAACCAACCTTAGTGTGCACCACTGCTTCCAGGTAGGCAGTCAATTTGGCCCAAGGGATTCTATGAGATTGCTCCTTGGGTGATCAGGTAAGTAATTCAGATTAGCTATGTCTGGACAATCCCTTGAATAGGCAGTGCTGTAGATTTGCGAGTGTGAAGCTTAAAGCTGAAGTATGGTCTAAATCTAAAACCTTTGCCCTGCCACCTTCCCCTGGCACTGAGGCAGGATGGGGGGTTACAACAACAACAAACTCCTTACATTGCCCTGGATCCAGCGATCGATGTCAGTGGGGCACGTGTGACAGCCACACAGACAGTACACAGAGCGGCTTTCCCTGCCCGCTCCTTCAAGTGAATGGGCAGGCGGAGCTGCGCACAAAGTGGGGGAGCCGCTCTGTGCATCAGGTCCAAGATGACTGCGCCCAGTGCGCGGCGCTGGATCCTGGTAAGAATTTTTTATTCTTGTAACCTCCACCCTGCCTCCACGACCCGTGAGAGTGGACTTCCACTTTAATTTCTCATTAAGCCTGTTTCTGCTAGTGTGTGTGGGCCTTTAAAATGTTAGAATGCAACCCTACTTGCCATTTTTATCAGTATACCTTTTTTCTTTATTTATTGTTGTTTCTCCACACAGGGCCCTGCCTAAAGCAGTTTAGCGGTGTGTATGTGTATTTTAGCCATTTAAAAGTCACAGGACAGACCAGATCAGCGGTATATACATTGTTGGTCATAACTCGGAGGTGTATCATCCCTTATACTCACAATCATGGTCAGCAATTTATATTTATTCTTATTCATATTCTTCTAAATGAAGTAACAAGCATTTGCAGATCTCAGTAGGTCTCCAAATAGAATTTAGCAAAGATATTTGATCAGTATTTTTAGGTGGGCTTTAGTCTATTTTTTAAAAAATCTGAATCATGAGCAAATGTAACCAGCCCCTTAATATTTTTATAACCATCCAATTATCACCACATCGTGAAAGCAGAAACTTTTAATTTATTATATTGTTACCTGCATATGTTGGCATCTTGGCTTATGTGTTTTTAATCTAGTCTATGAAGGCACGTATACGACAAATGGAACATTAGTAGTGTATAGGCGTCAGTCCTTAAGTTACAACCTATTCATATCTATGTTTAGGCCTCTAAAGCTGAGCACCTGTTCTACATGGACAAGCCTTTCTGCTACTCTGTCACAAATGTGCCCTTGTTGGCTAGTTGGGCTTTTCATAGTGCAATGCTTATTTCCATAATTAATATCTCAGCTACAGCCACCACTGCATATGTTATTTATTCAACTGATAGAGGCAGCAAATCACTTTAAGATATACCACATTCATCCTGTTTAAAATCTGAATATCTACAACATGCTACATGCCAAAATGGGTTGTAGTCTTGTTTGTATGAACTCCAGGCAAGGCCTGCTGGACTCATCTTGTTGCTATTCTGCTGCTGTGTGTAGTTACTTATACCCATCATACAATGCTCAGTGGATAATGCTACTACTTCACATGGACTGGAGGCAAACTTTTAGAGTTCAGTAGTAAAATACAATAAGGGCTCAAAGGGTGTTGAAGCAACCCTCCACCTTGCCATCTAGCATGCTAATACGGATTTCGTAATAGACAGACCAGCTACAAGTTCATTCAGTGCAAATGTATGGGATGTCTCTGGGACAAGTGTCACTGCACAGGAACCCCCATATTTTGCGCAGGTTATTGCACAGGAACCCCCATATTTTGCGCAGGTTATTGCACAGGAACCCCCATATTTTGCGCAGGTTATTGCACAGGAACACCCATATTTTGCGCAGGTTACAACCTTTCTTTAGTGCTGCAAGAGAGCGAGGCTGGATATATGGTGGGTGACCACGTTAAAGGACCAACCACCCAAAAATAAAAACAAAAGGATACTCTACTTCAACCCCATCCCCCCCCCCCCCCCCCCCGCAACTGGATCAGTCTGACTCGGCAACCCTCATGATAACTGGATTGAATCCTGTACCTACTGGGCCCAAAATTCAGTCACCGGTTTTTGCCCCCCGCCATCAGTCACAGGAGCGCCGCCATTGCCCTTTCTATTCATTGCAATTGGGGCCTGTCTGCCTGCATGGATTTGATCCGGTGGTTGGGAGAGTTGCTGATCACAGGTTTTGTCTCTAATTTTGGGGGGTCAATCCCTTTAATGGACAAAAAGAGCAGTTGAAGTTCTCTTACCCAACTCTTAAGACATTTAGCTGAAGTTAGCTCTTACCCCACTAAGACATTTAGCGGGTGTTAGGCTTTAGGTTGAGCTCACAGCACAACGGTTATGTGGAAACTTCTCTGTGCCATTCTGGACAGTGGTTTGTTAAGGAGAAAATAAGAGGACACTGAAAAATAACCCTTGGGCTGGTGGTAGAGATAAGAGCTTATTTGAGATTTCAGTTCTGGGTTATTGTTGCATTGTACTGCAACCTCAAATAGTCCGTTATCTCTACCACAAGCCTGGGTGTTTTTTTTTTCAGTGTTCTTTATGATTATTAATAACCTGGGATTAATAAGGGTAACAGTACAGTACAAAACGAATGCCAATGTTCATTTACATTCCTCAGCCACCAGTAAAAGCTGGTTCCCCTTAGTCGGGATCTTTACTCCCATCAAAAATGAGATGAAAACAAAGCAAAGGGTCCTGTTCTTTGGAAAGTAGTCTGTTGATGTCATTTCCCAAATGTTTAGTAAAGATGTGAACAATTCCCCACTAATTTCATTTCAAAGTCCTACTGAACTTATTTACATTGAGCTCTCTGAACCTAAACAGTTAGGCCTGTGAATTCTCCCAACTTTCTGCAGCAATTAGGGCCTGATTGAACCTTGTGGCACTGAAGAAAAGATTCAACACTTTAGCCCAGGAAACTTTTATTAGAGGTTACTTAGAACCTTGGCCGTTCTGCATCCAAACCAAGCTGGAGCTTTCAAGTAGGACAGTTTATCCATATAAAAGTAAATGAGCCACCTAAAAGTTAATTCTTTGCTAGCTGTTAATTAGTAAAATAACTAGTTATGTTTCTATCTTACAGGACTATTCACAATTACAGATGCTTCAGGGCATTGCTAAGTTGTCTTCCTAGAGGCCATTAAGGGTCTCTCTAAAGCATACAATCGTTCACAAATGCTGTTTTAAATAATTCTGTATTGCACTAAAGGGGTCTCCCAGGTATAGCACACACAATGCTTGTAGCTAAAGAGTTACTGTTTAATGTACCTCGGTCACCAAATCTTACCCTCTGACAGCAGGCAGCTCCGCCTAATGCATAGCCATGGATTCTGCTTGTATTATTTTCAAATGAGGCTCCTTTGCTCCAGTCCAGTCAAATACATAGACCATATAATCACAAAGCTCCACCTTTTTTTTTTTTTTCTTCAAGACAAAACCCCAAAGTAGAGAAAAATGATGTTAGTTTCTAATCGTTTTTGAAATTCTAGCCAGTAAGCATGGCCTCTCCAGTACAATTGCAGTATTTTAAGGCATACTTTTGACACCTAATCACAATGCTGCAATACTCAGGGTTATAGACCACCAGTTGAACCCTATGATTGGTGTTCTACTGCTGGGGGAATCGGGGGGGACTACCAGAGGTCAGTGCCAAGTCTCTGCTTCTAGGTGCTGTTGTGAGTTTACAGGAAGGCAGAGGGAAGATATAGCGATGTAACCTGCAGAATCATATTTATACTCCTTAATGCATAGTTACTATATCTACTTTCAAATGAGTGCCCCCCCCCAGGATATCTACAAAATGTCCTGACATAAAAAGTTAGACCAGTCTATTGATTTGAACAGAGACCTTGTTTGTGCCTCATGCACAGATGATTCCAGCGTGTTGCCCTTGGCATTCCTGGTGACAAATTCACTTTAAGACAACTGAAATTGCTTAGACATAACACTATAAACAACACTGCTGCTCTTGCCAATAACTCATGTCCTGAGTTCACATTTTTCAAGTGAAATAGGAACAGTTTTTGACTGCTAAAAGCAACAAGAAGCCTGTTATTGACTTTCAATGCTTTCATTGACTTGTGTGTATGTGTGTGCTTAAACATTTACTGGTAGTGTGTGAAATGTCTTTTTTTTCCCTCCTTTTCTGTTTCTTTTAGTTTTATAATTCAATATGTGCAAAAGAAAAGAGAACATAGGACCTGGGCCTTTTATTAGCTCTGATCATGAAATGTGAATGTTGTTCCATACTGAGAAAACCACCTCAAGTTTGTTTCGGGTGTGCATAAGCTAGCTTTTTCTTTAACGCACAAACCCCCAACCTTCATTTAGTCAGTTGCCTTCTTTTTTTGCCATTTTGTTAAAGGGAATCTCTGAAAATAACAAGAAGGAACTGTTACTCAGCTCCCCTGCAGGGGATCTGTTCTGACCTGGAGCTCTAAACGGTCCCATAGTGATGATGGCGCTGTGTGCACTGTGACAGCATTCGGGGTTACCGTTCTGGCTGTGACACTGCTCTTAGCAGTCCAAAGGCTATTAGAAGGCTAAACTTTAAGGCATTGGACCTTGTCAGATCTGCTGTGGGGGAGCTAAGGCTAGTATCCTATAGATGCCCTTTAAAGTCAGCATTTATCCTAAAAACTAGGATACATTTTTTTAGGCAGAATGGCCAGTCAAAAATTCAACTGGCCACTAGTTTTCCTTTTCCCAGGGGTTATATGTATGTGCATTTGTGAGAAAAGGAAAAATATTATGTAAATGTGTATATATTTTATATATATATATATATCTATATATAAGTGAACGTTTTCACAGTACCCAGAAACTCTTCTTCTGTACAAAGTTTCAGCTAAGTCTTTAAACATTTGTTTCTTGTAGAAACAATTTGCAGTTGATTTCTTTTTCCTAATTTGTTTCTTTAAAAAAATGTGTACATAAATAAAGTAAAATATTGTCATTTTGAAACTCGAGGATTTTTTTTCAATATGTTAAAAAACAAAAAAATGTCACCATTTAGGGCACCACAAGCTACACAGAGATGTCCGGACCTTTGGCTGTCTTTTTCCGTATTGAAAAGGAATCAGGAGCAATGTGACATTGTATAATGGAGTGAACGAGTAGTGGATTTTAGCTTGTGTCAAGCTTTATTATATGTACATTCTGTATAAAGACTTGTTTTTTTTGTGTTGTTAAGATGTCATTTAGAGCATTTTCAAAAGAAACGAAAGAAGTTAGGGATCCCTCTGCAATATAAACCCTGTATTTATTATCGCATACGGCATCTTTATTGTAGTACGCGGGAACCTATTTAATGCAGCAACTTTTCCAAACTGCAGGAGTGTTAATACCAGCTTGGCTTCATTGTTCGATAGCCAGGAACACATTTGTAAAATATTTGCAAAGCTGTTGCAACAAATCACAACTGGATTTTTTCTTACTTGCATATATATTTTTGCTTCATTTGTCAGATTTAAAACAAAATGCCATTGTAGTATTTGTTAAAATAAAACACTATAAGGAATATTTTAAAAGGGTTGTTTAAAAAATGGAAAACATAAAATCTAATGGCACACTGCTGAAAGTTTTTGTGGGATTATTTTGTATATAAGGATATTTTTAATTCAAAAACAGCTACAAATAGGAAAAAAGACAAAATAATGAAAAAAAAAAAATAATCAGCCAGAAGCCAAGTGACAGGTTTTGCAATAAAAGAACTTATTTTTACATTAGCATCATTAGCTTTTGTTTTGGAATCTCTGACAAAGAGATTTTGCAGGTTCTAATAAAATTATTTTTTAAAAGGTCTTCTACATTTAGGGATTTGTTTGTGCATAAAAACTGCCTTGAAAATGTACTTTGTTTTGAAGAAAGTGTTTTTTTTTTTCGTGGGTGCGTCTTGCTTGTATAAAGCTGTTCATATTTTTGTGAATTCAATACTCTGTACCATTGTATTATAGTAACTTTTATAAAGCAAACCATAAATATACTCACTTTCTTACAGAAAATAATTAGTCATTGTGTTTTTATTTTTTTTACTTTTTTATTTTTGTGATTCTCCGCTAACTTGTTGTGTCAGATATATGAATGTCATTCTAAAGGCCAGTATAATGTAATGTAGAAATCATTCCATCCAGAAAGGCCTTCAAAGTTCATTGGTTACAGGACGAGTGCAGGGGAGGCCAGGTAAGACAACACAGCCAGCTTTGAGCTGCTGCAGCCCACAGAAAGTTGTGGGCTCCAACCTGTGGGCAGGTTACCTTTTAAGGGTAATTCCACTTATTAACCACAAAGATTTTGTTCAGAAAAAAAAGATAGCTCGGCTCACCATTCCTCAGGATGGCCATGAGCACAGGAGGACCACTGCAGGTCCAGAAGATACCTACAGAGAACAGGCAGGGCACAAGCTAGATAGTAAAAAGTTAGAGTTGTTACACCCTGCCCTGCCTCATGGTCATTGGGGGGATGAGTTCCGCCACACTCCAATGATATTGGGGTGTGGGGGGGGAATTAATGGCTGCCACCCCCTTTATCTCTCTCCTCCTGCAAGTGCGGGGAGTGAGAGCTGCGGCTGCCACCACCACCATCCCCCCTGGCTGTTTTGGGAGTGAGAGCAGTGACTACTACTCCCCAGATGCCCGCCTACCTGTGCCTGGGGGTGCATGCAGAAGTGTCTGAGAGTACATGTGCACCTAAAGAGGCACCTGGGGGCGTACATATGCGTGTGCGCATGCGTGGCTGGGGTGCTGGTGTAGGCTCCAATGTTCCCTAGCAACAGGGAGAGAGGAAAGGAGGGCTGAATATTATATAGCATCACAGTTCCAAAGGCCACGCCTACTTGCTTCAGGAGAGATATCATAAGGTGAAAACTTTAAATCTTGATATTTCGTCATTTGTTCTTCATTTTAAAAACTGAGAACCGTTTAGGAAATTGCCAAATGTAGTCCGACACAAAGGTCTAACTTTATTTGCACTTTTTTGAGATTTACATTTCGTGCTGTTAAAGTGGACCAACACCCAGGGGTGATCGGCCCGGAAATCTATAGCGGCGGAAGCGGCGGAAGAGGCTTGTACGTTCCTGTCCCCCGCCTAGACGTTGGCGGGGATTGGCTGCGGCGTTCACGTGGGAGTGGGGAGAGGTGAGTTTTTTGGGGTTTCTGGGGGGTTTCACACAGCGGGGCACCCCCGATCGGGGTGCCCCACCGAAGTGGACCAAAACCCAGGATAGTCAAAATCCTGGGTGTTGGTCCACTTTAAGGGGGCGTCGCTAAGGCGGCAGGAAGAGTCAGAGACTTCCTTTCGCTGGGCAGCAAGGGAAGAACGATGCCTCGTCCACCGCCTTGGACGTAATGTGTTGGCTTCAGCTTTCCAGTACACCGCTGACAGCTCTCCCCTGGCTTGCATCTTGCTTCTCCTGGGCTGTTGCTTCAGCCATGCTGCTGCTTAGAGGTTCACTGCGGCTTTAGCTTGGCAGGTCGACTGTGCGGGCTGATGCTTGGCGCTTCATCATTCATCTGGGCGCTGGGGGTTCGCAGGCCGGCAGTGGGGCTGCTTTCCAACCACTGTGTGGCCAACCTTCAGGCTGACCTAAACTATTAGGTCGGGGTTTTTGATTATTTTTCTTGCTGTTAGGTTAGGTTATAAGTATGCAGCACGTCCTGCTCCAGATAATGATTCATAACAGATGGGAATTACCTCCGCCAGAGGGCGCTTGACTGCAGAGATGGCAAAAAGAGGCCCCTCCCGGTCCCATATATACCCGGGACCTCCCACAAATTCCCCAGTTTCTTCTCTGCAGTCGGCTGCGAAGGTCAGAAGATGGCTTCTCTTATAGCAGGTGAGCGGGGCTTAACAGCCCGCGGCCCTGTAGGACTATTCCCACCCGTTCCACTTATTATTTATGCCTCCCAGCTTTGGCTGCGCTGGTCGGGTGACGGTAGGCAGCACCTATCACAGGTGCTCTCTTTGCAGAGCCTAGCTCCGACCGCAATCCCCCACCAAAGGGTAGGTGGTGCAGGTTATGGTGAACCTGATTTGGGATGCCCCGTCCGCTCTTGCCCTTCCCTGCCCTGCTCATTGGTGGGTCTCTTTTGACATCCACTCTCCCCCCCTCTCTCAATGAATTTGCCGCCGCTGACACGCCCATTGGCTGTAGCTTCTGGCCTATCTCTGCGCTTCTCAGAGGGGGTGTGGCTTGCTCTGTTGGCGCGTTCCGCGTCAGACCCTCCTGCGGCCCGCCCCCTGAGGTTCCTCCAGCACCATTTTGGTCCTCGCCTGGTGTGATTGCTGGCCCCCCACCGCGGTCCGTGAGTGCCCCTGCGGGCTTGCTTTTTATTACTTTGTCATTTTGGTGTGCTTATGGGGTGTCTTTGTTATGTCTTTCAGGCGGGATAACTGTTTTTTAAGAGGTTTCTCCCGGTCCTGTCCCCTCTATTAGTTATAGTAACTTTATTAGAGGCCTACACTGTAAAATCCTTCCATTTCCTGGCGGACATTTGGGGCACCCTGGGTTGCTTATACGGCGTAATTCCTATTGGTCAGTTGTGCCACCTTAATCACCATATGGAGGCTTCACAGGATATTGTGCTTGGGGTCCCCTCGGGACAAGCCCGGCTGTGTGTAGTGTGTGGGGCATCCCCTGTGAGTGATGATGTGCGGGTCTGTGTACCATGCGCCCAGTAGGCGCTTGCGCTGCATTCTGGGCTATCTGTGACTGGGCCTGCGCACACTATGTCCTCACCCACTCCCCCTCGCCTGATTATGACTCCCAGTGAGCTAAATACTAGTGGGGAGTCCCAGCCTGACGTGTCTTCCAGGTTGGCTAACATTGAGAGGCTGATTGCTAGCTCTGCGGCCCGTAAGGCCCCGGCTAAAAGGCGGCATGTGGCGCCGGGTGCGTCTGCCTTTCCTATGGAGACGGAGAACTTGAACCTTGATTTGTCTGACTCTACCCCATTTGAGGAGGGGGAATTGTTCTCTGATTCAGAGTTATCTGATGATCAGCATTTCAGTGGTGCTGACTATGGCTCTAATCATTGGGATGCTGACGACACCAATAGAATGTTAACTCAGATTTTTGATGTGCTTTCTATCTCCCTTCCTGCTGCGGCTCCCAAGTTACAGGGGGAACTTTTCAGTACTGCTAAACCACGTCTGGAATTTCCAGAACAGGCCCATTTCAATAATCTTGTTCTCAAAGAATGGGAGCGTCCCGGCCGGCTTCCTGGAATCCCCAAGGGCTGGGATAAAAGGTACCCTTTTCCCGCTGATGTGGTTAAATGTTGGTCAACTCCTCCAGAAGTGGATGCACCAATATTGAGGTTGTCCAACACGTCTGTGGTCCATTCCCCTGATTCCACTACTCTTAAGGATAGTGAGGACCGGCGCATTGACCAGCTGGCTTCCCATGCTTTTGCCTGTGTGGGGTCTGCCTTGCACCCTGTCTGTGCTTCTGCTATTACTGCTGTTGCTATTAGGTCTCTCCTCAAGGGTCTGTTGGAAGGCGCCCCTGATGATACTGCTAGTGCCGAGTTCAGGGCCTTGTCACAGTGTGAAATGTTCATTGCATATGTCCTTTCTGCCTTAGATCGCTTGGACCTGTTTGCCAAGGGGGGTAAGTTGCCTCAACGTAAGAAGCAGTTGCGGCCCATTCGGGGGCCTTTGTTCCCTCCTACCGCGGGTCCAGGCCCGGGAGAGGGGTCTCCTTTGCACGCTCTAGGGGAGACTTTTGGGGCAGGGGCAGAGGTCGTGCCCACTCCGTATCTTCCTGGGGTTCCAAGCCCAAATCTGTTGCCAAGCCTCCTCAGCCATGAAGGGGCGCCCTCACCCATCCGGGTGGGGGGACAGCTGCGGCTCTTCGCTCGTGTCTGGAGACAACAGGTCTCAGACAGGTGGATTCTGGAGGTTGTGTCCTCCAGCTACAAGCTAGAGTTCGCTGCATGGCCGCCTCCAAGATTTCTCTGTTCTCGGATTCCTCTAGACCCCTTGGCAGCTCATGGGCTGTTTCTGGCGGTGCAAAATCTACTGGGCTTGGGGGTCATCTGTCAGGTCCTTCCTGTGGAAAGAGGTCGGGGTTTTTATTCCAATCTGTTCACAGTTCCCAAAAGGGATGGGTTCGTCAGACCTATCCTGGACTTAAAGCTGCTCAACAAGTTCATCAGGACCAGGCACTTTCGCATGGAGACCCTGCGCTCCGCGATCAGTTCATTGCGACCGGAAGACTTCATGACCTCCATAGACATCAAGGATGCTTACCTTCATGTTCCAGTCTTCCCAGGGCATCAGAGATTCCTCAGGTTCACACTGGCAGACCAGCACTACCAATTTGTGGCACTGCCCTTCGGTCTCTCTTCACCAAGGTGCTGGCGTGTGTCATGGCTCTCCTCAGGGCTCAGGGCATTCACATTCTTCCCTATCTAGACGACCTTCTCATCACTTCTCAGTCCTTCCAGCAGGCGGTATTGGATACCCAGTGGGTGGTGACAGTTCTGGAGTTCAGCTGGGTGATCAATCACCCCAAATCTTCCCTATCCCCATCTCTGGTGACTTCCTTCCTGGGCATGAATCTGGATACTGTTCAGGCCAGGATCTTTCTTCCTCAGCAGAGGGTGGACTCTGCAAGCTCTGGTTCACCCCCTTCTGTCATGCCCTCACCCCTCCATTCGGCAGGTGATGCAGCTAGTGGGGCAGATGGTGTCCTGCTTCGAGGCGGTTCCATATGCGCAGTTTCACATGAGACCTTTTCAACTCCATCTCCTATCAGTCTGGGGCAAGAGTCCCCTGTCTCTGGATCAGGCCTTCGTTCTGTCTCCTCTGGTCCGGCGGTCCCTCTTGTGGTGGCTGGACTCGAGGAACCTGTTGGGGGCAGATCCTTCCTGGCCCCCTGTTGGGAGACAGTCACCACGGATGCCAGCCTGTCAGGTTGGGGGGGGCTTCTGGAAGTCCCTACAATTCCAGGGGCTGTGGGGCCCTCAGGAGGCCCATGCTCCTATCAACATTCTGGAACTGAGGGCGGTTCGGTTGGTTCTGGCCCAATTGACTCCTCACCTGCGGGGTCGGCCGGTCCAAGTTCGCTCAGACAACCAGACGGCGGTTGCTTACATCAATTATCAGGGAGGGACTCGGAGCAAGGGTGCCTTCAAGGAGGTGTCCATGTTTCTGTCCTGGGCGTAGGAGAATATCTCTTGCATCTCAGCAGTGTACATTCCGGGGGTGGAGAATCTGGAGGCAGATTTTCTAAGCAGGGGGACTTCTCGCCTGGGGGAATGGTCTCTCAACAGCGAGGTCTTCCTATGCCTGTGTCACCGTTGGGGGGTTCCGGAAGTGGATCTGTCTGCGTCCCGCCACAATCACAAGCTCCCAGTTTTTGTCTCTCTGTCCCTTGCGGTGGATGCTCTGACTCTATCCTGGCAGGGGTTCCGTCTCCTGTATCTTTGTCCTCCATTCCCCCTGCTGGGCAGGGTTCTGCGCAAGCTGGCTCAGGAAAGGGTGCCAGCAATCCTGGTGGCCCCTCATTGGCCAAGACAGGTGTGGCTCGCAGATATCGTTCAGCTGGCAGTAGATCAGTACGCTCTGCCCCTGGTGCCGGACCTTCTCACTCAAGGGCGGCTATGCCATCCCAATTTACAAACGCTGGCTTTGAAGGCCTGGCTGCTCAAACCTCCATCTTAAGGGATGAGGGGATTTCTGATTCTGTGGTTGATACTCTAATCAGGGCTAGGAAGAAGTCCTCTTATTCCATCTACTATAGGATCTGGTGGACCTACATTCACTGGTGTGAGTCTAGGGTCCTTCCCTGTCGGGTGTTTTCCATTCCTAGGATTCTGGAGTTCCTTCAGCATGGTCTGGATCTGGGACTTCAGCTCAGCACGCTCAAGGGTCACGTTTCTGCCTTGGCTGTTTTCTTCCAGAGATCTTTCGCTCAACATCCTCTGGTCAAGACCTTCTTCCAGGGGGTTGCTCATGTGCGTCCCCCTCACAAACCTCTGTTGCCAGTTTGGGATTTGAATTTGGTTTTGTCTGCCCTTCAGGGCCCTCCTTTTGAGCCTGTGCATGGGGCTGCTCTGTCTATTCTTACTCTTAAAGTTGCCTTTTTGGTGGCTATCACCTCGGTCAGGCGTGTTTCGGAGTTGGTGGCCCTTTCCATTCAGGCCCCCTACTTTGAGAGACACCAGGACAAGGTGGTTTTCCGCTTTAAACCTGATTTCTTGCCTAAGGTTGTCTCTGCCTTCCATCTCAATCAGGACATTGTGCTTCCTTCCTTGTGCCCTGATCCTGGTAATCCCAAGGAGAGGGCCTTACATTCCCTGGATGTGGTCAGAAATTTGAAGTTCTACTTGATGGCTACTGCACCTTTTAGAAAGACTGATGCCTTGTTTGTGGTCCCTTCGGGTTCCAAGAAGGGCCTGGCACCTGCTAAGTCTACTATTAGCAAATGGATTCGTCAGGCTATTTTTAGGGCCTATTCTGCTAGGGGAAAGGATCCTCCTTTCCATGTTACTGCTCATTCTACGCGTGCTGTTGGGGCCTCCTGGCCCTTCCAGCACCAGGCTTCTGTTGAACAAGTTTGTAAGGCTGCTACTTGGTCTTCTGTTCATACTTTTTTCAAGTTTTACAAGGTTGATGTTCGGGCCTCAGCTAATGCTGTTTTTGGCCGCAATGTTCTGCAGCCGGCAGTGGTTTGAACTGTACGTTGTTGCTTTTGGGGATCCCCACCCGTTTATGGACACTGCTATTGGGTGTCCCATCTGTTATGAATCATTGTCTGGAGCAGGACGTGCTGCATACTTAGAATAATACAATTCTGTGATTACTCACCTGTAGAATTGGTATTATATGTATGCAGCACGTCCTGCTCCAGATAATGATTCATAACAGATGGGAATTACCTGGCATCCCCAATTACCTGCCTCCCCAAAGCCCAGGGGGGGCAGAAGAGCCCGGGCCCACAGAGGGTATGTGGCCTTGTAGGCTGCAGGGTGGGGGGGGGGGGGGGCACCAGGGCTGGCCCCTGCACCCTGTTCTACAAGCCCCCATAGCTGACCCCGGGCTGGTTATGATGGATTTAATTAACCCCTTATGTTTATTGTGTGGATAGTAGTTGTATTTTATCTGTAAATGTTATAAAGTGCTCTTTTCAGTTTGGGGGTCCCCTGGGCAAGAATGGGGGGCTACCGATACATATGTGGTACCGTTGTAATCAGGAGAAATGGAGCTATCACATGCAATATGGTTTTCATTAATAAAACAAATGTTTTATTTAAAATAAAGGAGACAATTGTCTAAAAAATATTTGATTTATTTTTCTGTTTTTTTACGCAAAAATATTTAAAAAACAGTAGAAAAATTACAAACAAGACATTTCATGTTAAAGCCTAAACTCTGCTGCAAAAGAAATGTATATAACTTTTCTGGAAATTCCAGCAAAAATCACGGTTAAACATGGCGCAAAATGGGGAAAAATGACCTGTCAACAGAGGGTGACAAAACTTCAAGTAGGCTGGGTTAATAGTACCTATGCATGTTGAGTATTGTTCTGCTCGGGGGACCTTGCACTTTTAGATTTAGCTTGTTTTTTCTTGTTTGCATATTGATATTTTAGGAAAACATGTTTATTATTCTGCTTTTTTATATTTTTTTTTAGGGAAACCCTGTGCAATTCAAGGGATTACTTCCAGAAAGATGAGTCCACTACAACAAGCTCAGTCCACTCAGAAAGCTTAACATGTGTACTTTCAGGGAATATATGGTTTATGGGGGATATTCCAAATGTAAAGGGTTGTTTTGGTTGAAAAATCGCAAGGTGCGCACTTTGTCTGCAGAGCTGAAAATTTCAAGTACAATTACCGTTATGCACATGCTTTACTTTGGGGTGTTTGCCAACTCTTCCCTTGACAGTAGCTATGCATGTAGGGTACCGTTATGTTCGGGGGATGTTGCTTTTTCAGATTTTACTTGTTTATTCTTGTTTGCATATAGTTTTTTTTTTAGGAAAATGTGGCTTTGATGCTTCTTTTTTAGGGAAACTCTGTGCAACCAAAGAATTGATTGAGGGATTACTTCCACAAAACTACACCCACATAAACAAGCCTGGTACGCCTAGAAAGCTTGATGCGTTTACTTCCAGAGAATATATCATTTGTGGGGGTATTTCAAATTTAAAGGGTTGTTTTTCTGGAAAAACTGCAAGGTGCGCTTAGCGCCTAGCATAGTTGATTTTTATCTAAAAATCTCCTAAAGCGCTGTTTCAGTTTGGGGGAGTCTTTTGGGCAGGAAAGGGTGTCTACCAATACATATGTGGTAACGCTGTGACCGGGAGAAATTGGGGTTTCACACGCAATTAAGATTTTATTGACAAACTTACATTTTGTATTACAAAAAACACTACAAATGGCAAAAAATAGATTTTTTTAAATGTTTTTGCACATATTTCACCCAAAAGTATTGAGAATACACTAAAAAAGGGCAAACAAGACATTGCATGTTGAAGCTCAGACTCTGCTAAAAAAACAATATATAATTTTCCTGGAAATCCCTTCAAAAATCAAGGTTGAACATATGTAGCGCCAAATAGTGAAACGTGGTCTGGCAACAAAGGGTGACAAAAATTCTTGGAAGGCTGGCACTTAAAGGGTTAAAGCCAAAGAAGTAGGAGAACAGGAGACAGCAGAACATGTAATCTTTTCCCAAGCACACCAGTCCAGAGATGAACTAACGCCATTTGATCTACTCCTGAGCAAGAGGTTATCCAATGATTATAATGAATAACAACCAAAGAATTTGTAGAGTGGTCACCGAGCTGGCTAATAGATTGCCCTGGAATCACACAGGAGAAACTGATCAATGGATCCCCAAGACAGGGATGCCAAAAGGAAAACTTGACCTTAAGTCTTGCTAGCTTGGTACATTGGCAATGATGTAAATGGCCAAGGTGTAGAGCAGAATTTTGGTGACCAACCGTAATGTACAGCATAGCAGCCTGAATATAATAGTCATTACCATATTGGTCCTAGCTTTTTAGACTGCTGCTAAGTAATAGGGATGCCTAGGATGGTGCAGTACTGGAGAGGATACAGCAGATGGCAGTCATGGGAGCAGCACTTATAAATAGACAGATAACCTCTATCACAAGAAGCGTCTATCACCATGGCTTTGGCATTTGTGCTTTTTAATGTCATGTGATGCTAAAAGAGTGTTTTCAGGTAAACTAATAATAACTACATTGACACGCACATTACCTAACACATTTTTTTCAGTTTTAACCCACCAAAACAGCAGCAACATTTTTTAACATCATATAGGGTCTTCAGAAGAACATATGTACACAATAAGAATTAAAGCGGAACTTTAGTCAAACTATGACCCCACCCTGCCACTCTACGCGCTGAGGCAGGACAGGGGGGTTACAAAGAAAAAACATCTTTACCTTATCTTCACGCCTGTGTTGCTTCCCCTGAGACTGTACATCAACCTCAGGAAAAGACACAAAGTTGCATCCACCAGGTCCGCAAGTGCGCCTTTCGCTCATTCACTTGAATTGGCGAGCGGAAGCACGCAGGGAACCGGGGGATGCGGCTCTGTGCTTTTGACAAAGATGGCGGCGCCCAGGATCCAGAGCGCTGGGCCATGGATAAGGTAAGGTTTTTTTTTTATGTAACCCCCTCCCCCGATTGTCAATTGATACATTATAGTATAATAATAATTATTTCTAGTAAAAGGTTTGTTACATGGTTATGCCATTGGTTTCTTGATATTTCAGGAGAGGTTATTAATTGGTTGTTTTAAACATATTGTACGTCATTGTTTCTGATGTGCGATATTTATGCTAAGCTAAAAAAAATCAGAATCTCATTTTCCAGTATTGAACGTAATAATTATATATATATTATATAATCTATAATATTATAACGTGTAACACTGTTTACATTGTGAACAATGCTGGTCAATTCTTTAGTATGAATATTTTATTTTTACAGGTAATAAAATGATATATATATATATATATATATATATAGAGAGAGCATGAACAGAAGTTGACATTAGCTTAAATAGTAAATCACCGATACAAGGTCTAGATATCATCCTTATTTGTTCCATACACACAGAAAAACAAAGTACTTAAAAAGGTTAAATACATAAGAGACATACTTAACTAATTAAATGCTTGCATACATGTATAGCAGGCCAGGAAATAATGTAAAAGGCATAAGGAACATTTATTAAAGCTTATAATACACAGGTGAAGATATAGTATTTTTTCTAGAGATAACATGGGATGTCCCCTTTTATTTACATGGCTAGTACAAAAATCTAATTGTGATATGTTTTATTTACTCACTTACTTACAAATCACAGCTCTTTATACAGGAAAAAAAAAAGATGACTACAGGGGACGTAAATACACAAGTTCTATGTAATGTTAAGGATGCCAGTTTTTATTTGTTAGACATCTAGATCCCCGTTAGGAGTGAGCTCTGTGAGGTTGCCACGGGCTGCTTGGTCCTGTTCAATAGCTTCAAATAGAGACTTGAAATTTCCAGCCCCAAAGCCCTGAAAAAGGTTCAGGTAACAGTTCATAAAAATATATTCTTTAAATCCATATTTGCTGCAGCATGCACTACTTTTGATTGACAGGTTACAACAGTAAGCAGCAGTAGCTATATTAGGTAATCAGAAGTAACAAAAGAAAATATCAAACACACTGACTGGAAAATGTGGTTACATATCGCAAAAAATGCCAAACTCCACCACTGGCAGGAGCTGTATCTTCCAGCAAGTGGTGACAAGGCCTGGACCTGTTTAATGTATCAGGGGTGACAAGGCCTGGACCTGTTTAATGTATCAGGGGTGACAAGGCCTGGACCTGTTTAATGTATCAGGGGTGACAAGGCCTGGACCTGTTTAATGTATCAGGGGTGACAAGGCCTGGACCTGTTTAATGTATCAGGGGTGACAAGGCCTGGACCTGTTTAATGTATCAGGGGTGACAGGGCCTGGACCTGTTTAATGTATCAGGGGTGACAAGGCCTGGACCTGTTTAATGTATCAGGGGTGACAAGGCCTGGACCTGTTTAATGTATCAGGGGTGACAAGGCCTGGACCTGTTTAATGTATCAGGGGTGACAAGGCCTGGACCTGTTTAATGTATCAGGGGTGACAAGGCCTGGACCTGTTTAATGTATCAGGGGTGACAAGGCCTGGACCTGTTTAATGTATCAGGGGTGACAGGGCCTGGACCTGTTTAATGTATCAGGGGTGACAAGGCCTGGACCTGTTTAATGTATCAGGGGTGACAAGGCCTGGACCTGTTTAATGTATCAGGGGTGACAAGGCCTGGACCTGTTTAATGTATCAGGGGTGACAAGGCCTGGACCTGTTTAATGTATCAGGGGTGACAAGGCCTGGACCTGTTTAATGTATCAGGGGTGACAAGGCCTGGACCTGTTTAATGTATCAGGGGTGACAAGGCCTGGACCTGTTTAATGTATCAGGGGTGACAGGGCCTGGACCTGTTTAATGTATCAAGGGTGACAAGGCCTGGACCTGTTTAATGTATCAGGGGTGACAGGGCCTGGACCTGTTTAATGTATCAGGGGTGACAGGGCCTGGACCTGTTTAATGTATCAGGGGTGACAGGGCCTGGACCTGTTTAATGTATCAGGGGTGACAGGGCCTGGACCTGTTTAATGTATCAGGGGTGACAGGGCCTGGACCTGTTTAATGTATCAGGGGTGACAAGGCCTGGACCTGTTTAATGTATCAGGGGTGACAAGGCCTGGACCTGTTTAATGTATCAGGGGTGACAAGGCCTGGACCTGTTTAATGTATCAGGGGTGACAAGGCCTGGACCTGTTTAATGTATCAGGGGTGACAAGGCCTGGACCTGTTTAATGTATCGGGGTGACAAGGCCTGGACCTGTTTAATGTATCAGGGGTGACAAGGCCTGGACCTGTTTAATGTATCAGGGGTGACAAGGCCTGGACCTGTTTAATGTATCAGGGGTGACAAGGCCTGGACCTGTTTAATGTATCAGGGGTGACAAGGCCT
This sequence comes from Gastrophryne carolinensis, assembly GCA_027917425.1. Classification (NCBI taxonomy): domain Eukaryota; kingdom Metazoa; phylum Chordata; class Amphibia; order Anura; family Microhylidae; genus Gastrophryne; species Gastrophryne carolinensis. The sequence continues at coordinate 503,205,090 of CM051234.1, forward strand.
GGACCTGTTTAATGTATCAGGGGTGACAAGGCCTGGACCTGTTTAATGTATCAGGGATGACAAGGCCTGGACCTGTTTAATGTATCAGGGGTGACAAGGCCTGGACCTCTTTAATGTATCAGGGGTGACAGGGCCTGGACCTGTTTAATGTATCAGGGGTGACAAGGCCTGGACCTGTTTAATGTATCAGGAGTGACAAGGCCTGGACCTGTTTAATGTATCAGGGGTGACAAGGCCTGGACCTGTTTAATGTATCAGGGGTGACACGGCCTGGACCTGTTTAATGTATCGGGGTGACAAGGCCTGGACCTGTTTAATGTATCAGGGGCGACAAGGCCTGGACCTGTTTAATGTATCAGGGGTGACACGGCCTGGACCTGTTTAATGTATCAGGAGTGACAAGGCCTGGACCTGTTTAATGTATCGGGGTGACAAGGCCTGGACCTGTTTAATGTATCAGGGGCGACAAGGCCTGGACCTGTTTAATGTATCAGGGGTGACACGGCCTGGACCTGTTTAATGTATCAGGGGTGACAAGGCCTGGACCTCTTTAATGTATCAGGGGTGACAGGGCCTGGACCTGTTTAATGTATCAGGGGTGACAAGGCCTGGACCTGTTTAATGTATCAGGGGTGACAAGGCCTGGACCTGTTTAATGTATCAGGGGTGACAAGGCCTGTCACCTGAGATGTCCTCTTCCTTCCATTAAAAAAAACAAGCCTGACTGGATATGTCTTGATGTTGGGTGTATAAGTGACCCATCCCCCTGCCATCCAACATATTTAAATAGATTTTTATCATCAAGTCATTATTTTGTGATATTGCTCATTTAAGATGAGATTTACAAGCATCCTGGGGGGTTATGTGTGTGTGGGGGGGGGTCCCACATTCTGGATACCCCAGTATGCATGGCTGGAGAAGATGAATGAAATCCCATCGCACACATCGGCCATTCAGTTGCGGCGATCGTAGTCACGTTTAGATGAGAAGGGATTTGAGAAGAGAATTGTGGGCAAACCCGGGTTTACACAAAAGGACATCCCAATTCTGGATGCCCCGAGGGGTGGGAATCAGCTGGATCTGGCTTTGGTCCACTTTAATTGTATTGTGTATTCATTTACACCAAAGCTTCAAATAGAGACTTGAAATTTCCAGCTCCAAAGCCCTGAAAAAGCTTCAGGTAACAGTTCATAAAAATGTATTCTTTAAATCCATGTTTGCTGCAGCATGCACTACTTTTGATTGACAGTCGGGTTACAACAGTAAGCAGCAGTAGCTATATAAGGTAATCAGAAATAAAAGAAAATACTGGCTGGAAAATGTGGTTACATATCGCAAAAATTGCCAAACTCCACCACTTGCAGGAGCTGTATCTTCCAGCAAGTTTTGAGTGGGGCAACCTCCTCCTTCAAGGACTGTGAAGGTTAATGGCAACATAAGCAACCTTTCATTCCAGAAGGTCTAGCAATGGATATTAGAAAAATGGAAGGGAATATCACTATATACATGAACGCTGAATGTGAACAGTGATGGCTGAACACTGCCTACCAAACAGCATTCACGTGGCAGGGAACTGATTGTTTCCACTTCTGGAGAGGCAAGCATTCAATGTTTCATATCTGATGGGGATAGCAAGCCATTGAGATATTCTGGGGAGAATTGTTTTGCTGTTTACGCTTCCTAGATAGAAAACAAATGCAATCCCTAAAAAGTTTCTAAGAATCTTACATAGCAGAGTATCTCAAATCTCACATAAGATACAGCTCTACACTACATAACAGAGAGGTCCATGTTAATTATTAAAACCCCAAAGCCTTATTCTGAATGCAGCGGGTGCTTCTACTATGGCAACCCTCTGTTCACTATTGAATAAGAAAGTGGCTTAGAAACATAGAAACATAGAAGGTTGACGGCAGAAGGAGACCATACGGTCCATCTAGTCTGCCCTTATGTGTATACTGTATGTACTCTTTATCTTAGGATAGATGTGTGCTTATCCCAGGCATGTTTAAATTCAGTGACTGTTGATTTTTCAACTACCTCTGCTGGAAGTTTGTTCCAAGCATCTACTACTCTTTCTGTAAAATAATATTTTCTAACATTGCTCCTGATCTTCCCCCCGACCAGCTTCAGGTTGTGTCCCCTTGTTCTATCATTAAGCTTCTTCTTAAAAACACTTCCCTCCTGAACCTTATTCAATCCTTTCACATATTTAAAGGTCTCAATCATGTCCCCTCTCTCCCTTCTTTCCTCCAGACTGTACAAATTAAGTTCTTTAAGTCTCTCCTGATAAGTTTTAAGTTTAAGTCCTTCCACCATTTTCGTTGCCCGCCTTTGGACACGTTCTATTTGAATAATGTCTTTTTGCAGGTAAGGTCTCCAGAACTGCACACAGTATTCTAGCTGTGGCCTCACCAGGGCTATATACAGCGGCATCACAACCTCCCTCTTCCTACTGGTGATGCCTCGAGCTATGCAGCCGAGCATCCTGATTGCTTTTCCCACTGCCTGGCTACACTGTCCACTCATCTTGCAGCTATCAGTAATCAGTACCCCTAAATCTCTCTCCTCCGAGGTCCTGGCTAACACAGTGCTGCCCATACGGTACTCAGAGCAGGGATTCCTTCTACCCAAGTGCATGATTTTACATTTAGAGACATTAAACTCTAGTTTCCACAGTTTTGACCATCTATCCAGTAAAGCTAAATCATTTTCCATGTTGCAGACACCTCCAGGAATATCCACCCTATTACTAACCTTTGTATCATCAGCAAACAGACAAACTTTTCCTACCAAGCCTTCTCCTATGTCACTTACAAATATATTAAAAAGAATGGGGCCCAGGACAGAGCCTTGCGGCACACCACTTGTAACTCGCCTTTGTTCAGATTGCACACCATTAACAACAACTCTCTGATACCGATCCCTCAGCCAACTGGAAATCCACTGAACTATCCAGGGATTGAGTCCTACCTTCAATAACTTATCTATGAGCTCCTTATGTGGTACAGCGTCAAAGGCTTTGCTAAAATCCAGATAGGCGATATCCACAGCACCACCTTCATCTAACACTTTAGTGACATTGTCAAAGAAATCGATTATTGTGTAGGGTCCCCACACACCCAATAGTTTTGTACCAAGACAGATGGAAAGAAAAAAATAGGGCACTACCACCTCCTTGTCAAAGAAATCAATAAGATTGGTCTGACATGATCTGCCCTCAGTAAAGCTGTGCTGTTTTGGGTCCAATAGGTCATTAATTTTTAGATGGGAAATTATCTGTTTTTTTAAGAGTGTTTCCATTAATTTGACCACTATAGATGTTAAACTAACTGGCCTGTAATTACTGGCTTCTTCTCTACTCCCCTTTTTATGGATGGCTTTGGCTCCATCCAGTGCTGACATCAATTCCAGCAGTTCTGGGTGCTGCTTGCTCTTGTGAAGGAATGGCAGGCAGCACATGAGTGGGTAGAGGGGGTTGGGGGTGTCGTCTATTAACCAATAAGAAACCAATGACTATTACTGTCACTCAGAACATAAATGCATTTAAATTGGAAATGGAATTGCTTTACTGCTTGGTACAGATAGGGACAGTTTTAGACATAATGGGGCCATAGGCAAAATGTAAATGTGGGGGCCCCCTAATAGAGAGGGTGGTTAGACAGGTACAGACAGGTGGCCTAGAGGTAAGGAAGAGGCCTTGTGACTGGAGGGTTTCAGGTTCGATTGGGACATAACTGAAGTGCTCTTGAGCAAGGCACCTAACCCCCCCAACTGTTCCCCGGGCAGCCCACCACCCCCACATGTGTACGCAAGCATAAAATGGCGACCAATATCTCTAAATAAAAATCCTAAATCGGATTTGGTAACTGGGGGGGGGTGTTACAGAATGTTTGGACTTCCTCTTCATGCACAAATCCTTGTTAAGTCATTTGAAGTCAGGCCTCATGCACATACCTGATGATTATAACGCTGGATCACTTCAAGAAACAGGGTCGGTCGGTCTTGGACAGGCTTGGTGAAAATTTGCAGCAAATAACCCTTTTCATCATAATCCACCAAAATTTTCAATTTCTGTAAAAAAAAATGTTGAACATATCGCACATCGATCAGATTTCTAGAGTCGTATTGCTAAATCAAGGCAAATAAACTGGCTGCCCGGCACTCACTGCCCACATGAGTGTCACGCAGCTAATCGCGGTGATGGATTCCCGGAGGGGGAGCGAAGTTAAAGGAGCGAAATTGTGTCATATTAAAAATCCAAATAAACATGTCGGCTAATGAGAGGAGGGGTCACTAATACACCCAAACTGACTAAAACTCTTACCAAGCCTGTGATTTATTCTATCATGGTAGGAATAAAATCCAGGGGTGACAGGACCTGGACCTGTTTAAAGTGGACCAACACCCACCCCTGATCGGCCCAGGAATCTATAGGATTCCCGGGCCGATCAGCTCACTCCGCGCGGGGCATCTGAAATCGGGATGCCCCGCTGTGTGAAACCCCCCAGAAAGCCCCTAAAAACGTACCTTATCGGCGACGGATAAGCCGCCGCCTCCCGCGCGTCTCTCTAGCAGGGCGCGCACCCGCGCCGGCCGTTTGTGAATGGCCTGTGCGGGCGCGCGCCTTGCAAGAGGGACGCGCGAGAGGCGGCGGCGGCTTATCCGTCGCCGATAAGGTTTTAGGGGCTTTCAGGGGTGACAAGACCTGTCATCTGAGATGTCCTCTTCCAAGCCTGGCTGGATATGTCGTGATGTTGGGTGTATAAGTGACCCATCCCACTGCCATCCGGCATATTTATATTGATTTTTATCATTGAGTCATTTTTTTGCGATATTGCTCCTTTAAGGTGAGATTTACAAGCATCCTGGGGGTTTATGTGTGGGGGGGGCTCCCACATTCTGGATACCCCAGTATGAGTGGCTGGAGAAGATGAATGAAATCCCAGCCGCACACATCGGCCATTCATAGTCATGTTCAGCTTAGAAGGGATTTGAGAATTGTGGGCAAACCGGGGGGGGGGGGTTCACACAAAAGGACATCCCAATTCTGGATGCCCCGAGGGGTGGGAATCTGGCTTTGGTCCACTTTAATTGTATTGTTTAATCATTTAAACCAAAGACTAAGGCCCTTATTTAACAAGGGATAGCGTCAGGTAGCGAATGGTGAGCGGCCGGTAATGACGGTCACCGCCACGAGAACGCCGGCTCCCCTCCGTAATCACACATTTATCAAGCCGATCCTGCTTAGCGACTGACAGAGCGCCAGATAGCGAATCATTCATCATTATTCCAGCCTCACCCCACAGCGCCAGCGAGCGACCTTGAACAGCGACAGGTATGACCTCTCGCTACCTGGCGCTCTCCAATGCATTTCAATGGAGCAATCTTTAAATATTCTTAATTAATTGCTATTTTTTTTTTTTTTTTTTAAATGTCAAAAATTCTGTGACCACTTCTGCAAAGGTAAAAAAAAAAAAAATAAAAATTGTGCAGAATTGATATTACAGGTCTGAATGTATTCATATTACAAAATGTTTTGAAAAACTTGTTTTTTTTTTTTTTCCAAAAATATGGTTGTTTGGGGGTTAAAAAACTACTTCGTTTAAACAAGCATTTCACAGCGCGAGAATTTTTTGAGCGTGATTTGTTAACGAATATGCTGGGAGCCGTTCGCTATGGCCATTCGCTGTCATGCGCTCCCATACAGTGCGGAACCTGTCAAACAGCGACTCCTAACCCCGTATTCAACATTACCGCACACTGACTGAGTCGCTATCAACAGCCGAACAACGGCCAAGCACAGCGAATACTAGCGTGCACTGTGAAAATACCGCTACTGTCGCTCATCTGTCGCTACCTGGCGCTATTAATGAATCGGCCTCTAAGATGGCCCTACAGCAGCAAATTTGACTGCTGCATGACTATACTTGTTTTCCTAGTGGGAAACCTTCAATGGGGGTCACGCTAAAGATTTGGTAAATCAAACGTACATTTAGGTTTGTTTTTTAACTTGTACACACTAAATAAATCTATAAAATGTCTAAAAACACCTACCACTGCGATGGGCCATTACAGGTGAGGTTTTTCTGCAAAGTTTGTAACCAACAGCAGCCTATGGGTTATGCTAAAGAATTCCCAGATTTTATAAACTAAATGATTACCTCATTGAAATAATAATGATGCACCCCACCTGTAAGATGGTCCATCACAGTTATTGGGATAGGTTAGAATAAAACATTTTTTTATAGATGTTTTTAGTGTGTACAAGTTAAAAAGCTCACTCAATTCAATTCACACCCAAACTTGATTTAGCAAGTCTTTAGCATGGCCTCCAATGTCACATTATAACAAATATATTGCCTTGTCATTTGAAGGTGGTTGTTAGTTGTGGCTAACAATAGAGAAAGAGAAAATGAAAGAATGAACAAAAAAAGAACAAATATCAGTTGCCTGTCCTTTGGCATCACTTTGGATGATAGAAATATATCAGAACTTTCGACTCGACAAGAAGAGAAAGCAATGGACAGGACATAAAAAAAATATGTAAAATAGACAGAAACTTAAAGGGACTGTCCAAGTCAAAGGTTAACTAAGGGTGATAACTTGTTTCTCATGTTTGAGTCATTCACTTAACTGAGCCCCCTGAACAGGGAGGTCAGGAGCTGGGCTATCTTTGAATAAAAGGAAATTTTAACGAAGACCAAAATCCACCCTAGAGTCTATGAGACTCCAGGGCAGGCATACTCGCTTCCCCTGGGGCACCTCGATCCGGAGTGCCCCACTGTGTGATACCCCCCAGGTCACCCGAAAGCTCACCTTTGTTCCCGGTCCAACCCTGTCTGCCAGTGAAGTATAATTTGCTGTTTTGTTTTCATTTTAAATGCGCCCTGAGGACCTAGGCGCCCCTAGGCACGTGCCTATGTTTGCCTAGGGGCAAATATGGCCCTGGCCCAGGTATCCCCGCTATCCCTTTAGCAGGGCACGTGTCCGCGTCAGGCATCTGTTAAAGGGTAGTGGGGGATGCGGCCGCCAGCCCGCTAGGATCCACTCACATTAAATGAGCTCCTGGATGAAGGGGCTCAAGTGGATCTAAGTGCTAATTGGACGAGAGGGCTGAGCATGTGCCATAGGACCGGGGAAGAGTAAGTGAGATTGGGCGACCTTGGGGGTTTCACACAGTGGGGCGCCTCCAATCGGGGTGCCCTGGGAGCAAGGACCAAAACTCAGGATAGTAAAAATCCTGGGTTTTGGTCCACTTTAAGCAATCATTGATTAGAAAGAACACTCTTGACACAAACAGGATATAATAAGTTAGCTCACTTTTGCATGGACAGTCAGAAAACATCCGTTTTGAAAGACATCTAGCAATTCTGCAATATTTTTCAGCAATAGAATTTGGTCTTGATACATCTGGATCCATATTACAAAGAGAATGTGACTAACCTCCAAGGTGTCAATGTCTTCGTTAACTTGTATTTTGGCTGTCTGAAGCTTTTCTCTCAATGACTGATAGTAAGTGGATGGAACAGACATAAATTCCATGCCTCTGTCTTTTAAATTGGTTATCTGCAGACAACATTTTCATGTCATGTACATTTATACAGCACTATGTAAGAAAACCGCTTTGTCAGGGTTAGGTACTCACTGCAGCTATAATGTCTGAGGTGTTTAGAGCAATATGTTGCACTCCAGGACCACCATAATATTCAATAAATTCCTGTAAGAAAAAAATGAAATAGGCTTAGATTCCATTCCCCTTCATTGTTATCTCAGCCACATTTGCAGTAGGTTAGTAGGATACCTGGATCTGGGATTTCCTCTTGCCTGGAGCCGGCTCATTTATTGGCATCCTGATGGTCTCCTCAAAGTTGGCAACTACAATAGAGCGGAGAGCACTGAAATCTGTGTGTAACTGTTTGTCATCCACAGACCAGAAACGATGAAACAGCAGAGTGTTCTGGTACCTGCAAGGAGAGGGTAACACACACATGTTACATGTTAGTAACATACCAGGCAGATGGCTATGAGACTCCTTTAACCTTTTAAATCCAAGCATGTAGAATCTACATGCCTGATGTTTCCCTGGGTTTGTGTCCAAAAAAAATAAAAACACTTCACACTGTTTTGGATCCAGCGCTGGGCGTCTCCTCTTCCCTCAGAACAGAGAGCGTCTGTTCTCTGCCCTACACAGCGGCTTCTGTCAGCTCACCAGCCACCACAGGGTGGCGTCATTTCTACTGGGAGTGAGATGGCATCAGATGGCTGGTATAAAAGGCTGCTCCTAGCAGCGCGAGTGAGAGCAGAAGCTCCAATCCCCTGTCCTCGTACCCATCACTTCAGGCTGTCAGAAGCCTGGAGGTAAGTAGTAAAAAAAACATAATAAAAGTATTTTTTCCTGTGTGTTTTTTACATTCAACCCTTTTAGAACTGGTAAGGGGTCCATGAGCTCCATATATCAGTTCAAAGGGCAGGAGGTGCTCTCAAGTCACCTGCCAGCAAGCGGGTGATTGCCATAACCCCCACCCCGTTACCTGCATCCCAAAAGCCCAGGGGGGTGCAGAGATGTCTGTGGGCCATTTGGGCTATGCAGGCTAGTAGTCTTTAGAGCCTGAGGGGCGGTCTCCAGGCCCTGTACTACCAGCCCCCATAGCTGGTGCCCGGGCTGGCTTCATTAGATAGGGGGGACCCCATGCTGTTTTTTTCCCACAGTTGTAAGGGTTTTTTTATTTTAATTGTGCAGAATCCCTCCTCCATCACACCATAATAGGTAGTGTGCAGAATCCCTCCTCCCTCACCCCATAATAGGTAGTGTGCAGAATCCCTCCTCCATCACACCATAATAGGTAGTGTGCAGAATCCCTCCTCCATCACCCCATAATAGGTAGTGTGCAGAATCCCTCCTCCATCACCCCATAATAGGTAGTGTGCAGAATCCATCCTCCATCACACCATAATAGGTAGTGTGCAGAATCCATCCTCCATCACACCATAATAGGTAGTGTGCAGAATCCCTCCTCCCTCACACCATAATAGGTAGTGTGCAGAATCCCTCCTCCATCACCCCATAATAGGTAGTGTGCAGAATCCCTCCTCCATCACACCATAATAGGTAGTGTGCAGAATCCATCCTCCATCACACCATAATAGGTAGTGTGCAGAATCCCTCCTCCCTCACACCATAATAGGTAGTGTGCAGAATCCCTCCTCCATCACCCCATAATAGGTAGTGTGCAGAATCCCTCCTCCATCACCCCATAATAGGTAGTGTGCAGAATCCCTCCTCCATCACACCATAATAGGTAGTGTGCAGAATCCATCCTCCATCACACCATAATAGGTAGTGTGCAGAATCCCTCCTCCCTCACACCATAATAGGTAGTGTGCAGAATCCCTCCTCCATCACCCCATAATAGGTAGTGTGCAGAATCCCTCCTCCATCACACCATAATAGGTAGTGTGCAGAATCCATCCTCCATCACACCATAATAGGTAGTGTGCAGAATCCCTCCTCCCTCACACCATAATAGGTAGTGTGCAGAATCCCTCCTCCATCACCCCATAATAGGTAGTGTGCAGAATGCCCCCCCTAGTTACGCCATAACAGGCAGCAGACAGTATCCCCCAATCACCCTATGACAGCTTTCAACCCCCCATTCACCGCATAACAGGCAGCGTGCAGTATTTCCCCCAATCACCCCATGAGAACCCCTCCCAATAACCCTGTAACAGGCAGCATGCAGCCCATAACAGGCAGTGTGCAGACCCCCCCCCCCCCCAATCACCTCACAACAGGAAGACAAGAAGAAGACAAGAGTTTTCTAGGGGAAACAGCCACCATCTCCAGCTACAGAAAGAGCCCTGACGGGGTGATTGAACCATGAACGCGGAGCAACAATACCGTCACTTTGGGTTACAAGAGCTCGGCCAGACTGGGTCCTAAAATGATGCCACTGGGTTTGCTCTGCAGCCCGAGATGAGCTCCATATCCCCTGTAAGTCTCCTGAAAGTCGGTACCTTCTGACCCTTTTTTTTTCCAGCTCCATCTTGGAGAGAATACACAGAGTGTGGCAGGTCTGTCAGCCCCAAACCATTGCAGCTGTGGCAGTTGTGACTGAGAGGTAAGGAAGCGGCCTTGTGACTGGAGGGTTGCAGGTTTGATTCCCAGCCGTGGGACATGAGTGAAGTGCTCTTGAGAAAGGCACCTAACCCCCCCCCCCCCAACTGCTCCCTGGGCGCTGTATTTGTGTGCTCAAGCATGCAATGACCATCCCTGAAAAAAAATCCACTGTGTGACTGTACTGGTCAGCCCAACTATCACTCAGCTCCATGGATGCCATGAAGAGTTTCCCTACCCCCCTCCTGTTGGAATCATGGGAGGATTGTGTTGTGTTGATCAGGGGAGTTGTTTTATAAAAGGAACTTATACCACAATTGGCTTAGCACAAGGGGGATGTGGGTGGCTGTAGAGTTAGAAAAAGATTGAAGTTCTTTAGGTACTGCTTTGGTGGTATTCTCCTACTTTGGGTACTGCTTTGGTGGTATTCTCCTACTTTAGGTACTGCTTTGGTGGTATTATCCTACTTTAGGTACTGCTTTGGTGGTATTCTCCTACTTTAGGTACTGCTTTGGTGGTATTCTCCTACTTTAGGTACTGCTTTGGTGGTATTCTCCTACTTTAGGTACTGCTTTGGTGGTATTCTCCTACTTTAGGTACTGCTTTGGTGGTATTTTCCTACTTTAGGTACTGCTTTGGTGGTATTCTCCTACTTTAGGTACTGCTTTGGTGGTATTCTCCTACTTTAGGTACTGCTTTGGTGGTATTCTCCTACTTTAGGTACTGCTTTGGTGGTATTCTCCTACTTTAGGTACTGCTTTGGTGGTATTCTCCTACTTTAGGTACCGTGTGATGGTTATGCTGAGGAATATGGTTCCATTTGCCTTCTTCACCTTCACCATGTCAGATTTTGATTGGAAATTCAATTGTGGAAGGAATAGAACAGAGCTCAGCTCTTTAGCAAGGCTGAAGAAAAGTTTCCTGGCAGACAAAAGTAGACCAACAGAGAATGGGGCCATGTTCCAAATAGTTTATTTGGAATAGTAACAGATCATGATGGAGAATTAAATATAAATGCAGATTTTAATATTGAAATTTAATAATATTTTCTTTCAACTTACCAATCAGCAACTGGCACCATTTGATTGTCTGGCTGATTTCCCACAACGTGATCAATAAAATTTAGCTTGCAACTTGGTCTGTAAGATGTATGAAAGAACATAGCATTCAATGTATATAGCATGTTGAATGTAATAATATAAAATTAAATAAAAACATCTGTAAAAGGCCCCTAGCACTGAGGCCGGATGGGGGAGTAACAATAACAAAAAAACCTATTTGGCCCAGGATCCAGTGAAATTCTGACCGCGTCCCACGCCTTGGATGCAGCCATGTTTGAGAGAATCAACAGATCTGCTTCCCCGGCTATGTGCACACCAGGCCCAGATGACATTGCTAGATTACAGGAGAGGTAAGGCTTTTTCCTGTAACCCCTAAAGAGACTGGACATCCACAGACAAGGGTCTGGTGCTCAGAAACCATAATGTTTTGAGAACTAGTCCCAAAGGAAGAGCGTGTCCTATTTTTTTATTAGTGCCTAACCAATGCTTGTTTGTCTTTGCCCTGCACCCACATCAGCCATTAATTACAATGAAGGGTTGATATATATAGATATAGAGCTGTATCTGGCATTCCACCCCTTTACAGAGAATAGAGAGGACAAGCACATTCGGCCCTCACTTGTAGACACCAGGAGACCTGTTCTCTGTAACCAGGAGCTGCGGGGAAGGAAAGGGCTTGTAGTTCCACCAGCCTGCAGAGGGGAATCAGCTGGGGCTTGAAACCTAAATATACTTGTGACAACCCCTTGTGCCCCCCCCAACACTGCCTGCACCCCGAAAACACTTTATTTAACCCACTGTGCCATCTGTAAATGACTGGGACCTATTCTGTCCCTTCCCCAATCACCTTCCCTACTCAGCAGACAATCTGGAAATGACACAGGATCTAACAAGGGTCCCGCCTCCCCATAAAAAAATCCCATAAATGTGACATGTTTCAACAGACTGAAATGGCATGTGAGACAAGATTATTGCTGGATCATGTGCACTTTATGACCAGAAGTCGGAAGTGGTGAGCATGCATTGCCATTGGCTGCCATGGGTCGAAAAGGTACAACTTTATAGGAGAGAAAACTGCCATGCACTTTCTTTGTCTACCATGGGAGTGATTCAGGAACCGGACATAAATGTTCACCTTGTGCTGAATCAGTCCCGAGGTAGAAAATTAAATGAATGGCAGTTTTGTCTCCTCGGTTTTCTCATCTGATGCTGAATCAACTCCTATGCTTCAGGCAACCCACATATAGAATTTGCTGTGCTTTGTAGCATTGGAATAAGATCAGAAATGTATTCCTCTTTCTATCACATGAGAACTCTAAAGGGCATTTAAAGTGGAACAAAACCCAGCAGAATCTAAAAGATTCCAGAGCCGGCCGCTGGCCTTTCCCTGAGGCATTCCGAATTGGGATGCCCAACTATGTGAACCCCCCCCCCCCCCAGGCTGCCCATAAAAATGAACCTTTCCCCGTTTCATGAGCAGGCTTTCCTCCAATGAGAGCCCCTTACTATGACTATGTCATTCGCCAGACGGCTCGCATTGTTAGCAGTGGAGAGCACGCTCTGCCACATCCCCGGCACTGTCACTCACACTCCTGCCCCAGCCATTCAGATAGCATTAGACGGGATTGGGCGCACGGCTGGGGATGCGCCAGAGAGCCACCTCCCGAATGGCGTAGTCACAGCAGGCGGCTCTCAATAGACAAGAGCCCACACATGCACCATTAGAGCCTGGACAGGGGAGTTTTTTCTGCCTTCCTGCATCCTGCTTCGGAAAGCCTCGAGGGTGCGGATTAAAACCCAGGAAAGTAAAATTCCTGAGGTTTGTTCCGCTTTAAGACTTTTTACAATGTGTCCAGCCACTGTGAACATATTCCATTCAATATAAATTATATATTATACACACACACAGTATATTCCTCTTCCCTTCTCTAGATAATAACTTACAATTTGGGCAGCAGAGGATCTACAAAGAGAGGAGGATGGAATCCAGGTAAGAAAATGCCCCTGTAGTCCAGCTTCTCCACCAATGTGTGAGTGGTGTCTCCATACTGAAAGCAAATCAAGGCATTAAATGGGTAAGCGGTAACAGATTTCTTTTCACCTGAGACAACGAGGCTGATTCACTACTAATGCCACGTATTGCCAGATGAGCGTCCGTATGTAAGCGGGTATCGGGCGCTGTAACAGAGCATCTCAGTCCCTGTAGTAACCTGGCCGGCATTGATGAATAGGGCCAGCTCAGTGCGTCCGGCACTCAGCGCTCCACACCATATTTAACAAAAAAACTACACACACACAGCATCGGCACTGGATCTGGGCGCTGTAGCATAGAGAGCCAGACTCTGTGTGATTAAAGTCTGATTTTGAACACATATCCACCAGTAACAAAGCGAAAACACATGGAATGACATTGTTTTAACACTGGGACAATAACACTTTAGTGCCAGACCTGTAAATACAATTCTGCATAAAAATATAAAAAGTCCCAAAAATGTATAAAAGTGTTTGTTTGCAGCCAGGAGAGGTCACACAATGATCTGAGCAAAAAAAGAAAAAAAATGTAAATTGCCAAACACTACGCTATTTATACACAACTAATAAAAGCCCATTGAAATGTATGAGAGAGCGCTACAGAGCGGCAGGTACTACATGGCGTTCCTGAACCTAGAGCGCTGGCGCTATATGCTGAGCCACCTGGATTAATACATGTGGCGCTACATGGTGCTGTTAGAGACGCTCACCGAATTCACTTTCTTAAATGTGGTTTTACGTACAGCACCCGGCGTTTACCTGACGCTGCCTGCCGCTACGAGGCACTACATGGCGCTATCCCTTCTTAAATAACCCCCTATACTTTAGAGGTTTTTACAGGCTGGTAATAGTCACAATGCGTAGGACTAGCCCCATGCAGAGATATTCCTGGTCCTCGTCTCCTTATTAAAGTGGAACAAGAACCTCTGACGGCACCAAAGGTTTTTGTTCCACATTAAGGTAGGCAAAATCCATATTTTTCAAATCACATCCAATGAGCTGCATTCCTCAGATAGCTTATCAAACCTGAAAGAGCTCTAATGCTACTCTTCACATATAAAGCCCCACTACTGAAGGATGCAGATAGAAAGAATTAGTAAAATGACACATATGCTATATACACAACTTTACAACTTTCCGTTGTGCTAAGAGCAGGCACTGAGTATGTGCATTATATCAAACTAGGTGCTGCACTTTTAATGCATTTGCACTGTGTTTTTTATACAATAAATAAATAGTAAAATCTATGGCAACACAAGCTCAACAGAAGCACAAATGCAGGTACACACCGAGTTATACGGTTATATGATGCAAAACAGCATAAAAAATAGTAATATAATACCGTTTGAATAACAGCTAATTTTACTCTTCCATACTTGTCCTCCTCAATCCACGGCTCCTTCACTATCACTGCTCCCCTTTCTCTGGCTTTCTATTAAATAGAAAAGGACACAATTATCTTTATACACAGAATAAGATTAGATTGGCCTGCAAACTGTCCTGCAATGCAAGGTGGTCTCTAGTAATAAGTGATGAGTTAAAGTGGGGTCTCTCTGGCCAAATAGTTCCCAGAATCCGGCATTGGATGCAATAGTTCATTGGACCCTTTACCAGTTCAAATACAGTTGAAAAATGTAAAAATAAAAAATCTCTGCAGGTCCACCGAATAAGAGGGAAGTCTCTGACTTGGGGAGGGGCTACTGCAGCTACTATGCTTCTGTAGTTAGGAGAAGACACAGGTTTCCCCTCCTCCTTCCTTAGCAGCCCACCCTAAAAGGAATACCCTCCATGTGACTAATGACATCACTGGAGGGGAGGAGCTTTCCCGAGGAATTTCCACCTCTCTGGTATAAAAGGTTTCCTCCTGGACAGGCCCAGCACTAGCATGTCAGGCCTGCAAGGAATAAGGAGGAACCTGTCCCCCTACTACAGTAGCTGCAATAGCCAATCCCCATCATGACAAAGATGACAGCAACCAGACCAGGAGGAAACCCCAGACTCAGCAGACTTGCAAAGAAGACACCACCCCATGGGGGGGGGGGTGAAGGAAAACAAGGCAAAGGTGAGTTCTTTTTTTTTTTATTATATAAGATTTTTTATTTTTTTTTAACAGTTTGTGAACTGGTAAGGGGACGAGGATTTAAAGTGGACCAAAACGCGATCTATAACATTCCTGGGCTGATCGATTCCCTCCCCCCGGGGCATCCAAAATCGGGATGTCCCACTGTGTGCAAGGGGACACGCGTGAGCTGCGGCTGCATCCCCGCTATGTCTCTAGCAGGGTGCATGCAGGCATTTCTGAATGGCCGGGTATGCTCCCTGTTAGAGGGAAATGGGGGATGCGGCTGCCAGCACGCTAGAAGTCGCCGGCCTTAGGCGGCTTAGACGCAGTGACAGCGGCTCCGAGTGCGCTGATTGGACTAGCAGCTGCGCATGCAATGTAGGACTGGGAAGAGGTGAGTTGGCATTGGCGATCTGGGGGGGGGGGGGTTCACACAGCGGAGCACCCCTGGTCGGGCTGGACAGGGGGAAAGGACCAAAACTCAGGATAGTCAGAATCCTAGGTTTTGGTCCACTTTAAGGAAAGAGATACATTTTGGGTGATCCCAGAGGATTCACACAGTGAGGCACCCCATATCAGGATACTCTAGGGGCCCAGTGTCATGGGTTTTTGTCCACTTTAAGGAAGCTTAAAGGGTGATTTTATGTTTATTTAGTTACACTGTCCCATTGCTCACAGGCAGGTGACTTACCGATATCCTACACTAACCCTCATCAGCTGGCTGGAGGGAGGGGTGTGGATGAGCATATTGGGGGGTTGCCCCACTGTGGATTGAGGATGCCCCACTGCGTGAGACCCCATCCAATATTCTTTTATTGTTGGCGAATCCACCTTGCATGCATGACCAGCATCTTTCTAGGTCTGCGTGCGCCTGTGTCCGCTGTAACTGAATGGCTGCCGCGCACAGCCTTAGAAGGATGGAAGGGACGTTGTGCGCCGATCGCCAGTGCAGCTAAGCCCACACTCAGTTTCGTTCGGTTTTAATATTTTATTGGTAAAATAAGGAGCTGTCCATTTATAGAGTTAGTACAGGGTCATCCATATATGATAAGCAGATCAGGCTGCATTTCATTTGAGACCGCTATTACTGTATGCTTAACAACCGCTCAGTTTCGTTAGCCACACATTAATATGGGGGTCAAAGAGGCTGCGTCTGCATCATAGTAACATAGTAACATAGTATGTAAGGCTGAATAAAGACTTTAGTCCATCCAGTTCAGCCTGTTTAATTCCTTCCAGTGGTCTAGTAGCCATAGCTGGAAATGTTGAACGCATCATGGGAACGCTGGTGAGGTATATGTATCGGGTGGCCGTCAGGGTTTTACACATCCCAAATCGGGATTATCCACGGCGACAGACCAAAACCAGGTGAAAATCCAGGGTTTTGGTCCACTTTAAGTGCTGGGTAAATGAGGGTCTGGGGGAAGCATGCTGAGGGGATGGTCAGGGGTGGGGGGTGCAAGCACTAAAAGGGCAACAAATACAGTCCTGCTAATCTGTGCATGATGACAGCCCTACAAGTTATAGAGGATTTGGACAAACCTCAAACAGTTTATTCTTTATAAAGTGGATGTTCAGTCTAGCAAATCCCGAGCGAGGTAAGTGTAACGCACCCGGGGGGGGGGAGGGGCGATTGCTAGACTGGGATTCTGGTACATAATGTGCTCCTGTCATTAACACACAGTCATCTCTATATTTATTACCTGGACAAGAAAGTCACAATCTTCAACTGTAAATGCCACGTCCTTCACCCCATCCCCATGCTTCTGCAGATGCGCTCCCAATTCTGGAGTAACAGGAAGACATTTTGGTTAGGTGTCATCTGGCATACATGATGGATGCTCATAGCTTGTCACATACATACTGGTCATGAAAATTATTTGTATAAAAGTTGTGTACAACAACAAAAAAAAAAAGAGCGCCAGTGCTCTGGATCTGGTCGCTATAGCATAGAGCGGCAGATGCTGTTTGATTAAAAACTATAAAAAAAGGAATGTCCATTGAAATATATGGGAGAGCAATAGGTAGCGACAGGTAATACCTGAGCTGCCTGTAATAATGAATCGTACACTACATGGCGCTGTTAGAGTCGCTCACCAGAATCGCCTTCATAAATGTGGTATTACGTACAGCGCCCAGCGTTCACCAGACGCTGCCTGCCGCTTACAAGGCCCTACCTGGCGCTATCCCTTGATGAATAAACCCCTAAATGTGATGGGGCCCTTTTAGGTCTCATACAGTAAACCTAGTTCTGTCTTTTAACTCAGACAACTAAAGCTTGAAAACAGCAGAGAACTGAGTACAAATATGATAAATAAGGTGGAGGAGCAACAAAGATGGGACCCCCTGACCACCTGGGCCCTGATGTGATCGCACCCGCTATAGTTACGCCCCTGTCCATCATGCGCGTCTTTGAACATAAATGAGGTGTGATTAATGCTACTATTCCCACAGGCTGGCGAGGAAGATAGCAATGGTATTCTAAAATACCTGTCACCCCCGATTCATCTTCCATCATGTGGAGGAAACATGATTGGTGGCTTTTTTTTTCTTTTTTAAGACTGGTCATAGAGAGCGCAGGGAGACTTCCTAGTGGGCCTCACTGCATTAGGGCTGACTAGGCTGGCTGTAGCCCCTAGCATGCAGTATCACTATCACTATCATCACTATCACATTATCATCAGCTGATTTTATAATAGCTCTCATTTAAGTTTCAATGCAAATGATACAAAATTCATTTAACCTTTTATTGACCAAATTTATTAACAGGTTTGTGATTCCTTTTTTTTAAAGGAGGAGAGGAGAGTGGGATAAAGTACAGGGGGGTGGGTTATAGCTGTGCTTTGCTCAGACAGAGCAGATTTGGGGTCAGGAAAAGGTCAGCAGTCCCAGAATACAGAGCAGCACAGTCAGAAGGCACTTCCTGTTTGCAGGCTGCCTGATGTTCCATGAGCTGCCATCTTGGGTGTTTAAAGGCTCATAACATGCAGTAGATGCAGGTAGGATGATTTTTCATGTGAGCAATCTGTATGTACAGGGTGTCGGAAACATATAGGATAGACTTTTATTCAGGGTGAAGGACCGCTTTAAGTGTGGTGGAAGCTCCTGGTCACAAAATCTGGTGGAGGCCCCAGATACAGTATATTCCTAGTATGTCACACACCCCACTTCCAAATATTCATGACACTTGGGAACCCGGCCTGTAGAGGGTGATCTTGCAGAGATGACATGGAAAAAGGAGCCCCTCCTGGTCCATAAGTGCTGGGTTCCTCCCACTATTCCTCAGTCTTTTCGTCTCTGCAGTCAGCGAAGCATTCAGAAGATGACTCTCCTTCAAGCAGCAGTTTACATTCCGGGGATAGAGAATGTGGAGGCAGACTCCCTGAGCAGGGGATGTTCTCGCCAGGGAGAATGGTCTCTCAATCCAAGGGTCTTTCAGTTCCTCTGTCACAAGTGGGGGACTCCACGGTTGGACCTGTTTTGCTTCTCGCCACAGTCACAAGCTGCCAGCTTTTGTGTCTCTATCCCAGGATCCTCTGGCAGTGGCAGCGGATGCCATGTCTCTAGCCTGGAAGGATCTGGGGTTCCTATATCCGTTTCCCCCATTCTCCATGATCAGCAAGGTGGTGCGCAAGTTGGCACTGGAGGAGGAACCCGGAAATTCTGGTGGCGCCAAGGTGGCCAAGACATCTGTGGTACGCAGACGTCGTAAGGCTGGCAGTGGATCGTTTCCATCTGCCTCTTCTTCCAGATCTCATCACTCAGGGTCAACTTTGTTACCCCAATTTACAAACGCTGGCTTTGACAGCATGGCTGCTGAAGTCTCCATGTTGAAAGAAGGAGGTCTTTCTGATGCGGTTATTCAGACTCTTATTAGCGCTAGGAAGAAGTCTTCCTCTGTCATTTATTATAGAACTTGGAGGTCCTATATTGATTGGTGTGAATCCAGGGCTTTGCCCTGTAGAGTATTTTCTATTCCTAGAAATTCTGGAATATCTGCAACGAGGTCTGGATATGGGATTCCAGATTAGTACTTTGAAAGGGCAAGTCTCTGCCTTGGCTATTTTCTTTCAAAGGTCGTTTGCTCTTCATCCTTTGGTTAAGACCTTTTTCCAAGGAGTCGCGCATGTGCAGCCTCCCAGAAAGCCTATACTTCCTGTTTGGGACCTTAACCTGGTGCTTTCTGCTATGCAAGCTGCTCCCTTTGAGCCATTGCAGGATATTCCTTTTCCTATTCTTACTCAGAAGGTTGCCTTTTTGGTTGCTATTACTTCTCTGCGCCGAGTTTCTGAACTGGCGGCTTTGTCTATTCTAGCTCCTTATTTTGAGAGGCATCAAGATAAGGTTGTTTTCCGTTTTAAACCGGATTTCCTTCCTAAGGTGGTGTCTGCTTTCCACCTAAATCAGGATATAGTTCTTCCTTCCTTGTGTCCTAAACCTAGTAACGACAAGGAAAGGGTTTTACATTCTTTGGATGTAGTTCGTTGTGTTAAGTATTATTTAGTTACTACCTCGGCCTTCCGCGAGACGGATGCCTTTTTTGTTGTGCCTTCTGGGCCCAAGAAGGGTTTTGCTCCTGCCAAATCTTCCCTTAGTAAGTGGATACGTCAGGCTATCATTGGGGCCTATATGGCTAAGGGGAAGGTTCCCCCTTTTCGTGTCACCGCTCATTCTACTCGTGCTATTGGAGCATCTTGGGCTTTTCAGCATCAGGCTTTTGTTGAACAAGTTTGCAAGGCCGCTACTTGGTCTTCTGTGCATACATTTTCTAGGTTTTACAAGGTTGATGTGCGGGTCTCAGCGGATGCTGTTTTTGGCCGCAAAGTTCTGCAAGCTGCAGTAATTTAAGTTATGCATTATTCCTTTGGGATCCCCACCCATTATAGACACTGCTATTGGATGTCCCAAGTGTCATGAATATCGGGAAGTGGGGGGTGTGACATACTAGGAATAATACCATTTTGTGAGATACTCACCTGTAAAATGGTTATTACGAGTATGTCACTTCCCCCGCCCTTTTTTGTTCTAAGGGATCCTTTATATGGTGATTATTATTTTCAAACTATTTTTCAATTATTGAATATAATTGGCTCTTCCTGGTTCTTCACTGCTTTTTAAAAAGACTGAGGAATAGTGGGAGGAACCCAGAACTTATGGACCAGGAGGGGCTCCTTTTTTCCATGTCATCTCTGCAAGATCGCCCTCTACAGGCCGGGTTCCCAAGTGTCATGAATATTTGGAAGCGGGGGGTATGACATACTCGTAATAACCATTTTACAGGTGAGTACTCACAAAATGTTTTTTTTTTTCATTTAAAATAAAAGTCCAGCCAAGTAACTGATTGGTGGTTGTCTGGCACCCGCCTACTTACTGGAATGTTAGATCGAGTCCCTTGTGCCACCCTTGTGCAGGTGCGTGCTGCACGGAAACTGCTGCTCCTCTGGGTGGGGGGTAGTGTAGTGACCCGGCTGGTCCAGCAGTAAACAGTTCCCTGCATTGTGCTGCCAGCAGCTGTGCTTGGAGGCTTATGTGCACAGCTCTGCACCCACCCATCACAGTAACGTTGCTGCTCTAGACTCTCCATCCTGCCCTGTGATGGCTTTGGGTGCCCAGATGCACCCCCACTGCCACCGATAGCTTTGTTGCCGGCCACGCGGCCCGTCAGACTAAAGACTGAAAATCCTCCTGGACCAGACCCAAAGGTTGGTGGAGGCCCCCTTCACAGGGCAAGTGGTGGAGGCCCTGGGGCTCGCGCCCCTTGTGCCCCCCTCATAATCTGTCCCTGAATGTAATACTACTACAGGGAAAAAAAAACATGAGATCATTTCAGTTGCCGCAGACACTTGATCAACCAGCTGATGAAGGGATGTCTGGATAATATTTGGATCATCAACACTTTAATGTAAATTCATTTAAAACTTGATAAATGTCACCCAAGTAGTGAAGATGGAGTAATGTATGGTGAATGTGTGCTAATATCTAGGGTTCAACAACATTTAAAGAAGCTGTCTAGGGAAGTATAAAAAACAGACTTACCTTTCCCCCATAGCTGATCCATCCTACTCCCTCAACTGAAACTTACTGAGTGGCGAGTCTGAGTCCCTGGCACAGCCACTGCAATGAGATGAATGGAGTGACTTACCCGAGAGACTGATGATGATTTATCCAGAAGCTTGCCGATAAATTGGGTCTGCACTGTACGGGACACGTACAACCCGCTACATTTCTGACTGTGTGAGTAGGATGGATTATCAGCAGGGGATAAAAAGGTGAATATGGTTTTGTTGACTTTAACAGCACAAAGGGATAGAGTGTTACATGCGCTTTACCTACGCTGCTCATATACAGTACATCTATGGCTTGTGTTTCATGCAGCCTTTTATAAAATGAAGCCTGACATGGCACATAGATGTGAGGGAGTCCTTTTACTTCAATTGGCACATTTCTCTCTCCACTTGTGTTTCCAACTCCAACACAACACAAGGTATAAAAGGATCCTTAGTGGTTAAGATCTGGGTAAATCGACTTCCGAGTCTGAGCATAAAAATACAGATGTATATTTAAATACTAAGAAAAAAAGTTACCCTCGTTTCCAGGGGTGAGTGCTGAAACAAACAGGAATATGATCTGCAGAGAAACATGAAAGGCCATGAAATGATAAACATGCTACAGCAAGTCCACTGGGCAAGTACAGCAAGTCCACTGGGCAAGTACAGCAAGTCCAGTGTTGCACTGAGCTTTGTACCTTGTCTTGTTTCACCACATGAGTAACCAGCTCCCGGCTTCCAGTCTCTAGGCCCTTGTATGCCAGGGGCTCAAATCCCATCTTATTGCAGTAAAAAGAGGCAGCCTGTAGTAAGGATATAGATAAGATATAGAAATAGATATAGGCCTTGGGTGCTTTGCATAGATGAATTACATGAAAATCACAAAGGACTTGTCAGGTCTCTTGATGTTCTGCTTTGCCTTATTAACAAATAACATAGAGTTCTGGGAGCATATCAGTCATAGGGATGCTGGGATTTCCACCCCGGTCCTCGTATGCCACGTGGGATAGTCGGATTGGCGAGTATACATGGCGAACTGGAGGTTGTCATCAAGTGGGGCATCCCAAATCTAGATGCCCCAGGGACGCGGAATCAGCTGGCCTTGAAGTTTTAGACTCGGGGACCTTAGACTTGGGCCTGTCACAGGGTTTTAGTCCACTGCATAAGTATGAAACTCAGGAGCGCACACTGGCTTCACAGGGCCACAAGGCAAAACTCATAGTGGGCCCCCTTAGAAAGTTCAGCCCACAGCATTAAATGGGACCAAATCTCACGACATTCTATTAATTCAGCATTGTTTGCCATTCATTATTATGTACAGTAATCAATGCTGATTGGAGGAGAAACTGTGAATGTGGCATGGCAGATTTTGGATGATCTTGGGGGCTCACACATGTGGGCATCCAAAATCAAGTCTGTGGTCTGATTGGAGTTCTTGGCAGTGTTGGCACAGTATGGGTCCTAGGTCATCAGCAGTGTGGCCCGGTGAGGTTGGGTTCTTCCCGAGGCATTATAGTAACATGCAGTGTTGCTGCAGGATGGACCAGGGGCCAGAACTGTAAGATGTCAGCACATTGTTTCCCCCAGGTGCTCTATACACAGAGCACCGGGATAAGCAATGTGCTGGCATCTTAGTTCCATCCAGCAGATCCTACAGGTCTGACCCCTGGCACCCCGAGCAGACAGGATGCTAATAATGTATACTGGAGCAGCACCAGTCCTATGCTTATGCTGCAAGGTGGGGGTAACAACCCTTGTACCAGCTGCCTCCCCTGCCCCTATGATATGGAAGCCCCTGACAAAACTGTTTTAATAGCTGAAAACAATTATTGTTGTACATTAGTTGCACATGCAAGTGCTTTGAATTGTTGTTTTGTGTTGGGTTAAGCACATATTTGGTGAATGACAACCAAGGCATGCCCCTAGGTTAGTACTAAGCTAATCAAAAAATGAAAGGTGGTACTTTCTGAGTGCTCCAGTGACTATTCTCAATTTGTCATAAAAGCCTCAAGAAAACTAATGTGACACATCTAAATCTCTTCCACAGAATGATCAAAATGCATTCCTGCTGGAAGCACCAGATGTGGCCCATGATGTAAAACAGATGTAAAACAGATTGTAGGGACAACAGACCCTCCCCTCCACTAACCAATCACAGCTCGTGCTGCATGCACACCCTAGATTTATTTCATCTACGCGTTTTCTTACCTGTTTTGCATTGCTCACCCACAGGGTTATGGAATGGAAGCTGAGAAATTGTCCTTGTGTATGCTAAATACAAAAGAAGATAGCAGTTTATATTTATTGTATAATGTGTATTTGTTGGGGGCACAGACCCATTCTAGGATGTTGAACGATATTTAGATATTTCTGGAAAGTTGTAAAATAATGTCAACATGAAATGGAGTTCTGTCTGTATTTCCTAAAGGATAAAACTTGTCCCTTTTTCCTCTTTTTCTTAATTTCTCAAAATGTGAATAGTGGAGAACTTCTAAGCAGACAGTATCTGGAATTGTAATGTGTAATGAAATGTAGTGTTTGCATGAAGTGTTCACAAAGATAGCTAACTGCTACTCTTTTCTACACTATATAAAGCTGGCCACAAATGGATCCCAAGAAAGGATTCAGTTATGCAGTACTATTAAATTCAAATAATTGCCATAGTCTAACCTTAACAGGTAAAGCCCACTTTTGCTGGCCTTTTTTAGCCAGGCACCACATCAGAAATGGCTGGCTGAGGTTTCTGTGTCCAGCTGCCACTGCTTCCAAATTTCTTCTTGGTGATCTAAAAGGGACTGTCCAGTCTAAATAACTCTTGTGGGCCAGTAACTTCTATTGCGAGTAGAAGGAAGGGAGGAGAGCTTTGTCTTCTCAATTGAAGTCAATGGGGTGGCATGCCATAGCAATCCCATCGTGGCTGCTCCCATGAATCACAAGTTATTTAGACTTGACTGACCCTTTGAGATCACCAGGAAGGGCATATGGAAGCAGTGGTAGGTGGGCACAGAAGCCTCAGCATTGCTGGGTCCTGAACTTTCAGCATTTGGCGTTATGGGCTTTAAGCTGCATGAAAATACATTTTCATTTTCATGAACTGGTTATAATATTTATAGTGCTTAACCATACATACTGTACATTGCAGAACTAGGCACCCTGGATTGCTACTCCTGCTTTGGATCTTACTAAACCCCAAACCACAAAGCTATAAAACTCTGTACCCTGCCTTGACATTTGCCAGGAAGCCTGATTTTTTTTTTTTTACATATATTTTTATTTGCACATGTCCAATACAGAACATAAGAGTTTTATTAATTGTATTAATTTTAATAAAACAGAAATCTTCTTTGACCATCCATATTTCGAATTGAACAAGTTCTAGTGGAGCACATTTTTTAAATAAAATAACTAAGAGGCAGAGCTAGACATAAGTAACACAAATCACAACACTAGCACAACGGATAGAACTACTAAAACAACATGAGAGTAGAGTAGTCCACACATATATATATATATAGTACCTTTTCTCCTTTGTCTGTATATGATGTCTACAAAAAAAACCACAAAACTGATATCACATAACATATACCGTTTATATTTATCACATTGCAATGCATTAGTATGTAAAATGTCCATATAGTAGCATAAAAAGAAAATCAGGAATCTCACCATGCTGAACAGAATGCGGACTATGACTCCAGATGACTGATGTATGTGGGTTGTGATGCTGGATGCTGAAGTCTGTTTATAGGGTTTAGGATTTGGGACATCCCATTTGTGCTCCTCCTTTGTAGTATGAGGCAACAGTATGGTCCCAGCAGATGCTGAGCTGTATTACATTATTCTATTCCTCCAGTGTGCAATTGGTAAAAATAAAAACACTAATTTAGATCTCAAATATTAAGGGCCATAGGCACTGAAACAAGAAGGCCACCCTATATTATTAGGACAGGACTTCTGCGAGTCCTGGATACCCTTACTAACAGCTGAACGTCCCTCTTTGCCTTGTTTCACCCTTTTCTTTATGGCAAAGCAGGGTGTCGTGTGAGGTCACCAGCAGTAAAAAACTTTTTGGAGGACCTATTTGAGACTTATTAGCACCTTTCTGCTTGCAGATATCTTTATAGATTTGTAGCACATTGGCATGAAATAGGTTTATAATATGACTCTAGACTATTATGTCTGTTCAAATACTGGGGAGTAGTTTAGGCTTGGGGAGTAGCAGAAATTTAGTCTAGGCTCCATAACATTTTGAAATGTTGACTATCGCTGTTTAAACCACATATATATATATATATATATATATATATTAGAAATGTTACATACTTTGTACATGGTTAAGTAGTACTTCTTTACTATGGATACTTTATAGGGGCAGTCCAGTCTAAATAATACTTCTAGTCCATGGGAGCTGCCATGATTACTGACTTTTATTGGCAGGACAAGGAAGGGGGGTTGCTTTGTCCCTTTATCTCAATAGAAGTCACATTAATCCCATCATGGCTGCTCCCATGAACCACAACAGTTGGACTGTACTGTTTTTTTAAGCCACCAATTTCCCCAGTGTCAAATGCCTTTGAAAGATCCAAAATTATAATATCTACAGCCACCTCTTTTGCCCAGGCCTATACTGACCTTTTAACAAAAGCAGAGCAGGTTAGTCCGAAAACTCCTAGTGTTAGTAAGTTGTTGTATTATGTTAGCCATCAATGTAAGCAGGAAACCCAAGGTTAAGGTAATACTATTTATTGGCTAACTTAATAGACTGAAATGCAAGCTTTCAAAGCAATTAAAGCTTCTTCAGGCATAATACAGGTCTGTAACTTAGACATTTATACACAAAACTACAAAGGAAGCACAATTGTTTTTCTACTGACACGTGTGAATAATGGCAAAGTCGTAAAATAGTAGGTTGTGAGATATCAATCAGGGCACAATACAATCTGTTCTTATACCATGGACAGAAATGTACATGTAGACAGTCTGAGAGACTTCATGAAGCAGGCTATAAACCATAAGCAACAGAGGCCCAGTTACAAAAAGCACTCCACAGCCCCAGGGACAGCCTTTTGCAATATAAGGAATGCCAAAACCACTGGTTGTCACATGGAATCCACATCCCGGGGTTCTGGGGAAAATTGCGAAGGTACGCCAACCCCTTATACACAGGGATACGAGAATTTGTGAAATATTGCCAGATCATCTGTTGGCACACAGACAACCTTCTAATCTCAGAAAACTCAATGTGAGGAGCTCTGTAAGTGACCCAGCACAAAATGGGACATGGCCCTGTCTGCAGAAAAGGTGTGAAACCTGCAAACACATCTACACCACCAACAGAATAGAGACACCAGGTATGCAACATGATTACAGAATACAGGGTAGTTTCACACGCAAATCCCCTAATGTAGTAAACCTGCTCATGTGTGTGCAGTGTGCTCAGTAATATATATTGGGCAGATGGAGCCAGCACTAAGAAAGCGACTAAATCTGCACAGGTTCACAATTAAAAATAAAAGAAACTGATGTGCCTATTGCAGCCCATTTCTGTAGACCAGACCATGGCCTAGGTGGCCTCAAACTCACAGTGCTCAAAGGGGACTTCAGTTCACAAAAGGAGAGATTGGAGTGCATCCAAATATTCATAGTCGTTATGACGTGGATTCAATAGACTGGATTCACAAGGCCTGATATTAAACAGACTGTCTGGGCTAATGTCACTGAAGAGAGCAATACAAATTCCACACACTCTCTCTCTCTCCCATTGCATTCTTACCAGCCCACCATTAATTGTCATAATCCCCCTGATTGCTATCTCACAGCTTATGGGTCTACGACTTTGCCATTTTTCCCATGTGTCAGTAAAAAATCAGTTGTGCCTCCTTTGTAGTTTTCTCTATAAATGTTTGTCAAAGTTACAGATGCCTGAAGAAGAACCTCAAGGTGCTTTGAAATCTATTGTGTTAGCTGATAAATGATGTTACCTTAACCTTGGATTTTTGACACCTCTTGTAAATAATAACACCATGCTGATTGCCATTTCTAATAATAGGTACAGTCACACAATTCTGTATTTAGTTCCTATAAAACAGAACAAATTCCAGATCCGGCCGCTGCCCTTCTTCGTAGGCATCCCAAATTGTTATGCCCCACTGTGTGCCCCCCCCCCCCCCCGGGGGCTTCCTGGCTCCCTCGCCAGTGTGAACATCAGACGGCTGCATCCCTAAATATTTCGATTGTGAGTGCGTCCCTGTCCCCCGACAGATAGGCTGGGAGGGAGTACACCCGCTGCTGGGAATGTGGCCGCTCACGACACCCATTGCCATGAACCACGCCATTTGATGAACATTAAATATGTACAGCAAGCGGCTCTGATTGGACTAGATCCGACACATGCAACATAAGACCGGGAAAAGGTGAATTTTACTGGGCAATCTGGGGGGTTTCACACAGCAGGGCATCCCAAATTAGAGGAGCAAGGAACAAAACCAGGATAGTCAAAAGTCCCACTTTGTGAACCCCCCACAATTGTCCCACCAACATTAACCTTTCTGGCAATCCCACACCGCATCCCCCGCACTTCCGGGAACAGCCAATCAGACAGGTTGGGCATGATAACATGTGGAAGAGCGCATTTGCTGTCATCAGTTTGCCTGCTGTTTAGTTAAGTGGTCCCTATATTTACTGGAACTGTAAACTGTGGTCCCCCAGAATGTGTGTGTATATATATATATATATATCTTGGAGTCATGATGATAGTTTATTTGGTGGAATGCCGTTTAGTTTCATGAATATCCTGGGGTGCTGATTGGAGCAGAAATGCTCAGTATAGTGTTTGTCTATTTCCTGTAAAAGAATTTGGACACCTGCAAACTACTGGAAAAATGCCACTTAAAACAGCCTGATAAACTGTTAGAAAAGTAAAGGATGCCGGAGGAGCCTTGTGATCTTTCCCTGACTTTGCTCCCTAATGAGCCTCACCAGGGGCGTCGTCTGAACTCTGCATCCCATTGGACAGAGAAGTGGGAGGTGGCATTCTGCTTAGTTTAGCTCAATACAGGGGTAAAATAATTTAGAGGTATTATTATGTCAAAACAGACAGAATAAGATATCAGGGTCCACACAGGCATCAACCTTCTATTGCCAATTAAAAAACATCATGGGGGTGACAAAAAATAAATAAAAGTTAATGATTGGAATTGAATATAATATGCAACACAGATTCACGCAGCACACAGACACATTCCCTGTATCATCATATGGTTCTTGTTTAGAAAAAGGTTAGAGACAGCCCTAAAAACCCAACCCACTTTCCTTCATCTGTAAAACTGCAAGTCATGTATCTGTAATATGTTTACTACACTGTCTGCCAAAGTTTTCCCATTTCAGTGTGAGAACATTTAGAATTAGAACAGGACTAGGGCAGCACTGGGGCAAATCAGATACGAAAGTCTGATCATATATGCTTCAGGTATGAAGGTCTGATCATATATGCTCCAGGTACAAAGGTCTGATCATATATGCTCCAGGTACTAAGGTCTGATCATATATGCTCCAGGTACTAAGGTCTGATCATATATGCTCCAGGTACTAAGGTCTGATCATATAAGCTCCAGGTACAAAGGTCTGATCATATATGCTCCAGGTACTAAGGTCTGATCATATAAGCTCCAGGTACAAAGGTCTGATCATATATGCTTCAGGTACAAAGATCTGATCATATATGCTCCAGGTACAAAGATCTGATCATATATGCTCCAGGTACTAAGGTCTGATTATATATGCTCCAGGTACTAAGGTCTGATTATATATGCTCCAGGTACTAAGGTCTGATCATATATGATCCAGGTACAAAGGTCTGATCATATGTGCTCCAGGTACAAAGGCCTGATCATATATGCTCCAGGTACAAAGGCCTGATCATATATGCTCCAGGTACAAAGGTCTAATCATATATGCTCCAGGTACAAAGATCTGATCATATATGCTCCAGGTACAAAGGTCTGATCATATATGCTCCAGGTACAAAGGTCTGATCATATATGCTCCAGGTACTAAGGTCTGATCATATATGCTTCAGGTACAAAGGTCTGATCATATATGCTCCAGGTACTAAGGTCTGATCATATATGCTCCAGGTACTAAGGTCTGATCATATAAGCTCCAGGTACAAAGGCCTGATTATATATGCTCCAGGTACAAAGGTCTGATCATATAAGCTCCAGCTACAAAGGCCTGATCATATATGCTCCAGGTACAAAGGCCTGATCATATATGCTCCAGGTACAAAGGTCTGATCATATATGCTCCAGGTACTAAGGTCTGATCATATATGCTTCAGGTACAAAGGTCTGATCATATATGCTCCAGGTACAAAGGCCTGATCATATATGCTCCAGGTACAAAGGTCTGATCATATATGATCCAGGTACTAAGGTCTGATCATATATGCTCCAGGTACTAAGGTCTGATCATATAAGCTCCAGGTACAAAGGCCTGATCATATATGCTCCAGCTACAAAGGCCTGATCATATATGCTCCAGGTACAAAGGCCTGATTATATATGCTCCAGGTACAAAGGTCTGATCATATATGCTCCAGGTACAAAGGCCTGATTATATATGCTCCAGGTACAAAGGTCTGATCATATATGCTCCAGGTACAAAGGTCTGATCATATGTGCTCCAGGTACAAAGGTCTGATCATATATGCTCCAGGTACAAAGGCCTGATTATATATGCTCCAGGTACAAAGGCCTGATTATATATGCTCCAGGTACAAAGGTCTGATCATATATGCTCCAGGTACAAAGGTCTGATCATATATGCTCCAGCTACAAAGGCCTGATCATATATGCTCCAGGTACAAAGGCCTGATTATATATGCTCCAGGTACAAAGGTCTGATCATATATGCTCCAGGTACAAAGGCCTGATTATATATGCTCCAGGTACAAAGGCCTGATTATATATGCTCCAGGTACAAAGGTCTGATCATATATGCTCCAGGTACAAAGGTCTGATCATATGTGCTCCAGGTACAAAGGCCTGATCATATATGCTCCAGGTACTAAGGTCTGATCATATATGCTCCAGGTACAAAGGTCTGATCATATATGATCCAGGTACAAAGGCCTGATTATATATGCTCCAGGTACAAAGGTCTGATCATATATGCTCCAGGTACAAAGGCCTGATTATATATGCTCCAGGTACAAAGGCCTGATTATATATGCTCCAGGTACAAAGGTCTGATCATATATGCTCCAGGTACAAAGGCCTGATTATATATGCTCCAGGTACAAAGGCCTGATTATAT
Source organism: Gastrophryne carolinensis (assembly GCA_027917425.1). Lineage (NCBI taxonomy): Eukaryota > Metazoa > Chordata > Amphibia > Anura > Microhylidae > Gastrophryne > Gastrophryne carolinensis. The sequence goes on from CM051234.1 coordinate 503,235,723, forward strand.
ATGCTCCAGGTACAAAGGTCTGATCATATATGCTCCAGGTACAAAGGTCTGATCATATGTGCTCCAGGTACAAAGGCCTGATCATATATGCTCCAGGTACTAAGGTCTGATCATATGTGCTCCAGGTACAAAGGTCTGATCATATATGCTCCAAGTACAAAGGTCTGATCATATATGCTCCAGGTACAAAGGTCTGATCATATGTGCTCCAGGTACAAAGGCCTGATCATATATGCTCCAGGTACAAAGGCCTGATCATATATGATCCAGGTACAAAGGCCTGATCATATATAGGTAATCTTACTTTCCTGGGTTTGATTCGATGCCCCGCTGTGTGAAACCCCCCCCCCCCCCAAGAAGCCAGAAAAACCCCCCACCTGTCCAGGTTCCAACATTGCATGCGCGGGCTTCCTATGACTGTGTCATTCGGCAGACAGCACTCATTTACTAGAATTGCTAGGGCAGAAGCACAACACCAGGGATGCAAGGGATGCGGCAGCGCATACTCTTCATTTTAAACAAAGAGAGCCTTCTGCCGAATGACATAGTCATAGCGAGTGACTCTCATTGGACGAGAGCCTGGGCACGCACTGTTGGTGCAGGTTGAGTTTTTATGGCCACCCTGGGGGTTTTCACACAGCCAGGCATCCTGAATCAGGATGCCACAGGGAAAAGCCATTGGCCGTCTCTGGAATCTGGCCGGCTGCTGCTGGGTTTTGTTGTGCTTTAAAGTGGACCAATCACCCCGTGCGGCAGGCCTGAAATCTAAAAGATCTATACCGGATGCCCCACTGTGTGAACCCCCCCCAAGGAGATGGTAGTCTTACATGATCCTAGCGGCTCCCGTGACACGATCTTCGCCGGCAGTTGCATCCCCAGCTTCCCTGTAGCTGTGTGCAGTAGTAAGCGCTGCATAAAGCTCTGATTGGATGAGTGCCAGCGCATGCGCCGTAGTAACGTTGGAAAGACGACACTAGGCGTGTGGGGTTTCACAAAGAGGGCAGCCTACATTGGGATGCCCCGGGGCAAGGACCAATCACCAGGATAGTCAAAATCCTGGTGATTGGTCCACTTTAAACATCTGCCATGCCCTCTTTATTCACAAAAATGAGGGGATGTGCTATCAGATTAAACCTCTAAATTAGGTGAAGAAATTGGAAGAGACATCATTTGTATGCCCGGTGTCAGGATTTGGGTTGCTAACGGCAATGACAACTCTGGAAGCAGTTTTTATAGTGAAATCATATGCAGTTTATTGTGTAACAAGTCCAACAAATGGTCACTGCATTTCATCAAACAAGCAGGGTGCAGGATCAATGCAAAATAAAGTCCTTCCCTTATTGGGTTAAACGTAAACAGAGCTCGATTTTCTCACCAAACAGGTAGGTCCAGAGTTTGGCCATGCAGCAGATGTCCCTCCTTTACAGGCGGCATGCTTGTGACTAGCTGTGTCTCATCACACGGCTTCCCCAGATTAGAGGAACTGGCCACCTTTTCTAGCCCTGTGCTGAGGTCGCCTCAGTCACCTGTGTGGGCTGAGACAGGAAGTTTGACAGTCCCAGAAGAAGGGGAACGGCAGGTATCACTACCAACCTACCTGCCATTCCATAGAAACACATAGAGCAATGGCTTTAAAGCAGATCTTCACTCTAAATAAAAGTCTATCTTGTGTGTTTCCCCCACTCTGTACATACAGATTGATCACATTAAAAATCATCCTACCTGTATCTTCTGCTTTTTCTGAGCTTTTAAACATCCAAGATGGCGGCCCATGGGGTTTTAGGCTGTCTGCAAACAGGAAGTGTCTTTTGACTGTGTCGCTCTGCATTCTGGGATTTCTGTCCATTTCCTTGCCCCAGCTTTGCTCTGTCTGTGCAAAGCACAGCTATAACGTGTCCCCCCCTCTCCTTCTCCTCAGTATGTGATAGTTCTGAGGCAAGATGGCGGCGCTCATATACTGGAGTCCTGAACCGAGTTGCAACCCAGTTGGGGAAAGAATAATATGTAAGCGACTTAAAGCTTAAATTATTTTAAATTTTAGATGCTGGGGAATAGTATTTTGGGGATTTGGGCTTTTAATTAAAGTGGACCAACACCCAGGGGTGATCGGCCCGGGAATCTATAAGAATCTAAAAGCCCCAAAAAACTCACCTGATCGGCGGCATGCGCGCGCCTGCGCCGGCCGTTTGTGAATGGCCGGCGCGAGCGCGCGCACTGTCAAAGGGGCGCGCGGGAGGCGGCGGCGGACGCGCTGTCTTGTCCGCAGCTGTCACCCGCTTGTCCGTGGCTACGTGGGAGCGTGGTGAGGTGAGTTTTGGGGGGTTTCTGGGGGGTTTAACAAAGCGGGGTGCCCCGGGGTGCCCCCCTGAAGTGGACCAAAACCCAGGATAGTCAAAATCCTGGGTGTTGGTCCACTTTAAATAACGCTGAAGGTCCGGTTTAATATCCTTAGAACACTGAAACAAAAGAGCCTCCTGGATTTCTTATCACCTAAGCCAGCCTCCTAGGTGAACTATACAGTACACTCCCTCCACCATATAGCCAGCTGCATGGCACACTATTATCTAGCCAGCTATACTCACCTAACCCTCTATCTTATCTATCAAGCTACTTATACAGAATGATGGAATCACTCTAAATCTAACTGGAAAATAACTGACATTTGGGACATTTCTTGCTAATCTCTACACAAGTTCCTAAAAGAAGAAGTGAAAGTCTCCTACAGAATTGCTAGACAGAAGCTCACCTTACTTGAACTACTACAAATTGTCTAAAATCCCTCGCTTGATGGCTCAATGGGGCTCTTCTGGGTGCCCAGCTGGTTAGCCCGAGTAACCCTAGGAATGGATCTCATCTTAAATCGAGACCCCAGATGCCTGCAAAACTCACTTTTACCATCAGCCCCCACTGCAATGTAAACAGCACCGGCTGCAGAGGCAGCATCTTTGGGCTGAACTACCTCCGGCACCCAGCAATTAAAGTGGACCAACACCCAGGATTTTGACTATCCTGGGTTTTGGTCCACTTCGGCGGAAACCCCCCAGAAACCCTGAAAAACTCACCTCTCCTCGCTCCCACGTGACCGCCGCTGTCAATCCCCGCTGCCGGACAAGAGAGCGCGCCCGCCGCTGCCTCCCACGCGTCACTCTTACAGGGCGCGCGCCAACCATTCACAAACGTCCTGCGCGGGTGCGCATCCTGCTAGAGGGACGCTCGGAAGGCGGCGGCAGCCGCCGCTGGATCGTGGATAAGGTAGGGATTTAGGGGTTTCTGGGGGGTTTCACACAGCGATCGGGGTGCCCCGCAGTCAGGGGTCTGATCGGTCTGGGAATCTTATAGATTCTCGTGCCGATCATGGGAGGGTGTTGGTCCACTTTAATGCCGACAGCGGGCGCACGCCCCAGCCTATTGGTTTGTGGGTGCACACAGTGCTCCAAAACTGCAAGAAAGCCTTGGTTCTGCCCCTCCCTGATCCTCATTATCTGGTGATTTGTCTTTTCTTTCTGTGTGAATCTCTGCCCTGTTGTTATGTTGCCTGATTAGCTGCCATTGTTTGCCTTTAACATATTATTATTGATCTGCCCTTGTTGGCCTGAGCTGAACTCACTTACTTTGTTTAACACTGGCACTTTATCATGTGATAATAATATTTTGTATTAACACAGGTTTTAAATATTTATATTAGTTAACAAAGGGCTTTGTTACATACACTAGTGTGTATGGGTTGATTCAATTAAACCGGACCTTCACAATGATTTATTGAAAACCCTTAAAAAAGGATTCCCCTGCATTTAAAATTAATATATTTTAAGTTTTTAGTCACTTACTTATTATTCTTTCCCCCACTGGGCTGCAACTCTGTTCAGGACTTTAGGATATGGGCGCCGTCATCTTGACTCAGAAGCATCACACTTACTGAGGAGAGGAGAGTGGGATAAAGTACAGGGGGCGAGTTATAGCTGTGCTTTGCTTAGACAGAGCAGAGCTGGGGTCAGGAAAAGGTCAGCAATCCCAGAATGCAGAGCAGCACAGTCAGAAGGCACTTCCTGTTTGCAGGCTGCCTGATGCTCCATGAGCCGCCATCTTGGATGTTTAAAGGCTCATAACATGCAGTAGATGCAGGTAGGCTGATTTTTAATATGAGCAATCTCTATGTACAGGGTGTGGGAAACATATAAGATAGGCTCTTATTCAGGGTGAAGGACCGCTTTAATTTTACACATAGTGTGTTGTATAGAAATTTATTAGACTAGGGCAAGGGCTTATTTTCAGGATAGGGCTTAATAAGTAAAAACTAACAAATTAAAGAAAAACACCAATAATGAAAACTATTGGAGGCCTAATTAGGGGGTAACACCTGGGGGATTATCCTGCACAAAATGGGTTAGGGAAAGTACTCAAAACAATAACAGAAAACTAAAAAAAGAAAGAAATACACAAATAAAGAAAAAAAAATACTAAATTCATCAATCAATATATACAGATGTCCATCAATAAATAAATATCTACACAAATAAATAAATATGTACATCAATCAAACACTTTAACCAGTCACTCATGTGCTGGCACAGCCAAGTCCTGTGGGTTCCATGTCTGGTTCATCTTAAAGCTGACCAACATCCTTACACTCCTTAAAGGAGCAGTATCGCAAAATTTGCATTAAAACAGATAAATAATTAAATAGCCACACAATAACTTATAACATGTGTATAAATAATCTGGCGATAGAAAAAGGAAAAATATCTGCCTTTCTTTTAAATTGTATAATGACAATGGCTCAGTCCATTTGCTGAATAGGGGGATCTGCTGGGTTGTATTTAGTGAGCTGCTTCATTTAGCCCACTGGTCTCCTAGCAACACTTTACCTCAGAGGCTGACACTGTAATCAGTGGTAACGGCTGTGCGTGTGTGTGTGAGGTGCTGCTTTTGTTATGAGACCAGGTGACTCAAATGTGTAAAATCTATACAAAATAAACTAAACTGACTGAAAACGACTGAAATTCTTCTTTGAATAACTGTGCAGGAAAATCTAAAGGTATTAAAGTGGAACAAAACCCTGAGTGGCCGACCCTGAAGTCTATAAGACCCGGCCATTGACCTTCCCCCTTTCATTCTAAATCAGGATGCCCCACTGTGTGAAACGACCCCTGGATAACCACAGATCCCCCCATTTTTCTGGTGCGCTCACGCAGATAGTCATTTAGACAGGCCGGGCGGCCAGGAAGGTTACTGCTCAGGCTCCCCATCTGTGTGCAAATAGCGCTGATTGGATGAGAGTCTGAGCATGCGCTGTGGGACAGGGAAAGGTACGTTTTCACAGGCGAACTTGGGGATTTCACATATCAGGGCATCCCAAGTCGGGATGCCCCTAGGGGCACAAAACAAAACTCCAGATAGTGAAAATCCTGGGTTGGGCTTTGCTCAAAACACACAAAGCTGAAAGAAAGATCATATAGAAAAATGTATTGAGAAAAGAGAGAGAAAATGGTAAACTGAAAGATTCTGCAGCAGAGCCAACATGAAGGGAAAACTGTCAAAATCAGCTAAATGACTTCTAGAGCTTTTCTCTCTGTTTTAGATATATAAGTTCTGGCCAGGCAATGTTGCAATGTTGTTATCTTATGCTGGACGGCTGCCAGCACTGAACAGCTGAGACTTTGATACATTGTTTCACCCCTCTCCTCAGCATGGAACTGATACATTGTTTCACCCCTCTCCTCAGCATGGAACAGGCCAGAGTGTCGGGTCCGACACTCACAAGACATAAACATGAGCTATTAGTCTCCAGCTGCTCAACACACACATCATTTTTTTCTACATTTGTAATTCTTACTCCAACACTTACCTACATTCAAAGTACCATTTAAATATAAGTCACCAAGAAAAATTTGCGATACTGCTCCTTTAAATCAGATCAACAGACCAGACCAACACAACAAACAGTGCTCCTATGCACCCCTCCCCAGGGCAATTTAGATTGCTGCATATAACATTTCATTTACCTTTTTCTAACTCTTGCTGTAGTGAATTTTAGAAACAAAATGGCGGCTCATACATTTGCAGGTCAGCTGCAAACAGGAAGGGCTGCTGGGCTTCCTGTTACTGTGCATTGTCAGTTATGTCAGTGGAATCCAGCTAGCAGCATGGCTGAAATGCTGGGAAAGGAAGCTCTAAAATGGCCACTACCGTCCTTTTGCTGTTGGTCTGGTTTAAGGTGTGTAAGGATGTCCACGTTGGCTTGGAAAGGCGGATCCTCTTTACGATAATGACACCCCCTACATTGCTGAACATATGTTCTGTTAGGACACTTGCAGCAGGGCAGGCCACCACCCGCAAGGCATAGAGGGCAAGCTCTGACCACGTGTCCAGTTTAGCGACCCAGAAACTGAATACAGAGGACCCATTGCTCAGTACCAAGAGGCACATGTGAGTCAAAGTCTGTCTCCTGGTACTACAGGCTGTAGTGTCCGATGGAGGTGGATGTGACAGACAATGGAATAAGTCTGTTGCCATGTTCACCCTCCACTGTGAGGTGCTCCTGATGCCCCTGCTGCATTGTTTCTCCTTCTGCTTCTCCCTCCAGCCATGCTCCACTGACACCCATAAGCTGTGCTGGGTGCCACCCTGTGATGTGAGAATAGTAGTCCTCCTCCTCCCCTCCGATTCCTCTCAAACTGTCCTCTGGCTGGACATTGACGTACCTGGCCAGTCAGCCCAGCAACCCACCCTGCGAGCCATGTGTGCACTAGCCTGACAGCGGGGAAAATGGGCCTTTCTCCTCCTCTGCTTCCTCCTCAGTCATGGTTTGAAGGATGGGAATGGTAGCGATGATGATGATGACCATATTGGTGGCATGATTGTGTAGATGTCCCTCATGGAGGCCCACTCACGGGTGGTGAAGTTCTGCTGTTCTGAATTTGGACTCGCCTAGCTATTTTGGAGCTGGAAATCCATTATCGCCTGCTGTGGCTCACATGCCCTTTCCAGCATGTACAACGTTGAATTCCACCTGGAGAGCAAGTCACATATGAGGCAGTGGGTGGGAAGGCCGAAATTCTTCTGCAATGCAGACAGGTGAGCGACAGCAGGGTGAAAATGCAGAAGGTGCAAGCACACTTTATGGAGCAGCTCCCTAAATAATGGGCCAGGAAGCTCTGCACCACCAAGTTCAGCACAACTGCAGGATGTGCATTGACCCACATCAGCCTTGGCTGCTACATTGTCGCACACCACCTTGCCAGGCTTTAAGTCCAACCCCAGCAGCCACACATCTGCCTGGTCCTGGGTAAGGGTCCACAGCTCCTGGGCAGTGTGGGGTCTTTCTTTCACCCAGACAGATGGGTTTTAGAACCGCATGGTGCAGTTTGCCCATGGCAGAGCAAATTGGTGATGCCTGAGGAGGAAGCAGAGTAGGAAGAAGAGGCTACAGGAGGCACCGACTGATGTCCTGCAATCCTGGGAAGGATATAGGCCACAGAACTTTCAGCCTCAGCCCCAGCCGCCACTACATTAAACCCAGTGGGCAGTTTAGAGACATGCAATGTCCCTCCCAATGCTTACTTGTCCATGTGTCTGTGGTGAGGTGCCCTGTGCAAATTTTATTTTTTTCACAAGATGTTGGTGCAGGGCAGGGATGGCCAGGCAAGAGTAGTGGCGGCTGAGAACAGTATATTATGGGACAGCCACTTCCATGAGATCTTTAAAACTGTCCATCTCCACCAGGCGGAATGGGAGCATTTCAAAGGCCAGCAACTTTGAAATGATCGCGTTCAGGGTCAGGGCTTGTCGCTGAGATGGGCCCAACTTCCTGATGCAAAGCTTAATGCTACCCTGGGATGATGTGGGGCTTCCACATTCTCCCTTTGGAGAAAGACAGGTGGCCTTGTTGATGGGGAGGTGGAGCTGGAGACAGTGGGAGACTCTGTTTTCAGGTTTTTACGGTAATTCTGCCACTGCAGCGCATGTTTTGCTTGTAGATGCTGGTCATGCACGAGGAGCAGAGATAATTAGCAGTTTTCCCTTGCTTCAGCAGCTGTTGGCACAGCTTGCCTTGTCTGCTGTGGATTGCTTGAAAGAAGGCCACACTGGTGAGATCCTGGAAGCCTGCCTTGGCGTGTTCAGTTCCTGGGTGTGGTGGGGAGTGGCAGCAACAGGCTGACCGTTGAGGGTTTTCACCCTTCTCCTTCTGCTGGCTGCCTGGGGCTGTGTGACCACCACCTCTTCTTCCAAACTCTGATGGCCTTCGGTCCACGTAGGATCTAGGACCTCATCTTCCCTGGCATCCTCTTCCACCCACTCTTCCCTGCTTGCCTCCCTCTCAGACTCAACATTGCAGAAAGCTGAAGCTGCACTTGGGTCTCATGATCATCCAGAGTGGCTTGTGATGGTCCACTGGCCAAAAAGTTGTAATATAACAGGGTACATTCACCCTGTGCTTCAAGCAAGCTGAAGTATAACAGGGTATACCTCAGAGCTTAGACCAAGTTGTGGTATAACAGCATCCTAGTGATTAGAGCAAGTTGTGGGATAACCCGGTACACACACCCTGGTGCTTAGAGCTAGTTGTGGTATAAGAGGACACACTCACCCCAGTGTTTACAGCTAGTTGTGGTATAAGGGGACACACTCACCCCAGTGCTTACAGCTAGTTGTGGTATAAGGGGGCACACTCACCCCAGTGCTTACAGCTAGTTGTGGTATAAGGGGACACACTCACCCCAGTGCTTACAGCTAGTTGTGGTATAAGGGGACACACTCACCCCAGTGCTTACAGCTAGTTGTGGTATAAGGGGACACTCACCCCAGTGCTTACAGCTAGTTATGTTATAAGGAGACACACTCACCCCAGTGTTTACAGCTAGTTATGGTATAAGGGGACACACTCACCCCAGTGCTTACAGCTAGTTGTGGTATAAGGGGACACACTCACCCCAGTGTTTACAGCTAGTTGTGGTATAAGGGGACACACTCACCCCAGTGCTTACAGCTAGTTGTGGTATAAGGGGACACACTCACCCCAGTGTTTACAGCTAGTTGTGGTATAAGGGGACACACTCACCCCAGTGTTTACAGCTAGTTGTGGTATAAGGGGGCACACTCACCCCAGTGCTTACAGGTAGTTGTGGTATAAGGGGACACACTCACCCCAGTGCTTACAGCTAGTTGTGGTATAAGGGGGCACACTCACCCCAGTGCTTACAGCTAGTTGTGGTATAAGGGGACACACTCACCCCAGTGCTTACAGCTAGTTGTGGTATAAGGGGACACACTCACCCCAGTGCTTACAGCTAGTTGTGGTATAAGGGGACACACTCACCCCAGTGTTTACAGCTAGTTGTGGTATAAGGGGACACACTCACCCCAGTGCTTACAGCTAGTTGTGGTATAAGGGGACACACTCACCCCAGTGTTTACAGCTAGTTGTGGTATAAGGGGACACACTCACCCCAGTGTTTACAGCTAGTTGTGGTATAAGGGGGCACACTCACCCCAGTGCTTACAGCTAGTTGTGGTATAAGGGGCCACACTCACCCCAGTGCCTACAGCTAGTTGTGGTATAAGGGGACACACTCACCCCAGTATTTACAGCTAATTGTGGTATAAGGGGACACTCTCACCCCAGTGCTTACAGCTAGTTGTGGTATAAGGGGACACACTCACCCCAGTGCTTACAGCTAGTTGTGGTATAAGGGGACACACTCACCCCAGTGCTTACAGCTAGTTGTGGTATAAGGGGACACACTCACCCCAGTGCTTACAGCTAGTTGTGGTATAAGGGGACACACTCACCCCAGTGCTTACAGCTAGTTGTGGTATAAGGGGACACACTCACCCCAGTGCTTACAGCTAGTTGTGGTATAAGGGGACACACTCACCCCAGTGCTTACAGCTAGTTGTGGTATAAGGGGCCACACTCACCCCAGTGCCTACAGCTAGTTGTGGTATAAGGGGACACACTCACCCCAGTATTTACAGCTAATTGTGGTATAAGGGGACACACTCACCCCAGTGTTTACAGCTAGTTGTGGTATAAGGGGACACACTCACCCCAGTGCTTACAGCTAGTTGTGGTATAAGGGGGCACACTCACCCCAGTGCTTACAGCTAGTTGTGGTATAAGGGGACACTCTCACCCCAGTGCTTACAGCTAGTTGTGGTATAAGGGGACACACTCCCCCCAGTGCTTACAGCTAGTTATGGTATAAGGGGACACACTCACCCCAGTGCTTACAGCTAGTTGTGGTATAAGGGGACACACTCACCCCAGTGCTTACAGCTAGTTGTGGTATAAGGGGACACACTCACCCCAGTGCTTACAGCTAGTTGTGGTATAAGGGGACACACTCACCCCAGTGCTTACAGCTAGTTGTGGTATAAGGGGACACACTCACCCCAGTGCTTATAGCTAGTTGTGGTATAAGGGGGCACACTCACCCCAGTGCTTACAGCTAGTTGTGGTATAAGGGGACACACTCACCCCAGTGCTTACAGCTAGTTGTGGTATAAGGGGACACACTCACCCCAGTGTTTACAGCTAGTTGTGGTATAAGGGGACACACTCACCCCAGTGTTTACAGCTAGTTGTGGTATAAGGGGACACACTCACCCCAGTGCTTACAGCTAGTTGTGGTATAAGGGGACACACTCACCCCAGTGTTTACAGCTAGTTGTGGTATAAGGGGACACACTCACCCCAGTGCTTACAGCTAGTTGTGATATAAGAGGACACACTCACCCCAGTGCCTACAGCTAGTTGTGGTATAAGGGGACACACTCACCCCAGTGTTTACAGCTAGTTGTGGTATAAGGGGGCACACTCACCCCAGTGCTTACAGCTAGTTGTGGTATAAGGGGACACACTCACCCCAGTGCTTACAGCTAGTTGTGGTATAAGATGACACACTCACCCCAGTGCTTACTGCTAGTCGTGCTATAAGGGGACACACTCACCCCAGTGCTTACAGCTAGTTGTGGTATAAGGGGACACACTCACCCCAGTGCTTACAGCTAGTTGTGGTATAAGGGGACACTCTCACCCCAGTGCTTACAGCTAGTTGTGGTATAAGGGGGCACACTCACCCCAGTGCTTACAGCTAGTTGTGGTATAAGGGGACACACTCACCCCAGTGTTTACAGCTAGTTGTGGTATAAGGGGACACACTCACCCCAGTGTTTACAGCTAGTTGTGGTATAAGGGGGCACACTCACCCCAGTGCTTACAGCTAGTTGTGGTATAAGGGGACACACTCACCCCAGTGCTTACAGCTAGTTGTGGTATAAGGGGACACACTCACCCCAGTGCTTACTGCTAGTCGTGCTATAAGGGGACACACTCACCCCAGTGTTTACAGCTAGTCGTGGTATAAGGGGACACACTCACCCCAGTGCTTACAGCTAGTTGTGGTATAAGGGGACACACTCACCCCAGTGCCTACAGCTAGTTGTGGTATAAGGGGACACACTCACCCCAGTGTTTACAGCTAGTTATGGTATACGGGGACACACTCACCCCAGTGCTTACAGCTAGTTGTGGTATAAGGGGACACATTCACCCCAGTGTTTACAGCTAATTGTGGCATAACAGGTTAAACCTCAGTGCTTAGAGAAGGTTGTGGGATCACACGGTACACTCACCCCAGTGCTTACAGCTAGTTGTGGTATAAGGGGACACACCCCAGCGTTTACAGCTAATTGTGGCATAACAGGTTAAACCTCAGTGCTTAGAGAAGGTTGTGGGATCACATGGTACACTCACCCCAGTGCCTACAGCTAGTTGTGGTATAAGGGGACACACTCACCCCAGTGTTTACAGCTAGTTATGGTATACGGGGACACACTCACCCCAGTGCTTACAGCTAGTTGTGGTATAAGGGGACACACTCACCCCAGTGTTTACAGCTAGTTGTGGTATAAGGGGACACACTCATCCCAGGGTTTACAGCTAGTTGTGGTATAAGGGGACACACTCACCCCAGTGCTTACAGCTAGTTGTGGTATAAGGGGACACACTCACCCCAGTGCTTACAGCTAGTTGTGGTATAAGGGGACACACTCACCCCAGTGCTTACAGCTAGTTGTGGTATAAGGGGGTACACACTCACCCCAGTGCTTACAGCTAGTTGTGGTATAAGGGGACACACTCACCCCAGTGCCTACAGCTAGTTGTGGTATAAGGGGACACACTCACCCCAGTGCCTACAGCTAGTTGTGGTATAAGGGGACACACTCACCCCAGTGCTTACAGCTAGTTGTGGTATAAGGGGACACACTCACCCCAGTGCCTACAGCTAGTTGTGGTATAAGGGGACACACTCACCCCAGTGCTTACAGCTAGTTGTGGTATAAGGGGACACACTCACCCCAGTGCTTACAGCTAGTTGTGGTATAAGGGGACACACTCACCCCAGTGCTTACAGCTAGTTGTGGTATAAGGGGACACACTCACCCCAGTGCTTACAGCTAGTTGTGGTATAAGGGGACACACTCACCCCAGTGCCTACAGCTAGTTGTGGTATAAGGGGACACACTCACCCCAGTGTTTACAGCTAGTTGTGGTATAAGGGGACACACTCACCCCAGTGTTTACAGCTAGTTGTGGTATAAGGGGACACACTCATCCCAGGGTTTACAGCTAGTTGTGGTATAAGGGGGCACACTCACCCCAGTGCTTACAGCTAGTTGTGGTATAAGGGGACACACTCACCCCAGTGCTTACAGCTAGTTGTGGTATAAGGGGACACACTCACCCCAGTGCTTACAGCTAGTTGTGGTATAAGGGGGATACACTCACAGCAGTGTTTACAGCTAGTTGTGGTATAGGGGAACCACCCCAGTGTTTACAGCTAGTTGTGGGATAACAGGTTACATCCCAGTGCTTAGAGCAAACTGTAGGATTCCACTGTACACACACCCCAGTGCTTACAGCTAGTTGTGGTATAAGGTGACACACTCACTCCAGTGGTTAGAGCAAGTTGTGGAATAACACAGTACACACACCCAGTGCTTACAGCTAGTTGTGGTATAAGGGGACACACTCACCCCAGTATTTACAGCTAATTGTGGTATAAGGGGACACACTCACCCCAGTATTTACAGCTAATTGTGGTATAAGGGGACACACTCACCCCAGTGCTTATAGCTAATTGTGGTATAAGGGGACACACTCACCCCAGTGCTTACTGCTAGTTGTGGTAAAAGGGGACACACTCACCCCTAGTGTTTACAGCTAGTTGTGGGATAACAGGTTACACCCCAGTGCTTAGAGCAAGTTGTGGGATTCCACGGTACACACAACTTACAGTTAAAAGGGTTAAAAGGGGACACACCCCAGTGCTTACAACTAGTTATGGTATAAGGGGACACTCTCATCCCAGTGCTTACAACTAGTTATGGTATGAGGGGACACTCTCACCCCAGTGCTTACAGCTAGTTATGGTATAAGGGGACACTCTCATCCCAGTGCTTACAGCTAGCTGTGGTAAAAGGGGACACACTCACCCCAGTGCTTACAGCTAGTTGTGGTATAAGGGGACACTCTCATCCCAGTGCTTACAGCTAGCTGTGGTAAAAGGGGACACACTCACCCCAGTGCTTACAGCTAGTTGTGGTATAAGGGGACACTCTCACCCAAGTGCTTACAGCTAGTTATGGTATAAGGGGACACTCTCACCCCAGTGCTTACAGCTAGTTGTGGTATAAGGGGACACTCTCACCCCAGTGCTTACAGCTAGTTATGGTATAAGGGGACACTCTCACCCCAGTGCTTACAGCTAGTTATGGTATAAGGGGACACTCTCACCCCAGTGCTTACAGCTAGTTGTGGTATAAGGGGACACACTCACCCCAGTGCTTACAGCTAGTTATGGTATAAGGGGGCACACTCACCCCAGTGCTTACAGCTAGTTATGGTATAAGGGGACACTCTCACCCCAGTGCTTACAGCTAGTTGTGGTATAAGGGGACACACTCACCCCAGTGTTTACAGCTAGTTGTGGTATAAGGGGACACACTCACCCCAGTGTTTACAGCTAGTTATGGTATAAGGGGACACACTCACCCCAGTGCTTACAGCTAGTTGTGGTATAAGGGGACACACTCACCCCAGTGCTTACAGCTAGTTGTGGTATAAGGGGACACACTCACCCCAGTGCTTACAGCTAGTTATGGTATAAGGGGACACTCTCACCCAAGTGCTTACAGCTAGTTATGGTATAAGGGGACACTCTCACCCCAGTGCTTACAGCTAGTTGTGGTATAAGGGGACACTCTCACCCCAGTGCTTACAGCTAGTTGTGGTATAAGGGGACACACTCACCCCAGTGCTTACAGCTAGTTGTGGTATAAGGGGACACACTCACTCCAGTGCTTACAGCTAGTTGTGGTATAAGGGGCATACACTCACAGCAGTGTTTACAGCTAGTTGTGGTATAGGGGAACCACCCAAGTGTTTACAGCTAGTTGTGGGATAACAGGTTACATCCCAGTGCTTAGAGCAAACTGTAGGATTCCACTGTACACACACCCCAGTGCTTACAGCTAGTTGTGGTATAAGGTGACACACTCACTCCAGTGGTTAGAGCAAGTTGTGGGATAACAGGTTACACCCCAGTGCTTAGAGCAAGTTGTGGAATAACACAGTAGACACACCCAGTGCTTACAGCTAGTTGTGGTATAAGGGGACACACTCACCCCAGTATTTACAGCTAATTGTGGTATAAGGGGACACACTCACCCCAGTATTTACAGCTAATTGTGGTATAAGGGGACACACTCACCCCAGTGCTTACAGCTAATTGTGGTATAAGGGGACACACTCACCCCAGTGCTTACAGCTAGTTGTGCTATAAGGGGACACACTCACCCCAGTGCTTACTGCTAGTTGTGGTAAAAGGGGACACACTCACCCCTAGTGTTTACAGCTTGTTGTGGGATAACAGGTTACACCCCAGTGCTTAGAGCAAGTTGTGGGATTCCACGGTACACACAACTTACAGTTAAAAGGGTTAAAAGGGGACACACCCCAGTGCTTACAACTAGTTATGGTATAAGGGGACACTCTCATCCCAGTGCTTACAACTAGTTATGGTATAAGGGGACACTCTCACCCCAGTGCTTACAGCTAGTTATGGTATAAGGGGACACTCTCATCCCAGTGCTTACAGCTAGTTATGGTATAAGGGGACACTCTCACCCCAGTGCTTACAGCTAGTTGTGGTATAAGGGGACACACTCACCCCAGTGCTTACAGCTAGTTGTGTTATAAGGGGACACTCTCACCCCAGTGCTTACAGCTAGTTGTGGTATAAGGGGACACACTCACCCCAGTGCTTACAACTAGTTATGGTATAAGGGGACACTCTCATCCCAGTGCTTACAGCTAGCTGTGGTAAAAGGGGACACACTCACCCCAGTGCTTACAGCTAGTTGTGGTATAAGGGGACACTCTCACCCCAGTGCTTACAGCTAGTTCTGGTATAAGGGGACACACTCACCCCAGTGCTTACAGCTAGTTGTGGTATAAGGGGACACACTCACCCCAGTGCTTACAGCTAGTTGTGGTATAAGGGGACACTCTCACCCAAGTGCTTACAGCTAGTTATGGTATAAGGGGACACTCTCACCCCAGTGCTTACAGCTAGTTGTGGTATAAGGGGACACACTCACCCCAGTGCTTACAGCTAGTTATGGTATAAGGGGACACTCTCACCCCAGTGCTTACAGCTAGTTGTGGTATAAGGGGACACACTCACCCCAGTGCTTACAGCTAGTTGTGGTATAAGGGGACACACTCACCCCAGTGCTTACAGCTAGTTGTGGTATAAGGGGACACACTCACTCCAGTGCTTACAGCTAGTTGTGGTATAAGGGGCATACACTCACAGCAGTGTTTACAGCTAGTTGTGGTATAGGGGAACCACCCAAGTGTTTACAGCTAGTTGTGGGATAACAGGTTACATCCCAGTGCTTAGAGCAAACTGTAGGATTCCACTGTACACACACCCCAGTGCTTACAGCTAGTTGTGGTATAAGGTGACACACTCACTCCAGTGGTTAGAGCAAGTTGTAAGATAACAGGTTACACCCCAGTGCTTAGAGCAAGTTGTGGAATAACACAGTACACACACCCAGTGCTTACAGCTAGTTGTGGTATAAGGGGACACACTCACCCCAGTATTTACAGCTAATTGTGGTATAAGGGGACACACTCACCCCAGTATTTACAGCTAATTGTGGTATAAGGGGACACACTCACCCCAGTGCTTACAGCTAGTTGTGGTATAAGGGGACACACTCACCCCAGTGCTTACAGCTAATTGTGGTATAAGGGGACACACTCACCCCAGTGCTTACAGCTAGTTGTGGTATAAGGGGACACACTCACCCCAGTGCTTACAGCTAATTGTGGTATAAGGGGACACACTCACCCCAGTGCTTACAGCTAGTTGTGATATAAGAGGACACACTCACCCCAGTGTTTACAGCTAGTTATGGTATAAGGGGACACTCTCACCCAGTGTTTACATCTAGTTGTGGTATAAGGGGACACACTCACCCCAGTGCTTACAGCTAATTGTGGTATAAGGGGACACACTCACCCCAGTGCTTACAGCTAATTGTGGTATAAGGGGACACACTCACCCCAGTGCTTACAGCTAGTTGTGATATAAGAGGACACACTCACCCCAGTGTTTACAGCTAGTTATGGTATAAGGGGACACTCTCACCCCAGTGCTTACAGCTAGTTATGGTATAAGGGGACACTCTCACCCCAGTGCTTACAGCTAGTTGTGGTATAAGGGGACACTCTCACCCCAGTGCTTACAGCTAGTTATGGTATAAGGGGACACACTCACCCCAGTGCTTACAGCTAGTTGTGGTATAAGGGGACACTCTCACCCCAGTGCTTACAGCTAGTTATGGTATAAGGGGACACACTCACTCCAGTGCTTACAGCTAGCTATGGTATAAGGGGACACTCTCACCCCAGTGCTTACAGCTAGTTATGGTATAAGGGGACACTCTCACCCCAGTGCTTACAGCTAGTTGTGGTATAAGGGGACACACTCACCCCAGTGCTTACAGCTAGTTATGGTATAAGGGGACACTCTCACCCCAGTGCTTACAGCTAGTTATGGTATAAGGGGACACACTCACCCCAGTGCTTACAGCTAGTTATGGTATAAGGGGACACTTCTCACCCCAGTGCTTACAGCTAGTTATGGTATAAGGGGACACTCTCACCCCAGTGCTTACAGCTAGTTATGGTATAAGGGGATACCACCATTGGAGCCGCCTGCTCTCTGCTCTGCTCTTAGTCTGAACCAGCGACTAGCAACTCACCTGATCACTAAATCCCAGCCTCGGCCCCAAACATGGGGGCGGTGTGATGGCTTCCTTGTGACTGAGGGTGCGAGCCAGACATGGAAGCGTCGGTTCATGTAGTTTGGGCCTGGGGTAGAGTGGAAAGCATGGCCTGAGTTTCAGGTCAGATACTGACCAGCTGCAAGGGACAAAAGGTGCATTGTAGTACCCTTTATTTTTATTGGGTGGTCAATCACCTTAAAGTCATTCAGCAGTAAAAAAAATTGCTATACTCACTTTTCATCCCCTGTATGTACGCTGTTAGTTTGGCGCTCACATACTTAGCGGATTGTGTGTTCTAGTCCCATGCCGCTGCCTCCACTGCATCATTAAGCCACCTCTGCTCTCCGTGCACCTGCGATGGACTGCCTTGCACTATTCATCACAGGAATTATGGCACGTCCCTCCTCATTGCAGTGAATAGAGTGGGGTGTGCCATAGTGTGGCTTAGACGACGTGATGTCATCGGCTATGAGCTCGCTGATTGTACGAGCGCCTGCGCATGCGAGTTGGCAGCAGTGATCTGGGGGGTTTCACACAGAGTGGCACCCGGACAATCCTGGGTTTTGGGCCATTTTAAAGTGTAGTCAAAATCCTGGGTTTTGGTCCACTTCCCCAGGGCACCCCGATTGGGGGTGCCCCGCTAAGTGAAACCCCCCAGATCGCAAGATACAACTCACCTCACCCCGCTCCTACGGCGCATGTGCGGCCGCTCGTCCAATCAGCGCGCTCGGAGCTGCTGAGGTATGCGTGTCAATGCAACGTCTTACCTCAGCGGATCCGAGCACGCTGGCGGCCGCATCTCGCGCTTCCCTCTAACAGGGAGCCTGCCCGCGCCGGACATTTACAAATAGCCAGCGCTGGCATGCTCCCTGCTAGTGAGAAGCGTGAGATGCGGCTGCAGCCCACGCATGCGCCGTTGGACTGGGATCCTGGTAAGGTGAATGGGGCATAGTGGGGGGGTTTCACACAGCGGGCATCCCGATTTTGGATGCCCCAGGGGGGAGGGATCGGCCCGGGAATGATCCTGCTGGGTGTTGGTCCACTTTAGGTTAGTTCTAGTTCAACCGGACCTTCACCATGATTTAATGAAAAGGCCATCTAAATCTAATATATTTTAAGTTTTTAGTCACTTATTATTCTTTCCCCCACTGGGCTGCAACTCTGTTAAGGACTTTAGGATACGGGCGCCGCCATCTTGACTCAGAAGCATCACACTTACTGAGGAGATGAGAGCAGGATAAGGTACAGGGGGTGGGTTATAGCTGTGCTATGCACAGACAGAGCAGAGCTGGGGTCAGCAGTCCCAGAATGCAGAGCGACACAGTCAGAAGGCACTTCCTGTTTGCAGGCTGCTGCCTTCCATAAGCCGCCATCTTGGATGTTTAAGGCTCATAACATGCAGTAGATGCAGGCAGGATGATTATTAATGTGAGCAATCTGTATGTACAGGGTGTGGGAAACATATAAGATAGACTCTCATTCAGGGTGAATGACCGCTTTGAGTTCTAGCTGCTCATGTGGCTGCCATAGAGCTTCCTTCAGGCAGGACAGTGACTCCAACCTGAAACTGCCAGGGGAGAGCTAGAAACCCCTCAGCAGCACTGACCTCCCCTATACATACGCTCATTGGGTACTGCGCAGCCCTCTGCGCACAGATCACATGACCAGTCTGGTCGATGATCACATGACTGTGACGCCGCACTCCACACTAGACTAAGGTAGCCACGGAGAGATGTCGGTCAGTATTGGAGACGTGCAGCAGCTGATCGCCAGGAAGGACGAGCTGGAGGCGCAGATAAAAGCTTACTATGACGTCCTGGAGGATGTACGTGAGATATATCGGAGCCCTGCAGGGGGCGCTCTATAATGTATACTGTTATTAGCGCCCATTTCATGTCACTATTATTATTATCCTATGACCAAGCAGAAAGTGACCCGATAAGGTCTCAGGCAGCACAGAATACGTTGCTTTTCATAGTAGACCAAAACCCGGGATTCTCTCTGGACTTGGGGTGCCCGGCTATGTGACACCCCTCAGCACTCACCTTCCTGGCTGTTCTGGGTGCATGGGTGGGCTCTTGCCACTGTATGATAGGCATATTAAAGGGCCAATCCAGCCAGTCCCCCTGCCATGCTGCTCTCCCGCAGGGCCGGGGTTACGTAAAAAAAAACCCCACCTTGCCCCCAATGCAGCGCCAATCACTGGGCGACTGGCGCCATCCCAGGATGCATGCTTAGTGCCGCAGGAAGTGCACAGTCCCGCAAGGCTATTCAAATGAATGGTCTGCTAGAAAAAATGTAGGATCCCTGTAATACTCACTGATGGGGGGGGGGGGGGGGGGGTCACTTTTTTTAGTGTCCCTGGTAGGGTGTAGGTCCGCTCCAGTCAAAGATGCTGGGCGTTCAACACCCACAGTGCATCCAAAATTGTCAAATCAGCTATTGGGTTTTGTTGCTTGCCTCGGGGCATCCCAAATCGTTGTGCTGTGTGAACAGCCTCCCAGGATCGCCCAGTAAAAACTCAACTGTCATTGGTCCTCTGGAGCATGCACAGGCTCTCGTCCAATCAGAGTTATTTGCTGTGCATATTAAACCGGACCTTCACCATGATTTATTGAAAAGCCCAAACCCTTAAAAAACAAATCAGCATCTAAAACTAATATATTTTAAGTTTTAAGTCACTTATTCTTTCCCCCACTGGGTTGCAACTCTGTTCAGGACTTTAGGATACGGGTGCCGCCATCGTGACTCAGAAGCATCACATTTACTGGGTAGAGGAGAGTGGGATAAAGTACAGGGGGTGGATTATAGCTGTGCTTTGATCAGATAGAACAGAATGCAGAGCAGCACAGTTTGCAGGCAGCCTGATGTTCCATGAGCCGCCATCTTGGATGTTTAAAGGCTCATAACATGCAGTAGATGCAGGTAGGATGATTTTTAATGTGAGCAATCTGTATGTACAGGGTGTGGGAAACATAAGATAGACTCTTATTCAGAGTGAAGGTCCGCTTTAATGTTCGACCAATGGCTTAGAGATCCACAGCATCCCAGGCACTTCAGCACTGTGATGCGGCTGCTCTCGCCAAGGTTGCTGCCGGAAAAGGGTTTCACACAGCAGGACATCCTGATTTGGGATGCCCCAAGGGAAGTCCTGGAATCTTCTAGAGCATTACTATGAGACACTCTTCCCAGCACAGTCGTAACCCAATAGCTGAAGTATAGAAAGCAGCTTTGATTAGAAGACATACGGATATAATCAGAGATTAAATGATGCTTTGAACTGGTTCATATTACACTATTCCCAAGGCTGATTAGGTGGGAGGAAATTAGTGTGTGTCTGGACAGGGACTTTAAAGGGCCAAATCCCAGCCATCCTGCCTACCTTCCCTAGCACTAAAATGACATAAAAAAAAACACTTCCGCAATCCAGCGCCAGTTATCAGGAGATCTTGCACTGTTCGCCTCCAGCTTTCCTTCAGCCGCCGGGTGCGTGCTCCCGTCGGGCACAGAAGGTAAGATTGAATCGAGCAGTGCTGGAATTGCCCTATGATCACCACTGGATTTCGGGCCAGATAAGTTTTTTTTTATGTAACTCCAGTATGTATAGTGCTGGCCATTGTTCCCTATGAGGCTAATCTCACTCCTGCCTCTCTTAATTGCTGATATGGTCTATCCTATTTTATAGAGCATTACTGCAGGCCTCTGCTTACGCCCTAGTATTTTTTCTTAAACCATGGCTAAATAACCCTTGTATAATGTCTTCTGTAAATGTGCATTATGGAGAGCTCGAACAATTCACACAGAATGACCTTCTTCTGTTTGATTTTCAGCAAAAGAACATTGGAATGGATGGACCGCTGGTGGATATAGAAGGTTACCCGAGAGCAGATGTAGACGTCTATCAAATCCGGACAGCTCGGCACAATATTATCTGTGAGTCAAGAGCAAAGGGTCCCCAGCACTTTTCTTTTTTTAGTACCACCAAGGTATCTAAAACTATAGTACACAAAACACACATCAAATGCACATAAATCGTATTTTTCACTTTTTGAAGCGGTTTTGTACTGATGGAGCATAATCTGGATTGGGTAAAGTATAGATGGCAGAAATTCGGGTTAGCGTATGGATTGGTCTGCTGCTGTGCCGCATACTTCTGGTTGAGCAATAATGCTCTAGAACAGGGGTTCCAAATTAGTGGTATGCAGTGTTGGACTACCCAACCAGAGCACTGGGGGATCCTCCGGTGGGAGCCACCAGAGGAAATTAATTTTGGTGCCTACCCTAAGATGTGATCTCCTGTACGGCTTTGATGGTGGGCCCAGTGTGCTCCAGTCTGAAACTGGTGGTAGCCCTACTACCAGTTTCGAACTGGAGCACACTGGGCCCACCATCAAAGCAGTACATGAGGTCACCCCTCAGGTGGTACTCAGCAAGGTTATAGAATCATCAATGTACCTAAGCTTTTTTTGCCACATAAGTATAAGAGTTGATGAAAACGATTTAGGTGTTCCTCTCAGAGCATCCTAAATTCAGATGCCCCGCTGGGTGCATCTCCACAGTTCCCATTCCAATAACCTTCCTGGCGTTCTCATGGCACAGGCTCAGTCAAAGCTGAGCAGACAGATTGGTTGAGCAGGTCGATTCTTTTGACTTAACGGCTAAGTTGCCTTGAGCAGCAAAGCTTCCCAGCAGAGCTGAGTGAGCCGAGACCCCTAGAGGTGAAAGCGGATGTGGCCGCGGCACAAGACCGGACGAGCTCAGGCTCTGCCCATTCAGAAAGCTTTTTCTCTCAATCTCCATTAGGCATAAATTCCCATTGGAAGAGACTGTCTCCGCTTCCTAGTCCAAATGTCCAAAATTGGACGCTTCCCTGGCACAGGTCTCCAGATCTCTGGACCTGAGTTTTTAGAGATTCCGGTACGCTGTGAGACCCTATGGACAGATACACACATATAGGATTCCATATATATATGAAATCCTGAAAAAGGCTTGGGATGCGGTCTCATTTATCTTCAAACCAACCCTGACATCGGATTGTGTTGCCAGAAATCGTGGAGTCTGGCTTCAGAACCTGAAGGGGTACATAGAAAACGATATGCCAAAACAAGCCCTTTTGGAGAATCTCCCCTGTATGTTTAGGGCCATCTCCTTCTTAGAGGATGCCTCGGCCAGGGTATTCACCCTGGTTAATTCAGCAAGACGAGCTATTTGGTTAAAAACCTGGTAGGGGGACCTTGCTTCCAAGACCAGATTGTGTGGAATTCGCTTTGAAGGGAATATCATATTCGGTACAGAACTGGAGGCAACGATCACCCGGTCCTCAGAAAGCACTAACAATTTTCCCATTTGACCTAAAAAAGTAAAAGGAAAAACTCTAGACAAAGACAACATTTTTTTTTCAACAGAGGCAGGTGGAGCTCAATACGCATTGGGGTCAACATAAAGGGGGGCGCAAGCCAAGTTTGGACTGTAATCGCCCAACATCTTTAGAAAAAGGGGCACCCACTATCGGCACCTGCCACCACTAAGCCCTTGATGCGGCTATGCCCCCCCTTTTTCTGAGCACAGGGTGTTCCTTGGCTATGCCCATACATTTTGCTTTTCAGGGATCTTATTAATGTCATTACCAATATATACCTTTCCAGCAAAAGGGCACTGTTTCCAATTATATCCAAGTCTAGTGTATCTAGCACTTTCAACCGACAGGATTTGATGATTGCTATTGCCACAAATGAAAAGCAACTGCCTATCATATTCATGTAACAGAACCATTTTTTGTATATATTAATTCATGTTTACTATATCAATTTAAATGATCATGTATCATATGAAAGTACATATCTACCGTTCTTCACTTAGAGAATTTTTGGAGTTCCAGCAGACACTGAGGAAGCTCAATGAGAAGCGAAACTAGTCTGCTCTGCGGAACATCGCCCAATTTGTTTGAAATATCTGCCAAGTCAATGTGACTAAAATTTAGCAAACATTTCTCCCCCATCTGGGTTTTTTTTTTTGTATTAATGTGTACACAATTTATGCATGCTAAGAATCCTTAAATTAGATTAAAAATTTTTGAATCATTTTATTATGTTGTGATTTAGGCGAGGTTGTCATTGTTGAGCCCTGATAGATACCTTCAGACTAAGGAGATGGTCCATTATACCTTAGCCTAAAAAACCTATTGTAGTTCATTAGAGGCCAATAGCACAACCAGCCCGTTCCCCCCCCCCCCCCCCTTTCCCTCTTAACAGGGAAATACATCCATTTCCTTCACTCAGCAATAAATCTAACTATCAAAGTTTGGAGGGTCGAACAAAACCCTGGTGTTACCCCCATTTTTAAGGGGAGGACCCCACAAAAAATCTTTAGAAAAACTTTGGTCCTGACACCGAGCCTCAGGTGGGGGGGAAGGTTATGAATCCTTTTGTGCTGAAAATGGTGTGTCAGAGGTACCAACTGCACAGAGGTTTCAGATCATGAGGTTGCAATGCGACCCCAGGAAGAGAGTGGCTTCCCCAAATTATCCCTAGAGTTACTTCACAAGGAAGTAATATAGACCATTCCTTATGTCCGTTAGGGCAGAGGGTATTATTTTCACGCATTTCTGGTTCAAAAGCCATTGGGTGCGTTCATAATGATACTCAATCTGAAGGCCCAAAATCAGTTTGTTGTCTACAAAAAAAATTCAGGATGGAATCCATATTAAGAAACTTGCTCAAGCCAGGGACTTTATGGTGAATATGGAATATCGATGCCTATTTACATATACCATCTTTCAGGCTCACCGCAGATTTCTAAGGTTTGCAATCCACCTAGATTCTGAAGTCTTGCACTTTCAGTACAGGGCCTTGCCGTTTGGAGTTTCCTCGGTTTTCAGGATATTTACAGAGGTACTGGCCGAAACCATGAGTGTCCTGAGGAGCCAGGGGATTTCAATTTTTCCTTATCTAGACGATCTCCTGGTTACAGGAACCATGGAGGCCTCTCTTCTTCTAGAAATCCAATCTAGTCCCCTCTAGGAAATGCAGGTTTCTTGGTTTCTACATAGACAGTGTAGAACAGAAAATATTTTTACCACCAGACAAGCAACAAAGGTTGGTAGCCCAGTTTGGCTGGCTAATCCAGCAGCAATCTGCTTTGCTGCAGGAAATCATGAGGGTACTTGACTTCGGCAATCCCAGCTGTGACATAGGCACAGCTGCACTCCAGACCCCTCCAGTCCTTCCTACTGCCTACCTGGGACCACGATCCAGAGTCCTTTGAGTCTTATCAAAAACAGTATGCTCTGGTGGATGAACTCATGGATCCACCCAGTCATTATTACAACAGACGCCAGTGCCTGGGGTTGGGGAGCCCACCTAGACACCCTACAGGTTCAGGGGCACTGGTCAAAAGACGTTCAGATAAGTTCTTCAAATTTCAGGGAGCTAAAAGTGGTAGAGCAGGCCCTCTTCCATTTTACGCCAGCTTCTTGGGGGCGGGGCTAATGACGTCATCCCGGCCCCGATCACCGGCTTCAGCTGTCTCAGCTGTCAGATGCCAGTGATCGGTGCCCGGGGAAGGAGGTGGCAGGAGATCCTCTGATCCTCCTGCCTCCCCCTTCTCTGGATGCCGATCACCGGCATCTGTCATCAGAGCGGCGAGGGACAAGAGCTTACAATCTGAGGTAAGTACAGTAAAAAAAAAAAAAAAAATTTTTTTTTTAATAAAATACTTTTATTACTTGTGTGGTGTTTTTTTTTTTCACAGTTAACCCTTTGTGATCTGGTAAGGGGTCCATGAAACCCCTTATACCAGTTCACAAGGCTCTGGGTCTGGCAAGTCACCTGCGGCTAGTGGGTGACTTGCCATTAACCCCCAGCCCCCCATTACCTGCCTCCCCAACGGCCAGGGGGGGGCAGAAGGGCCCGGGCCACTTAGTGGCTATGTGAGCTAGTAGCCTGCAGGGCCCGGGGCCACCAACGCTGGCCTCTGCGCCCTGTTCTACAAGCCCCCATAGCTGGCCCGGGTCGGTAATGCTGGGTAGGGGGGACCCTACGTAATTTTTTTTTTTTTATTAACCCTTTTGTGTTCTGTCATCCAGCAGCTATAAAAGGCTTCTAGCAAGTGAGCAGAAGCCAGTGATCGCCGAGGGACAGAGTGCTCCAGTATGGATGGGAGGTAAGTATTAAAAAAAAAATAATAATACATTTTTTTTTCTCTGTGTTTGGGTAAGGGTAAGGGGGACCCCATGTCATTTTTTTTCCTCTATTTAACCCTTTGTAGTGTGGATGGTAGTTGTATTTTATTTGTAAATGTTAAAAATTACTTGCTTCAGTTAGGGGGGTCTCCTGGGCAAGAATGGGGGGCTACCGATAAATATGTGGTACCGTTCTAATCGGTAGAAATGGGGCTTTCAGATGCAATATGGTTTTCCCTAATAAAATAAATTTTTTATTTAAAATAAAGTAGGCAATTTTCTAAAAAAAATGTTTATTTTTTTACTTAATAAATAAAATTTACAAACAAGACATTTCATGTTAAAGCCTAAACTCTGCTGCAAAAAATATATATATAATTTTCCTGAAAATTCCAGCAAAAATGTCGCAAAACATGGCGCAAAATGGGGAAAAATGACCTGTCAACAGAGGGTGACAAAATCTCAAGTAGGCTGGCAATTAAAAGGGTTAATAGTACCTCTGCATGTTGGGTATTGTTCTGTTCGGGAGACCTTGCGCTTTCAGACTTAGCTTGTTTTTTCTTGTTTGCGTATTTATATTTTAGGAAAAGGTGTTTTTTCAGCTTTTTTATAAATTTTTTAGGGAAACCCTGCGCAACCAAAGAATTCTTTGAGGGTTTTCCAGAAAGATGAGCCCACTATAACAAGCTGGGTACGCTTAGAAAGCTTAACATGTGTACTTTCAGGGAATATATGGTTTATGGGGGATATTCCAAATGTAAAGGGTTGTTTTGGTTGAAAAATCACAAGGTGCGCACTTTGTCTGCAGAGCTGAAATTTTCAAGAAAAATTACCGTTATGCACATGCTTTACTTTGGGGTGTTTGGCAACACTTCCCTTGACAGTAGCTATGCATGTTGGGTATCGTTCTGTTCGGGGGATGTTGCTTTTTCAGATTATACTTGTTTTTTCTTGTTTGTATATAGTTTTTTTTAGGAAAATGTGGCTTTGATTCTGCTTTTTTATCCTTTTTTTTAGGGAAACTCTTTGCAACCAAAGAATACATTGAGGGATTACTTCCAGAAAACGGTGGCCACATCAACAAGCCTGGTACAAATAGCCTGAGGTGTGTACTTCAGAGAATATATAGTTTGTTGGGGGTATTTCAAATGTAAAGGGTTGTTTTTCTGGAAAAACTGCAAGGTGCGCATAGCGCATATCACAGTTGTATTGTTTCTGAAAATCCCCTAAAGGTCTGTTTCAGTTTGGGGGAGTCTCCTGGGCAGGAAAGGGTGTCTACCTATACATATGTGGTACCGCTGTAACCGGGAGAAATTGGGATTTCACACGCAATAAGCTTTTATTGACAAACTTACATTTTTTATTACAAAAAAACAATACAAATTGTAAAAAATAGATTTTTTTTTTTTATTTTTTTGCACATATTTCGCCAAAAAATATTGAGAATACACCTAAAAATGACAAACAAGACATTTCATGTTAAAGCTCAAACTCTGCTGATAAAAACAATATATCATTTTCCTGGGAAATCCCTGGAAATCCCTTCAAAAATCACATTTGAACATGGGGAGCGCAATATAGTGCAAAATGGTCTGGCAACAAAGGGTGACAAAAACTCCAGGTAGGCTGGCACTTAAAGGGTTAATTCATAGTTACTTGTTTATACTCCATCGTCTGTCCTGAAGGACGAAGGGAGAAAATCAGTGTTAGTCTTACCGGTAATAGTATTTCCAGGAGTCAGTCAGGGCGGTCCTAGCTACCCTCCCTGTATGGTCCGATTAATATACCGAGGAAGGGGTGGGGCTTTTAAACTTGTCCCAGTTTGTGTTTCCTCTCCAGGATGAGAAGCCTTCTCTCAGGTGGCTGTCCTAAAGGACTCATAGAAATACCTTTACCAGTAATTCTAACAGGGATATTTAGAAAAACGGATTTTAAAAAGTGAATTCCTATTTGCAGCATATAATTGACACCTATTCCTCCTCCTGCCACTAATACCTAATACTGTATTTTACTTTTTTTTTTTTTTGAGCCATTTAGCCATCAGGAATAGAAAGTTAGAGGGAACTCATTTCAATGCAGAGATATTAAACTCAAAAAGGTTTATGCATTTAAATGTTGTTTTTGTTTTTTTGTTCATTACAAGGCTTGCAAAATGACCATCAAGCCATCATGAAAGAGATTGAAGAGGCTCTGCACAGTTTACATGCACGTGACAAAGATAAGAGTCAAAAAGATGAAGCTGAAGCACAGGCTGAAGCCCTGCAACGCATTCAGGCTCTGCCTGAGCCATTTGCTAGAGTTGATTCCGTCACCCCGGGGTCTCCAGCCAGCTTGTCTGTAAGTGATAATGTGGCATGGCTTATTTGACCCCTTTTTTTTTTTTTTTTATCTTTCACAGCTTTTATAAGTTCTAAGAACACAGTAATGCTCGTATCCGCTTATGGTTGGTTAAAGTTCTGCTTTGGGTGTGATTTGAAATGTGCATCCAATTAAGCTTTTTACCTTTTTAAAATGGACCAAAACCGGTCCTAGCATTTATAAAACGCTAGGTCCAGATAAAGAACCACCCCTGGGGCATCCTACTTTGAGATTCCCTACTATGAGAAACCCCGTCGATTGCCTGCTTTCCTTACCTTACAGCTGAGAGATGCAGGGGGTGCTGCATGGCTATCGCAAGTGGGGACAGATTTCTTTTCAGTTTCTCCATCCGCACACTAATAGCTGATTGGAGGAGAGCTGCGTCTGTGCCTTGGGAATGCAGGTGAGGCGTGTATAGCGGGCGATCTGGGGGATTTCCCTTCACACAGTGGGGCATTCTGAATTAGGATGGACCAAGAAAATTCAAATAAATATTTAGTTCTGATTTTATCCTCCGCTTTAGTACCGCCCCGTCCATTGGGAATGAATGGAGTAGGCGTGCTGCGGGGCGTAAACCAGTCATATCTACTGTCGCCATCTTAGACTGGAGAGGACCGAGAGTGCGCTCCTTCTTGGTTGAGCTGCGCTGGACAAAAAGTGAGTATAGTTGTTTGTTCTATTTTTGCCTGGACAATCTTTTTAAAGGGTTGGTTTTCCTGCATAGCCCATAGGGTCCTGTTGTTTCCAAACTTATCTCATTGGAAAAATGATGGGCCTCACCTGTAAGTAAGCTCCATTGCAGGTACAGGTGATTTTCCCCAGTCATCCCCCAGGACAGCACCCACAAGAGATGACCCCGCCCACCAGATGCAAGAAACATTGGACTGTACCCATAAAAGAACTATCTGTGCATTTGGTCCTCAGTATGGTGTTTCCTGCCATAGGGAAGGATGTCTCATCCCCCGTTTGTTGTTTTGTGGGATCTCAGGCTCGTGTGCAGAGATTCTGTTTTCCCTGATATTGAAATATAATTATGGCGACGTACCTGCAATCCTATCCAGACCTGAGGGAATTTTAAATGTGGAGGAAAGGTAGGTGGCAGGTTTATAATTGGTGACTGTTGATTTATGGGAAAAACGGCTGATATATATATATATATTTTTTTTTTTAAATAGGGACTGCAGGTTGGAGATGAAATTATTGCATTCGGGACAGTCAAATCAAACAACTTTCAAAATCTACAAAATATCGCTACTGTGGTGCAGCATAGTGAGGGGGTAAGTGCGCTGCAACAACATTTAGAGGCTTTTGTTTAATCGTGGTGTTTCAAGAGGAACATCAGACATAAAGTTAAATGGGGCTGTCCGTCGCAGCCCCTGTAATCCCCCCCCCCCCTCCCCCGCCATCGGGCCCTGCTTACCTTTTCCTGGTGTCCTGTTCGGGTCGCTACATTCTTGACAAGTGGGTTATCCGCCACAAGGTGGTGCAGTGACTGCAAGATGAAACTTGTGGCTCCTCCCGGCCCATATAAAGGCATCTGTCTCCCTAAGAACTTCTAGAGTTCTTCTTGCAGTCTGACTTCGACTTCGGCCTTCGGCTACAGATCAGGTGACGGTAGGGGAATGCCGAGGGTCAGGCGTTCAGCAGAGCTATGCTCTGGGCCGCAGACCCTGTCCCAAAGGGTAGCCGGCCATAGGCAATAGTGAGCCTATATGGGGGGGGGGGGGAGGAACCACCTTGGGACCCCTTATCTATTTTTCCCACAAGCTTTATTTTTGGTGTATGTTTGTTGTGCACTTGTTTCTTTTACTTGACTTTCACTTACCTCTTCCTCCTCCTCTTCTCCTCTCCTCCCGCCCAGGCTGTGAGGGGGGGGCGCGTCGGATCGTGCTCTGGGGGCGAGAGGAGACGGGCGCCTTGCGCGCGCACCGGCGTGTCATCTCTCCGTGGCAGGGAAGGGCTATGCCTCCCCTGCCTGTTACTCATTGCGGTCCGGGCGCCATTTTGGTCTCTTTGGCGCCTGGAGTCCGCTCCACTGTCCCTCCTTCGTGCTGCCGTGGGGGGGGGGGGACTCGTTCCGCGTCATCAGCGCACGGCCCGCCCCTCGAGGAGCTTGCTGTCTGGCGCCATTTTGTGGGCCACATGGTGACAGGTTGCTGCAATCCCCTTTTCATCCGGATCCTTGGGTGGTCCTCGCGCTGCGGGCTCCTTCCTCCTCTGATCGGTGCTGCTCCTGGCCTATCTACCTTGGCTGCGGTCCGTGAGTCACCAGTCTGAATTTTTTTTTTTGCTGTTGTGCATGTACTGTGGGATGCTTATCTTTTGCTTCATTTGTGTCTTCCAGACGGGTCCCAGTTTATTCATAGTGTGGTTCCTCACGGTCTCTTTCTCCCCCCTCCTACCGGCCCCAATTGTTTAAGGGATTTAGAGGGATAAAATTGGGGGTCCGGGTTTTGGGCCGTTAGTGCCTTGTGACCCGAGTTTTCCACTATAATCACCATAATGGAGGCTTCTGGGGATAGCGAGCTTGGGGCCCCCTCGGGGCGGGTTAAGCTCTTTCTCATGTGTGGTACATGCCCTCTGAGCGGTCACAGCGTTATTTGTGTACCCTGCGCCCAAAGCGTCATTTCGGAACAGGATGGGGCGAGCGCTACTCTCCCCAGCCCCATTTTGCCTACGGCCTCGCCGCACCCCCGCGCCTGCATTTAGCCCCCAGTGAGGGGGAAGCTAGCAGGGGGTCTCATACGGGTTTGGCGCTCCGAGGTGACTTTGACAGTGACCCTGGGTCTTCCTCAGACGAGGACAGGTGGCTCCCTGATGACACGGAAAAGTTGTTGTCTGCAGAATTTGAAACCTTGCACATTGTAGGCGGCCAAAAAGAATCAGGGGGACTTATTTCGGCCCAAGAGACAGCGTCTTGTTATTCCTGAGCAAGGCCACTTCTCCAAGATAGTTTTGAAGGAATGGGAGAGGCCTAATAAACTGGTGTGGGTGCCTAAGGGTCTGGACAGACGGTATACATTCTCTGAGGAGTTGATTCGCCTTTGGTCCCGTCCCCCGGAGGTGGATGCTCCCATTTTGGGGCTCTCCAATACCATGGTTATGCCGTCTCCCGATACTACCTCCTTGCATGATCCTGCTGACAGGCGCATGAATCAGCTGGCCTGTCACGCTTTCACCTTTGTGGGTGCTGGCCTCCGTCCGGTCTGTGCCGCTGCCATTGTCTCCATAGCCATCAAAAAGAAGGTGAGACGCCTTGTTGATATCGCCAGATCTCGCAAGCGGGCGGAGGAGTATAGGGACCTCCTAGTTTGCGTGGATTTCATTGCCTATGTAATCTCGGCCATGGACGATACCGTCCGGCTTGGCGGCAGGGCTTCGGCCCTGCTGGTTGCTCTTCGTTGTTCTATCTGGCTCCGGCAGTGGGCAGCTGACGCCGCCGCCAAGAAGTCTCTCACTGGTATCCCCTTCTTGGGGCTTCGGCTAATCGGGGAGCGCCTGGATCTCCTGACGAAAGATGGCAGGCTCCCTCAGCGTCGGAAGCCTGTGCGACCCTTTCAGGGCTCGTCTTCCTCTCGCCCCTTTAGAGGGGGAAGAGGCTCTTCCTTTTCAGGTGGCCGCAGAGACTCCTGGGGACGCGGTAGATCCCGCGGTCGTCCCAATCCCTCCTGGGGGTCCAGGTCCAAGGCCCCTCAGGCATGAGGAGGCGCCCTCACCCATCCGGGTGGAGGGACTGCTTCTGCTATTTGCTCACGTCTGGAGACAGCACATCTCGGATCGGTGGATTCAGGAGGTGGTGTCCGGCTACAAAATAGAGCTGGCAGCGTGGCCGCCCCCAAGATTTCTTCAGTCGCGGATCTCCCAGAACCCGTTGACGGCACAAGCTCTAAGAATGGCTGTCCGACGCCTTCTGTTGTCCGGGGTGATTTGTCCTGTGCCTCACCAGGAACGGGGTTGAGGCTTCTATTCCAATCTGTTCACGGTACCCAAGAAAGACAGTACTCTGAGGCCTATCCTGGACCTGAAGGGTCTCAACAAGTTTGTCAGATTCAGACACTTTCGCATGGAGACCTTACGTTCCGCGGTGAGCTCGCTTAGGCCGGGCGACTTCATGACCACGGTGCCTACCTGCACATCCCTATATTGCAGGGACATCAGAAGTTCCTGAGGTTCTCGCTTGAGGATCAGCACTACCAATTTGTGGCGCTGCAGTTTGGGATTTCTTCAGCCCCCCGGGTGTTCACCAAGGTGCTGGCGGGTGTTATGGCCCTGCTGAGTAGCCAGGGCATTCGTGTTCTTCCCTATCTGACAACTTGCTGATTGCTGCTCAATCTCTTCAGCAGGCCGAGAGCGACACCCAGTCGGTGTTGTTCACTCTCGAGGACTTCGGCTGGGTGATCATTTACCCCAAATCCTCGATCACTCCTTCACTGGTGAGATCCTTCCTCGGCATGACGTGGACACCTCTCAGGTCTAGGTTTTCCTCCCCCAGCAGAAGGTGGAGGGCCTTCAGATGCAGATGCGGATTTCGCTGTCGTGCCAACGTCCATCCATTCGTCTGGGGATGAAGCTGGTGGGTCTCATGGTGTCATCTTTCGAGGCTGTGCCCTTCGCCCAGTTTCACATGAGACCTCTTCAGTTGGTCCTTTTGACCGTTTGGGACCGGACACTGGAGTCCCTGGAGCAGGAATTCTCTCTGTCTCCTCCGGTCAGGCAGTCCCTCTCGTGGTGGTTGGACTCCAGCAATCTTCTTGTGGGCAGGTCCTTTCTGACTCCTTGTTGGGAGATTGTCACCACGGATGCCAGTCTGACCGGCTGGGGAGGGTTCTGGCAATCGCTGAAGTTCCAGGGCCAGTGGGGCCCTCAGGAGGCTCACGTGCCTATCAATCTCCTGGTGCTGAGAGCGATCCGGTTGGTCCTGTTTCATTTGACTCCCCACCTTTGGGGTCATGCGATCCTTGGCTGCTGAAACCTCCATCTTGACGGAGAAAGGGCTGTCTGCTCCGGACGTGCATATCATGATTCAGGCTCAGAAGAAATCTTCCTCCATGATTGATTACAGAGTCTGGCACGCTTACATTGCCTGGTGTGAGTCTAGGGGTGTTCCCTGTCGCACCTTTTCCTTTTCTAGGATTTTGGAATTCTTACAACACGATTTGGATTCGGGTCTCCAGTTGAGTACCCTCAAGGGTCAGGTATCGTCCCTGGCTATTTTCTTCCAAAGATCTTTCGCCAATTATAGACTTATCAAGACCTTTTTCCAAGCAGTTACTCATGTACGTCCACCGCGTAAACCTATGTTACTGGTGTGGGATTTGAATTTTGTGCTTTCTGCTCTCCAGGGTCCTCATTTTGAGCCGTTGTGCGATGCTGCCTTATCCATTCTGACTCTGAAGGTGGTCTTTTTGGTAGCTATCACTTCGGTGCGTCGCGTTTCAGAGCTGGCGGTTGTTTCTGCTTTTTATCTCAATGAGGACATTGTCTTGCCTTCCTTGTGTCCCACGCCTTCTAATTTTAAGGAGAGGACTCTTCATACCCTGGATGTGGTCAGAGCCCTTAAGTACTACCTGATTGCTACGGAATCTTTCAGGAAATCTGATTCTCTTTTTGTTCTATTGGTGTCTCTTGTGCTTTTCAGCACCAGGCATCGGTTGAACAGGTTTGTAAGGCCGCTACTTGGTCTTCAGTTCATACTTTTACAAAGTTTTACGAAGTTGATTTTAGGGCCTCAGCTGATGCTGTTTTTGGCCGTAAGGTGCTTCAGGCGGTAGTGTCATGAACTACGTGCTGTTGCTCACTTGGGATCCCACCCTTCTTTGGACACTGCTTTTGGATGTCCCACTTGTCAAGAATGGACCCGAACACTACACCAGAAAATATGCAATTCTGTGAGTACTCACCAGTAGGATTGATTTTGGTGGTGTCCTGTTCGGGTCGCTCCATCCCACCCTTGTTCTGTTATACTCTTTTGCCTGTTATGGTGATTACTGTTGTATTGCTTCTTTCCTTGAGAGAGTTCATGCTGAGGCTGTGTGAGGTAACATGGTCTCTGGCCTCCTGGTTTGTCCCTGTTTTTACTGCTTTTCAACCACTGGGAGTTCTTAGGGAGACAGATGCCTTTATATGGGCTGGGAGGAGCCACAAGTTTCATCTTGCAGTCACTGAGCCACCTTGTGGCGGATAACCCACTTGTCAAGAATAGAGCGACCTGAGCAGGACACCACCAAAATCAATTCTACAGGTGAGTACTCACAGAATTGCATTTTTGAATGTTGCCGACTGCTTCAGGACCCGATTCTGTCCCCTCCGCCGTTTTAGCCGTCTCTGCTTGACAGTAGTGCTTTAGCTGTGCTCTTCAAAAACTCTATCTCACGGCTTGCGGGAGGCTCCATTGCATCCCATTCATGTGCACTGCGCAGGCGTGAGATTGGGGGACATGCAGTGCCTGATGGGATGCAAGATGGCACTTCCTGTTGGGAATCCGAGGGACCTAGAAGATGGATGCCCTGGCGAGGTGAGGAGAAATTGCCCAAATGTAAAACCGGGGGGGGGGGGGGGGGGCGGGGTGGACAGCAGTCGGTGAGGTTTGGGGGAGGTTAAAGCCAAACAAAAGCCAAATTGTCCGGCTCCAGCAAAACTCGCCTCTTTCCTAGCTTCCTCGCCAATGTAAATAGGGAGCGAGAGCCACCACAACCCCGCCATCTATGGGCTGTCCGCCCAAATGCCCCAGCCATTCGTATAATTAAACAACCAGAGCCTTCTGCCAATTTATATGGGCATGACGAGTGGCTCTGACTGGACGAGAACTCGTGCATGCACTGTTGGACTCGGGATAGGTGAGTGAATACCAGACCTGAGGGGTTTCATTCATCATTCTAATAACTATCTCTATTTCAGAAACCCTTAAGTGTGACTGTTATCCGGGATGGGAAACCTGTTAATTTAGGACTCGTTCCACAGCGATGGAGTGGAAAAGGACTTTTAGGGTAGGTGTAAAAAACACATTGTTGTGTGTCATTGCATAACCTAGCATGGTGCTCACATAGATATCAGGATAAGGGAGGAGTGAGACTTTTAGGCCATGGGCAAACCTCAACGCAAGCTCACCGTATAGCCTAAGCCCTGATCCTACATCTACTTTATGGCAGGATCTATCCCACACACTTGAGAAGGATTTCACAGTTCAGCTGAATAATTCACTCAGCTGCGCGGTGCACAGCGTCTCTACAGCTTTCATGACTGCTCCTCCATAGTACAAAAAACAGCCCTTCAAATAAAATCCTCCATTTACTGTAGATGCTAAAATCATCCAACAGCAGGTGGGACAACAAACCTAGACCAAGCGTTGTTACGCGTTTCAGAGGAAAACTTCCTTAATTGTGCAGGTTTCCCTCTGAGACACGTAGCAGCACTTCGTCTATGTCAACAAATTTCCGCAGTGTAGGAGCACCTTGCGGTGATTGCATTGCTGGTGGAAACTTTTATTGGTGGGTCAATATAGGACTTCCACCCTCCTGGAGCAGCCTGTATTAGTGGTGGCACTTGAGATAACTGCAAAATCAGGAGTGGTTCTCCATGGGAAAAAAGGTTGGAAAACCCCAATGTAGAGATTTGGCTTACTGCCACAGCCTTGGAACAGCGGCAATTAGGCAAATTGGTAAACCAAAGACTTAACTGGAAGGTTGCAATGTAGCATTTCCAACATCTGAAAAATCTAAATCTGAAGATATGTTGTGTTTTTTTGGCAGGTGCAACATTATTCCAACAAAAAGATAATCCATCTGCTTCAAAATTTTCATCTGGCATTAAAGGTTTTTGGGAGATTTGTGGAATCTCTCCTTGTTTGGAGTCTGGACTGATCTAATGACATTTGCCTAGCTTTGGATTTGAATTGCACTTGCTTCATTGGGGGATTTTGAAGAAAAATAAATGAACTGCTCCAGTGCTACCTTTTCACATTTGCCTTTTATTATTGAAGCTGTTATTGTTGTTGGGTATTACCTTTTAGACTTTAGGTTTGTAAGAAAGAAAAGGCATCACACAAAATGACTAAAACCGGACCAGCAGCCTGACACAACTGGAAAAGAAAAGGTAGCAGCCATTTTGGTGAGTCGCGGATTGGGGTCTATAAATTCCATGGCCACAACTAAGAAGGGCTGCTTGCCCTCCAATCTCCCTATTGGAGCGTTTTTTTAGTTTGGCCCCACATGAATTGGGTAGAGTATTGAGGAAGAGGGATGGACATAAAAGGAAGGGCAGGAATGGATGGGGTAGAGCTGAGGGGAAAGAGATAGATGAGGCAGAAAGACGGAGAAAGGAAGTGTGTGCACTGTGTACCTTGCATTACCTTCTCCCAGCATGTGCAGTACTTCCTGTTTCAATCAGGACTGTGGAGTCGGTAGATAAATGTTCCGACTCCTCAGTTTTTTGTACTTCCGACTCCGACTCCTCTGTATTAATATGTGAATGTATTTTATACATTCCTTGAAGGAAAGAAAGGCAACATACATGTCATTCCTTCTAGCAGAGAGGGGTAGTTGGGCAGAAGCTGCCTTCTCCTTTCTGTGTGCTGATCTTCTGCTGAAGATAGGGCAGTGGGAGGATCCAGAAAGGGGCCTTTATTATAAAACATGATTTCCCTAGTAGAATCCCATAGTCATGTTTAAAGTTTAAGCTAACAATCGAAGTTTACAAGTTTTTATAGCCTTTTGCTGAATGACAGCAGTTTTTCCAATGGTACAGCTTCAGTCTTGAACTATTGATCCTCCATTCCCTTCACTTATACAAGTGTCTCTAGTCCTGCAAAAAACATATTTATTTAATCCCTTATCAGTGAGAGGCTAGGTTACCCATGGGTTCCCTCTAACAGCAGAACACAACACTATGCAAAGTATAAGTATTGCCGCTTCTAATTGTGCGTTGCGTGCCATATAGTGAAGCACATGAACTGCATGCATTGGTCTTTATTCTTACAATAGAGAAGTCATTAATTATAACTTTTTGTGAATTGGGACATTTAAACTTGCTAAATCAAAATTTAGTAGGAGTCTGAGTCGGTGCATTGTTTGTGCATATTGTGCCAGCCATCAGGGGGCCCCCGGCAGCTGACTAGCCTTGCCTTGTGCTGACGTCAGCCCTGCATTGTGCATATGGGAGGGGAGCAGAGATAGGATCAGGTCTGCTGTTAGTGGTGCCAGCCATACGCCAGGCCCCTCATGCCCTCATTCTGGGCTCAGTAATGGGGAGGGGGCACTGCCTGCTGCAAAGCAGGTTGGCAAAAATTAATATAGGACAGCAGCGGCACTATAGGATGTAAGAGGGGTAGGATATTAATCCTTCCTGCACTTGAGCTTTGTGGTCCAGAAACTACCCTGGCACCATCTTTGAAGTAGTACCTACTTATATTTAAGGGAAGGAATATAATATAATATATATATATATATATATACTTATTCTTAGATCAGGGGTTCCCAGTGCATTTTTCATGAAACTACCACATTCACATTTAGTTGTCTCAATACGGATCGCCCCAGCAGGATGTAGGTCCACTTTAAAGAGGGCCTAAACTGTAATGTACTGCCCCCTGCTTGGGCTTAGGGCAAGGTCCCCTGTCAGCAAAAGCAGACATGGTGCACACCAGCCTCAAGACTTTGCCCTCCCTGGCACATCTTATTAGAATCAGGGCATTTACAGTGGACCTACACCCTCCCTGGGTGAAATGTGCTGCTCTCAGCGAGCATTACCCCTTCATGTCTGGATTTTCATCTAACACACATACTCTAGCATCCAGCATCTTCTCTAGTGTGTGCTGCGGTTTTTAATCCCCTTTTCTAAACGGATTCTGATGCGGACCAGGAGAGTATTACTTACACTCAATTATTAATCATCATTCACATCCCCCAACAGCACCACTCCGTCGGCATTTAAAGTGGACCAAAACCCATCGCCCAGGCCGATCGAATCCTCCCCCCCCCCCCCCCCCCCCCCGGGCATCCAAAACCCGGGAAGCCCAAGGTAAGTGTATGGGTCGCCCCATACACTTACCTTGCTTCCCGCTCTAGCAGGGTGCGTGCCCACGCCAGGTATTTGTGAATGGCTGACGCAGATACGCTCCCTGTTAGAGGGAAGCAGGGCATGCGGCTGCCAGTGCGCTGGCTTAGATGGCGTGATGTCAGTGCCTCGAGCATGCTGATTGGATGAGTGGCAGCGCATGCAGTGTAGGACCAGGAAGAGGTGAGTTACCTTCGGCGATCTGGGGGTGTTTCACGCAGTGGGGTACCCCTGATCGGGGTGCTCCGGGGGATAGGACCAAAACCCAGGGTAGTCAAAACCATGAGTTTTGGTCTATTTTAAACAATATTAAGCCCCTCTCTGCTTCCAGCAAGTCACGTACCAGTGGAGGGCAGCTTGCGTATTCCAGTGATACATGTGACACTGGTTGGAAATCCCTGTTTTACATTGAACAGGAGGGTTGGAAGACCTCTGGGTTCTTTAGCTGTCTGTGACCCAAGACAAACGGCAGCCATGTTTCATCAGTGCTCGATATAGTGAAAAGCGACTAAGCAGGGAGTTCATTGAACAGAAAATATATGGGTGTCGCAGTTAGTGGTATGACTGGCACATGAACCCCCCCACACATTGTACTGCCCACCCCTCCAGCCCCGCATTGATGCTCAAGGATTTTCAGAACTTTCTGTGACTGGCGACAGTTACAGAAATTTGGGGCCTAAATATGCACAGCCAGTGTACAAAAAATAAATTCTATCTGTTGGTCTATTAGTCTTTTATTAAGATTTCGCCGATACAAGGGTGGACAGGAGCTGAGCTGAGTAAAAAGAAAAATAGTAAAAAGAGCTGAGGTATGATAGCCCAGGAGGGGGAGCACAATTTAAACTGGAACAACTGAAAAATGAGTGTGGGGGGGCATCCCAATTGTGGATGCCTCCTGCACGTTAACGGCACAGAGCAGAAGAAATCTTACCTTTCTCCTCGGCCCCCTAGAGAAATCCAGTGCTGTGATTGGCCGGCAAGGTCACATAGCCAAGTTCCGGCCAATCAGAGCGCTGGATTTCTCCCGTGGTGTGATGTTAATGCACGTTGGGGCCTCGCTCTTTTTTAAAAAATGGGTGTTCTGGTTTAACTCAGAAGCCTGGACAGTGCAACAGATTAAAGTGTCCCCACACACCCTGGTGCACCCGAATTTTTTTTATGAGGAGGAGTGGATCTCCAGTAATTTTTTGCCCAGACGTCTGCCCTAAAGTGGACCAAAACATTGCTCCCTTTATGTCCAGTCTTACATGGTGCAACACGATTTAGAGTGGACCAACACCCATGGCTGATCGGCCCAGGAATCTATAAGATTCCTGGGCCGATCAGCTCCCTCCCCGTGGGGAATCCGAAATCGGGATGCCCCGCTGTGTGAAACCTCCCAGGACGCCCACAAACCTCACCTTACTCCCCGTTCCAACGGCACTTGCGCGGGCCGCCTCTCGCGCTTCCCTCTAGCAGGGTGCGTTCCCTGTTAGAAGGAAGCGCGAGAGGCGGCCTCCACCGCGCTCAGAGCCGCTGTCGTTGTCCGTCGCTTGTCCGTCCATACCACAGCAGCTCTGAGCGCTCTGATTGGACGAGCGCTCGTGTGGGAGCAGGGTGAGGTGAGTTTTTTGGGGCGTTCTGGGGGGTTTCACACAGCCGAACGGGGTGCCCCGCAGAAGTGGACCAAAACCCAGAATAGTGAAAATCCTGGGTGTTGGTCCACTTTAAGATGCTCCTGTGTGTGAAACTCCCTGGGACAGACAATATACTGATCTTGCTAGCAATCCCACAGTGCATGTGCGGGCTCTTATCCAGTTAGCAGTCTGTCCAGTGTATATTCTGCTGGGAAACTGTGGATACAGCCACCTAGCATAGAGAGAGGGGGGGCTGCATTTCCCCTGCGGCATACCTCACTCAGCTGTAAAAAGGGACACGAGAAGACATTTAAACAATGCCCAGCCACACTCCTGGCCATGCCCTTAAAGGGAAACTCCACCTAAGAATTAAATAATAATAATACAGGCAGAGTCTCTGCAAACACATTACAGCCAGGGGCTGTAGTGAGAGGAGCATCCCTCCAATACAACCAGTGAGGGGCATCCCTCATTCCAGCCAGTGAGGGGCATCCCTCATTCCAGCCAGTGAGGGGCATCCCTCATTCCAGCCAGTGAGGGGCATCCCTCATTCCAGCCAGTGAGGGGCATCCCTCATTCCAGCCAGTGAGGGGCATCCCTCATTCCAGCCAATGAGGGGCATCCCTCATTCCAGCCAGTGAGGGGCATCCCTCATTCCAGCCAGTGAGGGGCATCCCTCATTCCAGCCAGTGAGGGGCATCCCTCATTCCAGCCAGTGAGGGGCATCCCTCATTCCAGCCAGTGAGGGGCATCCCTCATTCCAGCCAGTGAGGGGCATCCCTCATTCCAGCCAGTGAGGGGCATCCCTCATTCCAGCCAGTGAGGGGCATCCCTCATTCCAGCCAGTGAGGGGCATCCCTCATTCCAGCCAGTGAGGGGCATCCCTCATTCCAGCCAGTGAGGGGCATCCCTCATTCCAGCCAGTGAGGGGCATCCCTCATTCCAGCCAGTGAGGGGCATCCCTCATTCCAGCCAGTGAGGGGCATCCCTCATTACAGCTTGTGAGGGGCATCCCGCCATTCCAGCCAGTGAGGGGCATCCCTCATTCCAGCCAATGAGGGGCATCCCTCATTCCAGCCAATGAGGGGCATCCCTCATTCCAGCCAATGAGGGGCATCCCTCATTCCAGCCAGTGAGGGGCATCCCTCATTCCAGCCAGTGAGGGGCATCCCTCATTCCAGCCAGTGAGGGGCATCCCTCATTCCAGCCAGTGAGGGGCATCCCTCATTCCAGCCAG
This sequence comes from Gastrophryne carolinensis, assembly GCA_027917425.1. NCBI lineage: Eukaryota > Metazoa > Chordata > Amphibia > Anura > Microhylidae > Gastrophryne > Gastrophryne carolinensis. The sequence goes on from CM051234.1 coordinate 503,276,527, forward strand.
TGAGGGGCATCCCTCATTCCAGCCAGTGAGGGGCATCCCTCATTCCAGCCAGTGAGGGGCATCCCTCATTCCAGCCAGTGAGGGGCATCCCTCATTCCAGCCAGTGAGGGGCATCCCTCATTCCAGCCAGTGAGGGGCATCCCTCATTCCAGCCAGTGAGGGGCATCCCTCATTCCAGCCAGTGAGGGGCATCCCTCATTCCAGCCAGTGAGGGGCATCCCTCCAATACAATCAGTGAGGGGCATCCCTCATTCCAGCCAGTGAGGGGCATCCCTCATTCCAGCCAGTGAGGGGCATCCCTCATTCCAGCCAGTGAGGGGCATCCCTCATTCCAGCCAGTGAGGGGCATCCCTCATTCCAGCCAGTGAGGGGCATCCCTCATTCCAGCCAGTGAGGGGCATCCCTCATTCCAGCCAGTGAGGGGCATCCCTCATTACAGCCAGTGAGGGGCATCCCTCATTACAGCCAGTGAGGGGCATCCCTCATTACAGCCAGTGAGGGGCATCCCTCATTACAGCCTGTGAGGGGCATCCCTCATTACAGCTTGTGAGGGGCATCCCGCCATTCCAGCCAGTGAGGGGCATCTCTCATTACAGCCAGTGAGGGGCAACACACAAGACAAACACACACACAAAGACATACTCACCGCAATGCAAGCAATCTCCCCCTCCAGGCTCCTTTCTGGGGTCCCGCCCACCCACTGAACCACCAATGAGCTTAAAATTTTTTTTTAAAAACAACCAGCTGCCACCGCCCCCCACTTTGCAGCTAAATGAGTAAACCGTACCGGCACTCCAGATAGTGATGCAATAAACTGTATTCAATCACAGAGATATTTCATTGCATTTGTGTGAAAAGATACAAAGTCTATGGCAAGCAACAGCCCTTCAAACCAACGTTTCGGGAGTCAGGAAGCCCCCTTTATCAAGGTAGACTGACAAAAGAACTTTAAAGTGGACCAACACCCATGGGTGATCGGCCCGGGAATCTATAAGATTCCCGGGCCGATCACCCCCCACCCCGCGGGACATCCGAGATCGGGATGTCCCGCGGGGTGAAACCCCCCCCAAACACCCCAACTCACCTACCTTATCTTAGCCGCCGCCGCCTCCCTTGCGCCCCTGTAGGCGTGCGCGCCTCCGCGCCGGCCGTCTGCGAATGGCCGGCGCGGGCGCGCGCGCGTCAAAAGTGACGCGAGGGAGGCGGCGGCCGCCGCCGCCGCCGCTTAGACGTTCCAGATCTTCCCTTGTACGTCGGCGCTGGGAGCGGGGAGAGGTGAGTTTTTCGGGGGGTTAGGAGGGGTTTCACACAGCGGGGCACCCCGATCGGGGGTGCCCCACCGAAGTGCACCAAGACCCAGGATAGTCAAAATCCTGGGTGTTGGTCCACTTTAACAGTTTATTGCATCACTATCTGGAGTGCCGGTCCTGTTTACTCATTTGGATCTAAAGCGGCGCCACCGCGGCCCTGGCACCCGTCACAAACGGATTTGTAAGAGTGCGCCAGCTACCTCGAGCAGTTCTCCAGTTTGCAGCTGGACGGCGGGTGTCTGAGAGGCCGCGGCACCCCTCCGGCTTTCAGTAACCGGTGCGGGATGCCGGGACCAGCTGCCCAAAATTGGGATTGTCCCGGGGAAATCCGGCCAGTTTGGGAGTATGCGGTCTGACGCACACACCTCCCCAAGCCTATATGAATGCACCTTGGGATTGTCAGGACGTTTTGCTGCATTATCCTGAAGATAGGAAACCCTCTTTTGGCTTTAGGGCCCAACAATCTATTCTAAATGGGTGGATCGCCAGGCACCTCCTGCCGACTGCTCCCCTGTGCTGTCTGCAGCCTCATCTGCCTGTATATTCGCTGTGGGACTGAATCTCTGGTCTCAGGGGCATAATTTGAAGGGTGCAACTGCATCAGGGCCCAGAAGCTCAGTGGGGCCCCATCATTGCTGCTCCTCCACCTTATTCGTCATATTTGAGCTCACTTTGCATCATTTAGATAAAGGAAGAAGCATTTGTCTCTGTTGTTTCAGTCTTAAAGTGGACCAACACCCAGGGGTGATCAGATCCCTCCCCGCGGGGCATCCGAAATCGGGATGCCCCACTGTGTGAAACCCCGCAGGACGCCCAGAAACCTTACCTTATCCCCGTTCCAACGGCGCATGCACTAACCGCATCTCGCGCTTCTCTCTAGCAGGGCTCGCACCCGCACCCGTTAGAGGGAAGCGCAAGATGCGGCCTCCAGCATGCTCAGAGCCGCTGTGGTTGTCCGTCGCTTGTACATGCATACCACAGCGGCTCTGAGCGCTCTGATTGGATGAGCGCTCGCGTAGCAGCGGGGTGAGGTGAGTTTTTTAGGGCGATCTGGGGGGTTTCACGCAGCAGGGCACCCCCGATCGGGGTGCCCTGCGGAAGTGGACCAAAACCCAGGATAGTGAAAATCCTGGGTGTTGGTCCACTTTAAAGTGGACCAACACCCAGGGGGGATCGGCCTGGGAATCTGTAAGAAACCCCCCAGGACGCCCACAAACCTTACCTTACCCGTTCCAACGGCACATGCGCGGGCCGCCTCTCCCGCTTCCTTCTAGCAGGGCGCGCACCCGCTTGTGAATGGCCGGCGCGCTCCCTGTTAGAAGGAAGCGCGAGAGGCGGCCTCCAGCGCTCAGAGCCGCTGTGGTTGGACGCCGCTTGTACGTGCATACCACAGCGGCTCTGAGCTCCCTGATTGGACGAGTGCCCGCGTTGGAGTGTGGGGAGGTGAGTGTTTACGGGCGTTCTGGGGGGTTTCACACAGCGGGAGACCCCCGATCGGGGTGCCCCACCGAAGTGGACCAAAACCCAGGATAGTGAAAATCCTGGGTGTTGGTCCACTTTAAGCTGCACCCAATTGAGTTAAAAGACAGTAAAAAGTTTACTGTATGAGTCGTGAAAGGGCCCAATTTAATGTTCACACCAGGGCCCCTTCACACTTAGTTACGCCACTGGGTCAGTATAAGGCTGGGGGTTTCAAACAGCGCATGCCCCAGAGACAAGATGTAACCCATTCCTAGAGTGTTATAGACTCTATGGCCGGGTGACCAGTGTTGTGATCCATCACAGACCGATTAAAGGGTTAAATGGCTCCTGTGGCGGGACATTTCCTCAGCAGCGCCCTCTGCTGGCCTGGCCCTGCTGTCACGTGTCTATTTTAAACACAGGCAACGAGCGAGCTTGGTGCTCGTCTCTCGAGGCGTAAAGCGCACTGGTTATTCACGACATTGTCACTATAGAAACGAAGAATGGTTTACAAGGCCGTTGCATGGCAACAGACGAGGCGACTGTGGAACGGAGAGCACGGACTGCGGTAAGAATCATGGCAGGGCTTCTGTTATAATAAATATCTGGGCTGACGGCGGCGACTGCTTCATTATAGTACAGCTGCCATTCACTATTGCATGCTTCCTGTACACGTGAGGTAGATGCACACTACAACTTCTAATATATAGTTTTATATATATATATATATATATATATATATATATATATATATATATATATATATATCTGGTCAGTGCTGAATATTATAGCAGCAATGGGAACTTTTTTTTTTTACATTGAGGAAGGGTTAGGGCCACTCCTGTACTCATGGGCCCTAATGCAGGTGCTTTGATAACTTGTGCAAAGTGCTAAATGGTCTGACTGAGCAATCACTATTAATATGAAATAATAATAACCTAGAATATTAAATAACCTGCAACCCAAGAACAGGCAAACACTGCACTTAGCTCGCAGCCCGCAGGCTCGATCCCATGTTTCGTGGGATGCAGCAATGCCGTTCATCAGAGATATCAGTTCCAATGTTGCCCATGCACTCATGTTACTTATGGTGTGTCCACCATAGAAAGCAGATTCTGAACCGTTCCATCCAGCAGAAATCATTAGATTTAGCCCGCAGTGGAAGAGGTAGGGGTATTTATTTAAACCGGACCTTCAGCATCATTTAGTGAAAAGCCCAAACCTTTAAAAAACTATTCCCCAGCATCTAAAGTTAATATATTTTATGTTTTTAGTTGCTTACTTACTATTCTTTCCCTCACTGGGCTGCAACTCTCTTCAGGACTCGGGCGCCGCCATCTTACCTCATAAACATCACATACTGAGGAGAGGGGGACGGGGATATAGCTGTGCTTTGCTCAGACAGAGCAAAGCTGGGGTCAGGAAAAGGACAGAAATGCCAGAATGCATAGCAGCATAGACAGAAGACACTTCCTGTTTGTAGGCAGCCTGAGACTCCATGTGCCGCCATCTTGGATGTTTAAAGGCTCATAACATGCAGTAGTTGCAGGTAGGATGATTTTTAATGTGAGCAATCTGTATGTACAATGTGTGGGAAACATACAATATAGACTCTTATTCAGGGTGAAGGTCCGCTTTAAATCAGGGATACTCAACCTTTTGAGAGCGCAGGCCACTTAAGCGTTTTGGAAACTGGTCGCAGGCCACAATGACGAGGCTCAGAATTTAGAAAATGTCTTTTTGCACAACATAGCAAAGAGTTTCTAGAACAATCAGGATACCCACCTCTCTCCACAAACTCCATTGGTCTGTTTTTTTACACTTGTAAGTCCTTTTCCTGCACTCAGTTACCACAGTTCTAGATATATAAATCCCCACATGCTGCCATGTTGATTGCTTACCTCTCCAAATATATGAGTCCCATGTTTATAACCCATCAATCTCAGATCATATTCCCATAGTCAACTCAACTCAATCTAAGTGCCTACATGTGCTAAACATACAAATAAATCTAGAAATGTCACTCTGCCATCTCTGTTTGACAATGGGTCCCTCCTGTATCTCTCTCCTTGCAATCTCTCATCCTTCCTAAGCCTCTATTTACCTTTTCACGCCAGTTCTATTAAACCCTCCCACTTTCCCCACAGCAGGTCTTGGCCCACATCAGATGAGCACATGTGATTTAAATATACCAAAACCAGGGGTTCGCCCCTCCGGAGGTTTATCCCCCCCTCCAGAATTGCCAGTTTCTTATCCCAATGTACGATCTTTCAGCATGGGCCTCCTGCAGCATCCCTGGTCTGTGCTCTCGGCACCCCTGGCAAACCTGAATGGCTGCTGGCGGGTGCTGTGCAAATGACAGGAACAGTCCTTTAGACTCCAGAACCAATGGGTCCCATTTAATTTTTTGGGGGGCTTGATTTTACAGGGGGCGTAAACCGGAACAAAACTGGTCGTCCCTGAAATCTAAAATATTCCATGGCTGGCTGCTGGCCTTCCTCCTGGCACATCCCAAATCGGGATGCCCTGCTGTGTAAACCTCTCCCACGGTCCTCAACAAAACTCACCATATCTGGCAGCGCCCTGGGCAAAACTATTGGGAGTGAGAGCGGCTGCATTCCCAGCATTTCTGGGCTGCGCTCCCGTTTGCCAAGCAGTTATTATGTACAGCAAACTGTGGACAGCATACTGGTGACGTATGACCAGGGAAAGGTGAGTTTATCTGGATGATCTGGGGGGTTTCACGCAGCCGGGCATCCCAAACCTGGGCACGTTAAATAGGAGCAGAATTTGAGTTTTAGACTATCTTTGATTTTGTTCTTTGCCCCCAGGGGTATCATGATTTGGGATGCCCCACTGTGTGAATCACCCCAGCTCACCAGTTCTCCTTACCTTGTTTGCGATCCCATGCTGCATGTGCGGGCGCCCATCTTTTTATGCTGTGCATATTGATGAGCAGCATAGAAAGCTGAATGGAGGGGGACCCACAAGCATCCCTTTGGCTGCTCCAGCTGAGGGCAGTTTTTTTTTTAGTTTGGGTGAAAAAATGTTCAGATTCAGGTCTTAGGTTTAATTGCTGCCTATCACCAGTATCAGAGTGATTATAGGGGCCCACCCCACACAGACACAAGTTATTGCTGATTTATATTCAGGGCCGTACACAGAAGCATTATGCCAACTTTGGGATGTCACAAATAACCTATACGCGGTCCAGGTTTTGGAGATGATGGCTCTCAAAGGGGCCCCAGAGTACAGGGGGGATTTCCTGGTAACCTTGTGGACGTGTCCGAGCTTGCCTATTACTCCATTGCCACAAGACAAAAATTGTAGGTCTTGGTGTAAGACTACTTTAATAAATAAAATATTGGACATAAAGGCTAAATCTTCCCAATAAAATCACAGGAAACAAACACTATACTAAATTGGTTCTAACCCTTACTCACGTAGAAACAAGTGTGTCTCGGGTTGGTCTTTAAAGTGGACCAAAACCCAGGATTTTGACTATCCTGGGTTTTTGTCCTTTCCTCCGGGGCACCCTGTTCGCTGTGTGAAACCTCCCAGATCGCAGAGCGCAACTCACCTCTTCCCGGTCCTATGGCGCATGCGTGGCTGCTTGTCTAATCAGCGCGAGCAGCGGCCGCATCCCCTGCTTCCCTGTAACAGGGAACGTGCCCATGCCGGCCATTCACAAATGCCTGGCGCGGGCACTCGCCCTGTCAGAGGGATAGCAGCGATGCGGCTCGTGCATGCACCATTGGATCGGGAAACAATGTAAGTGTATGGGGTGACCTGGGGGGTTGCACACAGGAGGGCATCCCGATTTTGGATGACCCGGGGGGGGAGGGAATTGATTGGCCTGGACATCTTATAGATTCCCGGGCCGATGGCACTGGGTTTTGGTCCACTTTAGAACATATTGTATGCAAAGTCTGTAGTAGGGTGCATTGTAGGCCCTTGGGGGTGAACCAATGGCCCCCTTCGGCCGTCATGGAATCTAAAAGATTTTAGGGCTGGCCGCTAGCCTGGGGCATCCTATACCGCATGCCCCGCTGTGTGAAACCTCCAGGGTCTCAAAACGCTGTCTTCGCCAGGTGGCCGCATCACTGGCTTCCCTGTAGCTGTGCGCGCTTCCATGGCCAGCCATTCAGATAACCTGGGTGTGCAGAGAGCCACACCTATGCCACCGCAAAATAAGCGGCTTCATGGCACACATTAGTATGCACCAAATAAAGAGCTGATTGGACGAGCACCTATGCATGTGTCATGAAAGCATCAGAAAGGTGAGTGAAAGTGGGCAATCTGGGGGGTTTCACACAGGGGGGACCCCACATCAGGATGCCCCTGGGGCAAGCACCAGTCCCCAGGATAATCAAAATCCTGGTGATTGGTCCACTTAAGGTACTGATGTAAATAGAGTTCTGCTAATGTTGCTTATTGCAGTTTAAGATGTCTGAAGTCAGTGAAGATCCTCAGGAAGTGACACAGCCCGAGGCAACGAACCAAGAAGCTCCACTGGAGGATCCTGGAGAAAATACCAGTAACCTGAAGGAAGAGCTTGCAATAATTCCACACAGTGATACCGCTGGGGACTCAGAGACAACCAATGGAGATGGAGAGCTGCAAGCTGGCCGCTTCACCCCCATTACAAGCCCCACAAGTCAAACAGATGGTGAAATACTTATACATGTAAGTCAGGGGAGGGGGGACTGCCACCGTCCTTCTTGGTGTAGATTTATAAAGCACAAGTGCACCTTTGATTATCATTGTTTTGCTTACTTTAAAGGGTAATTCTACTTTCAGTGGCATTTTTAAAAGTTTCCATTATCATGTGCCAAAACGATGTGTTCAAGGTGCTGAGCTTATCTGTTAATTTTTTATTTTCCATTTGTTTGCAACTGTTAAAAAAGAAAACAGTTTTCCCTGGCAACAATGTGTTTATATTCGCAACGTAGACAGTGTTCTGGTGTGCATATCAGAAACTTTCTGACTCTCTAATCATCTGACTATGGCAAAGATGATAGGTTTAACCCCTTCTGCAATCACAGTCTTCTGTTCTAGTAGCTAAATGGTTACTGGCAGCATTTTAGCCAAACCTGCTAATGAGCTCACTTGTTACAGTAGAAGGGCTCTGGGACTTGTAGTCAGAAACTATACTAAGCACATTACTAAAGGCCAGGAATGCAGCTCCTATTTCAACAACACAGAGGCACGGGGATGTAAGAAACTTGAAAACAGCATGCTGATAAGTAATTAACAGGTCTGGGCACAATTCTAACAATCAACCTCTCTCCTAGCTCAACTCACCCAGCCTTCCTCCTAGCTTACCTCACCCAGCCTCCCTCTCTGCTCAACTCACCCAGCCTCCCTCCTAGCTTACCTCACCCAGCCTTCCTCCTAGCTTACCTCACCCAGCCTTCCTCCTAGCTTACCTCACCCAGCCTCCCTCCTAGCTTACCTCACCCAGCCTCCCTCCTAGCTTACCTCACCCAGCCTCCCTCCTAGCTTACCTCACCCAGCCTCCCTCCTAGCTTACCTCACCCAGCCTCCCTCCTAGCTTACCTCACCCAGCCTCCCTCCTAGCTTACCTCACCCAGCCTTCCTCCTAGCTTACCTCACCCAGCCTTCCTCCTAGCTTACCTCACCCAGCCTCCCTCCTAGCTTACCTCACCCAGCCTTCCTCCTAGCTTACCTCACCCAGCCTCCCTCCTAGCTTACCTCACCCAGCCTCCCTCCTAGCTTACCTCACCCAGCCTTCCTCCTAGCTTACCTCACCCAGCCTTCCTCCTAGCTTACCTCACCCAGCCTTCCTCCTAGCTTACCTCACCCAGCCTTCCTCCTAGCTTACCTCACCCAGCCTTCCTCCTAGCTTACCTCACCCAGCCTTCCTCCTAGCTTATCTCACCCAGCCTTCCTCCTAGCTTATCTCACCCAGCCTTCCTCCTAGCTTACCTCACCCAGCCTTCCTCCTAGCTTACCTCACCCAGCCTTCCTCCTAGCTTACCTCACCCAGCCTTCCTCCTAGCTTACCTCACCCAGCCTTCCTCCTAGCTTACCTCACCCAGCCTCCCTCCTAGCTTACCTCACCCAGCCTCCCTCCTAGCTTACCTCACCCAGCCTCCCTCCTAGCTTACCTCACCCAGCCTCCCTCTCTGCTCAACTCACCCAGCCTTCCTCCTAGCTTACCTCACCCAGCCTCCCTCCTAGCTTACCTCACCCAGCCTTCCTCCTAGCTTACCTCACCCAGCCTTCCTCCTAGCTTACCTCACCCAGCCTTCCTCCTAGCTTACCTCACCCAGCCTTCCTCCTAGCTTACCTCACCCAGCCTTCCTCCTAGCTTACCTCACCCAGCCTTCCTCCTAGCTTACCTCACCCAGCCTCCCTCCTAGCTTACCTCACCCAGCCTCCCTCCTAGCTTACCTCACCCAGCCTTCCTCCTAGCTTACCTCACCCAGCCTTCCTCCTAGCTTACCTCACCCAGCCTCCCTCCTAGCTTACCTCACCCAGCCTTCCTCCTAGCTTACCTCACCCAGCCTTCCTCCTAGCTTACCTCACCCAACCTTCCTCCTAGCTTACCTCACCCAGCCTCCCTCCTAGCTTACCTCACCCAGCCTTCCTCCTAGCTTACCTCACCCAGCCTCCCTCCTAGCTTACCTCACCCAGCCTCCCTCCTAGCTTACCTCACCCAGCCTCCCTCCTAGCTTACCTCACCCAGCCTCCCTCCTAGCTTACCTCACCCAGCCTCCCTCCTAGCTTACCTCACCCAGCCTCCCTCCTAGCTTACCTCACCCAGCCTTCCTCCTAGCTTACCTCACCCAGCCTTCCTCCTAGCTTACCTCACCCAGCCTCCCTCCTAGCTTACCTCACCCAGCCTCCCTCCTAGCTTACCTCACCCAGCCTTCCTCCTAGCTTACCTCACCCAGCCTTCCTCCTAGCTTACCTCACCCAGCCTCCCTCCTAGCTTACCTCACCCAGCCTCCCTCCTAGCTTACCTCACCCAGCCTCCCTCCTAGCTTACCTCACCCAGCCTCCCTCCTAGCTTACCTCACCCAGCCTTCCTCCTAGCTTAACTCACCCAGCCTCCCTCCTAGCTTACCTCACCCAGCCTTCCTCCTAGCTTACCTCACCCAGCCTTCCTCCTAGCTTACCTCACCCAGCCTTCCTCCTAGCTTACCTCACCCAGCCTTCCTCCTAGCTTATCTCACCCAGCCTTCCTCCTAGCTTACCTCACCCAGCCTTCCTCCTAGCTTACCTCACCCAGCCTTCCTCCTAGCTTACCTCACCCAGCCTTCCTCCTAGCTTATCTCACCCAGCCTTCCTCCTAGCTTACCTCACCCAGCCTTCCTCCTAGCTTACCTCACCCAGCCTTCCTCCTAGCTTACCTCACCCAGCCTTCCTCCTAGCTTACCTCACCCAGCCTTCCTCCTAGCTTACCTCACCCAGCCTTCCTCCTAGCTTACCTCACCCAGCCTCCCTCCTAGCTTACCTCACCCAGCCTCCCTCCTAGCTCAACTCACACAGCCTCCCTTGTAGCTTAACTCACCCAGCCTTCATCATAGCTTTATTTGCCCAGCCTCCCTCCCAACTCAACTCACCTAACCTCTCTTCCAGCTTAACTCACACAGCCTTCCTCCTAGCTCACCTCACCCAGCCTCCCTCTCAGCTCAACTTATACAGCCTCGATCTAGCCCAACTCACCCAGCCTCCCTCACCGAGCCTCCTTCTCAACTCACCCAGCCTCCCTCTCAGCTCAACTCACCCAGCCTCCCTCTTCCAGCTCAACTCACCCAGCTTCCCTTCCAGCTCAACTCACCCAGCCTCCCTTCCAGCTCAATTCACCCAGCCTCCCTCTTCTAGATCAACTCACCCAGCCTCCCTTCCAGCTCAACTCACCCAGCCTCCCTTCCAGCTCAACTCACCCAGCCTCCCTTCCAGCTCAACTCACCCAACCTCCCTCTCAGCTCACCCAGCCTTCCTTCCAGCTCAATTCACCCAGCCTCCCATCCAGCTCAACTAACCTAGTCTCCCTCTCAGTTCAACATACGCAGACTCGAGCTAGCTAAACTTACCCAGCTTCCCTCTTAGCTCAACTCACCCAGCCTCCCTCTCAGCTAAACTCACCCAGCCTCCCTCTCAGCTAAACTCACCCAGCCTCCCTCTCAGCTAAACTCACCCAGCCTCCCTCTCAGCTAAACTCACCCAGCCTCCCTCTCGGCTCAACTTATGCAGCCTCAATCTAGCTCAACTCACCCAGCTTCCCTCTTATCTCAACTCAACCAGCCTCCTTCTCAGCTCAACTCACCCAGCCTCCCTCTCAGCTCAACGTATGCAGACTCAAGCTAGCTCAACTCACCCAGCCTCCCTCTCAGCTCAACTCACCCAGCCTCCCTCTCAGCTCAACTTATGCAGTCTCGATCTAGCTCAACTCACCCAGCTTCCCTCTTAGCTCAGCTCAACCAGCCTCCTTCTCAGCTCAACTCACCCAGCCTTCCTCCTAGCTTACCTCACCCAGCCTCCCTCTCTGCTCAACTCACCCAGCCTTCCTCCTAGCTTACCTCACCCAGCCTCCCTCCTAGCTTACCTCACCCAGCCTCCCTCCTAGCTTACCTCACCCAGCCTCCCTCCTAGCTTACCTCACCCAGCCTCCCTCCTAGCTTACCTCACCCAGCCTCCCTCCTAGCTTACCTCACCCAGCCTCCCTCCTAGCTTACCTCACCCAGCCTTCCTCCTAGCTTACCTCACCCAGCCTTCCTCCTAGCTTACCTCACCCAGCCTTCCTCCTAGCTTATCTCACCCAGCCTTCCTCCTAGCTTACCTCACCCAGCCTCCCTCCTAGCTTACCTCACCCAGCCTCCCTCCTAGCTTACCTCACCCAGCCTTCCTCCTAGCTTACCTCACCCAGCCTTCCTCCTAGCTTACCTCACCCAGCCTTCCTCCTAGCTTATCTCACCCAGCCTCCCTCCTAGCTTACCTCACCCAGCCTCCCTCCTAGCTTACCTCACCCAGCCTCCCTCCTAGCTTACCTCACCCAGCCTCCCTCCTAGCTTACCTCACCCAGCCTCCCTCCTAGCTTACCTCACCCAGCCTCCCTCCTAGCTTACCTCACCCAGCCTCCCTCCTAGCTTACCTCACCCAGCCTTCCTCCTAGCTTACCTCACCCAGCCTTCCTCCTAGCTTAACTCACCCAGCCTCCCTCCTAGCTTACCTCACCCAGCCTCCCTCCTAGCTTACCTCACCCAGCCTCCCTCCTAGCTTACCTCACCCAGCCTTCCTCCTAGCTTACCTCACCCAGCCTTCCTCCTAGCTTATCTCACCCAGCCTTCCTCCTAGCTTATCTCACCCAGCCTTCCTCCTAGCTTATCTCACCCAGCCTTCCTCCTAGCTTACCTCACCCAGCCTTCCTCCTAGCTTACCTCACCCAGCCTTCCTCCTAGCTTACCTCACCCAGCCTTCCTCCTAGCTTACCTCACCCAGCCTTCCTCCTAGCTTATCTCACCCAGCCTTCCTCCTAGCTTACCTCACCCAGCCTTCCTCCTAGCTTACCTCACCCAGCCTTCCTCCTAGCTTACCTCACCCAGCCTTCCTCCTAGCTTACCTCACCCAGCCTTCCTCCTAGCTTACCTCACCCAGCCTCCCTCCTAGCTTACCTCACCCAGCCTCCCTCCTAGCTCAACTCACACAGCCTCCCTTGTAGCTTAACTCACCCAGCCTTCATCCTAGCTTTATTTGCCCAGCCTCCCTCCCAACTCAACTCACCTAACCTCTCTTCCAGCTTAACTCACACAGCCTTCCTCCTAGCTCACCTCACCCAGCCTCCCTCTCAGCTCAACTTATACAGCCTCGATCTAGCCCAACTCACCCAGCCTCCCTCACCGAGCCTCCTTCTCAACTCACCCAGCCTCCCTCTCAGCTCAACTCACCCAGCCTCCCTCTTCTAGATCAACTCACCCAGCTTCCCTTCCAGCTCAACTCACCCAGCCTCCCTTCCAGCTCAATTCACCCAGCCTCCCTCTTCTAGATCAACTCACCCAGCCTCCCTTCCAGCTCAACTCACCCAGCCTCCCTTCCAGCTCAACTCACCCAGCCTCCCTTCCAGCTCAACTCACCCAACCTCCCTCTCAGCTCACCCAGCCTTCCTTCCAGCTCAATTCACCCAGCCTCCCATCCAGCTCAACTAACCTAGTCTCCCTCTCAGTTCAACATACGCAGACTCGAGCTAGCTAAACTTACCCAGCTTCCCTCTTAGCTCAACTCACCCAGCCTCCCTCTCAGCTAAACTCACCCAGCCTCCCTCTCAGCTAAACTCACCCAGCCTCCCTCTCAGCTAAACTCACCCAGCCTCCCTCTCAGCTAAACTCACCCAGCCTCCCTCTCGGCTCAACTTATGCAGCCTCAATCTAGCTCAACTCACCCAGCTTCCCTCTTATCTCAACTCAACCAGCCTCCTTCTCAGCTCAACTCACCCAGCCTCCCTCTCAGCTCAACGTATGCAGACTCAAGCTAGCTCAACTCACCCAGCCTCCCTCTCAGCTCAACTCACCCAGCCTCCCTCTCAGCTCAACTTATGCAGTCTCGATCTAGCTCAACTCACCCAGCTTCCCTCTTAGCTCAGCTCAACCAGCCTCCTTCTCAGCTCAACTCACCCAGCCTCCCTTTCAGCTCAACTCACCCAGTTTCCATCTCAGCTCAACTCACCCAGCCTCCCACTCAGCTCAACTCACCCAGTCTCCCTCTCAGCTCAACTCACCCAGTCTCCCTCTCAGCTCAACGTATGCAGACTCAAGCTAGCTCAGCTCACCCAGCCTCCCTCTCAGCTCAACTCACCCAGCCTCCCTCTCAGCTCAACTCACACAGCCTCCCTCTCAGCTCAACTCACCCAGTCTCCCTCTCAGCTCAACTCACCCAGCCTCCCTTCGAGCTCAACTCACCCAGCCTCCCCCCAGCTCAACTCACGCAGCCTTCCCCCAGCTCAACTCACCCAGCCTCCCTCTCAGCTCAACTCACCCAGCCTCCCTCTCAGCTCAACTCACCCAGCCTCCCTCTCAGCTCAACTCACCCAGCCTCCCTCTCAGCTCAACTCACACAGCCTTCCCCCAGCTCAACTCAAACAGCCTCCCTCTCAGCTCAACTCACCCAGCCTCCCTCTCAGCTCAACTTATGCAGCCTCAATCTAGCTCAACTCACCCAGCTTCCCTCTTATCTCAACTCAACCAGCTTCCTTCTCAGCTCAACTCACCCAGCCTCCCTCTCAGCTCAACGTATGCAGACTCAAGCTAGCTCAACTCACCCAGCCTCCCTCTCAGCTCAACTCACCCAGCCTCCCTCTCAGCTCAACTCACCCAGCCTCCCTCTCAGCTCAACTCACCCAGCCTCCCTTCGAGCTCAACTCACCCAGCCTCCCTTCGAGCTCAACTCACCCAGCCTCCCCCCAGCTCAACTCACACAGCCTTCCCCCAGCTCAACTCACCCAGCCTCCCTCTCAGCTCAACTCACCCAGCCTCCCTCTCAGCTCAACTCACACAGCCTTCCCCCAGCTCAACTCACACAGCCTCCCTCTCAGCTCAACTCACCCAGACTCCCTCTCAGCTCAACTTATGCAGACTCAAGCTAGCTCAACTCACCCAGCTTCCCTCTCAGCTCAACTCACCCAGCCTCCCTCTCAGCTCAACTCACCCAGCCTCCCTCTCAGCTCAGCTCACCCAGCCTCCCTCTCAGCTCAACTCACCCAGCCTCCCTCTCAGCTCAACTCACCCAGCCTCCCTCTCAGCTCAACTCACCCAGCCTCCCTTCCAACTCAACTCACCCAGCCTACCCCCAGCTCAACTCACCCAGCCTCCCTTCGAGCTCAACTCACCCAGCCTCCCCCCAGCTCAACTCACACAGCCTTCCCCCAGCTCAACTCACACAGCCTCCCTCTCAGCTCAACTCACCCAGCCTCCCTCTCAGCTCAACTCACACAGCCTTCCCCCAGCTCAACTCACACAGCCTCCCTCTCAGCTCAACTCACCCAGCCTCCCTCTCAGCTCAACTTATGCAGACTCAAGCTAGCTCAACTCACCCAGCCTCCCTCTCAGCTCAACTCACCCAGCCTCCCTCTCAGCTCAACTCACCCAGCCTCCCTCTCAGCTCAACTCACCCAGCCTCCCTCTCAGCTCAACTCACCCAGCCTCCCTCTCAGCTCAACTCACCCAGCCTCCCTCTCAGCTCAACTCACCCAGATTCCCTCTCAGCTCAACTCACCCAGCCTCCCTCTCAGCTCAACGTATGCAGACTCAAGCTAGCTCAACTCACCCAGCTTCCCTCTCAGCTCAACTCACCCAGCCTCCCTCTCAGCTCAACTCACCCAGCCTCCCTCTCAGCTCAACTCACCCAGCCTCCCTCTCAGCTCAACTCACCCAGCCTCCCTCTCAGCTCAACTCACCCAGCCTCCCTCTCAGCTCAACTCACCCAGATTCCCTCTCAGCTCAACTCACCCAGCCTCCCTCTCAGCTCAACGTATGCAGACTCAAGCTAGCTCAACTCACCCAGCCTCCCTCTCAGCTCAACTCACCCAGCCTCCCTCTCAGCTCAACTCACCCAGCCCCCCTCTCAGCTCAACTCACCCAGCCTCCCTCTCAGCTCAACTCACCCAGCCTCCCTCTCAGCTCAACTCACCCAGCCTCCCTCTCAGCTCAGCTCACCCAGCCTCCCTCTCAGCTCAGCTCACCCAGCCTCCCTCTCAGCTCAACTCACCCAGCCTCCCTCTCAGCTCAACTCACCCAGCCTCCCTTCCAACTCAACTCACCCAGCCTACCCCCAGCTCAACTCACCCAGCCTCCCCCCAGCTCAACTCACCCAGCCTTCCCTCTCAGCTCAACTCACCCAGCCTCCCTCTCAGCTCAACTCACCCAGCCTCCCTCTCAGCTCAACTCACCCAGCCTCCCTCTCAGCTCAACTCACCCAGCCTCCCTCTCAGCTCAACTCACCCAGCCTCCCTCTCAGCTCAACTCACCCAGCCTCCCTCTCAGCTCAACTCACCCAGCCTCCCTTCCAACTCAACTCACCCAGCCTCCCCCAGCTCAACTCACACAGCCTTCCCTCTCAGCTCAACTCACCCAGCCTCCCTCTCAGCTCAACTCACCCAGCCTCCCTCTCAGCTCAACTCACCCAGCCTCCCTCTCAGCTCAACTCACCCAGCCTCCCTCTCAGCTCAACTCACCCAGCCTCCCTCTCAGCTCAACTCACCCAGCCTCCCTCTCAGCTCAGCTCACCCAGCCTCCCTCTCAGCTCAACTCACCCAGCCTCCCTCTCAGCTCAACTCACCCAGCCTCCCTCTCAGCTCAACTCACCCAGCCTCCCTCTCAGCTCAACTCACCCAGCCTCCCTTCCAACTCAACTCACCCAGCCTACCCCCAGCTCAACTCACCCAGCCTCCCCCCAGCTCAACTCACACAGCCTTCCCTCTCAGCTCAACTCACCCAGCCTCCCTCTCAGCTCAACTCACCCAGCCTCCCTCTCAGCTCAACTCACCCAGCTTCCCTCTCAGCTCAACTCACCCAGCTTCCCTCTCAGCTCAACTCACCCAGCTTCCCTCTCAGCTCAACTCACCCAGCCTCCCTCTCAGCTCAACTCACCCAGCTTCCCTCTCAGCTCAACTCACCCAGCTTCCCTCTCAGCTCAACTCACCCAGCCTCCCTCTCAGCTCAACTCACCCAGCCTCCCTCTCAGCTCAACTCACCCAGCCTCCCTCTCAGCTCAACTCACCCAGCCTCCCTCTCAGCTCAACTCACCCAGTCTCCCTCTCAGCTCAACTCTCCCAGCTTCCCTCTCAGCTCAACTCACCCAGCTTCCCTCTCAGCTCAACTCACCCAGCTTCCCTTCCAGCTCAACTCACCCAGCCTCCCTCTCAGCCCAACTCACCCAGCCTCCCTCTCAGCTCAACTCACCCAGCCTCCCTCTCAGCTCAACTCACCCAGCCTCCCTCTCAGCTCAACTCACCCAGCCTCCCTCTCAGCTCAACTCACCCAGCCTCCGTCTCAGCTCAACTCACCCAGCCTTCCTCTCAGCTCAACTCACCCAGCCTCCCTCTCAGCTCAACTCACCCAGCTTCCCTCTCAGCTCAACTCTCCCAGCTTCCCTCTCAGCTCAACTCACCCAGCTTCCCTCTCAGCTCAACTCTCCCAGCTTCCCTCTCAGCTCAACTCACCCAGCTTCCCTTCCAGCTCAACTCACCCAGCTTCCCTCTCAGCTCAACTCACCCAGCTTCCCTCTCAGCTCAACTCACCCAGCTTCCCTCGCAGCTCAACTCACCCAGCCTACCTCTCAGCTCAACTCACCCAGCTTCCCTCTCAGCTCAACTCACCCAGCCTCCCTTTCAGCTCAACTCACCCAGCTTCCCTCGCAGCTCAACTCACCCAGCCTACCTCTCAGCTCAACTCACCCAGCTTCCCTCTCAGCTCAACTCACCCAGCTTCCCTCTCAGCTCAACTCACCCAGCTTCCCTCTCAGCTCAACTCACCCAGCTTCCCTCTCAGCTCAACTCACCCAGCTTCCCTCTCAGCTCAACTCACCCAGCTTCCCTCTCAGCTCAACTCACCCAGCTTCCCTCTCAGCTCAACTCACCCAGCTTCCCTCTCAGCTCAACTCACCCAGCTTCCCTCTCAGCTCAACTCTCCCAGCTTCCCTCTCAGCTCAACTCTCCCAGCTTCCCTCTCAGCTCAACTCTCCCAGCTTCCCTCTCAGCTCAACTCACCCAGCTTCCCTTCCAGCTCAACTCACCCAGCTTCCCTCTCAGCTCAACTCACCCAGCTTCCCTCTCAGCTCAACTCACCCAGCCTCCCTCTCAGCTCAACTCACCCAGCCTCCCTCTCAGCTCAACTCACCCAGCCTCCCTCTCAGCTCAACTCACCCAGCCTCCCTCTCAGCTCAACTCACCCAGCCTCCCTCTCAGCTCAACTCACCCAGCTTCCCTCGCAGCTCAACTCACCCAGCTTCCCTCGCAGCTCAACTCACCCAGCCTACCTCTCAGCTCAACTCACCCAGCTTCCCTCTCAGCTCAACTCACCCAGCTTCCCTCTCAGCTCAACTCACCCAGCCTCCCTTCCAGCTCAACTCACCCAGCCTCCCTTTCAGCTCAACTCACCCAGCTTCCCTCTCAGCTCAACTCACCCAGCTTCCCTCTCAGCTCAACTCACCCAGCTTCCCTCTCAGCTCAACTCACCCAGCTTCCCTCTCAGCTCAACTCACCCAGCTTCCCTCTCAGCTCAACTCACCCAGCTTCCCTCTCAGCTCAACTCACCCAGCCTCCCTCTCAGCTCAACTCACCCAGCTTCCCTCTCAGTTCAGCTCAACTCACCCAGCCTCCCTCTCAGTTCAGCTCAACTCACCCAGCCTCCCCACCAGTAAAACTCACCCAGCCTCCCTCTTGGCTCGAATCACCCAGAATCCTTCCCAGCTCAACTCACCCAGCCTACCTCTCAGCTCAACTCACCCAGCTTCCCTCTCAGCTCAACTCACCCAGCTTCCCTCTCAGCTCAACTCACCCAGCTTCCCTCTCAGCTCAACTCACCCAGCTTCCCTCTCAGCTCAACTCACCCAGCTTCCCTCTCAGCTCAACTCACCCAGCTTCCCTCTCAGCTCAACTCACCCAGCTTCCCTCTCAGCTCAACTCACCCAGCTTCCCTCTCAGCTCAACTCACCCAGCTTCCCTCTCAGCTCAACTCTCCCAGCTTCCCTCTCAGCTCAACTCTCTCAGCTTCCCTCTCAGCTCAACTCACCCAGCTTCCCTTCCAGCTCAACTCACCCAGCTTCCCTCTCAGCTCAACTCACCCAGCTTCCCTCTCAGCTCAACTCACCCAGCCTCCCTCTCAGCTCAACTCACCCAGCCTCCCTCTCAGCTCAACTCACCCAGCCTCCCTCTCAGCTCAACTCACCCAGCCTCCCTCTCAGCTCAACTCACCCAGCTTCCCTCTCAGCTCAACTCACCCAGCTTCCCTCTCAGCTCAACTCACCCAGCTTCCCTCGCAGCTCAACTCACCCAGCCTACCTCTCAGCTCAACTCACCCAGCTTCCCTCTCAGCTCAACTCACCCAGATTCCCTCTCAGCTCAACTCACCCAGCCTCCCTCTCAGCTCAACTCACCCAGCCTCCCTTTCAGCTCAACTCACCCAGCTTCCCTCTCAGCTCAACTCACCCAGCTTCCCTCTCAGCTCAACTCACCCAGCTTCCCTCTCAGCTCAACTCACCCAGCTTCCCTCTCAGCTCAACTCACCCAGCTTCCCTCGCAGCTCAACTCACCCAGCTTCCCTTCCAACTCAACTCACCCAGCTTCCCTTCCAACTCAACTCACCCAGCTTCCCTCTCAGCTCAACTCACCCAGCTTCCCTCTCAGCTCAACTCACCCAGCCTCCCTTTCAGCTCAACTCACCCAGCTTCCCTCGCAGCTCAACTCACCCAGCTTCCCTTCCAACTCAACTCACCCAGCTTCCCTCTCAGCTCAACTCACCCAGCTTCCCTCTCAGCTCAACTCACCCAGCCTCCCTTTCAGCTCAACTCACCCAGCTTCCCTCGCAGCTCAACTCACCCAGCTTCCCTTCCAACTCAACTCACCCAGCTTCCCTCTCAGCTCAACTCACCCAGCTTCCCTCTCAGCTCAACTCACCCAGCCTCCCTTTCAGCTCAACTCACCCAGCCTCCCTTTCAGCTCAACTCACCCAGCTTCCCTCTCAGCTCAACTCACCCAGCTTCCCTCTCAGCTCAACTCACCCAGCTTCCCTCTCAGCTCAACTCACCCAGCTTCCCTCTCAGCTCAACTCACCCAGCTTCCCTTCCAACTCAACTCACCCAGCTTCCCTTCCAACTCAACTCACCCAGCTTCCCTTCCAACTCAACTCACCCAGCTTCCCTTCCAGCTCAACTCACCCAGCTTCCCTCGCAGCTCAACTCACCCAGCTTCCCTCGCAGCTCAACTCACCCAGCCTACCTCTCAGCTCAACTCACCCAGCTTCCCTCTCAGCTCAACTCACCCAGCTTCCCTCTCAGCTCAACTCACCCAGCTTCCCTCTCAGCTCAACTCACCCAGCCTCCCTTTCAGCTCAACTCACCCAGCTTCCCTCGCAGCTCAACTCACCCAGCCTACCTCTCAGCTCAACTCACCCAGCTTCCCTCTCAGCTCAACTCACCCAGCTTCCCTCTCAGCTCAACTCACCCAGCTTCCCTCTCAGCTCAACTCACCCAGCTTCCCTCTCAGCTCAACTCACCCAGCTTCCCTCTCAGCTCAACTCACCCAGCCTCCCTCTCAGCTCAACTCACCCAGCTTCCCTCTCAGTTCAGCTCAACTCACCCAGCCTCCCTCTCAGTTCAGCTCAACTCACCCAGCCTCCCCACCAGTAAAACTCACCCAGCCTCCCTCTTGGCTCGAATCACCCAGAATCCTTCCCAGCTCAACTCACCCAGCCTCCCTCCAGTTGGATGATGACAATAACAACTTCAAGAAAGCAAGTCCAGGTGCTTTGATTTATTCTTATCAATATACTATGGCCTGGGTGAAAGAGAACCTTTCCCAGACATTTTTAAGCTGCATTTATAGCCAAAGTCTGACCAATTCTTCTGTTCTGTAACAATTTTCCATGTCTTTTATTCAGGAAAATGCTGATGGGGAAACTCCAAAAAACGACACAAATGAAGAAAACTCAAAGCTAGAGTCAGTTAATCTATCTGGCCACAATGAAACATTACAGCTGATTAGCAGCGAGTGTATGAGTCTAGCCGGAGAAACTCTAGCCGATCCGGCTTCTGACAACATAAATGAACCGGCCGATATAACAGGAGAAGCACTGAGCAGCCAAAATCCAACAAATGAAGACTCCCTAATTTACACTGCAACCCCTCAGACTATATTCGAAGATGAGAACTCTCCTTCAACAGATAAGCCTCTTGTAATTATCGCTTCCAATTCTTTAGTCTTTGACTGCATTCAGTTTATTTTATGTTTGAATAGATATAGATGTATAGATGGGAACACACACCTAAACTTATCATGTACTTACCCTTCTAGTTTTGACAAGTCTAAGTAGGGTCTATCATTTTATTTATGATAAATGTAAGCCTTGTTCCTCAAATCATGGATAGGACTGGGAACCAAAGGTGAAATGGGGCCCAAACTTAGCCCACAATGGCCATTCAGTCATAATGTACAGCTGCCACAACCCTTCTATAAACCTGACTGACCAGGGCGGTGGAGTTTGAGTCATGGAGTTGAAGTTGGAGCTAAAAAGTCTGGAGGGTAACAGTGTGTTGGGTTTGCATATAGAGCCTCTCAGAGCTGAGAAAGGACCCTAGTATTGGGGAATCATGCAGTTTTAGATCAGGGTTGACATCTAAACTAAGGCTGGATACTCGTTAGGGAATTAGAGTCTACTTATCTGACCGCTGTCTGAAAGTTGCTTGCTGTGCACATACGTTGCTTAAAGCGGACCAAAACCCAAATTTTTAACTAGCATCCCTTGCATTGCTCCCCCCATGAAGAGTACATTTTGCCAATTCTCACTGCTCCTGCTTCCCTCTAAACCCAGATAATGGAGTTTGTTTTAGATGCAAAGCTTCGCCTCCTCCATTCATTGCCACTATCATCATGATGTCATTGCCACACTGATGTAATGACTGATCTCCTGCCATCGTACAGAGAAGGAGGTTCCAGGGCTATACGATAAGAAACAATGTCCATTTCTAGTTCTACCTCCTAAGAAGGAAGTATCGGCTCAGGGGGTTTTGATCCGCTTTAACTCCATTTTGGTGAGATATGTTACAGTCCACCACATTGATGTGTGCAGTGAAAGCTTGTACCTCTTTAACCCAAGTATCATCTATGTATCCGAACCAGTTAGCATTTTCCATTAAGTCCCCTTTAAAAAAAAAATAAGAACAATCCTTTCTATTTCCTCCATTTAAGGATTTGCTACAATAGGAGACCAACTCACGATCACAAAATATTGGTTGGCTGAACTTGGTTGAACCTAATCTTTTAGTTTTTTCAACCTAAATAACTTCTTTTCTTTCACAGAACTTATCATGGTCATTTGGCATGAACAGTAATATCCCAGTGTATAATCTACATGACGAAGAGCATCAAGTGCTTGTTTATGCGGCTGCCCATACAGCTGTGATTCATGACTTTACACTTAACCGCCAGCGCCACCTACAGGTAACACTGTATATAAGCGATATAAAGGTTAAAGTGATTGGCAAGTCAAAAGTAAAAAACAAAACAGTAGCTTACCATTTATTGAGTGGCCCAAGCACTGTCCTTCCTCTTCTGTCTGCCTCCTTAGTGAGGAAATCACATCCTCATTCTAGTTTGCATCCCCATCCCAACCCTAGGAGGTCTAAGAATGGAAACGCCCCCACTGCCTGACCAGATCTCCCTATTGTCTCTCTCTTCATCTATGAAACCCCGCCCTCCTCTCACTGTGCCACACCCACTGATTCTCCACATTGTTTTCTCTGCATCTCCAA
Source organism: Gastrophryne carolinensis (assembly GCA_027917425.1). Taxonomy (NCBI): domain Eukaryota; kingdom Metazoa; phylum Chordata; class Amphibia; order Anura; family Microhylidae; genus Gastrophryne; species Gastrophryne carolinensis. Next base: position 503,298,786 of record CM051234.1, read on the forward strand.
TGCTCTAATACTTTTACAAATAACCACAGGGTCTTTTTGAAAACTCAGTGACGTTTGGGACAGCGCAACATATAGTCTGAGACAATGGGACAACAATCTTGCCTAGTGTAACTTTAAAGATTATAAAGCAGAGGCACAAGTTTTGTTTAACCTTTTCACTGCCAATGACGACAGATACCTATCATGCTGCTATGCATCGTGGATTTGGAAAGGTTTTAAAAAGATGTCATCTTTTATTAATTGGCTAACATGTCTGCTGTATTTATAATCACTTCTAAATATTGTGTATCTGCTGTTGTGAAGAGAGAAGAAGAGAAACCAGCTTTTTGCAGAGAGAACACACCCCAGCAACTGTGATTAAAAACACATCAAACTCACCACAGTATTAGTTAACATTCACTGTTAGAAATCTAACTGTAAAAGATACATAATATATAATAACATTCACTTTTAACTATGTATCATTATGTTTAGAATAGTCTACTGTACGTTTTAACATGTCTGTAATTACTACTTTGCACAGTGCTATAGATTAGGAAGGATGCAGTTTATTTAAATAATAACAATAAAATACAAATAAAATTCAATTTAAAGTGATTCAACAGCCAAACAAAACTTCAGAATGACCCCCGCAGCAGGGGCGCACCTGTAATGAGGCCATATGGGGCAGCCCCAGCAGCACTGCAGAGGGGGTGGCAGTTGACCTGCTCTTTTATTTATTTTCTATTTAAAAGATGTTTTAGGTTTTACTGCTGTCATATTTTTAAGTCGACTATTGGTGTTTCAGCAGCCCTGACCCGCCTCCACTCCCTAGCCCCCCCCCCCCCCCGCGTTGATTTGTAAAGGGGTGGAGGGGCATCTTTCTATAGTTCACCTCAGGCAGCAGAGAGGTAAGTTTCAGTCCTGCTGATCGGTTCTAGTCCCACAATCAGCAATTCACCTGATTGCAGGATTCCTGCCTGCACTGCAGCTTGTGCTTCCTGCACCTCCTTCACCGGCGCTTCCGTGTTGGCTCCCGCCATCAGTCACAGGGGTGCACCCACGCTATCTCCATTGACTTCAATAGAGATTGGAGAAAAACCCTCTCCATTGCAATGAATGTGGAGGAAGTGCTAGTGTAGTGGTAGCACCTGTGACTGATGGCAGGGCACGCCATCAGTTACGACCCCTCTTTGAGCCCAGGGTGACGTGGGAAGTGAAGGCTGCGGCATGGGATTGAATCCAGTAATCAGATGAGTTGTGGATTGCTGGACTAGCACTGATCAGCGGTGGGGGACAAAAGGTAAGTACCCTTTTGTTTTTTTGTTTAGCTGTTCCCTTCCCTATCCCACTTTGGATTATAAGGTAAGCAGGATTAGTTTAAGTATGTTTATAGAATTAGTTTTTTTACACTGGTGTAACTAGTGACCGGTCCTTGGTATATACATTAAATAGGGGCCCAAGCGCACATAAAGTGACCTGTTTGCTGTGGAACCTGATCTTGGCACCCTATGAGTTTTTTTTAAACCGGTATAGGACGGAAGCGCTGCCTGGACAGGCCCTTTAATGTTATGTTTCTAGCAATTATAGTGGTTCCAATATCAGTGTATAGAAAGTTTTTTTAATCTGTAGGGTCTCCACTTTCAAAAAATACTTTGAATCCTCCACAGTGACAACTGCAGTCTTCTCCTCCAGCAGCCAACTGGGTTTACCAGGGAGGCATGTGCACACTCCCAGCCAATGGGAGTCACCAAATCATGGTGCCTCAGGATGAGGGTATGCAGCGGACCTAAAGTCTTATATGGTCCTCTTTACACTTCAAAATATACATGTATCATACTGTGCACAAAATTACAAAAATATATAGTTATACCTGTGTGTGAAATGGATCATGACAAAGCCATCTCCTACACCTGAATTTATTGTTGCCTCCATTGCCAGATGTTTTATTTATTTTGCTCATCCTCATTGTCTTTACTAGAATGACCTTCTTTTTGCAGGGTCACTGTAGCTGCATTTCTTGTATGTGTGTGAGTGAAGACAGGCGATGGATTGCTACAGCTGACAAGGGGCCAGAGAGCCTAATCATTGTATGGGATTCATTCTCTGGGTAGGACAACATTGCCCTCACATTCTATGATTGTATTTTATGATATTATTCAGAAGTCTTGGGTACAGGTATTTTCATAAGCATTTCATATTATACCTGCTGAGATATTATTCTATGGTCTGAAAGCACCTACTTTTTATCAAAACGCAGTTCTTGTGTATTTATGCAGTTTCATATATTTAGGCTGTACCAACCTTTCTAAAATGATAAAAATGGCAGATTTGCCCAAAGTGGTTTAAAGGAATTGGGAGCAAAATGTGAAGCAGCACCTTCATCATCATCAATAAACAAAGCTAGATTATTATATTAACTGTCTGTGGTGAAGGTGGTGATGGTCAGCAGAGCAAAGTGGAGCTCCAGGTGTGGGTACGCCTAGCCCAAGGCAAGTGACCAACCCACGGGAAACAGAATATACTGCCCCTGCAAGGAGGTACAGACTGCCCAGAAGGCACAACCAGGGTCATTCCATGCAAAATCAGAAAGGAGTGAGAGACGAAGTACCAGATGGATACGGCTGATGAGTAGTAAGACAAGCTGGGTTCAGATGTCACAGGCAGAGGTTCGTGATTAAAGTCCAAGTCGAGGTCCATAGGTGGGCAGCACAGAAAGTTAAAGTCCAAGACAGGGTCAAACCAAAAGCTAATCCAAAGCCAAGGTCGAAGAAGTAGGTTGAACACTGAAGAAACTATCCAAGGAACAAGGAGTGCAGGAAACAAGAATCAGGAGGTTTAGCTTATCAGACAGCGTGTGTCAGGTCTGTCCCTCATATAGGGGGGATAAGTGGTCATGTGTGCTTGGAATAGTGCATGCGCACAGAAGAACGTTTGGAACACTGCATGTACAGACATAATAAAGCAACATAGAGGTTGTGCCATATGCAGAACATCAATAAGCCCAGTTACAATAATGTGTGTTCATGCGTGGAAGTTGGCGCTTAGAAACTTAGATTATTTCCGCACCTAGAAACCTGACGTAATAGGATCCACTGGATTTTCTCTTTATAGATTTCTTTCAGGAGCTCTAACTTTATGGTAAGGAGCTGGTAATGATCCAGTGAAGGAGGACCCTCAGTATCTCTGTGGCTCCACTTGTTCTACCCCTGTTTGAGTTGTAGCTCAGTATTAGGGATGGAGTGGGAAGGACCGGTGCAAAGGCAGCTCTTCTTTGCTTTTTTATATTTTTTTATAAGGTAACCTGTTATATCACTTCCAGCAAGAGGCCTGTAGTCAGAGCACTGGAGCTGAGATGCTCTCCTCAGGCATCTATTTTCATTCAATTCAGTACTAATTGAGGAGGATTCCCCTCTTTACTTCGAGGCAGACATTTCCATTTGTCTTATGAAAGATCTCCTGCTTTTAGGCCAAGATAGGTAACTGGTTGCTGAAGACTTGCTTTTAGGTGGTTTATTTACTTTTTCCCAGTTTTTAGGGGTTTTTTTTGCTAACATATGTAATAGACATAAATGTGGCAAAGTGTAACTAAGAAGGATTACTTATTACCGTATTGTCTCTTGCAGCATTCCCGTCCATACAATATTCCTCAGTCATCCAGAAGGTGGAGTAGTTGCCATAGCAATGTCCCAAAATGCTAAGTACTTGGCTACTATTGGAGGAGGAACAGTCCAGGTATAAAATGCTAGCCTTCTCCAATCCTATACCTTTTATAAGCATTGCTGTTTCTAATTAGCTGGCAAGCAACTCTCAACATATGTATGTAAGGACTAACATCTATCAGGTGAGCAACCACCGGCCTATAGTATATAAGGCTGTTGGTCTCCCTCTTTGGGGAGCATCCTGATGGGAAATCCCTGGGATTTCCCAAAAGTATTTCTCTTCCCACTGCGCATGGGTGCATCACAGTCATCAAAATTATCCATTTATAGTCTATATGTCTGAAGGGAAACTGTCACAAAGAGAAATACCTATAGTAAGGTTGTCGTGCTGGTTCTTGGCCTTCACTAAACGTTTGGAATGTGAACCATTATAAAGCATTTTTTCCTCCTACAGAAAATATGTATTTGGGATTGGACCTCAGGATCTGAAACTCCCATCTGTACTGCTGAGCTTACCGGACAGTTTGGCTTTCAGGTAGGAGCAACAGATATTGTGGACAAAACTGTTAACAAATCAAATGTATAGAATTACTAAAAATATTACCCTGAAATGATGCTACATATACGGCTGAACCAGTATTTAAAGTAAACCTGTGCTTGGTGGTAAGGTTTATATCAGGGGTGCTTAACCTTTTGAAGCACGCGGGCCACTTAAACCAGACCAACACCCATACAAGAAACAGTGCTCATAGGGCAATTCAAGTTTGCTGCACATAAAAACAAATTTACTTATTCTTAGTATACAGTACGTCCTGCTCCAAATAGATTACTTACACGTGGGTTATACTCCGCCAGATGTCGCTGGACTGCAGAGACATCGAAAAATAGGCTCCTCCCGGCCCCTCAAATACCCGGGGACCTCCCACAAATCCACAGAATTTCTCTGCAGTCTGGACTGCGAAGGACGAGAAATTGGCTCTCTACTCGCAGGTGAGCGGGTTCCATTACTAATATGCCTCCCAGCCTTGGCTGCGCTGGTCGGGTGATGGTAGGCAGCACCGCTGTTAGGTGCTTAGGAGCGCTGCTCCACCGCAATCCCCCGCACCAAAGGGTAGGCGGTTCAGGCTTATGGTGAGCCTCTATGGGATGCCCCTCCCGCACTATTGCCTCTTGCCCCTATATTAAGGGGCCGCTGTCCTCCCTCATTCTTCTTGTAGCCTTCGGGGGAAAAGAGGGGGGGGGGTGTGTGTAACTGTGTATGCTATGCATTCTGTGTTTTACACTTCATCATTTATTGTTTCTGCCTTGCGTCAGCCGCCGCGCTGGCTTGCTTTCCTTTTTACCGTCTTTCAAATTGGCCGCCGCCGCCACCGCGCGCCCTTTATGTCACACTAAGTTCCGCGCTTGGTAACTCAGGTGCTGGTGCGCCGTCATTGGCTGCTTGGCACGTCCTGGCTTTGCGCTCTTCGGGGGGGGCGGGGCCCGTCTATGGCGCGCTCCACGTCATCGCCGATACTGGCCCGCCCCTCGAGGTATACCGACGCCATGTTTAACCTGCTTGGTTGGCCCATGCGCGACGGACCTCTACCTACCGCGGTCCTTAAGTGCCCCCGCGGGCGGCTTTATATTCTTCCTTTTATTACTGTGTGCTTATGGTCTTTTCTTCTTATGTCTTTCAGGCTGGGCGAACCCTTTGGCTTCTCCCGGCCCTCTATTAGTTATTAACTTGTTAGACCTTGTGTAATACTCCCACTTCCCTAGCGGGTTATTGGGGCATCCGGGGTTGCTGTATAGCGTTAATCCCTATCGGCCTATAGTGCCGCTATAATCACCATATGGAGGCATCTCAGGATAATGCGACCGGGGTTCCTTCGGGACAAGACCGGCTGTGTGTAGTGTGTGGGCAGCCTCATGCTGACGCTGACAAGGCGCGGGTCTGTGTGCTGAGCAGGTGCTTGCATTGCAATCTGGCCTGCCAGTGGCTGCACCTCGTTTCACTTCACATACTCCCCCAAGCTTAAATCTCACTCCTACTGAGTTACCGGATGACACTGACAGATTACTGACCCAGATTTTTGAGGTCCTGTCCATATCTCCCCCTGTTGCGGCTCCCAGGCAAAGGGGGGAGCTTTTTCATACAGCAAAATCACGTTTGGAATTTCCCGAGCAGGCTCATTTCCATAACCTTGTGCTCAAGGAATGGGAGCGCCCCAGTAAACTTCCCGGGGTCCCTAAAAGTTGGGATAGGAAGTACCCCTTTCCTGCTGATGTGGTAAAGTGTTGGTCATCCCCCCCCCGAGGTGGATGTCCCGGTCCTAGGGCTATCTAACACCTCTGTCATGCATTCACCTGACTCTAATACCCTGCGGGATGCTGAGGACGGCGCATTGACCAGCTGGCATCCCACGCCTTTGCATGTGCGGGGACGGCGCTGCGCCCGGTCTGTGCCTCTGCCATCACGGCTGTGGCCACTAGAACCCTTATCAGAAATATACTTCACAGTGCCCCTGATGATTTGCCTTGTGAGGTGTTCAATGCACTTTCCAGTTGTGACGTGCAGAACATCTGCCCTTGTGGTGGCTATATGCCGCTCGGTTTGGCTGCGCCAGTGGGCTGCTGACAACGCTGCCAAGAAGGCCCTCACTGGTTTTCCCTTTAAAGGACTGCGCCTGTTTTGGGACCGCTTGGACTTTTTTGCTAAGGGAGGCAGGTTACCCCAGCGCAGGCGGCAATCTTGGCCCTTTCAGGGTCAGGGTTCCTTCTCCTCCCCTTACCGTGGAGCCAGACAGGGGAGGGGGGTTTCCTTTCCTGGGACCCGGGGAGATTTCTGGGGTAGGGACAGAGGACGTGGACGTCCTGGGCCCTCCTGGGGTTCCAAAGCAAAATCATCCCCCAAGCCCCCCCTAGGCATGATGGGGCACCCTCACCCATCTGGGTGGGGGGACGGCTGCAGCACTTTGCTCACGTCTGGAGACTTGATGTCTCAGACCGGTGGATTCAGGAGGTAGTGTCCTCCAGTTACAAGATAGTTTGCTGCCTGCCCCCCTCAAGATTCATCAGATCCCAGATTCCTCAGGACCCTGTGTCAGCTCAGGAGCTAGTGCAAGCAGTGCAAGGCCTCCTGGAGCTGGGGGTCATCTGCCAGGTCCCTTTAAGAGAAAAAGACAAGGGCTTCTATTCCAACCTATTCACAGTACCCAAAAAGGATGGTTCAGTCAGGCCCATCCTGGACTTAAAGATCCTCAACAAATTTGTCAGGGGCAGGCGCTTTCGCATGGAAACTTTGCGCTCTGCCATCAGTTCCCTGCGCCAAGGGGATTTCATGACTTCTGTGGACATCAAAGATGCTTACCTTCATATTCCTGTATTTCCAGGTCATCAAAGGTTCCTCAGGTTCCCTCTGATGGATCAACACTACCAATTTGTGGCTTTGCCCATTGGTCTCACTTCAGCTCCCAGGGTGTTCACCAAGGTGCTGGCGGGCGTGATGTCTCTGCTCAGATGTCAGGGCGTCCGCGTGCTTCCCTATCTGGACGACATTCTCATCACTTTCCAATCTCTACATCAGGCAGAGTTGGATACTCAGCTGGTGGTGTCCACTCTGGAGTCATTTGGATGGGTGATCAACCACCCCAAGTCCTCACTGTCCCCTTCCTTGGTAACTCCATTCCTGGGAATGAATCTGGATACAATTCAGGAAAGGATTTTCCTCAACAGAAGGTGGACAGTCTGATTGCACAGGCTCAGTTCCTCCTATCTTGTCCTCATCCCTCCCATCAGGCAGGGGATGCAGCTGGTGGGCCTGATGGTGGCGTGCTTTGAGGCGGTCCCTTATGCTCAGTTCCACTTGAGGCCTCTGCAACTTCACCTATTGTCAGTATGGGACAAGGACCCAGCGTCCCTAGACGGGGTCTGTGTGCTCTCCCCTCGGGTCAGGAGGTCCCTCTTGTGGTGGATGGACTCAAGGAACCTGTTGGGGGCAGATCCTTTCTTACCCCTCCCTGGGAGACGGTCACCATGGATCCCAGTCTGTCAGGTTGGGGGGGTTTCTGGAAGTCCCTGCGGTTCCAGGGGAGGTGGGGTCCTCAGTAGGCCCACACACCTATCTATGTCTTGGAACTGCGGGCGATCAGGCTAGTTCTGGCTCACTTGACTACTCACCTTCGGGGCCTGCCTGTTCAGGTGCGCTCGGACAACCAGATGGCAATTGCCTACATCAATCATCAGGGAGGGACCGGGAGCAAGGGGGCCCTCAAGGAAGCGTCTCTGATTCTGACGCCAATGTCCCCTGCATATCAGCCGTGTACATCCCGGGGGTGGAAAATCACCTGGCGGACTCTCTGAGCAGGGGGACCTCTTGCCAGGGAGAATGGTCCCTATGCAGCAGGGTGTTTCAATCCTTGTGTCACCGTTGGGGCCAACCAGATGCGTCCCGTCACAATCACAAGCTCCTAGCTTTTGTCTCACTGTCCCAGGATCCTCTGGCCTTGACCTCGGATGCGCTAGCAATGTCATGGCAGGACTTTCAGTTCCTGTATGTCTTCCCTCCAATTCCCCTGCTAGGCAGGGTTCTGCGCAAGATTGCCCTGGAAGGGGTGCCAGCAGTCCTGGTGGCCCCCAGGTGGCCAAGAAGAGTGTGGTTCGCAGATGTGGTACAGCTGGCAGTAGATCAATGCGCTCTGCCCTTGGTGCCAGATCTGCTCACTCAGGGCTCTCTACGCCATCCCAATTTACAAACTCTGGCTTTGACGGCCTGGCTGTTGAAACCTCCATCTTGATGGAGAAGGGGCTGTCTTCCTCGGTTGTGGATACTTTGATAAAGGCTAGGAAGAAGTCTTCCTCTTCCATTTATTACAGGGTTTGGCGCGCCTACATTGACTGGTGTGAGTCTAAGTCTCTTCCCTGTCGTGTGTTCTCTATTCCCAGGATCCTGGAGTTCCTGCAGCAAGGGTTGGAGATGGGGCTCCAACTCAGTACTCTGAAGGGTCAGGTTTCTGCCCTGGCTATTTTCTTCCAGAAGTCCTTTGCTCAGCACCCTCTAATCAGGACTTTTTTCCAGGGGGTCACTCATGTGCGCCCCCCACATAAGCCTATGGTGCCTGTTTGGGATTTGAATTTGGTTTTGTCAGCCTTGCAGGGTGCTCCCTTTGAACCTGTGCAGGATGCTGCACTTGCCATTCTTACACTCAAGACTGTCTTTCTGGTGGCTATCACTTCTGTTAGGCGTGTGTCTGAGTTGGCGGCGCTTTCTATTCAAGCCCCGTACTATGAGAGACACCAGGACAAGGTGGTGTTTCGTTTCAAGCCAGACTTTCTGCCTAAGGTAGTGTCTGCTTTTCATTTGAATCAGGACATTGTTCTCCCTTCCTTGTGCCCTAATCCTAGTAATTCTAAGGAAAGGGTCTTGCATTCTTTGGATGTGGTTAGGTGTCTGAAGTACTATCTGGTGGCTACCGCACCCTTCAGGAAAACTGATGCTCTTTTTGTGGTCTCTTCTGGGCCTAGGAAGGGTTTGGCTCCTGCCAAGTCTACTATCAGCAAATGGATCCGTCAGGCTGTGATTCAGGCCTACTCTGCTAAGGGGAAGAATCCTCCCTTCCGCCTTACTGCTCATTCCACTCGTGCTATTGGTGCTTCTTGGGCTTTTCAGCACCAGGCTTCTGTTGAACAAGTTTGCAAGGCCGCTACCTGGTCTTCTGTTCATACCTTTTCAAAGTTTTACAAGGTTGATGTTATGGCCTCAGCTGACGCTGCTTTTCGCCGGAAGGTTCTGCAGGCGGCAGTGGTTTAAACTGTCTGCTGCTACTTCTTTCTTTGGGATCCCACCCTACTTTATGGACACTGCTATTGGATGTCCCACGTGTAAGTAATCTATTTGGAGCAGGACGTACTGTATACTAAGAATAATACAATTCTGTGATTACTCACCTGTAGAATTGGTATTATGAGTATACAGTACGTCCTGCTCCAACCCACCTTTGGCTTTGCATTATCTTGGATCCCCTGTGTGGTGATTGTTATCATTGTTATAGTTGATAGTTTGGGTTGTTTAATTCTCCCGGCTTCTCGTTAACTGCTTTTCAATGCTGGGGATTTGTGGGAGGTCCCCGGGTATTTGAGGGGCCGGGAGGAGCCTATTTTTGGATGTCCCTGCAATCCAGCGCCATCTGGTGGAGTAATACCCACGTGTAAGTAATCTATTTGGAGCAGGATGTACTGTATACTCATAATACCAATTCTACAGGTGAGTAATCACAGAATTGTATTTTTCTCAATGCATGGCACGGCCTGCTTCCAGAAGTCCTTACGTATGGGTTATTCTGCCACAAGGTGGCGCAGTGTACTGCAGAAGAGTTGTGGCTCCTCCCGGTACCATATAAAAACGGAATTACCATAGACTTCTCCGGTGTTCTCTCTGCAGTGATTTCTGTGAAGATAGAAGATGGCTCTCTATATTGCGCAGGTGAGCGGGGCAAACTAACCTGCGGCCCTTCATGACTATTTCCACCCGTTTCCGGACCCTCTGTGCCTCCCAGCCTCGGCTGACGGATCGGGTGAGGGTAGAGGAGCACTAGGGTCAAGTGCTCGAGGAGCGCTGCTTCAAGCCGCAGACCCTGTACCACAAAGGGTAGCCGGCCATAGGCTTTATGGTGAGCCTGTTTGGGATGCGGAGTTCCTGCCCTAACTTCTGAGGGAGTGAGTGTTTTCTTGGGTTACTCGTTCTGCGTTTGGGCCCCCCCCCGTCCCTGGCCTGACCCTTGCCGCCGCTCACCTCCCTTCCTCGCCCCCTCCCAGTAGTGTGCTTGAGGTGAAGCCGCTGGCGAGGTCACGTGAGCTCCGATTTCGCGCTCTTCGGGGGGGGGGGGGGGGGTTGGCGGGGCCGGTGGATGACGCATATCGCATCGTCCTCCCGCAGCCCACCTCTCAAGGTTCCTCTGCCAGCGCCATTTTGATTCTGCTGCACGCTGGGGCACTTCTCATCCCGGAGCTGCGGCGGTGATCCTGGTCTTCTTGTCGCTTTTGGGCATGCGCTGTTGGATACTTATGTGTCTTTATTTATGTCTTTCAGGCGGGACACCTGTGGGTTGTGGTTTCTCCCGGTCCTATCCCTTACCATCCCTCATCTTCCCTTTCTGGCTTCTGGGGGCATCCCTTGGGGGGGGGCATCCCGGGTGGCTTTTCTTAGCCTTTACCCTGTGCTGGCCTATTGCGCCTGTGTTAATCACCATATGGAGGCTTTTGGGGATAACGTGCTTGGGGGTCCTTCGGGGCAATCCCGGCTGTGTGCCATGTGTGGGGTATCCCCTGTGAGTGACAGTGTCAGGGTGTGCGTGCCGTGCGCCCAAAGTGTCCTTGCACTCCAGTCTGGGCTGCCTGCTTTGCTTCCCAGCTCTGCGTCCCGCTTGGCATCGCCTACCCCCCCGTGCCTGCATTTAGCCCCCAGTGAGGGGGATACTGGCAAGGGGTCACAGTCTGATCTGGCACTTCGTGTGGCCAGCATTGAAAGGCAACTTGCTAGGCCTGTTCCACGTAAGGCCTCTAGTAAGAAGCGGCACCTGGCTCCCACGCCTGCCTGGTTTGCTGAGGAGCATGAGGAAAATACCATTTTGTGAATACTCACCTTGTAAAATGGGTATTATAAGTATGTCACACACCCCGCTTCAAGATATTCATTACCTGTGGGTAGTATGGTCCTGTAGAGGGCTTCTGCAGAGATGATTGGAGGAAAGAAAGCCCCTCCCAGTCCATAAGTACCTGGGACCTCCCACTCATTACCCAGTATAAAGAAAGCAGTAAGGTAAAGGACCAGGAAGAGCCAAATATCAGTCATAACAACGCAAAGTTCACCATATGAAGGATGCAGAATCCAAAGGGCGGGTTGAAGCGGGGTGTGTGACATACTTATAATACCCATTTTACAAGGTGAGTATTCACAAAATGGTATTATTCTAAGTATGTCACACACCCCGCTTCAAGATATTCATTACCTGTGGGACATCCAATAGCAGTGTCCATAAAGGGTGGGGATTCAAAAACAACGTATAAAGCACAACTCAAACTACTGCAGCCTGCAGAACTTTGCGGCCAAAAACAGCATCCGCTGAGGCCCGCACATCAACCTTGTAAAACTTTGAAAAAGTGTGAACAGAAGACCAGGTAGCGGCCTTGCAAACTTGCTCAACAGAGGCCTGGTGCTGAAAAGCCCAGGAAGCCCCAACCGCACGAGTAGAATGAGCTGTAACACGAAAGGGAGGATCTCTCCCCTTAGCAGAATAGGCCCCTACAATGGCCTGACGGATCCATCTGCTGATGGTAGACTTTGTGGGTGATAGACCCTTCTTGGGCCCAAAAGGCACCACGAAGAATGCATCAGTCTTGCGAAAGGCAGACGTTACCACCAAATAATACTTCACAACACGAACCACATCCAAAGAATGCAGGACCCTCTCCTTGTCATTGCTGGGGTTAGGACAGAGAGAGGGCAGAACAATATCCTGATTTAAATGAAAGGACGAAACCACCTTAGGAAGAAAGTCCATCTTAAAACGGAAAACCACTTTATCCTGATGTCTTTCAAAATATGGAGCTTGAATAGACAGAGCCGCCAACTCAGAAACACGTCTAACTGAAGTGATAGCTACCAAAATGCCACCTTCTGCGTAAGGGAAGACAAAGGACTATCATGCAAGGGCTCAAAGGGGGGACCCTGTAGCGCAGAAAGAACCAAATTCAAATCCCAAACCGGAATCAAAGGCTTCCTAGGAGGCCGCACATGCGTAACCCCCTGGAAAAAGGTCTTAACCAAAGGATGTAGTGCAAAAGACTTTTGGAAAAATACCGCCAGGGCAGACACCTGCCCCTTCAGAGTACTGAGTTGGAGCCCTAAGTCCAGACCATGTTGCAAGAACTCCAAAATTCTAGAAACAGAGAATTCCCTACAAGGGAAGGCCCTAGCCTCACACCAATCAATATAAGACCTCCAAGTCCTATAGTACACGGATGAAGAAGACTTCTTTCTAGCACGAATGAGAGTCTGAATAACAGCGTCAGAAAGACCTTTCTCCTTCAAGATGGAGGTTTCAGCAGCCACGCCGTCAAAGCCAGCGTTGGTAAATTGGGGTAACGAAGATGACCCTGTGTGAGCAGATCTGGCAGCAGGGGCAGAACGAACTGATCTTCTGCCAACCTTACCACGTCTGCGAACCAGACCTGTCTTGGCCACCTTGGAGCTACCAGAATTGCTGTTGCTCTCTCCAGAGCAAGCTTGCGCACTACTCTGGCCACCATGGAAAACGGAGGGAACAGGTACAGAAACCCCAGATCCCTCCAGTTCAGGGACATGGCGTCCGTCGCGAGAGCCAGTGGGTCCTTCGCCAGAGACACAAAAGCCGGAAGTTTGTGATTGTGACGGGAGGCAAATAGGTCCACCGCCGGTGACCCCCACCTGAGACAAATTGAGTGAAAGACCCTGGGATTGAGAGACCATTCCCCCTTGCGGGCTGACATCCTGCTCAGAGAGTCCGCCTCCGTGTTCTCCACACCTGGGATGTAAACTGCTGAGATACACGGGACATGTCTCTCTGCCCAGTCCAGGATCAGAGACACTTCCTTGAGGGCATTCCTGCTGCGGGTTCCTCCCTGGTGATTGATGTAGGCCACCGCCATCCGATTGTCCGACCTGACCTGGACCGGCAAGTCTCGCAGTTGATGAGTCAAATGACAAAGAACCAACCTGATGGCCCTCAATTCCAGAACATTGATAGACTCGTGAGCTTCCAGGGGACTCCACAAACCCTGAACTTGCAGATCCTTCCAAAAGCCCCCCCATCCTGAGAGGCTGGCATCCGTAGTGACTATCTCCCACTGAGGAGTCCGAAAGGATCTGCCCCTCAGTAGGAGTTCAGCCACCACCGAAGCGAGCGGCGAACCCGTGGAGACATCTGAAAAAGATGATCCAGCGACTGAGGAGACCTGTTCCAGACCGATAACAGATGGAGCTGAAGTGTCCTTGTGTGAAACTGAGCAAAGGGAACCGCCTCGAATGAGGCCACCATCAAACCCACCAGTCTCATCCCTAGACGGATGGACGGTCGAGGCATGGACATGAGCGACCGAACCAACTCCTGAATCAGAAGAACCTTGGACTGAGGAAGGAAAACTCTGGCCAGATCTGTATCCAGAGACATTCCCAGAAAGGATAC